>CM039672.1:0-1200000 GCA_022496015.1 Hordeum marinum | reverse complement strand
GCACACGAGTCCACATATTCACCAGATCAATACACCACTATGGATCCACTTCCGTCTCCCTATGAGAAGACCATCCATAGCACTCATGCTTATCTTGCGTATTTTAGAGTATCCACTTTAAGTTTTCTATTAACAAAATAAGTTCTCCAAGTAGTCCATATCCGAGGATGTGGCTATTCAAACAGATTCATAACCCTGCAGGGATGTACTTGTTCACACATGCTCTCGCCACTTATCACCATATGCACAGCATGCATCTCGACAACCTTCAAGTGGAAGCTCTGGCGTGGGCGTCGCCCATGACCGCCAATCACACAAGACCCTAGTCCAGGTTTATCGCCTATATGAGACTGAACCCGCACGGAAGTCCGGCCGAAGTTTCTGTTATGGCCTCAACTGATGTTCGCAGGGTTCCCAAGCCCACCGTTCGGGTGCAACTTGGTACACCATGCCATTGTGCCTACACCGCATCACAGTCCACCCTGTTGGGCAGTGCTATGCACGGTCGCCAACACTTTTCCTACAAATACCAGAACTAGTTGCAACTCCTGGATAGAGATCTAGGCGATTAATAAGTCGAGCGGGGTCAGATTTCAGAGCCCAACGTGTGGTAGTAACTGTCTTGGATCAGAAACACAGAAGTCGGTTCTTAAGGACGGTCCCAATGAGACAACCCGCCATGTACTCCTACATGATCTCTCATCGCTACCTTTACCAAATCATTTTCACACACTTACCTCTCACATAGTAGGACATGAATATTGCCATTCCGACTCATCGCCCATATGGATCACACCCGACACGACAGGACTATAAGCATAGCAGGGACAGTAAGTAAGCAAGCATGGATGAGTAAGCACAACAAGGCTCGAGCAGTTGCTACTCATGCTAAGTGGTTTCAAATATTTACTGTGACAAAGATAGGTTATTCAAAGGAATAGGTTCAACTACCGAGAATAGGTAATAGTTGAATAATTGTTGTCCTAATGCAGTAAATGAGAGCAGGAGCAACAGAGTGGGTTCATATCACTATGCTCAAGGTGATTTGCTTGCCTGACTCTTATGAAGATGGTAACGGTCTTCATTGGTGACATCGATTTCATCGTCGGAACAACGGCTACCGAGAGGGAACGATACCGGCAAACAAAGAAATGAACACATTCAATGCAATGCAACAAACATGACGCATGAAATGGTAAGTTAAGGTGCTGAACTGAACCAGAGGAATAATTAGACAAGTTAAATGATATTTCATATATTGCCCTAATCATAAAATGTCCTACTTGGTGATGTGAATTTGTTCAAACATGCATGATCTTGGCGTAAAGAGGTTCATTGGATTTTTATGATCATTTTTCATGTATAAATTATTTTCATCTGAGCTACGGTTGAATTTCTAGGATTTTTGGAAGTTTTAGTATTTTCTGAAATGAAAAAAATTCATAGATCAATTACTGCGTTAGCACTACGTCGAGGTGATGTCAGCAGTCAACTCTAGCCGGTAAAATCTGAACGGCGGGACCCGGATGTCATAGGCTCAGGGGCCAATTAAGTTAAATTTAAACTAAACTAAATTAGCAGGGCCTGACCCCACTTCCCATTGACCCAGGAGAGGTCAAATCTAGCCGGTGGGGTCAAACCCGCTGGCGTTTAGCCGCCCGCGAAGCCCGAGACGGTGGTGCGGTTCAGTAACACAGCACAGGGCGCCGTTTTCTACGTGGAAGGACTGGTCCAGGAGCTGTCGCTCGGCCGCGTCCAACGGTGCCCTCGGGTCGAACGGGGATGTGCTCCGGCGATGGGACCAAAGTGCTATGCGGCGGCCGGAATTCGGGCATGGGGAGGCTAGGACCTCGAGGACGATAGCGAGCAGGGGAGGAGAGGAGTTCGCTTCGGTAGCTCACCTTAGGTCGAACGGGACGGTCAACGAGGTCGGGGGCGACAAGACGGGGGCAAATCATCGGGGCATGCTCGGTTTCCCGAGGTTGAAGACGATCAGGACGGCAAGGAAGGAGGGCATCCGGGCTTGATTGCTTCGACAAAGGGGCACAACGCAAGGTGGTAGACGCGAGGGATGGCTCGGGAGGGCGAGGCAAAGGTGGTGGCTGTGACAGAAGCAAACGGCGGTGAGGTGGCTTCGGTCCGAGGCGAGGAAGAGTAGAGGCAGATGGAGAGAGTAGCAGGACGGGAAAAGAGGGCGAGAGAGGGGGGTTTGGGGGTGCGTGTGGGGGCTCTAGGAGACGTCCACAGCGAGCAGGCAGGCAGGACGTGGCCGTGCGCGTGCCGGCGTATCATAGCCACGCGCCCTGTCCACTAGCGCGCTGGAGAAGACGACTAGCAGTGCCTGGTTGTTGGGATGGGCCACTTCTGAACACGTAAGTGGGCTAGGTTTGCTTCTTTCTTTTATTTCTTTGTTTTCTCCTTTTTGCTATCTATTATTAGTTATTTGGGCAACAATTCCTAAAGTAAAACCCCTCAAATAGTTACTTTGGTTTATAAATAATATTTCTATTCCCCACAATAATTATCAAAATCTTTGAAACTACTAAAATAGTTATAGTCTTTTATTTGTCATTTTTAGCAACATTGCTGTTTTATTTAAAATACCAAAAATAGTTGGAAAAAGTATATCACCCCTTGTATGTTGTCCCCAACATTTACCAGAGAGGGGGAGCATTTTAAATAGAATTTTACGATTCATTGAATATTCAATTGTTGGAATTTTGTTTATTCCATGAGGTGCTAGGGTTTGACATCCCCCTTTCAAATTCAAATGAAATTAAACATGATGCCATGATACACAATGCAGAGCCAAACAATGTCTAGCTAGGGTTGTGACAGGCACGCCCGAAAACTACCGATCCGAAGAACTTCTCTTCCACATCGTGCCCGTCCCCAGTGGCTACCACGCCCTGCTAGGACGTGACACCTTCACAAAATTCCAGGCTATACCACATTACGGGTACATGAAACTCAAAAGATGCCAGGACCAAACGGTGTAATCACAATCTCCAGTGATCCGAATATAGCCCTTTGAGCCGAAAACAAAACAGTGGCGCTCACCCTCGAGTCACTAGCTGAGACCTTCACTACAGAAGAATTGACCGCACTTCGGTCAACAATAGACAAGGGCGATGTGATCCTTAGGAAAAGGCCCAAACACACGTCCTTTAAGCCTGCAGATGAGATCTCTAAATTTCAGGTACACCCGATGGACCCCAACAAGACAACGTCCATCGGAGCTCGGATGGACGCCATAGTGGACGGAGCACCGGGAATATTCTTACGAGAAAACTGGGACATCTTCGCCTGGCATCCTTACGATATACCTTGAATCCCGTGGAGGCTGGCAGAACATAGTCTGAACATCATTGTAGGCTTTAAGCCCGTTAAGCACACTCTGCACCGCTTTTTTGAGCCCAAATGACAAGCTATGGGTGAAGAATTAGCCAAACTACTAGAGGCCGGAATCATTCGGGAACTTAAGAACCCCGAATGGTTGGCAAACCTGGTGATGGTACCAAAGAATTACAAATCCTCGCGGTTGTGCGTCGACTTTAAAGACCTCAACATGGCCTGCCCTGAGGACCCTTTCCCCTTACCACACATAGAATAGATTATTGACGCCACAGCTGGACACGACTTGTTCTGTTTCCTCGATGCAGATTCTGGATACCATCAAATTAAAACGAAGGAATCCGACCAAGCTACAACCGCCTTCATCACCCCTTATGGGCCATTCTGCTTCAACACAATGCCCTTTCGGCCAAAAAATACTGGGTCTACGGACCAGCGCATGATCCAGACTTGTCTTGCAAAACAAGTCAGTAAAATAGTCGAGGCATACGTGGACGGCGTGGTAATCAAAATAAACACGTCATCCAGCTGATCGATGACCTAAGGCAAACCTTTGCCAGCCTACGCGAGTACGATATATGACTCAATCCGGGCAAATGTGTATTCGGAGTTTGCGCTGGTAAATTGCTCGGATTCATCATTTCCCACAGAGAAGTGAATCCATTTAAGATCCGCTCCCTATCAGAACTTGCAATCCCCAGAGAGCTAAAGCACGTCCAGAGGTTGGCTGGTTGCATGGCGGCGCTAAGCCGCTTTATCTCCCGCCTCATGGTAAAGGATTTAGCGCACTACAGACTGCTAAAACGGACCAACAATTCTGAATAGACCGATGAAGTAGCATCTGCGTTAGAAGAAATTAAAACACTACTGGCAAGCAATGCCATACTCACAGCACCAGGTGCTGGTGAACCCATGTTTCTATTCATATCTACTACCAACCAAGTCGTCAGCGCAGTGCTCGTTGTCAAACGAGAGGAGGAGGGAAACAAATTACAGATATAGAAGCCGGTTTATTATGTATCAGAAGTACTAACGCAGTGCAAGTGACGATACCCGTACTACCAGAAGAGAGCCTACACAATATTTATGGCATCACGGAAACTCATACACTACTTTCAAGAGTGTTCGGTTACGGTGGCCTCCGAAGTGCCCCTGAATGATATAATCAACAACAAGGACGCCACCGGTCGCATAGCCAAGTGGGCTATTAAGCTCCTTCCCTTTGAAATCGTATACAAGCCATGACGAGCTATCAAATCTCTGGTGTTGGCAGATGTCCTCATAGAATGGACAGAGGCCGAGCTCCCAGGGAATATAGTACATACTCCCACTGGATGATGTACTTCAATGGATCTAAAACATTGCCCAGACTGGGGGATCGATTTATTCTCACATCCCCCACAGGCGACAACATTTGATACGTGTTGCGGATCATTTATGCCGATTCCAACAATGCAGCCGAATACGAAGCACTTGTACACAGTCTTTGTATGGCAGCATCAATGGGCATACAACGACTGGAGGTACAGGGAGACCCCAACTTGGCCATCTCCCAAATCAACGGCAATTTCGATGCAAAAAACCCAAAGATGGCGGCATACAGAAACGTCGTCCACAAAATATCCGCATGGTTTGAGGGATTAGAATTTCACCACGTCGCTAGAGACAACAACCAAGTTGCCTACGTACTGGCCTACATGGGGGCCAAACACGACCCCGTCCCAAAAAACACTCTCCTGGAACGGCTCTTTAATCCATCAGTGGTTTGCCAGGACAATCATAAGGGTGCCGGTCTAACCAGCGCGGAAGAGGTTATTCCCCTATAATTGAACCAGACAACCAAATCATCGGTGGCCCCGTAATGGACGAGACGCCTTCAGCTCATGAGGTCATGGCAGTAATCGCGCCATGGACCGAGCCCTTCCTTGCCTACCTTCTTTGCAAAGAACTCCCCGATGATTATATGGAGGCACGGTGCATAATTGAGCGATCCAAAGCCTATAAACTTCACGAGGGTGAGTTATACAAGAAAAGCACCACTGGAATACTACAACGGTGCATATCTGAGGAAGAAGGGCGACATGTCTTAGTAGAAGTCCACACATGGATGGGCGTCCATCATGCTGCGGCAAGAGCCTAAGTTAGCAAGGCCTTTTGGGCTGGGTTCTTCTAGCCCACTGCTCGAGTGGACGCCCAATCATTTGTCAAACACTGTGTGGGGTGTCAACTTTTTGCAAATCAAAGTCACCTTCCCCCAACAACTCTTCAGACTATTCCGATCACCTGGCCTTTCGCGGTATGGGGGCTGGATATGGTCAGACCACTTAAAAGGGGGACCAAGAATAATAAATACCTACTGGTCATGGTTGACAAGTTCACCAAAAGGATAGAGGCGAAACCTGTCAAATCAGTCATATCCGGACCAGTAATCTACTTTATATCCGTCATGGTACACCGTTACGACGTCCCACAAAGTATAATAACCGACAATGGATCAAACTTCATAGCCCAAGAGGTCAAAGACTGGTGCCCCAAAATGGGCATCAAGCTTGATTACGCATCGGTGTATCATCCGCAGACTAATGGATAAGTCGAACGAGCAAACAACCTCATCATGAGAGGCATTAAGCCACATTTGGTACGATCTCTTCATGAGTCCGACTGTCATTGGGTAGAGGAGATTGACTCCGTTATATGGGGCATGTGCACCACCCCGAACAGATCAAAAGGATACACACCATTCTTTATGGTCTATGGGGCAGAAGCAGTCCTCCTTTGTGACATTATTCACGATGCACCAAGGGTGCGCATGTACGAGGAAAAGGAAGACAAGTTTGATCGGCACGATGACCTGGACGCCTTAGAAGGAGAGCGTGACATCGCTCGGGCCCGCTCTAATTTTTATCAACAATAGGCCCGACGTTACAAGAGTAGGAAGGTCAGGGCAAAAGCGTACAATGTGGGTGAACTCGTCTTACGGCTCCCGGAGAAGCAGAAACATAAACTCAACCCCAAATGGGAGTGGCTGACCTTCTTTGAAACCCATCAAATAACCGCCTTGAACCAAACCAATGGAACGCAGATCATTTTTGGTGCTTCTACGGATAAACCAGTCATGTCATACTCTCTACCTTTTACCACCTTTTTCCTTTTCTTTTTATTTATTTCTTTTTCCTTTCCCTCCCACCTTGATTTTTGGGCAGGTTTGGTTTTTTTCTTTTTGCCCCCCAACTCTATGTTCGGATCAACCAATCTTCTATTAAGATTTTCGGCTTACAACCTTAATTGATAAATCCGTACACAACACCTGGGGGCTTCTTCCATAAGCCAATGCTTTTATACTCTAAGAATCTATTCACAATTATTGGGTATGAATGTTTTCCTTGTCGATTTTAAGCCATTATATGCATCAATTCGAACTAAGATTTTTGCCAAGCTGGGTTGCCTCGCTCCTGTGCTTACCCTCTATGTTCCCGATTGTTCGGCTAGAGGGTAAAGGGAGCACCTCTGTGATTGTTACGACCGGGTCATCTGGATACGTACCTCAGATGGGTGAAGCCAAAAGCTAGCTATCTTCAGCCAATAACTGGTCGGCTACGATGGTAGCAACAAATGAGACTATAGTCGTTAGCACCATTACTCGGGCTTCTTTTCTCACAAAAGCCATTAGTCGCATACTAGCTTTATACAGCCTCACTACCTACGATTTATGTAGCACCATGTATAAAGGTGTCGATAGAGGTACTATTTTATTCGGAAAATGTTCCTTACGCTAAGCAGTAATATAACATATCTCCCTTTGTGCTTTATGTCCGTTTGCACCAAATGGCCGGATTGCCTAGTTTCCCAAACTTAACTCACTCTTCTTGAGTGATATATTATAAGGAAGACTCACAAGCTCTTAGCACGGGAGGTTGAAGCCGATGGCCGGTTAGGACAAAGTTTACAACATAGACGGAGCAATTTCTTGATTATTAGTACATAGTTACATAAAATCATACATCTGGTTGCTGATCGAGATTGTCTATTAAGGTATCCAAGGAGCAATCTTATTGTGAGAGACAGGCGGCGGGAATCACTTGGTCATACACCAAGTGAAGTGACACTTCTTGCCCTTCTGACCCTAGCGGCCCAAGCCAAGTCATATGCTTGGGGTTAAGCACGGTATAACGGGTCTTGATCATCGCGAATGCCTCTCGTGCTCCCTCTCGTTAAGCCGATGTATGCCATAGCTCGAACCTATTTCGGGCTCCTTTGAATCAATCAACCAGTTTGGTCATCTCCTCCAGAGGTTGCTCGGCCGGCCATACCACTTTTACCGTCCTCTTCATGGCCTTCCGAGCCCGGTCATGAAGGGCGGAAAGCTCTTTCAGAAGGCTGACCCGATAGGATCCGATCTCTTCTTCTGGCCGCCCGAACATGAGACCTATACATGAATATAAGAAGTATTGTCCGATGTTAGAATCACACTTACCAAACATGCTGTTGGGGAATGTTGCAAGGGAAACAAAAAATTCCTGCGCACATGCAAGATCTATCCATGGTGATGAGCATCTACGAGAGGGAGAGTGGATTTACATACCCTTATAGATCGCTAATCACAAGCGTTAAGAAACGGAGTTGATGTAGTCGAACATCTTCATGATCCAATAACAATCCACCCTGCGATCTCATCACGAGCCGTCCTGCGATCCCATCGTGGTCCTTCCGATCTTGTGCGAATGGACGGCACCTCTGTGTTCAACACACATACGGCTTGATGATGCCTTCACCTCCTAGATCTAGCGAGCGATGTTGAATTAGTAGCTCGAGTCCTCCGGCGGCACGACGGTGCCAGTGGTGGTGGAGGAATTTCATTAGAGTTTTGCTACGTGCCACGTAGAGAAGAAGAACAACAAAGGGAGAGGGAGGGCAGCGCCAAGGCATATATGGGTGCGGCTGCCCTCTCTCTACCTTTCTATATATAGGGGGAAGGGAGGAGGCATGGTGCCCCTAGATCCAATCTAGGGGGCGGCAGCCAAGGCAGATGGGGGCATCCCTAGGGAAACCCTAGGGTGGCTTGGCCAACAAGTTACCTAGGGGCAGCCCCTTATGTGGGCTCCCGCACCATTGGCTGAAGTAGCTAGGGTTTTAGTGGCACACAACCCCCTTGTGGGCTGGTGTGCCCCCTCCCTTTGGCAGATGACGCCCCCAACACTTGTCGCGGCCCCTCGAAACACCTTTCCATAATCTGTCAATTTCCCGGTACCTCCCAGAACACTTCCAAAATTTGATTCCCTTCGTCCTATATATCAATGTTCACCTCTGTACCAATCCGGATTTCCTCACCATGTCGGGGATCTCATCCGGGATTCCGAACAACCTTCGGTAACCACCATAATGACGCAACTATACTTATATCGTCACCAAACATTAAGTGTGTAGACCATGTGGGTTCGAGACACCTCTACAATCATTAACCAATAGCGGGACCTGTATGCCCATATTGGCTCCTACATATTCTACGAAGATCTTTATCGGTTGAACCTCTATGTCAAGGATTCAGTTAATCCCATATGATGTTCCCTTTATTCTTCGGTATGTTAGTTGCCCAAGATTCGATCGTCGGAATCACTATACCTAGTTCAATCTCGTTACCGGCAAGTCTATTTACTTGTTCCATAATACAAGATCTCGTGGCTAACTCTTTAGTCACATTGCTTGCAAGGATTATAGTAATGTTGTATTACCTATTGGTCCCTGAGATACCTCTCTGTCATACGGAGTAACAAATCCTAGTCTTTATGCATGCCAAGCCAATAGACACCCTCGGAGATACCTATATAGCACCTTTATAGTCACCAAGTTACGTTGTGGCGTTTGTCACACACAAGGTACACCTCCGGTGTCAGTTAGTTGCATGATCTCATGGTCATAGGAGTTGATACTTCACATGCAGAAAACTATAAAAATAAACTTTGTCCGGCCGAGCAGGGCATGATAGCCGCTACGGAATGGTACAATGTCAAAGATCAAGTCTTCGTTGCGATACTTATCGGGCAAGCTGAACACTACTTCCAGGATAATGGAGCCCGTGCACCGGGCCTCAATGCCAGGGAAGGCCGTTTAACCAGTGTCGACCTGGCCCCTTGAGTTTGAGGGGGAGATATTTGATGGTGTGGAGATCATCTCCTCGAGCCATGTGGATGTGGAGGATGAAGTCCTCAATCCACACGATTGGGTCAATTGTCCCATCATATTGCTCTATATTTACGGGTTTAAAACCCTCTGGGAACTAATGCTGCATTACCTCATCTGTGAAGCACTGTGAGTGAGCAATGCCTCTTATGCGAGCTATGTCACGCTTGTATTCGGTATCTGTTCTAGACCGGTTGCGTTCCCGGCCTCTGTTATTGTGGTCAAGCCATGGTCTGTGCCCTTCCCGTCTATCGGGTGAGTAACCTCTGGGTTCATAGATGGATCTTGTACGAGATGCTATATAGTCCAGGTCATCTCACAGGTCAAAATTGTCATTGGGCTCTTGTGGATCCTTAGGCATTGCTTCGAAAGGGGCTGATTTGGATCCACACGTTTCATGCTATTGTTACCTTTATCTTAATTCTTCTTTCGTAGTTGCAGATGCTTGCGGGAGGGGTTAATCATAAGTGGGAAGATTTTCCAAGTAAGGGTAGTACCCAAGCACCGTTCCACCCACATATCAAATTATCAAAGTAGCGAACGCGAATCATATGAGCATGATGAAAACTAGCTTGAAATAAATTCCCATGTGTCCTCGGGAGCGCCTTGCTTTATAAAAGAGTTTGTCCAGGCTTGTCCTTTGCTATAAAAAGGATTGGGCCACCTTGCTGCACCTTTGTTACAATTGTTACTTGCTACCCGTTAGGAATTATCTTGTCAAAAAACTATCTGTTATCGACAATTTCAGTGCTTGCAGAGAATACCTTACCGAGAACCGCTTGTCATTTCCTTCTGCTCCTCGTGGGTCCGACACTCTTACTTATCAAAAGGACTATGATAGATCCCCTATATTTGTGGGTCATCAAGACCCTTTTCTGGCGCCATTGCCGGGGAATTAAACACCTTTGGTAAGTGCAACTTGGTAAGGAAAATTTTATATAGTGTGCCAAAATTTACTGTCACTTGTTACGATGGAAAGTAATACCTTTAGGAGTTTGTTCGGGGTATCTTCACCTTGACCGGAAACACAAAGACGTGTCCCTCAACCTACTGAACCTACTGAAAATATTTATTATGAAATTCCTTCGGGTATGATAGAGAAACCGCTAGCTAATCCTTACACAGGAGATGGAACACTACATCTTGATTTGCATCTAATCTATGTGGATGAAGTTTGTGGATTATTTAAGCTTGCAGTTTTTCCCGAGGATGTTTTCAATAAGAATGTATTTTCTTTATCTTTGAAGGGAAAGGCATTGGCATGGTACATGCTATGTGATGATATTGGATCATGGAACTACAACCGGCAGAAAATGGAATTTCATCAGAAGTTCTATCCTATGCATCTGGTTCATCGTGATGGGAATTATATTTACAATTTTTGGCCTCATGAAGGATAAAGAATCGCTCAAGCTTGGGGGAGGCTTAAGTCAATGTTATATTCATGCCCCAATCATGAGCACTCGAGAGAAATAAATATTCAGAATTATTATGCTCGGCTTTCTCGTAATGATCAATCCATGTTTGATAATTCTTGTGTTGGTTCTTTTATGAAGAAAGATATTGAGTTAAAATGGAATTTATTGGAAATAATTAAATGCAAATTTGAAGATTGGGAACTCGAGGAAGGTAAGGAGTCAGGTATGAACCTTAAGTTTGATTGTGTTAAATCCGTCGTAGACACCGATGCTTTTCGTGAATTTAGCACTAAATATGGAGTTGACTCTGAGATAGTAGCTTCTTTCCGTGAATCTTTTGCTACTCATGTTGATCTCCCTAAGGAGAAGTGGTTTAAATATCATCCTCCCATTGAAGTGAAAGTAGTTGAACCTATTAAAGTTGAAGATAAAACTATTACTTACAATGTTGATCCTGTTACCCTACTCCTTACATTGAAAAACCACCTTTCCCTATTAGGATAAAAGGACATGCTAAAGCTTCGAATATGGTTCGTAAGAGTTGTATTAGAACACCTACTCTCCCTGAACAAATTAAAGTTGAACCTAGTGTTACTATGGTAAAATATATCTTGGTTGATAATATTGATGGGCATGCCATTCATTTCTGTGATGATGCGGCTAGAATTGCTAGACCTGATACTAAGCATAAACATAGGCCAGTTGTTGGCGTGCCTGTTGTTTCTGTTAAAATAGGAGATCGCTGCCATCATGGCTTGTGTGATATGGGTGCCAGTGTAAGTGGAATTCCCTATTCGTTATACAAAGAAATCATGCATGATATTGCACCAATTAAACTAGAGGAAATTGATGTTACTATAAAGCTTGCTAATAGAGACACTATTGCACCGATGGGGTTTGTTAGAGATGTTGAAGTCTAGTGTGGGAAAACAAAATATCCTACTGATTTTCTTGTTCTTAGTTCTCCACAAGATAATTTTTGTCCTATTATATTTGGCAGATCCTTCTTAAATAATGTTAATGCTAGGATTTATTGTGAGAAACAAATAGTTACTGTGAGTTTTGGGGATGTGTCTCATGAATTTAATTTCTCTAAATTTCGTCGACAACCCCCTAACAAAGAATTGCCTAGTAAAGATGAAATTGTTGGTCCATCTTCTATTGATGTGCCTCCTACCGATCCTTTAGAACAATATTTGCTAGACCATGAAAATGACATGCATATGAATGAGAGGAATGAAATAGATTAAATTTTATTTGAACAAGAGCCTATTTTGAAACACGACTTACCTATTGAAATACTTGGGGATCCTCCTCAACCCAAGGGTGATCCGTGTTTGAGCTCAAGCAGTTACCTGATACGTTGAAATATGCTTATCTTGATGAAAATGAGATATATCATGTTATTAGTAGTGCTAACATTTCAGAGCATGAACAAAAGTGATTTTGAAAACTCTGAGGAAGCAATGTGCTGCTATTGGTTATACTCTTTATGATCTTAAGGGAATTAGTCACTCTCTCTATTAGCATAAAATTAATATGGAACCTGATGCCAAACCAGTTATTGATCACCAACGATGATTGAACCCTAAGATGAAAGAAGTGTTAATAAAGGAAATACTAAAGCTTATGGAGGCAACTATAATTTGTCCTGTTGCTGATAGTAGATGGGTTACTCTGGTCGATTGTGACCCTAAGAAGGGAGGTATTACCGTTGTTCCTAATGATAAAAATGAATTGACCCCGCAAAGAACTGTTACAGGTTATAGAATGGTAATTGATTTTAGGAAATTAAATAAAGCTACTAAGAAAGATCATTACCCTATACCTTCTATTGATCAAATGCTAGAAATATTATCCATACATACTCATTTTTGATTTCTAGATGGTCACTCTGGTTTCTCTCAAATACCGGTATCAAGCCAGGATCAAGAAAAAGACACTTTTACGTGCCCTCTCAGTACCTTTGCTTATATACGTATGACTTTTGGTTTATGCAATGCACCTGCTCCCTTTCAAAGATGTATGATGGCTATATCCCCGACTATTGTGAAAAAATTCTTTAGGTTTTCGTGGATGATATTTCCGTTTACGGAACTTCATTTGATGATTGTTTGAGCAACCTTGATCGAGTTTTGCAGAGATGTGAAGAAACTAATCTTGTCTTGAACTAGGAGAAATGCCACTTTATGGTTAATGAAGGTATTGTCTTGGGACACAAGATCTCCGAAAGAGGTAATGAAGTTGATAAAGCTAAGGTTGATGCCATTTAAAAATGCCGTGCCCTACGGATATCAAAGGTATAAGAAGTTTTCTTGGTCATGTTGGTTTTTATAGGAGGTTTAACAAAGATTTCTCTAAGATTTCTAGGCCTCTCACTAATATTTTGCAGATATGTCCCATTTGTTTTTGATGATGATTGTGTGGAAGCATTTGAAATTCTTAAGAATGCTCTGATTACCGCACCTGTTATTCAACCACCCAACTGGAACCTGGCTACCCTTTGAAATTATGTGCGATGCTAGTGATTATGATGTTGGTGTTGTTCGAGGACAAAGAGTCGATAAGAAATTAAATGTTATCCATTATGCTAGTAAAACTCCAAACAATGCTCAAAGAATCTATGCTACTACTGAAAAAGAATTATTAGCACTCGTGTTCGCTTGTGATAAGTTTAGACCTTATATTGTTGATTCCAAAGTAACTGTTCACACAGATCATGCTGCTATTAAGTACCTTATGCAGAAGAAAGATGCTAAACCTAGACTTATTAGGTGGGTCCTTCTTCTACAAGAATTTGATTTGCATATTATTGATTGAAAGGGTGCTGACAACCCTGTGGCAGATAACTTGTCTAGGTTAGAAAATGTTTTGGATGACCCACTAACTATTGATGATAGCTTTCCTGATGAAAAATTAGCTGTCATGAATGCTTCACATATTGCTCCTTGGTATGTTGATTATGCCAATTACATTGTTGCTAAATTTATACCTCCTAGTTTCACATACCAACAAAAGAAAAAGTTCTTCTATGATTAAAGGCATTACTTTTGGGATGATCCACACCTTTACAAAGGAGGAGTAGATGGTATTATTAGACGTTGTGTACCTGAGCATGAACAGGAACATATCTTACGCAAATGTCACTTCGAAGCCTACGGAGGATACCATGCTGGAGATAGAACTGCACATAAGGTACTGCAAGCTAGGTTTTATTGGCCTACTCTCTTCAAGGATGCTCATAAATTTGTCTTGTCTTGTGATGAGTGTCAAAGAATTGGTAATCTTAGTAGATGTCAAGAAATGCCTATGAATTATTCTCTTTTATTGAACCATTTGATGTCTGGGGTTTTGATTATATGGGGCCTTTTCCACAATCTAACGGGTATAATCATATTCTAGTTGCGGTTGATTATGTTTCTAAGTGGGTAGAAGCTATTACAATAAGTAGCGCTGATAATAACACTTCTATTAAAATGCTCAAAGAAGTTATTTTCCCTAGATTTGGAGTCCCTAGATATTGGATGAATGATGGTGGTTCACACTTTATTCATGGTGCTTTCCATAAATTGCTTGCTAAATATGATGTTAACCATAGAATTGCATCTCTTTATCATCCTCAGTCTAATGGTCAAGTAGAATTGAGCAATAGAGAAATTAAGTTGATTTTGCAGAAGACTGTTAATAGATCTTGGAAGAATTGGTCTAAGAAACTTGACGATGCATTGTGGGCTTATAGTACTGCTTACAAGAACCCTATGGATATGTCTCCGTATAAGATGGTTTTTGGTAAAGCATGCCACTTACCTCTAGAACTAGAACATAAAGCTTATTGGGCTATCAAAGAGCTCAATTATGATTTCAAACTTGCTGGTGAGAAGAGATTATTTGACATTATCTCACCTAACGAATGGAGAACCCAAGCCTATGAGAATGCCAAGTTGTTGAAGGAAAAGGTTAAGAGATGGCATGATAAAATTATAGAAAAGAGTGAATTTAGTGTAGGAGATCATGGCTTGCTATACAATTCTCGTTTAAGATTTTTTACAGGTAAACTTCTCTCTAGATGGGAAGGTCCTTACGTTATCGAGGAGGTATACCATTCCGGTGCCATCAAGATTAACAACGCCGAAGGCCCAAACCCGAAGGTGGTAAATGGTCAAAGAGAAACTAATGTCACCAATACCATAACTCCGGAGGAGTGCATTAGGGTGACTTACCGGAAAGTTTCAGACTCCGAAAAGGAATAGGTATGTGGTACGGTAAGTAAAAAGACGCCAAAACTTTTTCAATGGCAATTTTTATGTGTTTTGAAATATTTAATAAATTAGGAAAATTTAAAGTAGTCCGAATAGTGCACGACAAGCCTGTAGGGCGCGCCCCACCCCCTGGGCGTGCCCGTGTGGCTTGTGGCCACCTCATGCACCCCCCGGACTACGTTTTCTTGTGGCATACTCCATCGGGTTTTGAATCTCCCAAGGGTTTTGAATCTCGTATCATGACAATACCCCCTGTTTTCTCCTTGAGCTATTTCTGCAGCAGATTTAGAGCAAGATGTTGTCCCAAGAGTCTGATGGGGAGAGCTACATATCGCATTATCTTGCCAATCCCAAGCTCTACGGGGACCTAGAGCCTTATGGATTATTCTCGGAGGAGGAATAAGAAGATAAATACCGAGAAGAAAGCTCATATGAAGAGGAGACTCCTATACCTCAACTGGGAGACATGCACATGGAGTTCGGGAAATCAAGCCTCCCAAACGCGAGGAGAAAACGTAAAGTTCTATTTATCCCTTCTCGTTTTCTGCAGGAGAGTAAGGAAGAATTATGTCAAAGGATATTGAAGCTCGAGCAGGAGGTGGACGGTCTGAGGGAACATAATCTTATACTTAGGAGGAAACTAGACAAACTTCCAACCTCATCAACAACTCCAACATCGCCACCTCCGAAGGAAGACGACTAAAGACATTGGTATGGGTACTCCCCTTGGCTAGTGCCAAGCTTGGGGGAGGTGCCCCGGTATCGTATCACCATCGCATCTTTTATTTTTACTTTTATTTTCATCTTTATTTTTATTTTTATTTTTTATTATTTTTCCTTAGTTTGATCCTTTTGGTTATATCTTGATCTAGTAGAATAAAGATTTCATGTGATCTAGTTTTGAGTCTTTGCTTTATGATTCCTCCTATGTAAATAGGCCCGTGAGTTATATAATAAAAAATTGCTTTTGATGTGAGGGCGTTTGCTTGTTTGGCGTGATCTAGATCTTGAGAAAGATGAAGTAGAAAGAAGTATAGAATAAAATCAAAGAGTACATATGACAATCCTATGGGGTGTGGTGACTTCACATACAAGAAGTATGTCGATTGAAACCTGTTGTGGGTTGACAAACATAGTTGTTGGTCATTGGGGCAATTAAACGGAAGTAATAAAGAAACAGAGGTTCACATATAAACATATTATCTTGGACATCTTTTATGATTGTGAGCACTCATTAAAATATTATATGTTAAAACGTTGATGTTAAACAAGGAAGACAACATAAGGGTTTATGTTTGCTTATTTCCGAATAGAAGTTATATTGTTATGGATCCCTCAACATGTGTCGCTTGCTTCCACCTAATACCAGCCAAAACATTCGCACCAAGTAGAGATACTACTTGTGCATCCAAACACCCTTAAATCAGTGTTGCCATGAGAGTCCACCATAACGACCTAAGGATAGAATAAGATCCATCAAGTAAGTTGTCATCAGTACAAGCAATAAAAATTGCTCCCTCAAATATGTGTGATCTATTAATGTGTGGAAAATAAACTTTATACGAACTTGTGATAGGGAAAAAATAAAAGCGACGAACTACGTAATAAAGTTCTCTATCACAAGGGGCAATATAAAATGACATTCTTTTGCATTAAGAGATCGTGCATCCAACTATAAAAGCGCATGACAACCTCTGCTTCTGCCGGGACCCCAATCCTAAGCCATAAGAATCCAGCCTGTAACACATTACATGACTTTGCGGTTTCACGCATGGTTATCTCCACAGCTGCCACCTTACCTTGGCCGGGACTGTTTGCGTCTTTTGACTCACGTATGTGAAGGTGTCGCTAGCATTCAAATGTCAAAGAACCCGGGTCGACATGAATAGTCATAGAACCCAAGTGGCACATCCGTACAGGGACAGGCATACGTAACCCCGCAATGCAGGTGTCAATCTCTAGCGTGTGTAGACGAGTCATAGCAAGCTACAAGGACTCCATTACGCCGTGGGACATTAATGTCATCACTGCACGTAAACGAGTCGTAACAGGCTACAGGGACTCCATTACACCGCGAGACATTCCCCTGGAGGGACAGACACAGCAGCAAAGAAGGATACATGCCGGTTGATCAATGTGTCCAGAGCAGTAGCAAGCTACCAAGGCTCGGCGGAAGCACAAAGAGGCAGTTCCCCATAAAGAGTACTACTAAAGGCACACAACTAGGTGTCGGATCCCATACATACCATTGCACGTCACACGTACGCACGGCATGCCCGATATGCATAGATACAACTATGGCATCACAACATAACCATACAACATTACAACATTTATTTAGAAGGCTCGGAAGAGTCAATACATTAAGATGTTACAAATGGGGTCACAATACCCAACATTCAAAGCATTCAAACAAGCAAGCGGAAGTTAAACATGTCTGGGTACAGACATCTACAAAAGTGGCTGGAGGATCCTGAAAAGCTACAACGACCCTACCATAGGAACCAGACCTCTGTCTGGGATTCCCAAGCTAATCCGGTCAACATCGAACTTCACGTTATAACGATCACTAATAAGACTGACGTCTCCTCTGCAAAAACATAAATTAAGCAAACATGAGTACAAGATTTCTCAGCAAGACTTACATCAGAACTAACTACATATGCATCAGTATCAATGAAGGGGGTTGTGGAGTTTAATGCAGCAAGCCAGCTTTGACCCTTGGCTAACCTATACTACGACTACAAGTGCTTTCTTTGAGGTGGGATAGCGCACACGAGTCCACATATTCACCAATCAATACACCACTATGGATCCACTCTCGCCTCCCTACGAGAAGGCCATCCATAGCACTCACACTTATCTTGCGTATTTTAGAACTAACCATGTCTCTTATATATGAACCACATAAGTTCTCCAAGTAGTCCATATCTGAGGACGCGGCTATTCGAACAGATTCATAACCCTGTAGGGGTGTACTTCTTCACACATGCTCCCGCCACTTATCGCCATGTGCATGAAAAAGGCACCTCGTCAACCTTCAAGCGGAAGCCCAGTGAGGGAGTCGGCCACAACCGTCAATCACACAAGACCCTAGTCTAGGTTTATCGCCTATTTGAGATTGAACCCGCACGGAAGTCCGGCCGAAGTTTCCGCTACGGCCTCAAATGATGTGCGCAGGGTTCCCAAGCCCACCGTTCGGGTGCCACTTGGTACACTGTGCCACCGTGCCTATACCGCATCATAGTCCACCCCGTCGGGAGCGCTATGCACGGCCGTGAACACTTTTCCTACAAACACCAGAAACTAGTTGCAACTCCTGGACAGAGGTCTAGGCGATTAATAAGCCAAGAGGGATCGAGTTACCGGAGCCCAATGTGTGGTATTATCTTGTCTTGGATAACATACACAGAACTCAGTTCTTAAGGTCGGTCCCAATGAGACAACCCGCCTTGTACTCTTACATGACCCCTCATCACTACCTTTACCAAATTGTGTTCAGACACTTAGTTCTTTGACAGCAGGACATGAACACTGCCATTCCGATTCAACACCCAGATGGATCAGACCCAACACGACGCGACTCTAAGCATAGCAGGCACAGTAAGTAAGCATGCATGTATGAGTAAGCACAACAAGGCTCAAACAGCTGCTACTCATGCTAAGTTTTTTCAACTATTTACTGTGGCAAAGACAGGTCATGCAAACGAATGGGTTCAGCTACCGATGACATGTAACAGATGGATCTTTGCTATCCTAATGCAGTAAAAGAGAGCAGGAGCGAGAGAGTGGGTTCATATCAATATGCTCAAGGGGGTTTACTTGCCTGACAGTCCTGAAGATATTACTTCTCTTCATTAGTGTCAACGTTCACAACGTCGGAACCATCGTCTATCAAGAGGGAACAAGCACCGGCAAACAAGAAGAACCAATATTCAACTTATGAAATGCACAATCATGATGCATGATATGACAAGTCAAGGTACTGAATTGACCTAGAGGAATAATTAGTCAGGTTAACTGAAGTTGAATCCAAACAAGTTTGAATTCCAACTCCAAATGATATTTCATATATTGCCCTAATCATAAAATGTCCTACATGGTGATGTTAACTTGCTACAACATGAATGATCAAGGCATAAACAGATTCATTGGATTTTTCTGATCATTTTCATATATAAATTATTTTCATCTGACCTACAGATTATTTTCTATGATTTTTAGAAGTTTTCAGCAATTTCTGGAATTAAATAAATTCTTAAATCAATTACTGCGTCAGCGGTCAATAGGGCCAGGTCCAGGTCAAACCTAACACGTGGGGTCCATACGTCAGTGTCACGGGGTTAATCCCCGCATTGACCCGTGGTTTGACCCATTTTGGGGCCCATTGTCAGCGTGTGAGGGGGTTAATTAGCGTTGTCATTAGTCACAAGTGATGTCGCCACATTGGCACTCGCCGGAGTTGGCCGACGACGACCTAATCTGCGGCGGAAGTTTGCCGGAAACGCTGCTTCGGCAGCGGTTGGACGCGCGGTTAGGCTCTACAGGGAGTTGGTGCTCGTCCGCGTCCAATGGTGGCCTTGGGACAACCAGGGATGGGCTGGTTCGAGCACAGCGTCGACTGCGGCGGCGGCCGGAGATCGGTCGATGTCGGAATCGGTGCTGGGGGAAGTAGCTCATCCGTTTTATACACCTATAGCATCTACGCTCGGCCGCAGGTTTGTTGCGCACAGTGGGGTGGACAACAGGTCACCGGAGTGGAGCCGGCGACAAACCCGAGCGGCGGTGATTTCCGGCCATGGCGGTCCTACACCCTAGAGGATACAATCAATGATGGGGCAAGGGGGAAAAGGACCAGGTGCTCACAGAGATCACGAACAGGTGGTCGGCTAGCTCGGGGACGACTCGCAGGTGGCGAATTTGACGGCGGCATCCGGCGGGTCCGAGGAAGGGGACGATGTCAGGGCAGCTCCGTAGGGCGGCTCCGGCTAGATTACTTCATCGAGGAGGAACAGGTCGTCGAGGAGGGGCGTATAGGCTCACTGGAGGGATGCGGGAGGCCGAAGGTTGCATGCACGATGGCGGTGCGGTCATGGCCGCGTCGGCCGCAAGCGAGAGAGCGAGGGAGAGGCAAGGAGAGAGAGCGGGAGTGAGCGAGTGGGCTTTGGGGACGTGCGTGGAGGCTCTAGGCATCGTCCATGCCGAGTGGGCAGGCAGGACGTGGTCGTGCGCGTGCCGGCGCGTCGTGGCCACACGCGCTCTGTCCACTGGCATGACGGGGAAGGCGACTTGCAAGGGGGTTGGTGGGCTGGGCCACCAACTGGGCCGGCCAGGTAAGTTCTTCTCCCCTTTGCTTTTCCCTTTTTTTTAGTTTCTGATTTTTTTTATTAGATGCCCTCTATTTTATTTAGTTTGGACAAAAATTCTGTCATTTTGGAAGGACTAAAAATATTTATAGTGCTTTATTAATTGATTTCAGTAGCATTAATGAGTATTTTAAAATGCTATATTTATTTTGAAAATTAAAATGTCCCCTAATATGTTGTTGCCAACATTTATCAGAAATAATGAACATTTTTTAGAACCAAAAAGAAACATTGGAAAACTTAGCTGATTGTTTTTGTTTGAATGAGGGAGTGCTAGGGCATGACAATCCTTATTTCAAGTTCATTTGAATATAAACATGATGACATGATGCACATGTTGATGCAAACAATTTCAAGCAACTCTAGGGCTATGACGGCTTCCCTCTACAAAGGGCATATCTGTTACTTTTACTCTCTAGTTCTTACCTTCATGCAAGAGTCATGGTGATTTCCATCACCTTCTCTCTTTTTGCTTTTATTTTCTGCCAAGTGTCATGTGTTGGGGAATGATCTAGGTATATATATCCACTCGGAAGTGGACGAGAACGAGTAATTACTATTGACATTACCCTTGAGGTAAATGGTTGGTAGGCAATACTATAAGCCCCTATCTTTCTCTGTGTCTGATTGGAACTTTGAACTCATAGGTACCTCATGAGTGTTAGCAATTGTGAAAGACTAAAAGATGATTGAGTATGTGTGTTTGCTTTACAAGCTTTTATATTGAATCTTTCCTACGTTATGATAAATTGGAATTGCTTCAATGACTAAGATCATATTTTGTCAGTTCTCAATATAGTTCTTGATTCATACTTTGTCATTGCACTACACCATAGCACTACTTCCTCAACACACAGATTGGTCAGTAAAATAGCTTTCGCCAACACATAGTCGATCGGGAAAGACTATTACCCACGGACAATGTCTGTTGGGGAAAGTCCAGACGGGAAAGCCTTTTCCCGACCGACATATCTTTCCCGACCGACCATTGGACGGCTATAGGAAACATTACCGACCAATAGTTTGTTGGCCCTGCCATGTACCTTTCCCGGCCGATTTTTTGTTATGAACCTTTCCCGACCAACTGTTTGATGACAATACCTTTGCCAACCGACTTTTTGTTGGCTCTGCTATGAACCTTTCCCGACCAACAATCTGATGGTATTAGTTTTCCCAACCAACTATAGGATGCTGCTTCCTTTTGCCGACTGATAATACATAAGTATTTTTCCAATGGTATTTGGCATATTACCTTGTCAATATAATATAAATCAGGTTACATATCTCATCAATATGTATCAAGTTACAATAACTTGCATGCACTCTGGAAATATTAAACCAAACCAAAATAGCAGTAATAATTCCCATAATAAATGTAACTAAATAAGAGGAAACATTTGTCAGAGTGATCGAAACACCCGTTAGGCTTCTAAAATGATAGATGAATGTCCGACGATTCAATCCGTGCTCCATTACACAAGATATCCTTTACAAAATGATAGCTACAAGATGCATTGTTTTCGCTCCATCACAAAAGATATCTAGTTGACCCAAACTGACAGCATCATGGTTCCATCTTGGTTCTCTTTGTGTTTCCTACACAACCTAACAGCAACCTGGAAAGACAAGAAAGCATAAAATTAATATACATGCAAGCTGATGAAATTTGCTTTCCACTAAATACTATCGTACTACCTGTTCAATATGACAGGAAAGAGCATCATGCATGAAACATAGAAACCGAATTAATACAGACAACTAACTTTGAGGTGAATAAATTTGATTTGCAGGCCTATAAACTTGAGATCCTTATAGAAGTGTCACACTAAGAATAACCAAAGTCGACCAAGAGACGCGAGGCAAAGTTTTGAGAAATAATTGGATGATTGAACCATTTCATGACTATCTTCAACAGGGTGAAAAAATGTTGTGCACTGGAAGGTTCATGTTATGCTGTGAAACTGAATAATTCATGTCAAAGTGGACAACAAGGAATATAAACAATGGTGTAGCTGTAGCTGTGTTGACTGCTACAGTCATCTAGTTATAAGTACAGAACGCCAAGTACTAGCTGCCTTGAGGCAATGATGACGAAGAAATGATATATTCTCACGTTTTCTTATCGACAATGACATAAACAAATGTTGTCTTTCCACCATCAGAGATATGTAAGATGGAAAGTATATGAGACATAAAAGACGTAATTGACACTGTAATGTTTGTTTCCTGAACACAAGAAAGAGTTATGTGGTCATGTAATTTCTTTTTCTAGAGAACTGGTACCATATAGTTAAGTATCAGAGATACACCTTACTAGTATTTTCTATCCATGTGAGAAGTACATTATTTCAGCTATCTTTGTTTGATCTTCACTAATGGTACTGAAAGGGCTGTTGCGATCTTCCTGGTGGCAGCAAAAGATACATGGACACCGAGAACAAAATGCTATCTTCCTGGTGGCAGCAATAGATACATTTGGCATGCTACAGTTTGTAAAACCTTGGTATGTACATGGACCAAATACCTCAAAGTAGTTTCAAAACTACAGTTTTTTCTTTGAAAATACCACTAGTTTTCTTTCGTTCTTTTCTCTAGGGTGGCCTAGAAAAAAGATTCAGAAATAGCAACTTTAAAAGCAACTAGCAGTGTATTATGCTCTATTCTGTAATATCGACGTGCCCTAATGCTGATAAATGTGTGTATGTGCCGAGTGAGACTTGTAGTTAATTTTTTATTAACTACGGAATTAGCCAAAAATAAGACGTTGAATATTTCCTATTCAGCAAAACTGAAGGACTAGATTCATGACCAGACTGAAGGACCAGATTCATGAACAAACAGTACAACAACAGGTTATTCATGAAAAAACTGAAGGATTATATTCATGAGAAAACAGTACAACATGAGGTTATCTAAGACAAACTGAAGCTATGTATTGTACATTATCTAAGACAAACTTTAGATGAAGATAAGTGGCAGTGAGCTAGGCAGACATGATAATAAGAGAAGATAGACCAACCCTGGTTTGTAGCTCAAAAATGAATACTAACTCATTTCGGTCCCTGGTTTGTAGCTCAAAAATGAATACTAGCTCGGTATTCAGAAGCTGAGAAGATTTCTCCTATACAATACACAAATAAATACTAGCTGAAAAATAGTGATTGGAAAAATACCTTAGCTTCAACTCTTCTTCACCATCCTCTTCTTCACCATCATTATGTTCCTTAGCTTCAACTTTTGAGTTCTAGCAGACAGCAATATGGAAATAGAATTATTGCATGCAAGATGGATTGTTGATACAATGGAAAGATGTGCAAATAGTTCATTACTTGTCGAGAATTAGAACCTTGTTGCGAGCTAGAAGTTTCTAGATTATGCCCTCTACCACCTCTAGTTGTTCCTCCATGACCCCACCATCTCTAGCTTTTCCGTTTTTGCTTGCCATTTTTCCTCCTCTGCAAAAGACACACTGTATGAGTACATCGCTGAAAAGACAAAATATTAGAAGATCATACACAACACTTCTTCTTTTTTCAATATCACTTGCATTAATAACGAATTGATCTATATTTTTTCTAGCAGAACCAATGCCTCCATCGGCAACAATCACACGTGTTTTTCCTATATCACATACTTCTATTTATCCATGGTAGCTTAGCTTCACACTTGAACAATCCTCTTATGTAAAACGATTTTTTTTACATTTTGGACAATCCTGTTATAAAGCACACAGACACACTAAACATGGTGTTGGACTAAGCACATCGTGGCAGACTTAGCACAAATCACAAACAGATCTAGAAAACTTTTTGGAAGAGCAAAAAATAACCTATATTGGACAGAAGGATAAAAAGCGTAACACCGAAAACATGACTCTTAGTGGATGGCGAGGATGTGCTGTGTGCACTTCCTCGTTGCCAGTCCTCGACTTGGCCTCCCATGCTAGATCCGTAATCGTGTGTGACCAGCCCGCGGCGGCCTGAGTTCTTCGTGGTGTGGCGACTAGTAGCAATTAGCTGTGACCAACAAGCAGCAGCATGAGTTCTTCGTTAAAATAAGCATGCCGTCCACTGATGAATCAGTATCAACGGAATGAACTTTTAATTTAGCACTCCAATCAGTATCAACGGAATGAACTTCTTAATTTACCACACCAATGGAACAAACAAAAAATTAATACATATTGCTACCACAAAATTTGCAATAAAAAACAAAATCTGCACACGACAACTCAACTTCTAAAATTAGTTCATATTGCTACCACGAAGCTTCTCACAAAGCTCAACCTCTCACAATTAGACTAGCTAGCAGCAGTACACAGCAAACCGGAGTACCAGAGAAGAAGAAAAGCACGAGGTGCCTCTAAAATTAGTTGGATCTACTCATTCCCAACCACCGGAGCACTCTTTTCCCTGCCAGCCCACCGGATCGAGGCAATGACGAGAGGGATGAGATGTACCTCAGCCGTATGGATGCCCCTGCCCAGTAGCACGCTGCCCAGATCCAACTCACCAGCGCTGCTGCGTGTCCCTTCATGGTGGAGATGGGGGAGGTCAGGCCAGGAGGGGACGACAACTCGTGGATGTAGCACGAGGGCATGGGGCCGGCGGTGGAGAGACCGGACGGTGTTTGGTGGCGCTGGAGCGGCGCGGGGGAGGGAGGGCGGCGTGCGGCGGCGCTGTAGAGGCAGGGCGGGGTGAGGTGGCGGTGGGACGGCGTTAGGATCGACTGGCAATAGCCTGGGTGGTGTGTGGCGGCACGGGGACGGCGTCGGATCGACCACCGGGAGCCCCAGGCGGCGTGCGTGGGGAATGAAGAGCTAGGGATTTGGCTGCCTTTGCGCGTGCGAGGGGAACGAAGTGAGGAGGTATTGTTTTTTGGGGGGAAATCTTCGCGGGCTGAGCCGGTTATGGGCGCTAAAATTTTGGCCGTCGCGCGCGAGGCCCATTTAGCATTCGATTGTTGGTCGGGGTAAATTTTCGACCGATAGTTCGTGGGCTATAAAGGAATTTTCGACCGACTGTTGGACGATGTATGTTGTAGTATTCCCGACTGTATACAGATTTTTCTACCAACAGTTCGTTAGAAATTTTTCTGATAGATTGTCGGTTGGCAAAACTGTTTTTTTCCCCAACAAACGTCGGTAGGAAATTCTCGTACGTGGTGTAGTGTTGTGAATGAATTATTACTTTAGCATAAGGAATTATATGTCAATATATGTTGATATACTAAAGATGATCATGATGATTGATACGTTTCTGTCATATCTATAATTTTTGATTGTTTCATACCAATATTCTACAAGTTTCATATAATTTTGGCAACTTTTTATACTATTTTTGGGACTAACATATTGATCCAGTGCCTAGTGCCAGTTCCTGTTTGTTGCATGTTTTTTGTTTCGCAGAATATCCATACGAAACGTAGTCCAAACGCAATAAAAAACCTACGGGGATTTTTTTGAAATATTTATGATTTTTGAGAATAAGAATCAACGCGAAACGATGCCCGAGGGGGTCACGAGCCCGGGAGGCGCGGCCACCCCCGCTGGCCACGCCTGGCAGGCTCGTGACCAACCCTTAAGGCGGTTGGGGCCCTTCTTTTGCCGAAATAAAGATATTTTTATAAGGAAAATCCCCTCAAAATTTCAGCCCGATCGGAGTTATGGATCTCCGGGAATTTAAGAAACGGTAAAAGGCCAGAATCTGGGAGCGCAGAAACAGAAGGGCACAGAGAGAGATCCAATCTCGGAGTGGCTCTCGCCTCTCCGTCGCCATGGAGACCATGGACCAGAGGGGAAACCCTTCTCCCATCTAGGAAGGAGGTCAAGGAAGAAGAAGAAGAAGGGGGCTCTCTCACCCTCTCTCCCGGCGGCGCCGGAATGCTGCCCGGGACATCATCGTGTGACGACGATCTACACCAACACCTCCGTCATCTTCACCAACACCTGCATCACCTTCCCCCATCTATATTCAGCGGTCCGCTCTCCGTCAACCCGATGTACCATCTACTTGAACATGATGCTTTATGCTTCATATTATTATCCAATGATGTGTTGCCATCCTACGATGTCTGAGTAGATTTTTGTTGTCCAATCGGTGATTGATGAATTGCTATGATTGGTTTAAATTGCTCGTGGTTATGTTGCTGCCCTTTGGTGCCCATCATATGAGCGTGCGTGGATCACACCATAGGGTTAGTTGTATGTTGATAGGACTATGTATTGGAGGGAAAGGGTGACAGAAGCTTCAGCCTAGAATAGAAATTGATGCATACGGGATTGAAGGGGGACCAATATATCTTATTGCTATGGTTGGGTTTTACCTTAATGAACGTTAGTAGTTGTGGATGCTTGCTAATAGTTCCAATCATAAGTGCATAGAATTCCAAGTAAGGGATGACATGCTAGCAGTGGCCTCTCCCACATAAAACTTGTTATCGGTCTAGTAACATAGTCAATTGCTTAGGGACAATTCCACAACTCCTACCACCACTTTTCCACACTCGTTAAACTAACATAATTGTTTCTTTATCTAAACAGCCCCTAGTTTTTATTTATGTGTTCTTTATTATCTCGCAAACCTAACCTATCACACCTACAAAGTACTTCTAGTTCCATACTTGTTCTAGGTAAAGCAAGCGTAAAGTGTGCCTAGAGTTGTATCGGTGGTCGATAGAACTTGAGGGAATATTTGTCCAACCTTTAGCTCCTTGTTGGGTTCGACACTCTTACTTATCAAGAAAGGCTACAATTGATCCCCTATACTTGTGGGTTATCAATGACTACATGTCCGTATTTTATTTTATTTTATCTACACCCCTATCTCTAAACATGTGGGCATATTTATCGATTTCTGATTCCGCTTGAGGACAAGCGAGGTCTAAGATTGGGGGAGTTGATATGTCCATTTTGCATCATGATTTTATATTGATATTTATTGCATTATGGGTTGTTATTACATATTTTTGTACAACACTTATGCCTTTTCTCTCTTATTTTACAAGGTTTACACGAAGAGGGAGAATGCCGGCAGCTAGAGTTCTGGACTTGAAAAGGAGAAAATCTAAGATACCTATTCTGCGCAACTCCAAAAGTCCTAAAAATCTACGGAGAATTATTTTGGAATATATCAAAAATATTGGCAGAAAGAAATACATCAGGGGACACATCGGACAGCCACAAGCCTATTGGGCACGCCCTCCCCCCTAGGCGCGCCCCTGGGGCTCGTGGCCCACCTGACAGCCCTCCGATGCCCATCTTCTACTATATTGATGGTTTCTTCCTGGAGAAAATGAAAACAGAGCTTTCGGGATGAAGCGTTGCCGTCTAGAGGCAGAACTTGGGCAGAAGCAATCTAGCTCTCCGGCAGGGTGATCATGCCGAGGAAACATCCTTCCCGGAGGGGGAAATCGAAGCCATCGTCATCACCAACGAACCTCTCATTGAGATGGGGGAAATATCCATCTACATATTCATCAGCACCATCTCCTCTCCAAACCTTATTTCATGTCTTGTATCTGATCTTTGTCTAAAATCCTCAGATTGGTACCTGTGGGTTGCTAGTAGTGTTGATTACTCCTTGTAGTTGATGGTAGTTGGTTAACTTGTTGGAAGATCATATGTTCCGATCCTTGATCATCATTAATACTCCTATGATTATGAACATGAATATTCTTTGTGAGTAGTCATGTTTGTTCCCGAGGACATGGGATAAGTTTTGTTATAAGTAATCATGTGATTTTGATATTCGTTCGATATTTTGATGAGATGTATGTTGTATCTCCTCTAGTGGAGTTATGTGAACACCGACTACATAACTCTTCACCATTGTATGGGCCTAGAGGAAGGCACTAGGAATAATAAGTAGATGATGGGTTGCTAGAGTGACAAAAGCTTAAACCCTAGTTTATGCATTGCTTCATAAGGGGCTGATTTGGATCCACACATTTCAGGCTAATTTCATAGTTGCGGATGCTTGCGGGAGGGGTTAATAATAAGTGGAGGCTTGTCCAAGTAAGGGTAGCACCCAGCACCGGTCGACCCACATATCAAATTATCAAAGTAGCGAACGCAAATCATATGAGCATGATGAAAACTAGCTTGACATAAATTCTCATGTGTCCTCGGGAGCGCCTTTATTTTCATAAGAGTTTTTCCATGCTTCTACTTTGCTAAAAAAAAGGATTGGGACACCTTGCTGCAACTTTGTTACAATTTTTACTTGCTACCCGTCAGGAATTATCTTGTCACAAAACTATCTGTTACCGATAATTTCAGTGCTTGCTAAGAATACCTTACTGAGAACCGCTTGTCATTTCCTTCTGCTCCTCATTGGGTCCGACACTCTTACTTATCTAAAGGACTACAATAGATCACCTATACTTCTGGGTCATCAATGGCCTTCCTTCCCTTTTTGCCATTTGACCGCTTATGAGGTTTCCCGCGCCTGGACGGCGTGTCACCCGATTTGTCGCCATTGTTCTAGGGTGTGCTTTCGCCATTAGCGGCAGGAGTGTCTACCATGTAGACACATATGTGGAGGTGGCCGCCAATCTCTCGGTCTTAAAGGGGGGTGGGGGCGCAATACTCTTCATCCATGTATTCTTCCTCCTCAGAGGCATAGTCCAACATGTCGATTAAGTCTTCGACTGTGGCTATGATGTGGGTGGTGGGTGGGTCAAAAAAATTGTCCTGACCCGCTTTGTGGACGATCTGAGCACAGATTGGGGTTGGCTCATCGGTAATTCTCAACAATGAGATCCAATCTAGGGCCTCGTTCAATGTCGACAGCCCGATCTGGTCAAGCTGTCGGAGTTGATCTCCGACGTGTCCATATGTGTGTTGTGTTCGGGAAGAACAAGTATGCGGTCCTATGGCACTATGACCAGATCCAGACTAAGAGTCTGGCCATCGCCAGGGTTCACCTCGTGGGCATGACTGCAAAGGGATCTTGAGGTTAAAGCCTCAGAGTCTTCGGGCATGGTGCTACTTGTCGAGCATGCATTGGTTTCCGTGAGGAGGAATGATTGATGCAGCAAATTAGATAAGTATTTCCCTCAGTTGTTGAGAACCAAGGTATCAATCCAGCAGGAGATAAAAGCAAGTCCCCAATAGGTGTACCTACACAAAGAATCAAACTCTTGCACCCAACGCTATAAAAGGGTTGTCAATCCCTTGAAGGTTACTTGCAAGGATGAGATCTGATAGAGATTGATTGCTTAAACAGAAAGCTAAACAATAGGTAAAAGTAATACAACAAAGTAGTTTTGGTATTTTTGGTTTTAGATCTGAAAGCATTAGATGGAAAATAGACCCGGGGGCCATAGGTTTCACTAGAGGCTTCTCTCATGATAGCAAGTATTACGGTGGGTGAGCAAATTACTGTCGAGCAATTGATAGAAAAGCAAATAATTATGAAGATATCCAAGGCAATGATTATGCATATAGGCATAACTTCCGTGTCAAGTAGACCGAAACGATTCTACATCTACTACTATTACTCCACACATCGACCGACTCCTGCCTGCATCTAGAGTATTAAGTTCATAAAGAACACACTAACGCATTAGGTAAGATGACATTGTGTAGAGGGATAAACTCAAGCAATATGATAAAAACATCTTGTTATCCTTGATGGCAACAATACAATACGTGCCTCGCTAGCCCTAATTTGTAACTGGGTGAGGACACCGCAAGATTGAACCCAAAATTAAGCATTTCTCCCATTGCAAGAATTACCAATCTAGTTATCCAAACCAAACCAATAACTCAAAGACTTAAAAAGATATGAAATAATGCATATAAGAGTTCAGAAAAGGCTCAAATAATATTCATTGATAATCTGAACATCAACCCACAATTTACTGGATCTTGACAAACACACCACAAAAGAGTATTACATCGGATAGATCTCCATTAAGATCATGAAGAACATGGTATTGAAGAGAAAACAGAGCGAAGAAGCCAGCTAGCTACTAGCTATGGACCCAACGGTCTATGGTGAAATACTCACGCATCACCGAAGGGGCAATGGAGTTGATGTAGATGCCCTCCATGATTGAATCCCCCTTCGGTAGATTACCGGAAAAGGCTCCAAGATTGGATCTCTCGGGAACGGAGGCTTCTGGCGGCAGAACAGTGTTTTGATGGCTTGTTCTGATAATGATGGAATATTTGGCAATTTATAGGCCGAACCTTAGGGTTAGGGGATCTGGCGTGGGCCCACAAGCCTGCCCGGCGCGCCCTACCCCCCTGGGAGAGGCCCTTGGGCTTGTGGCCCCACGGTGGCTCCTCTTACTTGGTTCTCACATCTCGCAGTTTCCTTTCGTTCCAAAAAAAATCATTCCGAAGGTTTTATTCCGTTTGGACTCCGTTTAATATGTGTTATCTGCAATTCTCAAAAACAAGGAAAAAACATAAATTGACACTAGGCTCTATATTAATAGGTTAGTCCCAAAAATAATATAAAATAGCAAATTAATGCATATAAAACATACAAAACAGATAGTACAATAGCATGGAACAATCAAAAATTATAGATGCGTTGGAGACGTATCAGCATCCCCAAGCTTAATTCTTGCTCGTCCTCGAGTAGTTAAATGATAAAATAAAACAGAATTTTTGATGTGGAATGCTACCTAACATATTTATCCATGTAATATTCTTTATTGTGGCATGAATATTCAGATCCATAAGATTCAAAACAATAGTCTAATATTGACATAAAAACAGTAATACGTCGAGCACACAAACAAGGTAGTCGTGTCCTTTCGAAATAACATGGCCTTAGAAAGTTATCCCTACAAAATTATATGGTTTGGCTATGCTCCATCTTCCCCACACAAAGTATCTAAATCATGCACAATCTGATGAACAAGTCAAGCAATTGTTTCACAAGCTCTTTTTTTTTGTTTGGGCTTCGCTGGCCTCTTTTATTTTTTGTAAAGTTTGGATACTCATCCCAACTTGTGAGGGAGTCATAGACTCCATCATCCTTTTCTCTCACGGGACAATGCTCTATTAATGAAAATCATCACACTATTATTTACTTATAACTCAAAGAAAAATTAATTACAACTCGATTCCTATGACAAAATATGACTCTATATGCAATACGAAGTGATGATGCAAGTCATAAAAAAACTACATGGTGGAAGTTGCACGGAAATATATCTCGGAATGGCTATGGAAATGCCATAATAGGTACGCATGGTGGCTGTTTTCAGGAATATATGGTGGCTGTTTTGAGGAAGGAAGGTTTGGTGTACGGGCGAAAGTTGTGAGGTACTAGAGAGGCTAGCAAAGACGGAAGGGTGAGAGTGCGTATAATCCATGGACTCTACAGTATTCATAAAGAACTCACATACTTATTGAAATAGTCTATTAGTTATCAAACAAAGCATTAGACACATGCTCCTAGGGGAGAGGTTGGTAGGAGTTAACCACCGCGCGCTCCTGACCCTCACACAAAGGTCGACAATCATTAATGAAATCATGATCCGACTTCGTTACATAACGGTTCACCATACATGCATGCTACGGTAATCACAATATTTAACACAAGTATCTCTTCCAATTCACAACTACTTACTAGCATGACTCTCATATTACCATCTCTATTATCTCAAAACTATATGCAAGGAATCAAACTTCCCATAGTTTTTAATGCATTTAATATGAAAGTTTTTATTATATCCCTCTTGGATGCCCATTATATTAGGACTAAAATCATAACCTAAACAAATTACCATGTTTTTTAAGAAAATCTCAAAATAATATAAGTGAGGAACGAGAGTTTAATAATTTCTATAAAATATAATACCACCATGCTCTATAAAGATATAAGTGAAGCACGAGAGCAACATTGCCTAGCTCAAAAGATATTTAGCACATAGAGTATTCTAATAAATTCACGATTCGGCGTGTGTCTCTCAAAATATGTGTGCATCAACGATGATTGTGGCAAACTAAAAAAGCAAAGACTCATATCATACAAGACGCTCCAAGAAAAACACATATCCTGTAGTGAATAAAAATATAGCCTCAAGTAAATTTTTCGATGGATTGAAGATGAAAGAGGGGATGCCTTCCGGGGCAGCCCCAATCTTAGGATTTTTGGTATCCTTTAATATGAATTGGGGTGCCTTTGGTATCCCCAAGCTTAGGCTGTTGCCACTCTTTATTCCAGGGTCCATCAAATCTTCAACCAAAACTTGAAACTTCACAACACAAAACTCATGAGATACGTTAGTATAAAAAGGTAAATCACCACTTTAGGTACTATTGTGAACTCCTTCTTTAGTTGTATTTGTGTAATACATACTGTATTCTGACTTTTCCATGCCTCATATTCCCCGATACGACCCATAGATACATCAAAATAAGCAAACAACACAAAGAACATCTGTCAAAAACAGAACAGTCTGTAGAAATATGTAAACCTCGAATACTTATGGAACTCTACAAATTCTAAAACTTAGGACAATCAGGGAAATTTGTATGTCAATCTTGTGGATCAATTGGGTGCTCTGAAAAATGTAGAAAATTCTTGGACTGAGCGCAAAAGTTTTTGTTTTTCAGCAAGATCACATCAACAACTACCATAGATCACCCCAAAGGTTTTACTTGGCTCAAACACTAATAAAAATACAAAAAAACAATTACTACAGAAGTAATAATGTGCCAGACACACCAAAACAGAAGCAAAAAGCAGAAATCAAATTTAAATTGGGTTGCCTCCCAACAAACGCTATTGTTTAGCGCCCCTAGCTAGGCAGAATGCAATAGATCTAGGTATTGTCATCTTTGGTATTCGAAACTTTTGTGAGGACCATCTCGAATCCAGGAGGTTCTTTCCTCCTTCCACCACTTATAGGGGGAGGGTCCATCTTGCTATCCAAAATGTCCAAAGACTTATTGCAAAGGGTAATCAAAGTATTCAAGCGATTAAGGTTCCCGTTAATAAGTTTGAGGGGTTCATGATATTGTTGTAACTCGACCAAGTGCTTATGTAAGTCACCCAATTTGCCAATAAGTTGAACTCCCTCTTGAGAGAAACCAAACCCCCTTTTTGGCGGAGGAACCCCCAAAATCCCTTCTAAAACTTCATAGGCGGCATTCATGTCAAGCTCAATAAAATTTCCTTTTGAGCCGAAATCTAAAGGCTCCTTATGATGCAAGGCTAAACCAATGTAAAAATTTCCAAGCAAAACTTTTTCATCCCCTTTTAGATTGGAAACACGATAAGATTCCATTAGCCTATACCAAGCATCCTTCAAGTGTTCCCCTTGTTTTTGTGTGAAGTAAAGAACTTAAAAGTATGGGGACAAGGGGCATGTGGTGATGTTAGACATAGTTCAGGTAATCAAAAGGCAAGCGAAAGAAGGGCAAACAAAAAGGCAGATATTTTTGGTATTTTCTGAAAATCATTTTAGAATTGGGGGAGAGGAAAACGAGAGACAAATGGCAAATAATGTAAATGCAAGAGATGAGTTTGTGATGGGTACTTGGTAAGCTTGATGTATATCTCCCCGGCAACAGCGCTAGAAATCCTTCTTGCTACTTATCGAGCATGTGTTGGTTTCCGTGAAGAGTAACGATTGATGCAGCAAAGTAGATAAGAATTTCCTTCAGTTGTTGAGAACCAAGGTATCAATCCAGTAGGAGATACAAGCAAGTCCCCGATAGGTGTACATACACAAAGAATCAAACTCTTCCGCACAACGCTATAAAGGGGTTGCCAATCCCTTTAAGGTTACTTGGAAGGATGAGATCCGATAGAGATAGATTTCTTAAACGGAAAGTAGAACAATAGGTAAAAGTAATGCAACAAAGTATTTTTGGTATTTTTTGTTTTAGATCTGAAAGTATAAGATGGAAAATAGACGAGACGGCCATAGGTTTCACTAGAGTCTTCTCTCATGATAGCAAGTATTACGGTGGGTGAACAAATTACTGTCGAGCAATTCCTAGAAAAGCAAATAATTATGAAGATATCCAAGGCAATTATTATGCATATAGGAATCATGTCTGTGTCAAGTAAACAGAAACGATTCTGCACTATTACTCCACACATCGATCGACTCCTGCCTGCATCTAGAGTATTAAGTTCATAAAGAACAGAGTAACACATTAGGTAAGATGACATGATGTAGAGGCATAAACTCAAGCAATATGATGAACACCCCATCTTGTTATTCTTGATGGGACCAATACAATACGTGCCTCGTTACCTTTATTTGTCACTGGGTGAGGACACCGCAAGATTGAACCCAAAACTAAGCATTTCTCCCATTGCAAGAATTACCAGTCTAGTTGACCAAACCAACCCAATAACTCGAAGAGACTTGCAAAGATATGAAATAATGCATATAAGAGTTCAAAAAAGACTCAAATAATATTCATGGATAATCTGAGCATAAACCCATAATTCATCGGATCTCAACAAACACACCGCAAAAGAGTATAACATCGGATAGATCTCCATGAAGATCATGAAGAACATGGTATTGAAGAGAAAAGAGAGAGATGAAGCCATATAATTACTAGCTATGGACCCGAAGGTCTGTGGTGAACTACTCACGTATCATCGGAGGGGCAATGGAGTTGATGTAGATGCAGATTACCAGAAAAGGCTCCAAGATTGGATCTCTCAGGAACGGAGGTTTCTGGCGGCGAAAAAGTGTTTTCATGGCTTGTTATTGGTTTGGGGAGCTATCATGGGCCCACAATCCTACCTGGTGCACCCTACCCCCTGGGAACGGCCCTAGGGCTTGTGGCCTCACGGTGGCTCCTCTGCCTTGGTTCTCACGTCTCGTAGTTTCCTTTCGTTCCAGAAAAAATCATTCCGAAGGTTTTATTCCGTTTGGACTCCGTTTAATATTCCTTATCTGCAATTCTCAAAAACAAGGAAAAAACAGAAACTGGCACTAGGATCTAGATTAATAGGTTAGTCCCAAAACTAATATAAAATATCATATTAATGTGTATAAAACATCCAAAACAGATAATATAATAGCATGGAATAGTAAAAAATTCTAGATACGTTTGAGACGTATCACATGGCAGGCGAGACTACAAGCCCGGTTAGTGACAAGTCACCCCTAGGGTCCATAGAGAACTCTAGGTTCCCAAATTTCACCTCTTGACCAGGGGCAAAGATTTCGAACCGGCCTAGCTGGCCGGTTTGGTCAGTGTGCAGCACAACACTGCCAAAGGCGAAGATCTATCCGCGGACGAGAGTGTCCATGTTGCAAACCTCCTCATTGATGGCAAGGCGAGACATCGATTCGTTGGGTGATCACAGTGGAACTCTCAATGAAAGCACCAATGTCGGTATCAAAACCGATGAATCTCAAGTAGGGGGTCCCAAGCTGTGAGACTAGAATCGATGGTAACAGGAGACGAAGGGGACGAGGTTTTACTACAACCTAAAATCCTCCGGCTTATATAGACGTCGGGTGTATCTAGGGTTTACATTTGGTCGGTTACACGCCAAAGAGATAAACATGCCTATTCGCCACATTAAACGTGGAGGACAAGCCACGATTCCCGAAGCTTCCTTCCTAGAAACAGGGCCTTCGGTCGATCCAATGTTTGGTAAGCGGCCCATATAGTCCGGCCCATAAGACATAGGGTGGCTTCCCGAGGATCCCTTAATCCAGGACTCCCTCAATCACTTCGGTGCCGCCATTACAGCTTTGCATGTGTTGCAACTAGCCACCTCCACTCGCCGCCGACTGTGTGATCCAGACCTAGTAGTCCACCGCACGTTGTTCCTCCTCCATGCGAAGATCCCGTTAGAGGCGGTGCACTTGCACCGCTCCTGCGAACTTGTACGCAACATCCGGCAACCGTCTGTTCGAGGGAGATCGGACGGGGAGGAGACGGACCACGCGAAAGCGTTGCCTCAACTCTACTTCTGCTGCATGGCACTACGCGTCTAGTGCTAACGATCTCTGAACCATCTTCGTAGATGTTCTTGGATGTTCTACGCGTAGAAATTTTTTCATTTGCATGCGATGCACCTACAGTAGAACCCAACAGCACATTGATAATTTCACAATTATGATATTTCATTGATTAACAATTTACCCATAGGGGATAAGTGAAGCACAAGAGTAAACATAAAACTACTCTTTAAAAGATATAAGTGAAGGTCAATGAGTAGTCAAACAATAAAGTAGCTATGTGAGGCCTCTCTCTCAATAAAAAAAAATCAGATCTGAGTATTTTATGAAATAGCAAGCAAAAAAAATTAAAATGACATTCCAAGAATAGCACACATCATGTGGACAATTAAAAATTTAGGCTCAACGTAGGCTAACCGATAATTGTTGATGAAGAGAGGTGGGATGCGTAGCATCCCCAAGCCTAGATACTTGAGACTTATTGAAATATTTACTTGGTGTCGTGGATATATCACGGTAGATGTCCGGGTGAACAGACTTAGGTTCGGGGCGAGACACAACTACGTGGCGGCTTGAATGGGTTGATCGGAATCGAGAAGACGCGGAGTTTTACCCAGGTTCGGCCCCTCTGATGGAGGTAAAAGCCTACGTCCTGCTTGTCTGGTATTGATGATGATGAAGATCTCTCGGTTACAAGGGTGCAAATTGCTACCTCTAATCACGAGAGCCTCTAATCTGTCTATCTCTAATATCTTGTATTGTCTAATCTATCGACTTGTGAATCTTGTGAACTTGTCCCTCTAGGGGTGCTCTACCCCTCCTTATATAAGTGGAGAGGGTAGGCTTACAAATAGAGTCCTACTAAGAGTAGGATTTAGGATTCGTCTCTCACGAATCCTACTCTGGGTCTTATTTCCTTTAAGGGCATCCTTCTCTCATGGGCCTTCTCTTGTGGGCCTTATCTTGTGGGCCTTCTCTTGTGAGCCTTCTCTTGTGAGCCGCCTGGCGCCGGCTCACCCGGCGGGTCTTGGGCTTGGTCATCCTGTGACCCGCCTGCCGGATCATTAATAAGATGTCATGCCTTTTAACAGGTCTCCTATGAGTCGCCAGGCCAGGTCATACCGCAGCGTATATCCCCGACATTAGCCCCCATATTAGTTTGAATTTATTCATGCTAAGCTCCTGCAATAAGAGTAACAAATATGTTAAGTGGCCGGCTTGCTCCTTTAGTCGGCTTATGAAATTGCCCCTCAGAAATCCGGGTCTTTTCTGCATATGAATGAGTTGTCTTGACAATCATCTTGCTTGTCAATGTCCTTTGAAAAATATTGATAATAGAACACCCATACGCCATTGAGTCGGCTTCCAATACTCTTGGCGGGTCATCTCCACTGGGTCATAATCATTGATGATGCCGGGTCATTATCGCCGGGTCAAATAACTCGAATCTAGCTTACTTGATAAAAATATTGGGATGAAAATCCATCTGATGTAAAACCGGACTTCCATTGTTGTGAAGCAGGGCGTCTTATATAAAATCTGGCGCGTTATGATCTTTTGATAACGTCGGGTTATAAATGTTGGCGACGTCGGGTCTAACAACCGAACTCCATAATTAACATCTAGAAAATTCTCCTCAAAGTTTTTGATATGTCCATATTACCTGTAGCCCCAAGCTCCGAGATTATCCATGATAATTGGTGCTTTGCAATAATATTATGGACTGTGTAGCCCCCAAGTGTCGGGTTGTCCTGCCTGCAGCAACCTGGGACTTATAACTGTTTTATACCTTATAAAGCTTCGGCATGTGTAGCCCCCAAGGGCCAGCTTATCAGAAAAGCTTCGGTGTGTGTAGCCCCCAAGGGCCGGTTTATCAGAATGTAATGTGCCGGGTCTTCAATTTGACTTTATTAATCTGTTGGAACAACTGAGTACTGTAGCCCCAAGTGTTAGGTCGCACACCTGAGGCGACTTGGGACTTTTTTTAGGAAGTTTGATCTGAGCGGTGTAGCCCCAAGTTCCGGGTCAGTAAGAATTGCTGGGCTGGGACTTAGAAAATATAGAAAGGCCGGCTCATCTCCTTGAGAAAATATAGAAACGCCGAGTCATCTCCTTGAGATAATAGGGTCTTGTTGACAATGTAATGATTTGAAAACCGGCTTGCATTAGCCCCCAAGTGTCGTGGTGCATGCTTGCAGCGACATGGGACTTGCATATTTGATATAAACTGGACTTGAATAGTGTAGCCCCCAAGTGCGGGGTCGTCTGCCTTCGGCGACTCGGGACTATGTGAAAATAATATGACTCACCACAATTTGTTTGAATGAATCTTTGACCGTGGTTGTAATATAACCCGGAATGAATATCCTAGAATAGTTCCTTTGTCTTTGACATGAAATTCCCGCTCGTGGTTGCGGTGCAACCCGGCAAATATAAGTTTGAGAAATCCATGAGTGTTGTAGATTACTACAGAGTACAATTAAAGAAATACGAGAGCCGTCCAATTAGATGACACGCCATTATATCTAACAGGGCGACTCTTGAAAAATAATAATTTCTCCTAGTTGGTTCGAAAAACCCCAATCATTTATTACTGGTTATGATAAACCATGAAGATCCAACCATGTTGGCTATTAAAAGATCCACTTGCTCTTGCAGAATATTTAACGGCGGCTCATATTAAGAGATAATACCTACAAAAAATAAACAAGATAGAATATATTCTGCATTGTTGTGAGGCCGGCTTGAAGAAGCTCAACCCGGAGATGTTATACCTTTCATAACATTGCTCCTTGTCTTATAATCTTGCTCTGACCCGGCTTGATAAGCCGGCATGTTATCTAGAGGTGGGAAACCCCCTTGAATAATCCACGGTTGACATGTCAACCGGAATGGCATAAAGCTGGTTGTTAGGGTGAGATAGCTATACCTGAAGGTAAGAAGCCCCCTTCATCAGCCAATATTTTAGGCGCGAACGCCGGTTGTCTTACGGTAATGTAAGCTATACCCGAAGGTAAGAAGCCTCCATCGACAACCGCGGTTAATAAGTAACAGGAAGTGGCATAAAGCCGGCTGTTTTAGGGTAATGTAATCTATACCCGAAGGTAAGAAGCCTCCTTTGACAGCAGCAGTTGATAAGCAACTGGAATTTGGCATAAATACCGGTTGTTAGGGTGAGATAAGTGAACCCGTCAGTAAGAAGCCCCTGCGACAACCAAGGTTAATAAGTAACCGGAAGTGGCATAAAGCCAGCCGTTGGGTGAGATAAGCGATACCCGTCGGTAAGAAGCCCCCTTCGATGGCCACAGTTGATAAGCAACTGGAATTTGGCGTAACGCCCGTTGTCTTAGGGTAATGTAAGCTATACCCGAAGGTAAGAAGTCTCCATCGAAAACCGTGTTTAATATACTAACCAAATTGGTCATAAAGCCGGCTGTGTAAGGGTAATGTAAGCTATACCCGAAGGTAAGAAGCCTCCTTGCAACAGCGTAGCGCGAACGCCAGTTGTTTCGGGTGAGATAAGCTATACCCGGAGGTAAGAAGCCACCTACAACCGCACTTTTGTGCCTCATCTTGTAAGTCGCCATCTTGTAAAAAGAAACGGCAGAAGCTTCAAGTCACTTTATGATGATCCAATACACCCTGGCACCATGTTTGAATGGTGCATCATGGCGGTTCGTCCTCTTGGGCAACTTTTAATCTTACGCCAATAATGTAATAGCCTCCAGGATTGGGTTCTTGCGAAGACCCAGGGTTATCATTGAAAACGACCAAATGTGTCTCGCCATGTGTGTAGCCCCCGAGTCTTAAGTTGACTCGAAGAGGCGGCTTGAGAATCTCCACTGAAAGTTTCAGGTTGGCCGTGGTGGGTTATAGATGATCCCGTATAAATTGCTTCAATGATCCAGTCGATGGTTCGTTCTGGCTGTTTGTTGAAGTGAATTAAACTGTAGTGGCGGCGACTTGTGCACATGTCCATTGGGCGGTTCGTATCAATGAGCACCGCACCGATATATTGATGTAGATCACTGTGTAGGTGGCCGTCTTGCACGCGTCCGTTGGGCGGCTCATATACGCGAGCATTGCACCTGATGTCAATGTAGATTGGTCCATAAGACGGCGATTTCAAAACCGTCAGTTGGGCAGCTTGTGTTGTTGTATGCAAGCACTATTGAGTTGATGTAGATGTAACAAACACCTGCGACATTATAAGCCGGTGCTATTGTCAAAGACGTCACGGCGTTGTAAGCCGGCGCGGATGGAGAGAGACGGCCATGACATTGTAAGCCGGCGCAGGTGGCGAGAGTCGGGCATAGTGTTGTAAGCCGGTGCAATTGCGAGAGACGGTCGCGGCTTTGTAAGCCGGTTCAATGGCAAGTAGAGTCCACTGAGTAACGCGACACGGACCACCACATGTGCAGAATGACGTTGGCACTCCTCCATCACCGCGGTATAGTGCCCCTTTGGCAATGACTAATTGTCTTGTATCAAAAAATATTATAAAGACGAAGTAATTGTTTTTTGACGGAATCAAAATGTATAGATAAAATAAACTGGGTGGATAGCACCTGTTTCATCTCGACGACGAGCTAAGTCATATACATCGTCCGTGGATCACCTCCCGTAATTTCAACGGCGATTGAAGCACTCTCTCGAGGCCGCAGCGGAGGTGACGATTTGGCCACGGCGGCTCCGAGACGGCGCTAGACCAGGGCGGCTCCGCGGTTACGGTGTTTGCGTCAAAGAAGTCCAGCCGGGTGACTCGAGGCGGTGAAGTTTTTTTTTTTGGAATCGAGAATTTTTCTCTCTCCAGCCAGCCTGGGCTTTCCTCCTCTTTTCTTTTGTCTTCAGGTAGCCAGCCTCAGCGGACAGCGGGTCGAGGCAAACGATGGGGGTCCGCAGCCGACCGAGGCAGAGCATGCCGGAGCCAGCGAGAGCCAGGCATCGCCGGTTTGCGTACATGGTCTCAGAAGCCGGCGCGCGAGGTGTGTGTGTGTGGGGGGGGGGGGGGGGGGGGGCGAGCACGGTCAGTGGAGACTCGTCGAAGGCTCGGAGGCGGCTGGTCGAGGCCGCAGCCGTAGGAGCTTCTCAGAGCGGGGTGCAGCAGGCGGAGGAGGCCCCACGCGAGCGGTGCAAGGACGCGCGGCCGGCTCAGAGGGCGGCGACTGCAGCGCACCCCCGGCCACAGAGGCTGTTTTGGCCCAGAAAGTCAATGTCCGATAGTGGCTCGCGACGGGAGGCGACTCGGAGACGTCGGGGGTCCGCCGTGGTTGAGACATGGTGATGGTTGGGGCAGCGGCCGGCGGGCGCACTGAGCCGGCCGGCTGCTCGGTGTAGGCGGCGGCTCGAAACCATGGTGGAGGAAAAGGCCGGCCTGAGTCAAGGTGAAATGGCAACTCAAGGCGCGCGAGGTGGAGGCCGCGGGAGGCGAAGCCGACAGGTAGCGTGGCCGAGGCGGCTGCGCGGTCATGGGGACAACATCCGGTGGAGGTGGCTCACCGTGCCAGGGCGACAGCGGGTCGAGCCCGACGAAGCAGAGTGGAGTAGCGGAGCGGCGGGCCGGCTCGTGGCGAGCAGTCACGGGCGGAGCCTGGCACCGCAGAGGCGAGCCACCGGAGGGAGGCAGAACTCGTTGCGGCGACTCGTCCTGGCCGGCCCATGGAGCCGGCTTGGAAACGTGGGGAACCTGTGCGCGTGGTTTCCGCAGATGAGAGCGCGGCTCGGAAGATCCCATGGTGACAAAGGCCAAACCCGAGTCGGCGATGGCGCGGGGGCGAAACACGGCGGTGGCGACTCGTACAATTTTGGCGAAGGCACGGCGAGGCCGGCTCGCAGTAGCTCGCCGGCGGCCCGTTGCGGAGTGGCAATCCGGCGGCTCGCAGCAGCGTCGTTGAAGGCCAGCAGGCACAGCGGCCTGCGGTGGCTCGTATGCGCTGCCAGGTGACGACGAGAGATGCAGGGCGAGGTGACGCAGCGGTGGCAACGGAGGCGAGAGCGGAGCTGGCCGTCTCTGCTGTTTCCGGGTCAGAGCCAGCCTTGTCCCGTCCGTCTCCTTCCTAGGCCGTAATTTTTATCTTTTTCTTTGTTGACCTTGACTCCGCAACAGATTGTATTTCTTTGTTGACCTTGACTCCGCAACAGATTGTATTGCCGTGTCTGTGGCTTGTACGTCTTCTTTTTTTTTGACTGGAATGGGAGTTGCATACCAATTCGACTGAAAATCGACCGCCGCGGCTGTCGCTAATTGACATGATGATGTAGTTCTCATTCGAGTGTCATCACCAGTATAGATTTCTTTTGCTACTATGAGTCCCTTTAACCGCGTAGACGGATCTGATTGGCGGCTGTAACAGAGGTCAGATCTACCTCCCGTCGTCGCGTAGGCTACCGTCGAATCTTTTCCATCTCTATTGATGAACTCAGGGTTACTATAGATTCCTCATTGCCAGCTCTTGCAGATCCGGCTTGTCATAAGCTTCTCGATCCTTTGTAGGGATCCCTTCAAGAACACAATACCATTGCCGCTTTTCCACGGTGGGCGCCAACTGTCGTAGATTTACCACGGAAGATGTCCGGGTGAACGGACTTAGGTTTGGGGCGAGACGCAACTACGTGGCGGTTTGAACGGGTTGATCGGAATCGAGAAGACACGGAGTTTTACCCAGGTTCGGCCCCTCCGATGGAGGTAAAAGCCTACGTCCTGCTTGTTTGGTATTGATGATGATGAAGATCTCTCGGTTACAAGGGTGTTAATTGCTACCTCTAATCACGAGAGCCTCTAATCTGTCTATCTCTAATCTCTTGTATTGTCTAATCTGTCGACTTGTGAATCTTGTGAACTTGTCCCTCTAGGGGTGCTCTACCCCTCCTTATATAAGTGGAGAGGGTAGGCTTACAAATAGAGTCCTATAAAATTAGGATTTAGGATTCGTCTCTCACGAATCCTACTCCGGGTCTTATTTTCTTTAAGGGATTCCTTCTCTTGTGAGCCTTCTCTTATGGGCCTTCTCTTGTGAGCCTTCTCTTGTGAGCCGCCTGGCGCCGTCTCACCCGCCGGGTCTTGGGCTTGGTCATCCTGTGACCCGCCTGCCGGGTCATTAATAAGATGTCATGTCTTTTTACGTGTCTCCTGTGAGTCGCCAGGACGGGTCATACCGCAGGGTATATCCCCGACACTTGGGGTGCCTTGGTCATCCCCAAGCTTAAGCTTTTGTATCTCTTTCAATCATATCCCGGTTTCACCTATGTCTAAGAAAACTTCATCCACAAAAATCTTGAAAAGAACTCGTGAGATAGGTTAGTACATAGAAAAACAAATCAACACTTCATGTACTTCCGAGACAAGTTCCAAAATAATATTCAAACATCATCTATTGTTTACTATCGTTTCCGCAATTTATATCTACCAGTATAGGCTATGGAAACAATAGAACAAGTAGATAACAAAATTATGACAGCAATCTATCCAAACAGAACAGTCTGTAGCAATTTATGAAAATTGTGTACTTCCGTAAATTAAACAATTATGAAAATTTGGGACGTACTAAAAAATTTATATGAAAACTTTGTGTAATAATTTCAGAAACGTTGCACGTTCCAGTAACATATAGAAATTCTAACACCACAACAAAAGTTTCTGTTTTTACGCAGCAAGTACCAAACATGTTACTCAAGCATCCTAAGAGGAAATTCTTCAAACTTTTTATCAAAAAACAATATTATAAATAATGTATAACAGAGAACAACAAATTATAATTACACTCCAAGCAAAATACATATAATGTGAAGAATAAAAATATAGCTCCAAGTAAGATGTACTGATAATGTTGGAGACGAAATAGGGGATGCCTTCCGGCGTATCCCAAGCTTAGACGCTTGAGTCTTCCTTGGATATTACCTTGGGGTTGACTTGGGAATCTCCAAGCTTAGGTTATTTTCACCCCTTCTTCTCCTCATATCGATATCTCACCCAAAACATGAAAAATTCAATCACACAAAACTTAACGGAACTTCGTGAGATGGGTTAGTATAATAAAAATAGATAAATCACTTAGGTACTGTCAAGACAAGACTCATAATTCTTCTCACATAATCACATAGTTACACTTAAAACAAGAAAACTATGCATGCAAAACAGAATCTATTAAAAACAGAATAGTTTGTGAAGATCTGAATGATCACCATACTTCCCTGACTCTAAACATTCTTAAAAATTAGGAAAAATCATAGAATTTTCATAGATATTTTTTATAAAATATTAGATTTTTTAAGATCCAGTAAAATCAAATAATTCATATACTGGAGACAAAACTTTCAGTTTTTGCATAAAATCAAACAAGCAAGTTTCCACACTATCCCAAAGGATTTACTTGACACTTTAGTAAAATAAAAGACACAAAAATGACTACTACAGTAGCTTAAACATGTGAAGACACATAAAAAGAAAGTAAAAGTGTTGGATTGTCTCCTAACAAGCGCTTTTCTGTAATGCCTTATAACTAGGCATGATGATTTCAATGATGCTCTTATAGGAATAAAAGTTGAAAATGCAAGGGAGCATCATGAATCACATGGAAAGCACATTTACGTCTAAAACACTTCCTATTCATAGGTATTTTGTGAGCAAACAATTTGTGGGAGCAACAATAAACTAGCATAGGAAGGCAAAACAAGAATATCTTCAAAAACTTGAGATAGGAAAGTTGATATTATTTCAATTCCTACAAGCATAGTTTCCTCCCTCATAATGGTTTTCATTTGCATCATGAAGGAATTCAAAAATATGATTATCATATAAATCATTATTTTCATGATGCGAAAGCATAGAATTTTTATTACTACCCACACAAGCAAAATTCTTCCATTCGTAATGATGGGATCAAACTCAACAAAATAACTATCATGAGACACTTAATTGACATAACCACATTGAATATTAAAATCATGATCACAAGTTTCATGCTAATATTTCTCTTTATAGAATACAAATATTCACAATAATCATCATACATAGGAGGCATGCTATCATCATAATTGTTTTTCTCATCAAAACTCGGGGGACTAAAAATATCATAATCATCAAACCTAGCATCCCCAAGCTCGTGGATTTGCGTATCATTAGAATCATGAATATTCTAAGAACTCGTACTAAAAATATTTCTGTCATGCTCATCACTCAAGGAATTCTCATCAAGTATTTTCATAATTTCTCACCCCTGCTAGCTCACTCCTTTGTTTTTTGGCAGACCGACGTGTGGGAGGTGTGCTGGTCTCTGTTCTCACCTCTTATGCACATGAGGTGTTTGATGAAATGCCACAGCCACATTTAAGCTTTCTCCTCTCCAAGCTTGACCTCCAAGATACATTTTCTCCAGGATTTGTTTAGGTTCCGTGGTGCACCAACTACACAAGTGTTCTAAAAGGTTGACGGCTTCATCATTTATCTCTCACTACTAGTTTAGCACGTTTCAAATGCTCTAGAAGTAGAGTGTGGTGTTTGTGGGTTTTATTTGAGGAGTGTATGTGGGAGTTCTTTTGATTTAGACTCATCATTAGAGATTAAATTAAGTTCTTAGAGTCTGCACATGTATAGGGTGTCGTCCCCGTCCCTATTCTCATCGCCGTCGATCACTCGCGCTGATCTCGTCACCGGCACCATCGTGGTGAGCCTCTTGTTCTTATCTTCTTTTTAGAAGAAAAAATTATTACTTGTTTGATTTAGATAGATACTTGTATAATTTTCTTACTTTTATGTTGTTCTATGAGAACTATGTATGAAATTTATGTATTTATTTTTTCAGTAATAACATTTGATCACTACTGTACTTTGGTTTTAATGTGATGATGGACTTGTATTAATTTGATCACTTATCTATTCATGATGTTCTGTAATGGTTTTTGATACATTTAATGTGATAATGAACTCAAATAAACCGAAAATGTATATACGGTGACCGATGCACCTCCAAGTACATTGAGGGCCTGTAGAAATTTCTCGAAGTGGCCGAGGCAAACAAGCACAATGTTTTTTTTATTGTCCATGTACTGTCTATGAGAATACGAAGGATTACTCCAAATATAAAACCCTTCACTTCCACCTGCTTGAGAAGGGTTTCATGCCACACTATAACGTTTGGACCAAGCACCGACAAAGAGGGGTCATGATGGAAGACAATGAAGATGAAGAGGATGATGACAGCTATCGTCCTATGTACCCTGAATACGGTGATACTACAACGGTGGAGGCTGAAGGCGAAGAGACACTAGATGTGCCTAGTGATGATCTTCACCGTTGTGGATGCATAGAGAGAATTCGAAAGTGAAAGGGAGAAGTTGAAGTTCGATCGCATGTTAGAGGATGAAAAAAAAAGTTGTATCCAAACTGCGAAGATGGCAACACAAAGCTCGGTACGACACTGGAATTGCTGCAATGGAAGGTAGATAATGGTTTCTCTGTCAAGGGATTTGAAAACTTACTAAAAATAATGAAGAATAAGCTTCCAAAGGATAACGAATTGCCAGACACTACATACGGAGCAAAGAAGGTTCTCTAGCCTCTAGGATTAGAGGTGCATAAGAAACATGCATGTACTGCATCCTCTACCGTGGTGTGTATGAGGAATTGAACACATGCATGTTATGCAGTGCATTGCAGTATAAGATCAGATGAGATGACCCTAGTGATGTTGATGGTGAGCGCCCTAGGAAGAGGTTTCCTACCAAGGTGATGTGGTATGCTCCTATAATACCACGGTTGAAACGTCTCTTCAGAAACAAAGAGCATGCCAAGTTGTTGCAATGGCACAGAAAAAATCGTAAGAAAGACGGGAAGTTGAGAGCACCCGCTGACGAGCCACAGTGGAGAAAAATCTAGAGAAACTGGGAGGACTTTGCCGGTGACTCATCAAACGTATGTTTTAGTTTAAGTGTAAATGGCATTAATCCTTTTGGGGGAGTAGAGAAGCAATCATAGCACCTTCCCGTTACTCTAGGTATCTATAACCTTCCTCCTTGGTTGGGCATGAAGCGGAAGTTCATTATGATGCTAGTGCTCATCCAAGGCCCTAAGCATCCCGGCAACGGCATTGATGTGTACCTAAGGCCATTAGTTGAAGAACTTTTACAGTTATGAAATGGAAAAGGTGTACGTGTGTGGGATGAGCATGAACAAAAGAAATTTGACCTACAAGCGTTGTTGTTTGTAACCATCAATAATTTACCTACGAGCATTGCTATTTTTTGTTAATGAAGTATGACATGTTCTTTTTTTCTTTAATTAACTTTTAATTTTCTTTTGTACAATTCTCTGTCAAGATTTGTTGTCTTAGACAAGTTCCATTTCGAAGAGAAGGATAGTACAGAGCCTAAGGTAGCTCACCTAAGAACGGAGCATTACACTTTTATTGTTAAAGTGAAACATAACGAAGATCACACATATTTGCGTTGTTCTAATTAGAGAGCATACGCATCAAACAATTTTTGATTCATTTCACTAAATCAAACACAAAGAACCTCAAAGAGTGCCCCAAGATTTCTATCGGCCAACATGGTATGAAAACGTATGCATTGATCCCCAAGGTCACCGAAATCCTCGAGTTGACGCCATAACATATATCAAGTGAGGCACTTGAATACCCCAATGTTACTGTGGGTATACACATGCAAGACATACATCAAGTACTCTCAAATCCATAAAACTATTCAATCTGATAATAACAAAATCTCAAAGGGAAAACTCAATTCATCACAACAAGATAGAGAGGGGAAAACACCATATGATCCAACTATATTAACTAAGCCAGTGATACATCACGATCGTGCCATCTCAAGAACATGAGAGGGAGAGATTGAAAACATAGCTACTAGTACAAACTGTCAGCCACGAGGGTGGACTACTCCCTCATCATCATGGCCTCCGCCGGGATGATGAAGGTGGCCACTGAAGATGATCTACCTTCTACGGTGGGGTAGTGGAACTCCTCCAGATTGGTTTTTCATCGATACAGAGAGTTGCGGCAACGGAACGAGGAGTCTAGGGTTATTTCTGGTAGTTTCTGAATGTATAGGACTTTTGAGCGTCGGTTTCACGCGAAGATGGGCCACGAGGTGAGCACAAGATACCAGCCCACACTAGAGGGGGCAGGCACGTGGTGGTGGGTTGTGCCCACCTCGTGGCTCTTCTAGCCCTCCTGCAAAGTTTCCAGTGCCTCTTATGTTCCAAAAAAATCGTCAAAAAGTTTCATTGCATTTGGAGAACGTTTATTTCTGCACAAAAAACAACACCATGGTAGTTCTGCTGAAAATAGCGTTAGTCTGGGTTAGTTCTAAATAAATCATATAAAGTTCATCAAAACCATATCAATGTATTATAAACATAGGTGAATATGGCATGAATACTTCGTAAATTATAGATACGTTGGAGATTTATCATGGGGTCGGGCATTGCATTTCTTGCATGTCGGATGACCATTTCTGCACATACAGAGCAAGATGATTCATCAAAATCTATCTCACCATGTGAAGAAAGAAGAATACAAACGAGTGTGCTTGAACACTTGCTGGTGGGGCTTCATGGCCAACCTTGAAGCTGATGTCTTGCCCCTCATTAGATATCTTGTCCTTTGTTGTCTTGAATAGTCACGTCCACATACCAGCCAAGTTCGTATGCAAAAATTGGAGGACAGGACCCCCTTCCTCGGATTTATACTCCCACATCAGGGTGGCCCGGAGTTGGAGTGGGAGTTTCCGATGGTTGAGCATGTCGTTGACTACGTTGGGGAGCTGAATGTCCTTCTCGGTATATCACCACATAATCTTCTTCATAAGTGCCTCCACCTCTTTGGAGCCCCCCCAGATGACACCCTTCTCCCTCCAGGACTTAAGCTTCCTTGGGGGGCCAGCCGAAATGGCTGAGACTTCGGTTTGGACGGGGGCGAGAGGCTCAGTGATGTAATGCCACTCACACTGCCTTTGCTTTACCATCTCGATAAAGGTTCCCTTGAACTAGTCATCATATTAGTTCTTGCTGACAATGGGCCCTCCAAACTCCGCTGGATCGGAGCCATTGGACTTTGACTTGACCCTGAAAGTTTTTAGCAAAAGTCCGTAGTGCAGTTCGTAGTGGAAAAATGCCTCACCGATCGTGATGAAGGAGGCGAGGTGGAGGATGGAGTTTGGGGCTATGTGGTGGAAGTCACTAGTAGAATGTGTGTGTGTAGTAGCGGTTGGAGTGGCCTTTAGTACCAGTTCTCCAACCGGTACTAAAGGGTCAGGACTAAAGGTCCAGACCTTTAGTACCTGTTGGCGCACGGATCGGTACTAAAGGCCCACCACGTGGCTGCCTGTGTGGGATGGTGGTGGAGGACCTTTAGTACCGGTTGGTGATACCAACCGGTACTAAGTGTTCTGTTTTTTTAGCTTTTAGGTTTTATTTTTCCTTTCTATTTTTTGTGTTTTCCATTCATTTCAAATTTATTTTACGGTGCTACATACTTTAAACAGTACACAAGTTGATCCATATATACATCTATATATATGTAATATAATATACAATATCTCATGCACAGTATATATACAAATGCGATTACACATCCATATATATTATGGACTTATAAATTAAGGCCCAAAACCCGGCCGGTACTAGCTAGCTAGTGCTCCGGATGAAATCTCTGTTTTATACTACTGACTTGCTGGCATTATTGAGGAGGCGGTAAGAAATAGTGCTCTCCGTTTACATCAATGACATGTCGAAGAAGAAATGCCGCAAATTCCACTTGAAGTGCTACAAAGCATTTCTGTGGTGAGAGCTTCGACATCATCTGCCAAACCTCGAGTTGTCTTTCACATGATCTTCCGCGACGTATACGGCATTCGGTCTGGATGTGAATGTTCTCGCAGAGGAAGTATCCACATAAATTTATCCCCTGTGGCTGCTTCGCGCACTTTGCAAAAAAATATAATTCAATAAGATAATTAATAATCAAACATGATAATGGTATTGAAACTATAATAAAATAGATGCGCGGACCTAGTAGTACTACTTAATTACCTGCATCTTTTTCCACTTCAGCATCGGTTTCCATTGACGACCGTGATGGTTTTTTTCTATGATCTTTTTCCAAACACTATGGGGCAAAGAAAAATAACGAAAAAGTTATTATAATTACTTTTGATATCAGGAAATAATGAAAGAAAGCGAGGTCGATAAATATTGAAATTACCGTTCTATCATATAATACAAGTCCATCTATGATCGTTCTAGTTTATCTAGTGAGTCGTACACCTGAACAAGTCCATCCGCAATGATAATATTTAGGAGGATATAGTGGTCTCTATGCAGAAGTTTATATAATTAAGCAGGCATGCATATAACTCATCAACTACACTTGATAGCGAGCTAGCAAGCAAAAATAGAATTTGTAGTATACAAGAGAGTAAACACTCACCCCATGTTGTAAGGGAATATTATAGTAGATTTGGTATTCATTGCCTCTAGATATTTTTCCAAGAGCTCTTCCGTGTCTTTGGCATAATGTTTTACCACATGAGCATGAATGGTATTTGGGTCGATGAACCCAATGTCATCGATTCCCTCTTGTTTCAATTCCCACATCTTCAATCTGCATAATAGCATAGAAAACAACATATATAGTGAGGATAAGCCAATGAACGATATCTGAGCTAGCAACTGATGAGAGTTTTTTCGATAGAGTCCATGTGGTATAACTAGAAAAGTTCCGAGAATTCAAGACATATTTCACATCCATTCACGTAATGCTCTTTCCTTACATTGACCATGACCACCGTCTCCCTTCGCTTTGCTTCATGTAGGTACCAATCATCCAATTGTTGCATCATAGTTGGTAGTTTCTTGTACTGCTCGGGTGTGACAAGTGATTTTCCGACAACATATTTCATTGCGTACTCAGCTTCACCGCACCCGCGGATTTCCTCGGTGCCAAGGATTTGGCCAAGAGTGAGACCTGCAGCCTCTACTTCTTCGAGGTCGATTGGGTTGCCAGAAATTTCGATTGCTTGGATCGATTGCTTGCTTGGATTGGTACTCACCTTGAGCGGAGAGATCGATTGCTTGGATTGTTCTCCGAGCTGGGAACTGTTTTCCCGCTAGTAGTACCACCTGTCGTTGATGTCGCACTTCCCGACTTCTTCATTGGGATGGGCCAACTTCTTTGCTCACTTGCCTTCTGAATCTGTCGCTCATAGTTTGTCGGCATACACTCCACATATGTCGGGGGTCAATCAATAAACTGTTCCCCAAAGTGCTCTTTGACTTCCTTGGGTATTACCTCCTTTGGCGATAGGGGCTTCTTCGCAAAAAAAGCTTTCACTTGGCGATTGCTTTCAATTTTTTTCCTCTGGTGTGATGTCGTAAGGCAGCTTCTTTTTGGTCGGAGGCTGAGGTTTCTTCTTTTCTTTCTTCCGAAGAGGACTGTTGATGGCCTTCCACTTTTGGTAGCCCTGCTGGCGGGACCGCTGCCGGGGTGCAGTCAGCTCAAGCGGCGGAGAGCGATATCGACGATATGGACTTGCGTCGTGCTTCGTACCAATGTTAGGTGAACTCGCGCTGGGATCCCTATCAAAGTGGGACACCTCTCAAGGTGGGGAGGACTACTGGCACTATGATGCCTCTGGGAATCCCTCGCGCTGGACATCGATACTTGGCGGAGCCGATGGCCTTAGCACCGAGTGTGGAAAGATGATGCAGTCCTTACTCCATAGAATGAGACCATAGCCGGTTTCGGCCAGTGTGGACTCCCCCTCACCTCCAGGAATGTGAAGCTGTAGTCCATCATATCTTGGCTCTATTGCATCCACCGTGACACGAGTATACCCAGCTGGAACCGGATTGAAATTCTAGAGAACATCAGGTGTATTTGGTAAAGCATAGCCCGTCGCGACCCGCACGAGTATGTTCTTCATTTTCTGGATTAGCTCACAAGATGTCTTCTCAGTGATATCATCCACGGGGGTGTGACCCAGCGGTGCCCTCGTGGAACCCATGCTGCTTTTTGGCAGTGTAGATGGGACGGGTTCCGATGCCTCCTGCCGCAGAGTTGCCCTTTGTTGGGTTAGTACCTGTATCTGCAGCAGCTGCTGCTGCTCGTAGTTCTGTTCCAACTTTGAAAGTCGGTCTGGTTCCACCTTATTTTTTCTCAAATGGCTTTTATAACGGTCCTTCAAGCCCGAAAATCCCTCTTACCACGGAACAACACCCACGCCTCGTGTTCGTCCTTCGTGTTCAGGATTCCCGAGGGCACATGTAAGCTCGTCGTTCTCTCTATCGGGGTGAAATCGTCCTTCTTGGGAAGCTTTTATTGCTTCAATCAACTCATCTGATGGATGCTTCAGATTGGCCAATGCAATAATCTTGCCTGTTGCTGGGTCCAACTTTCCCCCATGCGCAAAAAACCAATTCCTACACCTCCGGGGCCAGTGGAAGTTTACTGGAGTGACCCTTCATTATGCATCTTATTTTCTAATGCATCCCACTTAGGAATGGCTGACTTGTATCCACCTGTCCCTAGTTTATGGTGATACTTTTTTTCTTCGCATTTCTCTTATTCTTTGCCGACTTATCCATAGCACCTTCCGACATCTTGTACTCGATAAATGTGTCCTAGTGATTCCTTACCTTCTCGTATATTCCTGTGAATTCGGGCGCCTTCTTGCCTCTAGCATTGTACTCGGTCCATAATCTTTTCTTCCAAGTCTGGAACGTGTCGGCCATCTTATGGAGATCAAACTCCTTGGCTTTGTCCCTTTGGCTCTCCGAGAGAGTATCTGGTAGGATGAAATGCTCCATGAGCTCTCGCCAAAGGGCATCTTTAATTCTTTTATCAACATAATTCACTCCTGGTTTTGGTTTGTTTGGCTGAATACATTCTTGCATTGTGATCGGGACTCCGTCCCTTACAACCACTCTGCATTGACGCACAAATGTCTTGCTATTGGCTTTAGGGTGAGTCGGTTCGCCATCATGTTTGAAAGCATCAAGATTGAGCTTTACGTTGCCGTCCAATATTTTGGCACCGCCTCCTACCTTTCTACTAGATTGGCTTGATCCGGAATGCTGATAATTAAAACAAGAAGAGTTGTTAATATATACATATATACAAATCAATTAATACACATGTAATGATCACTAGAGGCTAATATGTATATACCTTGCCGGACATTGTTAGTTGTTCCCGATTTTGGAACCTAAGTTGTTCTTCCTCGGCTGCACATCCATCACCATAATCGTTCAGATATTGTGAGCCGTCATCATCATGTGATTCACCCAGAAGGTCCGCTAGGTTTTCGGAGGAGCGTATCATGTCGAAGATGTCCTCTTCATGAGCTCTATCGGTATTGTCCATAGCTTAATAACTAATCCATAATAATATAGATAAAACAAATTAGTATTCAAATTAGCATGCATTCAAGAAGCAAAATAACTGATAGATAATTGATAATGCATCATCAAATACATATATAGTAGTTCTTAGAAAAGATCTCATCATAGTCTCGGATAATAGTTAATACATTGGCTAATCCATCGATCTAGCTAATACATCATAATAATACATATATAGTAGCTAATATATCGATCTAGCTAGAACCCTAGCTCCCGACGGATATCGGGGTGGGCGGTGGACACCCAAAGAGAAGGAACCTTCACAGGAGCATAGCTCTAGTGAGATCCCTGATGAATCTAACAGATATTGTCGGACCTGGCCTCCAAAGCTGCCATCTAGCGACGGACGTGCTTGTTCTCCTTGCTGGCATGGTATTGTACCACCTCCGCGGGGGACTCAAGCCTCCGAATCATCCATGGCCCATGGGTCCGCCACCACAGAACCTTCAGGTTGACGACGGTTTGGGTCCTCACCAAGCTGCGCTGCCCGAAAGGTAGCACCCACCAGTACCAGCCCAGCGGAGCCCAGTCCCGGATAGGGCCCCATGGCTCAAGCAACAGACCTCCTCTGCTGACTCGATGACGAGGATGTGGGATCGGCATCATCGACGTCAAGAAGAAACACTTAATTATGAAAACAAATTAAATAACACTTAGCAAAATTAACACTTAGCATCTAACAAATTGAATAACACTTAGCAAAATTAGTGGATTAGGGGGGCGTACCCACTTGTCACTAACATCTAACAAAACACTTAGCAAAATAGCACTTAACATCTAACAAAACACTCAATCATTTTAATTAATCAGTGGATTAGGCTGGCGACCGCACTTCTGATTGACTGGGGTCTGCCCAGTCCGCACAGTTGATTGGGTCAACTGGTCAACTGGGCCCGCGGGCCTACTCGCCAGCTACCCTAGGGGTGGGGGTGGCCGGCCATGTCAGTTGGCCGCGCCGGGGTTGCTCCGGCGAACTGCAAACCCTGGGGGCGGGGCTGGCTGGCCAAGTCTGTAGGCTGCGCTAGGGCGGCATGCGGTGGGGGCCGGTGAGCTCCGGCGAGCGTGCAGGGGTCGGGGCAGCGGGCAAGGGGGAGGGGAAAGTCTCACCGAGGGTGTAGCCACGCAAAGCTCCTCGAGGGAGGCGCGGCGTCGGGGCCGCGAGCTCGGGGTGGCGCGCGGCGCGAGGCGGCGGGCGGCGGCGACGGCAGATTTTGGCAGCCTGGCGATGCAAATTTGAGCTTCTTCCGATGCGTGGCTCGGCCCGGGACGAGGGCGTTTTTATTTATACCTAGCAAGCCTTTAGTACCGATGCATGGCTCGCACCGGTACTAAAGACCTTTTAGTACTGGTGCAAGACCGATACTAAAGGTTTAGTACCGGTGTCTGGCTCGCACCGGTATTAAAGGTTTTTTAATTCATCATTAGTTATTATTTTAAGAAAAAACCCTAAACTTTAGAAAATCATAGAAAAAAGATCTATGAATCCAATGGAAATAAATTATATATGAAAAATTATCAGAAAAATATAAAGAATCTGTTTATGGCATTTCCATGCATGTTTGAACAACTTAAACTTATGTATAAGCTAATTTGATTAAATGGCATTTGAAATGTCATATCTGGAGTATGAAAAGCAGTACAAATGAACTCTGAAAAGGATTTAACTTGGCATGACATCATAATTTCACCCACCTAACAACTTCTAAAGAGTTGAGAGGGGTACGACAAAAACTGGATGCACTTCGTGTACAAACTGGACAATCTTTTTCGAAGTATGAGGGTTTCAGACGAAACCACATCTATTACAAAGGGATTTCATTTTTCATAACTTATTTTAACTCCATATTTTGTGTGTGTTCAATATGCACTATTCAAAGGCACATCATCAATTTTCATCCCTTTCTGACTTCATTTCATATTTTTCATGCATTTAATGATTTTTTGAGCTAAATGACGCTGAAATTGAAATGCAGTACAAATGAACTCTGAAAAGGTTAACACTTGGCATGACATCATAATTTCACCCACATAGCAACTTCTAAAGAGTTGAGAGGGTTACAGCAAAAACTAGATGCACTTCGTGTACAAACTGGACAATCTCTTTCGAAGTATGAGGGTTTCGGACGAAAACACATCTATACAAAGGGATTTCATTTTTAATAACTTATTTTAACTCGATACTTTTTCTGTGTTCAATATTCACCTTTCAAAGGCACATCATCAATTTTCAACCCTTTTTGACTTTATTTGATATTTTTCATGCATTTAGTGATTTATTTTGAGCTAAATGACCCTGAAATTGAAAAGCACTATAAATGAACTCCGAAAAGGTTGAAACTTGGCATGACATCATAATTTCACCCACATAGCAACTTCTAAGGTGTTGAGAGGGTTACGACAAAAATTGGATGCACTTCGTTTACAAACTGGACAATCTCTTTCGAAGTATGAGGGTTTCAGATGAAAACTCATCTATTACAAAGGGATTTCATTTCTAATAACTTATTTTAACTCCATACTTGTTTTTTCCACAACTGTAGAAGTTCATCAATTAGTGGCCTTCGGTATACATCAATATCATTGCCGGGTTGCTTAGGGCCTTGGATGAGCACTAGCATCATAATGAACTTCCGCTTCATGCACAACCAAGGAGGAAGGTTGTAGATACGTATAGTCACGGGCCAGGTGCTGTGACTAGAGCTTTGCTCCCCAGAAGGATTCATGCCATCTGTACTAAGACCAAACCATAAGTTCGTTGCGTGAGCTGCAAAGTCCTCGAACTCCCTCTCGATTTTTCTCCACTACGACCCATCAGCGGGTGCTCTCAACATCTCGTCTTTCTTACATTCTTCTTTGTGCCATCGCAACAACTTGGCATGCTCTTTGTTTTGGAACAAACGTTTCAACCGTGGTATTATAGGATCATACCACATCACCTTGGCAGGAACCCTCTTCCTGAGGCGTTCGGCCTCCACATCACTAGGGTCATCGCGGGGGATCTTATAGCGCAGTGCACCACATACCGGGAATGCATCCAAATTCTCGTACTCCTCACCGTGGTAGAGGATGCAGTCATTAGGGCATGCATGTATCTTCTCCACCGCTAATCCTAGAGGGCAAATGACCTTCTTTGCTTCGCAAGTACTTTCAGGCAATTCGTTATCCTTTGGAAGCATCTTCTTTATCATTATCAGCAATTCCTGAAATCCCTTGTCAGTTACACCATTCTTCGTCTTCCATTGCAGCAATTCCAGCATGGTACCCAGCTTTTTTGGTCATCTTCACAATTTGGATACAAGAATTTCTTGTGATCCTCTAACATGCGCTTCAACTTCAATCTCTCCTTGTTACTTTCGCAGTTTCTCTTTGCATTAGCATTGACCGGACGAAAATGATCAGCGGGCTCATCTGATGCCTCTTCTTCAGCTTCCCCCATTGATGCCTCTTCTTAAGCTTCCCCCACTATTGTATCGGCGAAAGGATAGTTGTCATCATCCTCTTCTTCTTCATTGTCTTCCATTATAACCCCTCATTCTCCATGCTTGGACCAACAGCTATAGCCGGACATGAAACGGGACTTGAGCAGGTGGCAGTGAAGGGTTTTTGAGGTAGAGTAATTCCTATCATTCTTACTGTCATGACATGGACACCACATGAAACCATTATGCTTGTTTGCCTCAGCCACATGAATAAAATCATACAGGCTAGTAAGGAACCCTGGACTTAGTCGGTCATCGTACATCCATTGCCGGCTCATGTTCACTACACAACATCGAAGTGACCAAATTAATACAACTTCATCATCACATTACAACCAAAGCAAAGATAGCAGTGACCAAATGTTATTACTGCAAATAATATATAATTCATACATACATCTCATAAAACAACATACAACTATCTAAAACATGTAAATGCAATCATAATTGCAACTAAGGTAACAATTGAGCCAACGGCATAATGATACCAAGTCCCTTTATCAATGGCATATTTTGTAATCTTTCTAAGCTTCAAGCGCATTCCAGCCATCTTGTTCTTGTGATCATTGACGATACTCCAATCCCATCTTCTCATCTTCAGTTCTTTTCAAGTTTTCTTTCAAATGATCAATTTCTTTTTTAGCTTGTGTTAACTTCTCGAGAAGAATTGCATAGTCGGTTGGAATTTCTGGTTCAACTACTTCCTATAGATAAAAACATCTAAGTCAATTTGGTGGCATAATTAATTTTCATAGACATTAGATGATGTATGAAATAGTTATAAAAGATAACGACATACCACATCTGAATCATAGACTGGACGAGGGCCGACGTGGGCGGATACCATAACCATGACACTATAGAATAACTAACAATAATACAAGAAAGTAAATCATACACGTAGCTATCTAAATAAAACAAGTAATTTTTTTAACAAAAACGGTTTTAAGAAGAACAAGAGGCTCACCAAGGTGGCCGGTGCCGCGACGAGACGGGCCGGGCCATTGATGGTGGTTAGGACGGGGATGGGAAGGCACCAAATAAACCACACCTACACATATGCAACCTAACAAGTTAATTTGAGCTCAAATTGCATATAAATCAAATAAACTCCGACATAATGATCAGTCCCACAAAACCTAGCTAAAACCCACAAATCACATATCGTTGAGCATACCATAAGCTAATCTAGCAATGAGAGTTGAAGGGGCAAAGTTGCTAACCTTTGTGAACACATGGATAGATGGGTGCCTTCAAATCTTGACAAATCCTTGGCAAAATGGAGGATGAGCTTCGAGCAAGAAGAAGAACTGGGGAGAAAACAGAGAAATGAGAGCCCCCTTCGATCGGTTGCAGACAGAGCATATATATAAGAAGTCTTTAGTACCGGTTGATGTCACCAACCGTTACTAGAGGGCAACCTTTAGTACCGGTTCATGCCACGAACCGGTACTAAATAGGCACGCGGGGCCCAAGTCTAACCAAAAGCCTGCCACGCCCCCTTTAGTACCGGTTCGTGACACGAACCGGTACTAAAGGTCCCTTACGAGCCGGTACTAAAGGTCACCCCGCTCCTAGCCGTTGGAGCCGACATGAACCGGCACTAATAGCCTCTTTAGAACCGGCTCGTAACCAGATCGGGACTAATGCATCGGTCGAAAGCTCTGTTTTCTACTAGTGACTGGACACCATAATAGAATATCATCCAGTGCACGAATGGACGCAACGGGAACACCAGGCCTTAGATGAGGTGAGGAATAAAGAATACCCGCTCCCCTCGATTGGGAACGGGTAATTGATGGTTTGCGCCGGGAGCACGAGCGCTGATGTTGGCGGAGAGGTATCCCACGCAACGTAGCTCTAGGATGGTGCCATCCCTCACGAAGCAACTACCCCAATGCCCTTTGAAGGTATTGACCATGTCTGGATGGTGGGGTTGGATTTACTAAAAATAGTGGTGTGAGATTGAATCTGGGCACTAGAGAAACATGAAGCACAGACGGGGGAAAGGAGAGTGTGGTTGCCTGCGTTGTTCTAGTTTTACTCTTATAGGCTACTAAAAGGCCAAGATACCCCCTTGCCGCACCAATAAAAATGATACTCCTGCAAAACGTGCCGTTTTACACATGAGGGGAAACAAAATCTTGATGATGTCCCTAAGAAAACGTCCACGATGTCGACCTCGATGGGACGTGCCAGTAGAAAGGTTGCCTAAAGCTATGATTTGCGATAGGCGGTAACTGCTCTACCCATCGTGCGGTGTGCTTCTTCAATAAAGTTGTCAGTCTAGGTGGCACTATTCGATCCTACGTGGTCAGCCTTTGAGGCTATGTTATCGCATTTCCTCGGGCAAAGTATGAGCTCGTCTAGGCCTTGTTTATAAGATGCCGCTTCTTTTATGAGTGGTTCAGGAGTTTGATAGTTATGAAGGGGAACTCGGCTGTCAAGCCAAGGACTTAGAATCCGAGGTTATCTTCATCAAGGGAACCGTCCTTAGCATAGATGACCAGTTCAAGGGGTCCTAACTATGTCCTACACTAGGGGTACTGGCCTAGTCGGCCCATGCTACTCGAATTGGAACCATGGGCCCTCCTCCTTCTCAATATGGATTCTAGAAGTTGTACGACGTGGCGTTATTAGAAGTGCATCTACCGAATGCTTCACGTATACTCCAAGACTTCTCCTGTCGCCTCGACGCCAAGATGCCGACCTTATAACCCTAGATACCCTATGTGGCGTGTATATAAGCCACATGGTTTCACCCGTAGAGGGGATATCAAGGCAACATCATTCACCTAGCCCTTGAGTTAGAACTCATCTGACGATCTCGAGGTAGATCGACTATATACTTGATAATTCTCCATTGATATAAACAATAACAAGACATAGGGTATTACCTCCATGAATAGGGCAAGAACCTGGGTAAACATTGTCCCCTTGCTCCAGTCACCATCCGTTCGACATCCGCAACTCGAGACACCCTAACCCAAGGTCACACTGTTTTCACACCGACACGTAGGATTGTTTTCCAGTACCTTGTGAGCACAAGACTACAGTTAACAGGTACATGGAGAGCCCTAGCACATAATTATACACTAGTAATGATATGGCTAGCCACAACTCTTGTTCCTGGCATGCCATTTCTCACCAGCACCAGCACTAACATTTTCAAATGAGCGCACTACCGCATAAGTGCAAGGCCGAGCCGGGGGGATCGAGACCCCCCCTCCGTCATCCCGTTGAGGCCAAGCCAGGAACGAGCCGTAGGATGCGACGACATGGCCTCGCATGCGGAGGCGAGTCCGTCACATGACTTGCCCCCATTATCTTATCTTCTTTTAGGGGGAAAATCAGCACCGCACTGAGGGGCATAGTTGTACTGACACATCTTCCTTGTATGGACTTGCCCCCCATTATCTATCTTACGGTGTGTGCGTGCGTGTGGGGGGAAACAGAATAACCGCTTTGCGCCTATCAAACGAGCGCACTGTCTCTTTAGCGTGAGGCCGAGACGGGGGGAAGGGGTGTCGGGACCCCCCCATCCCGGCGAGGCTGAGCCAGGAACGAGCCGTAACAGACGACGATGTGGCGTGCCACGGAGTCGCATGCAGAGGCTTGTCCGTAACATGACTTGCCCCCATTATCTTATCTTTTTTTGGGGAAAAACCAGCACCGCACAGAGGGGCATAGTTGTACCGACACATATTCCTTGTATGGACTTGCCCCCAATTATCTATTGTAGGGTGTGTGGGTGCGTGTGGGGGGAAATAGAATAACCGCACTATGCCTGTCAAACGAGAACACTGCCGTGTTAGCACGAGGCTGATCCCCTCCCCCATCCCGGCAGCGCCGAGCCAGGAACGAGACGTAGCAGGCGACGACTGATACGTCTCCAACATATCTATAATTTTTGATTGTTCCATGCTGTTATATTATCAACTTGGGATGTTTTATATGTACTTATATGCTATTTTATATCACTTTTGGGACTAACTTATTAACTCAGTGCCCAGTGCCAGTTTCTATTTTTTCCGTGTTTTTGACCTTTTTCAGATAGGAATATCAAACAAAGCCCAAATGGCATAAAAATTTCGCCGTGATTTTTTATGGAAAATATCAAAAATACCAGAAGAAAAAGATAACGGAGAGGAGTCCCGAGGAAGCCACGAGCCTGGGAGGCGCGGCCTCCCCCCCAGGGCGCGCCTAGGGGGATCTTGACTCCCTCGTGGGTCCTCCCGACTTGTTCTCGATGCCACCTGGTCTTATAAATACGGAAACCTCCAGAACTAAACCTAGATCGAATGTTATGCCGACGCAAGCCTCTGTAGCCACCAAAAACCAATCAGGAGACCTTTCCGGCACCCTGCCGGAGGGGAATCCATCTCCGGTGGCCATCTTCATCAACACCATTACCTATCCGATGATGTGTGAGTAGTTCACCATAGACCTTCGGCTCCATAGCTAGTAGCTACATGGCTTCTTCTCTCTCTTTGATCTTCAATACAAAGTTCTCCATGATCTTCAGGGAGATCTACTCGATGTAACTTTCTTTTGCGGTGTGTTTGTCGAGATCCGATGAATTGTGGATTTATGATCAGATTATCTATGAATATTATTTGAGTCTCCTCTGATTTCTTATATGCATGATTACATATCCTTGTAAGTCTCTTCGAGTTATGGGTTATGGTTGGCCAACTTGATCTATAATTCTTGCTATGGGAGAAGTGCTTGGTTTTGGGTTCATACCGTGCGGTGTCCTCACCTAGTGACAGAAGAGGTAGCGAGGCACGCATCGTGTTGTTGCCATCAAGGGTAAAAAGATGGGGTTTATATCATATTGCATGAATTTATCCTTCTACATCTTGTCATCTTGCTTAAAGCGTTACTCAGTTTGTTATGAACTCAATACACTAGATGCATGCTGGATAGCGTTCGATGTGTGGAGTAATAGTAGTAGATGCAGAAAGTATCGTTCTACTTGTCTTGGACGTGATGCCTATATGTATGATCATTGCCTTAGATATCGTCATGACTTTGTGGGATTATATCAATTGCTCGACAGTAATTTGTTCACCCACCGTAATCCTTGCTATCATGAGAGAAGCCTCTAGTGAAAACTATGGCCCCCGGGTCTATTTTACACATTATATATTCAGATCTTCCTATAAAAACACCAAAAATACCTTGCTGCACTTCTATTTATTTATTTACATCTACTTATTATCACTATCAGTTCTCACCTTGCAAGTAATCGTAAAGGGATTGACAACCCCTTTATCACCTTGGGTGCAAGTTTGTTTGCTTTTGTGCAGGTGAATTGGTGCCTCATCTTGATAGTACTACTGGATTGATACCTTGGTTCTCAAACTGAGGGAAATACTTATCTCTACTTTGCTGCATCACCCTTTCCTCTTCAAGGGAAAAACCAACGCAAGCTCAAGAAGTAGCAACGACGCGACATGCCACGGCATCGCATGCGTAGGCGAGTCCGTAACATGACTTGCCCCATTATCTTATCTTTTTTTAGTGGAAAACCAAGCACATCACCGAGGGGCATAGTTGTACTGACACATCTTCCTTGTATGGACTTGCCCGTCATTATCGGGGGATAGTTGTACTGACACATCTTCCTTGTATGGACTTGCCCCCATTTATCTATCTTAGGGTGTGTGGGTGCGGGTGGGGGGAAACAGAATAACCGCATTGCACCTCACAAACGAGCGCACTGCCATGTTAGCGTGAGGCCGAGCTGGGGGGAGGAGGGAGGTACGCATCTTCCCCCATCCTGGCGAGGCCGAGCAAGGAACGAGCCGTAGCAAGCGACGAAGTGGCGTGCCGCGGCGTCGCAAGCGGAGGCGAGTCCGTAACTTGGCTTGCCCCCATTATCTTATCTTTTTTCAGGGGAAAAACCAGCAGCGCACCGAGTGGCATAGTTGTACCAACACATCTTCCTTGCCCCCCATTTTCTATCTTAGGGTATGTGGGTGCATGTGGGGGGAAAACAGAATAACCGCAATGCGCCTGTCGAACGAGCACACTGCCGCATTAGTGTGAGGCCGAGCCAGGGGGGAGGGGGGGTCGGGACCCCCCCTCCCCATCCCGGCGAGGCCGAGCCAGGAACGAGCCGTAGCAGGCCACGACATGGTGTGCCACGGCGTCGCATGCGGAGGCGAGTCCGTAACTTGACATGCCCCCATTATCTTATCTTTTTTATGGGAAAAACCAGCAGAGCACCGAGGGGCATAGTTGTACCGACACATCTTCGTTGTATGGACTTGCCCCCCATTATCTATCTTACGGTGTGTGGGTGCGTGTGGGGGGAAACAGAATAACCGCACTGCGCCTGTCAAACGAGCGCATTGCCGCGTTAGCGCGAGGCCGAGCCGGGGGGAGGGGGTTCGGGACCCCTCTCCCCCATCACGGTGACGCCGAGCCAGGAACAAGCCATAGAAGGCGACGACGCGGCGTGCCACGGCGTCGCATGCGGTGGCGGGTCCGTAACATGACTTTCCCCATCATCTTATCTTTTTTAGTGGAAAAACCAGCACCGCACAGAGGGGCATAGTTGTACTGATACATCTTCCTTGTATGGACTTGCCCCACATTATGTTATCTTTTTTAGGGGGAAAATCAGAACTGCACCGAGGGCATAGTTGTACTGGCACATCTTCCTTGTATGGACTTGCCCTCGATTATCTATCTTAGGGTGTGTGAGTGCGTGTGGGGGGGAACAGAATAACCGTGTTGCGCCTGCCAAACGAGCGCACTGTCGTGTTAGCACGAGGCTGAGCCAGGGGGAGGGGGGTCCCAGCGAGTGCGAGCCAGGAACGAGTCGTAGCAGGTGATGACGTGGCATGCCGCGGCATCGCATGCTGAGTCGAGTCCGTAACATGACTTGCCCCCATTATCTTATCTTTTTAGGGGAAAAACCAGTTGCGTACCGAGGGGCGTAGTTGTAGTGACACAACTTCCTTGTATGGACTTGCCCCCCATTATCTATCTTAGGGTGTGTGGGTGCATATGGGGGGAAACAGAATAACCGCACTGCGCCTGTCAAACGAGCACACTGCCGCATTAGCATGAGAACGAGCCGGGGGAGGGGTTATCTGGACGCCCCCTCCCCCATCTCGGCGAGGCCGAGCCAGGAACAATCCGTAGTAGGTGACGACGCGGTGTGCCATGGCGTTGCATGCGGAGGCGAGTCGGTAACATGACTTGCCCCATTATCTTATCTTTTTAGTGGAAAAACCAGCACCACACCGAGGAGCATAGTTGTACTGACACATCTTCCTTTTATGGACTTGCCCCCCATTATCGAAAGATAGTTGTACTGACACATCTTCCTTGTATGGACTTGCCCTCATTTATCTATCTTAGGGTGTGTGGGTGCGTGTGGGGGGAAACAGAATAACCGCACTGCGCCGGTCAAATGAGCGCACCACCGCGTTAGCGCGAGGCCGAGTCGGGAGGTAGGGGAGAGGGACCCCCCCTCCCCAATCCCGGCAAGGCCGATCCAGGAACGAGCCGTATCAAGCGACGACGTGGTGTGCCGTGGCGTCACATGCGGAGGCGAGTCCGTAACATGACTTGCCCCCATTATCTCATCTTTTTAGGGAAAAACCAGCAGCGCACCGAGGGGCCTAGTTGTACTGACACTAGTAGAATGTCGATCAGTAGTCCCAGTCGGGATTTGCCTTTAGTACCGGTTCCCCAGCCGGTGCTAAAGGGTCCGGATTTTCCTTTAGTACCGGCTGGTGGTGGAGGACCTTTAGTACCGGTTAGTGATACCAACCGGTACTAAGTGTTCCACGTGGCTGCCTGCATGGGTTGGTGGTGGAGGACCGTTAGTACCGGTTGGTGATACCAACCGGTACTAAGTGTTCTGTTTTTTTCCGCTTTTAATTAGCTTTTAGTTTTCCTCTCTATTTATTGTGTTTTCCATTCATTTCAAATTTATTTTATGGCGCTACATACTGTAAACATTAATTACACAAGTTGATGCATATATATATGTAATATAATATAAAATATCGCATACACGGTATATATAAAAATGGTATTACGCATCTATATATATTCTGGAGTTATAACTTAAGGCCCAAAACCCGGCCGGGACTAGCTAGCTATTGCTCCGGATGAAATCTCAGTTTTCTACTACTGATTTGCTGGCATTATTGAGGCGGAAGTAAGTAATAGTGCTCTCCATTTACATCAATGACATGTTGTAGAAGAAATGCCACAAATTCCTCTTGAAGTGCTACGAAGCGTTTCTCGGGTGAGAGCTTCGACAACATCTGCCAAAGCTAGATTTGTCTTTCACGTGCTCCTCTGCGACGTATACGGCCTTTGTTCTGGATGCGAATGTTCTTACAGAGGAAGTATCCACATAAATTTGTCCCCTATGGCTGCTTCGCGCACTTTGCAAAAGAATAGAATTCAATAAGATAATTAATAATCAAGCATGATAATGGTATTGAAAATAGAATTAAAGAGATGTGCCGACCTAGTAGTACTACTTAATTACCTGCATCTTTTTCCAGTTTAGCTTCGTGGTCCATTGACGACCATGATGGGTTTTTTCTATCATATTTTTCCAAACACTACGCGGCAAAGAAAAAGAACGAAAGAGTTATTATAATTACTTTTGATATCAGGAAATAATGAAAGAAAGCAAGGTCGATAAAGATTGAAATTACCGTTTTATCATAAAATACAAGTCCACGTATGATTGTTCTGGTGTATCTAGTGAGTCGTACACTTGAACAAGTCCATCCGCGAGGATAATATATAGGAGGATATAGTGGTCTCCGCGTAGAAGTTTATATAATTAAGCAGACATGCATATAACTCATCAACTATACTTGACAGCGAGCTAGCAAGCAAAAATAGAATTTGTAGTATACAAGAGAGTAAACACTCACCCCATGTTGTAAGGAAATATTATAGTAGATTTGGTATTCATTAGTGCCTCTAGAAATTTTTCCAAGAGATCTTTTGTGTCCTTGGCATAATGTTTTACCACATGACCATTAACGATACTTGGGTCGATGAACCCAATGTCATCGATTCCCTCTTGTTTCAATTACCACATCTTCAATCTGCATAATAGCATAGAAAAGAACATATATAGTGAGTATAAGCCAATGAATGATATGTTATCTAGAGAGTTAAATTATTAAAGATATAAATCACTTACAGACAATAGCAACTGATGACAGAAAAGTGTGGTATAACTAGAAAAGTCCTGAGAATTCAAGACATATGTCACATGCATTGACGTAATGCTCTTTCCTTACATTGACCATGGCCGCAGTCTCCCCTCGCTTTGCTTCACGCTGGTACCAATCATGCAACCATCGCATCGCAATTGGTAGTTCCTTGTACTGCTCGGGTGTGACAAGTGTTTTTCTGACGGCATATTGCATTGCGTACTCAGTTGCACCGTACCCGCGGATTTCCTCGGTGCCAAGGCTTTGGTCAAGAGTGAGACCTGCGGCCTCTACTTCTTCAAGGTCGATTGGGTTGCCTTGCACGTCGACTGGTTGGATCGATTGCTTGTTTGGATTGGTACTCACCTTGAGGAGAGAGATCGATTGCTTGGATTGTTCACCGAGCTGGCGAACTGTTTTCCCGCTAGTTAATGTCATACTTCCCGACATCTTCCTTGGGCTGGGCCGACTTCTCTGCTCACTTGCATTCTGAATCTGTCGCTCATAGTCTTTCGGCATATGCTCGACATATGCCGGGGGTCGATGAATAAAGTGTTCCATAAAGTGCTCTTGGACTTCCTAGGGTATTACCTCCTTTGGCGGCACGGTCTTCTTTGCAAAAAGGCTTTCACTTGGAGATCGCATTCAATTTTGTTTTCCTCTGGTGTCATGTCGTAAGGCAGCTTCCTTTTGGCCGGAATCTTGGGTTTCTTCTTTGCTTTCTTCCGAAGAGGACTGCTAATGGCCTTCCTCTTTTCGGAGCCCTGCTGGCGGGACTGCTGCCGGGGTGGAGTCGGCTCACGCGGCGGAGATCGATATCAATGATATGGACTCACGTCGTGCTCCGTCCCGAGGTTGGGAGGACTGATCATAGCAAGGTGGGGAGGACTGCTGGCGAGGTGGGACGCCTCTTGAGGTGGGGAGGACTATGGGGGACCTCGAGGTGGGGAGGACTGCTGGCGAGGTGACTGCTGACGAGGTGGGGAGGACTGCTGGCGCTGCGCTACCTCTGGCTGGGATCCCTCACGCTAGACATCGATACTCAGAGGAGCCGGTGGCCTTAGCGCCGAGTGTGGAAAGACGATGCAGTCCTTACTCCATAGAATGAGACCACGGCCGGCTTCTGCCAGTGTGGACTCCCCCTCACCTCCAGGGATGTCAAGCAATAGTTCATCATATCCAGGCTCTATTGCGTCCACTGCTACACGAGCATACCCACCTGGAACCGGATTGCAATGCCAAAGAACATCAGGTGTATTTCGTAAAGCATAGCCCGTCGCGACCCGCACGGGTATGTTCTTCATTTTCTGGATTAGCTCACAAGATGTCTTCTTGGTGATATCATCCACGGGGGTGTGACCCAACGGTGCCCCCGTGGAACCCACGCTGCTTTTCGGCAGTGTAGATGGGACGGGTTCCCCTGCCTACTGCTGTGGAGTTTACCTTTGCTGGGTCAGTACCTGTATCTGCAGCTGCTGCTGCTCGTACATCTGTTCCAACTTTGAAAGTCGGTCTTCTTCCACCTTGTTTTTTATTGAACGACTTTTATAACTGTCCTTCCATCCTACAAAGCCCTTGTACCACGGCACAACGCCCATGCCTTGTGTTCGTCCTCCGTGTTCGGCATTCCCGAGGGCGCGTGTAGCCTCGTCGTTCTCTCTATCGGGGTGAAACCGTCCTTCTTGGGAAGCTTTTATTGCTTCAATCAACTCATCTGATGCATGCTTCAGACTGGCCAGTGCAATAATCTTCCCTGTTGCTGGGTCCAACTTTCCCCCATGCGCAAAAAACCAATTCCTGCACCTCTTGGGCCAGTTGAAGGTTACTGGAGTGATCCCTTCAGCAAGCATCTTATTCTCTAATGCATCCCACTTAGGAATGGCTGACTTGTATCCACCTGTCCCTAGTTTATGGTGATACTTTTTCTCAGCATTTATCTTATTCTTTGCCGACTTCTCCATAGCAGCTATCGATGTCTTGTACTCGATAAATGCGTCCCAGTGATTCCTTACCTTCTAGTATATTCCTTTGAATTCGGGCGCCTTGTTGCCTCTAGCGTTGTACTCGGTCCATAATCTTTTCTTCCAAGTCTGGAACGTGCCGGCCATCTTATGGAGAGCAAACTCCTTCACTTTGTTCCTTTGATGCTCCGAGAGATAATCTGGTAGGGTGAAATGCTCCATGAGCTCTCGCCAAAGGGCATCTTTAATTCTTGTATCGACATAATTCACTATTGGTTTTGGTTCGTTTGGCTGAATCCATCAATGCATTGTGATCGGGACTCCGTCCCTAACAACCACTCCGCATTGATGCACAAATGTCTTGGCATTGGCTTTAGGGTGAGTCGGTTCGCCATTATGTTTGAAAGCATCAAGATTGAGCTTTACGTTGTCGTCCAATATTTTGGCACCGCCTCGTACATTTCTACTAGATTGGATCGATCCGGAGGGCTGATAATTAAAATAAGAAATATTTGTTAATATATATATATATATATATGTATACAAATCAATTAATACACATGTAATGATCACCAGAGGCTAATATGTGTATATACCTCGCCGAACATTGTTCCTTGTTCCAGATTTTTGAACATAATTTGTTCTTCCTCGGCCTCACATCCATCACTGTAATCGTTCAGATATTGTGAGCCATCATCATCATGTGCTTCACCTCAAAGGTCTTTTGGGTTTTCGGAGGAGCGTATCATGTTGAAGATGTCCTCTTCATGAGCTCTACCGATATTGTCCATAGCTTAATAACTAATCTATAACAATATAGATAAAACAAATTAGTATTCAAATTAGCATGCATTGAAGAAGCAAAATAACTGATAGTTAACTAATAATGCATCATCGAATACATATATAGTAGTTCTTAGAAAAGATCTCATATCATAATCTTGGATAATTTTCAATACGTCGGCTAATCCATCGGTCTAGCTAATACATCATAATAATACATATATAGTAGCTAATATCAATCTAGCTAGAACCCTAGCACCCGGCGGATATCAGGGCAGGCGGTGGACACTGCTACTTCTCTACAACGTCACCAAAATTGGCTAGTTGATAGACGAATTCTTGTCTTGCGTTGGTGTTTTCCCTTTAAGAGGAAAGGGTGATGCAGCAAGGTAGCGGTAAGTATTTCCCTCAGTTTGAGAAACAAGGTATCAATCAAGTAGGAGTAACAAGATGAAGCTACAAAGAACTTGCACAAACACAAACAAACTTGCACCCAACGAAATAAAGAGGTTGTCAATCTCTTCACGCTTGCTGGCAAAGTGAGATATGATAGTGGTAATAGATGAATATAAAGAAGTAAATAAAATTCTAGCAAGGTGTTTTTAATGTTTTTGTTGTTTAGATCTGAATATATAATATGTAAAATAGACCCGGAGGCCATAGTGTTCACTAGAGGCTTGTCTCATGAAAGCAAGTATTGCGGTGGGTGAACAAATTACTGTTGAGCAATTGATAGAAAAGCGCAAAGTCATGACGATATCTAAGGCAATGAGCATACATATACGCATCTACTACTATTACTTCACACATCAACCGCTATCCAGCATGCATCTAGTGTATTAAGTCATGATAAACAGAGTAACACTTTAAGCAAGATGACATTATGTAGAGCGATAGATTCATGCAGTATGATATAAACCCCATCTTTTTACCCATAGTGGCAACAGCACAATACGTGCCTCGCTACCCCTTCTGTCACTAGGTGAGGACACCGCATGGTATGAACACAAAACCAAGCACTTCTCCCATTGCAAGAACTATAGATCAAGTTGGCCAAACGAAACCCATAACTCAAAGAGAATTACAAGGATACGAAATCATGCATATAACAAATCAGAGGAGACTCAAATGATATTCATAGATAATCTGATCATAAATCCACAATCCATCGGATCTCAACAAACACACCGCAAAAGAAGATTACATCGGATAGATCACCATGAAGATCATGGAGAACTTTGTATTGAAGATCAAAGAGAGAGAGAAAGCCATCTAGCTACTAGCTATGGACCCGTAGGTCTGAGGTGAACTACTCAGGCATCATCGGAGAGGCAAAGGAGGCAATGGTGTTGATGAAGATGGCCTCCGACGATGAATTTCCCTCCGGCAGGATGCCGGAACGGTCTCCCGATTGGCTTTTGGTGACTCTGGATGTCTACGGCGGCGGAACTTGCAATCTAGATTTGTTTCTGGGGGTTTCAGTATTTATAAGACCAGATGGCGTCGGGAACAAGTCGAGAGAGTCCACGAGGAGGTCACAAGCCCTCCAGGCGCGGCCAGGGGGTGGCCCCGTTCCTGGCAGGCTCGTGACTCCCTCGAGCCACCTCTCCGATATCTCTTTCTTCAGATATTTTTGATATTTTCCATAAAAAATCACGGTGAAAGTTTTATTCCGTTTGGACTCCGTTTGATATTCCTATCTGAAAAAGGTCAAAAATACGAAAAAATAGGAACTGGCACTGGGCACTGGATAAACAAGTTAGTCCCAAAACTAATATAAAATATCATATTCATGCATAGAAAACATCCAAGGTTGATAATATAATAGCATGGAACGATAAAAAATTATAGATATTTTGGAGACGTATCAAGCATCCCCAAGCTTAACTCCTGCTCCTCCTCGAGTAGGGAAGTGATAAAGAACAAATTTTTGACGTGGAATGCTACCTAACATATTTGTTTCATGTAATCTCTTTATTGTGGCATGAATGTTCAGATCCGTAAGACTCAAAACAATAGTTTAATATTGACATGAAAATGATAATACTTCAAGCATAATTGCAAAGTAATCATGAACTTTCGAAATAACAAGGCCAAAGAAAGTTATCCCTACAAAATCATATAGTCTGGCTATGCTCCATCATCCCGACACAATGAATTTAAATCATGAACAACCCTGATATTGGCCAAGTAATTGTTTTCGCACTCTTATTTTTTCAAACTTTTTCAACTCTCACGCAATACATGAGCGTGAGCCATGGATATAGCACTATAGGTGGAATAGAGTGTGGTGGAGGTTGTGAGGCAAAAAGGAAGAGATGGACACATCAACTCGGCGTATCAATAGGCTATGGAGATGCCCATCAATAGATATCAATGTGAATGAGTAGGGATTGCCATGTAACGGATGCACTAGAGCTATAAGTGTATGAAAGCTCACAAATGAAAACTAGTGGGTGTGCACCCAACTTGCTTGCTCACGAAGACCTAGGGCAATTTGAGGAAGCCCATCATTGGAATATACAAGCCAAGTTATATAATGAAAATTTCCACTATCATATGAAAGTGACAAAACAAGAGACTCTCTGTCATGAAGAACATGGTGATATTTGAAGCACAAGTGTGGAAAGAGATAGTAGCATTGTCCCTTCTCTCTTTTTATCTCCTTTTTTTATTTGTTTGGGCTCTTTGGCCTCTTTTTATTTGGTGGGCATTTTTGGCATCTTTTATTTCCTCACATGGGACAATGCTCTAATAATGATGATCATCACAGTTTTATTTACTTACAACTCGATACTTAGAACAATAATGACTTCTATATAAATGAAAATGATGGCACATGTCATGAGACGGAACGGTGAAAGTTGCATGGCAATATATCTTTGAATGTCTATGAAAATGCCATAATAGGTAGGTGTGGTGGCTGTTTTGAGGAAGGCATATGTGCACCGGCGAAAGTTGCGCGACACTAGAGAGGGTAGCAATGGTGAAAAGTGAAAGTGCATCTATACCATGGACTCACATTAGTCATGAAGAACTCATATAATTATTGCAGAAGTTTTATTAGTAATCAAAAGAAAGCGCTAAACGCATACTCCTGGGGGAAGGGTTGGTAGGAGTTCATCACGCGATCCCGACCTCTACACAAAGGATGACAATCAACAAATCAATTATGCTTCGACTTCATAACATAGCGGTTCACCATACGTGCATGCTACGGAAACCACTAACTTCAACACAAGTATTTCTAGATTCACAACACCCTACTAACATAATTCTAATATTAGCATAACCATATCTCAAAACTGATTGCGAGGAATCAAACTTATCTTACTTAATCAATGCACTTTAATATGAAAGTTTTTGTTATATCCTCTTTGGATGCCTATCATGTTTAGGACTAATTTCATAACACATGCCAATTACCAAGTTACTTAGAAAGATTACTCTCAAAACGATATAAGTGAAGATTCGAGAGTTTGTATTTCTACAAAATATTACACTTCCTTGCTCTACAAAGATTTAAGTGAAGCACTAGAGCAAAATTATCTAGCTCAAAAGATATAAGTGAAGCACATGTGAGGAAAATTACCAATCTCAAAAGATATAAGTGAAGCACATGGGAGAAAAATTAATAATCTCGATAGATATAAGTGAAGCACATGGGAGCAAAATTACTAAGCTCGATAGATATAAGTGAAGCTCAGGTGAGCTAAATTGCCTAACTCAAAAGATATAAGTGAAGGTCATTGAGTATTCTAACAAATTCACGATGAGTGCATGTCTCTCTCAAAAAGTGTGCAGCAAGGATGATTGTGACAAAACAGAAAGCAAAGACTCTTATAATACACGACGCTGCAAGCAAAACACATATCATGTGGTGAATAAAAATATAGCTCCAAGTAACGTTACCGATGGATTGAAGACGAAAGAGGGGATGCCTTCCCGGGGCATCCCCAAGCTTAGGCTTTTTGGTGTACTTGAATTTGTCTTGGGATGACTTGGGCATCCCCAATATTAGGCTCTTTCCACTCTTTATTCCATTGTCCATAAGAACATCACCCAAAACATGAAAACTTCACAACACAAAACTTAAACAGAAACTCATGATAGCATTAGCATAAGAAAACAAACCACCAACTTTTTAGGTACTGTTGTAAACTTCAATTACCATTTTTATTTATGTTATACTGTATTATCACTTCTCCATGGCTCGTACCCCCCGATACTACCCATAGTTTCATCAAAATAAGCAATCAACACAACAAAAACAGAATCTGTCAAAAACGGAACTGTGTGTAGAAATCTGTATATTTCGTATACCTATGTTAACTCGAAAATTATGAAAATTAATAAAATTTGCATATTAATCAGCAGAAAAAAGAATCAACTCAAAATCTCTTTCTGGCTAAAAATGAAAAATAATTTCGTGAGCGCAAAGTTTCTGTCTTTTTCCAGCGTGATTAAACAACTATCACCAAAACTAATCATAAACATTCTACTTGGCACAAGGTCTAATTGAAACATAAAAAACACAATCATAACAAAATCATAATGGTGTTAACTCAACAAAACATAAAGTAAAAGAGCAAAAATAAACCTATTGATTGGGTTGCCTCCCAACAAGCGCTATTGTTTAACGCCCTTAGCTAGGCATAACGATTTCATTGATGCTCATAATAAGAGTAGTAATTAAGAAATGCAAAAGAGCATCCTGAATAGCATGAAAAACACATTTAAGTGTAACCCACTTCCTATGCATAGGGATTTTGTGAGCAAACAATTTATGGGAACAAAAATCACTTATCATAGGAAGTCAAAATAAGCATAACTTCAAAACTTTGAACACATAGTGAGGAAACTTGATATTATTGCAATATGTAAAAGCATATGTTCCTCTCTCATAGTAATTTTCAGTAACATCATGAAGGAATCTTACAATATAACTATCACACAAAGCATTCTTTTCATGATCAGTTATAGCATAAGGGTCATCACCAAAATTTGGGGAACAAAAAATATCATCTTCATCAAGCATAGCATCCCCAAGCTTGTGGTTTTGCATATCATTAGCATCATAGATATTCAGAGAATTCATACTCACAAAATGGCAATCATGTTTTTCATTCAAGCAGATATCATGAACCACTTTATAATTTTCTTTGTCAACACTTCATCAAAATTTTCAGATTCATGATTTTCAAACAAGACTCCATAGAGATAGTCAAGTGCACTCAACTCATTAGCAAATTTTTCATCATAATTTGGTCTTTTGAAAAGATTACTAAGGGGATGAGGATCCATATCAATAGATTTTTAGCAAGCCAAGATGCAAGCAAATAGAAGGCACATGGCAAGAGAAGCAAACATAGCAACGAAAAGGCGAACGAAAAAAGGCAAATAAAGAAAGGCAAATATTTTTGTAATTTTTGTTTTAGAAGTGAGGGAGAGGAAAATGAGAGGCAAATGGGAAATAATGTAAATATGAGAGATGAGTTTGTGATAAGTACTTGTAGATATGCTTCACTTGAATACTTCCCGGCAACGGCGCCATAATTCTTCCTGCTACTTCTCTACAACGTCACCAAAATTGGCTAGTTGATAGACGAATTCTTGTCTTGAGTTGGTTTTTCCCTTGAAGAGGAAAGGGTGATGCAGCAAGGTAGCGGTAAGTATTTCCCTCAGTTTAAGAACCAAGGTATCAATCCAGTAGGAGTAACAAGATGAAGCTACAAAGAACCTGCACAAACACAAACAAACTTGCACCCAACGCAGTAAAGAGGTTGTCAATCTCTTCACGATTGCTTGCAAAGTGAGATCTGATAGTATTAATAGATGAATATAAATAAGTAAATAAAATTGCAGCAAGGTGTTTTTAATGTTTTTGTTGTTTAGATCTGAATATATAATATGTAAAATAGACCCGGGGCCCATAGTGTTCACTAGAGGCCTCTCTCATGAAAGCAAGTATTGCGGTGGGTGAACAAATTGTTGTTGAGCAATTGATAGAAAATCGCAAAGTCATGACGATATCTAAGGCAATGATCATACATATACGCATCACGTCCGATACAAGTAGACCGATACTTTCTGCATCTAATACTATTACTCCACACATCGACCGCTATCCAGCATGCATCTAGTGTATTAAGTCATGATAAACAGAGTAACGCTTTAAGCAAGTTGACATTATGTAGAGGGATAGATTCATGCAATATGATATAAACCCCATTTTTTACCCATAGTGGCAACAACACGATACGTGCCTCGCTACCCCTTCTGTCACTAGGTGAGGACACCGCACGGTATGAACCCAAAACCAAGCACTTCTCCCATTGCAAGAACTATAGATAAGGTTGGCCAAACGAAACCCATAACTCGAAGAGAATTACAAGGATACGAAATCATGCATATAACAAATCAGAGGAGACTCAAATAATATTCATAGATAATCTGATCATAAATCCACAATCCATCGGATCTCAACAAACACACCGCAAAAGAAGATTACATCGGATAGATCACCATGAAGATCATGGAGAACTTTTTATTGAACATAAAAGAGAGAGAGAAAGCCATCTAGCTAATAGTTATGGACTCGTAGGTCTGAGGTGAACTACCCACGCATCATCGGAGAGGCAAGGGAGGCAATGGTGTTGATGAAGATGGCCTACGGCGATGAACGCCCCTCCTGTAGGATGCCGGAACGGTCTCCCGATTGGTTTTTGGTGACTCTGGAGGTCTGTGGCGGCGGAACATGCGATCTAGGTTTGTTTCTGGGGGTTTCAATATTTATAAGACCGGATGGCGTCGGGAACAAGTCGAGAGGGGCCACGAGGAGGTCACGAACCCTCCAGGCGCGGCCAGGTGTGGCCCCACGCCTGGCAGGCTCGTGACTCCCTCGAGCCACCTCTACGATATCTCTTTCTTCAGATATTTTTTATATTTTCCATAACAAATCACGGCGAAAGTTTTATTCCGTTTGGACTCCGTTTGATATTCCTATCTGAAAAAGGTCAAAAACACGAAAAAAGCAGAAACTGGCACTGGGCACTGGATTAATAAGTTAGTCCCAAAAATAATATAAAATAGCATATTCATGCATAGAAAACATCCAAGGTTGATAATATAATAGCATGGAACTATCAAAAATTATAGATATGTTGGAGACGTATCAGACACCCAAAGAGAAGGAAGAATCACACAAAAATAGCTCTAATGAGATCCCTGAAGATCTGCCAGGTATTATCGGACCTGGCCTCCAAAGCTGCCATGTAGCGACGGACATGCTCGTTTCTCCTTGCCGAAATGGTACTGTACCACCTCCGCGGGGGACTCAAGCCTCTGAATCGTCCGTGGCCCAAGCGAACGCCACCATAGAACCTCCTAGTCGGTGACGGGCTGGCTCCTCACCAAGCTGCACCGCCCGGAAGGCAGCACCTCCCAGTACCAGCCCAGCGGAGCCCAGCCCCTGACAGGGCCCCTCGGCTCAAGCAAGTGACCTCCTCCGGTTACTCAATGACGAGGATGCGGGATCGGCATCGTCGACGTCGAGAAGAAACACTTAATTATGAAAACAAATTAAATAAAACTTAGCAAAATTAACACTTAGCATCTAGCAAAATCAAGAATTACGGCACGCTTTGAATCCTAATGTGTGTGACTATCGGTCTATCGATGCTTTCCTTAAATAACTCTCATATCTCATGGTGTGTTGGTGCACTCTCTCTCACACTGATATGGTGGTGTATATATGTTGGTGGACACTGTCTCACAGTAATAGTTCGACCGTCGGTGATGGACACCCCGCCTCTTCTCTTCTTGCGTGTTATACCGACGTGTATATCACAAAGAAGAGAAGAAAGATGAGGCGCCCCCCACGACAATAGTTGGTATTCCTCCATCAAGAACAGACATGAAAGTCACACAAGGAGCAACGACAGGCCGAAATTCACACACGCATTAGGATCCAAACTAAACTAAACCTAAATCTAAACTAAACCTAAACTAAATTAAACCTAAACTAAACCTAAACTAAACAAAATCTAAAGTAAATTAAACCTAAACTAAACCTAAACTAAACAAAATCTAAATCTAAAGTAGATTAAACCTAAACTAAACCTAAACTAAACAAAATCTAAACTAAACCTAGATTAAACAAAATCTAAACTAAAACTAAACTAAACCTAAACTAAACCTAAACTAAACAAAATCTAAACAAAACAAAACCTAAACTAAAAAAAATCTAAATCTAAACTAAATTAAACCTAAACTAAACCTAAACTAAACAAATTCTAAACTAAACCTAAATTAAACAAAATCTAAACTAAAAAAACTAAACCTAAACTAAATTAAACCTAAACCCAACTAAACAAACTCTAAACTAAACCTAAACTAAACAAAATCTAAACTAAAACTAAACTAAAGTAAACTAAAACTAGAGTAAAACTAAACAAATTCATCACATCAACATTTTCTATGAACATATGAAATTTCTATGAACAAATCCATCCATGCATCAACATATGAAAATTCTATGAACATGAAAAATTCATCCATCCATCCATCGATCTTGAGCATAGTAGATTCTATGAACATATGAAAATTCTATGAACAAATCCATCCATACATAAACATATGAAAATTCTATGAACATAAAACATTGTATGAACGAAAACAAATTCATCGTATCTACATTTTCTATGAAGATATGATAATTCTGCGAACAAATCCATCCATACAACAAAATATGAAAATTCTATGAACATGAAAAATTATATGAACAAAAATGAATCCATCCATCCATCCATCCATCCATCATTACCACTGTTAGGCAACGAGGCGCGGGCTCGGGGATGGCTCGGAGGCAAGCGATGGCAGGGCCGGGCGTGAGGAAGGCGTCAGCAACGTCTACGTAGGGGCAGGGCGGCATCGGGGCGGCGCACGGCGTCGGGGCGGCGGGCGGCGGCGACGGCGATTTCGGCAGCCTGGCGGCACGCAAATGACTTCTCCCGGTGGGTGGCTCAGCCCGGGACGAAGGGATCTATAATTATACCTAGCAAGCTTTAGTATCGGTGCGTGGCTCGTGCCGGTATTAAGGTCCTCCCCAAAAAAAGCGCGGGGCGGTGGACCTTTAGTACCGGTGCGTGGATCCCACCGGTACTAAAGGTTTTTTTAATTCAATATTAGTTATTATTTTCACAAAAAACCGTAAACTTTAGAAAATATGAGAAAAAAAATATATGAATCCAATGGAAATAAATAATATATGAAAAAATATCATAAAAATATAAAGAATCTGTTTATTGCATTTCCATGCATGTTTGGACAACTTCAACTGCTGTATAAGACAATTTGATTAAATGGCATTTGACATGTCATATCTCGAGTTTGAAAAGCAGTACAAATGAACTCTAAAATGGTTGTAAATTGGCATGACATCATAATTACACCCACATAGCAACTTGTAGATAGTTGAGAGGGTTACGACAAAAGTTGTATTCACTCCGTGTACAAATTGGACAATCTCATAAGAAGTATGAGGGTTTCGGACGAAAACTCATCTATTACAAAGGGATTTCATTTTTAATAAATCATTTTAACTTCATCCTTTTTGTGTGTTGAGTGTCCACCATTCAAAGACACGCCATCAATTTTCAACCCTTTCTGACTTCATTTGATATTTTTCATGCATTTAATGATTTATTTTGCACTAAATGACCCTGAATTTGAAAAGCAGTACAAATGAACTCTGAAAAGGTTGTAACTTGGCATGACAACATAATTTCACCCACATAGGAACTTCTAAAGAGTTGAGAGGGTTACGGCAAAAAAAAGATGCACTTTGTGTACAAATTAAACAATCTCATAACAAGTATGAGGGTTTCGGCCGAAAACTCATCTATTACAAAGTGATTTCATTTTTAATCACGTATTTTAACACCATACTTTTTGTGTGTTCAATATGTATCATTCAAAGGCACGTCATCAATTTTCAACCCTTTCTGACTTCATTTGATATTTTTCATGCATTTAATGATTTATTTTGAGCTAAATGACCCTGAATTTGAAAAGTTGTACAAATGAACTCTAAAAAGGTTGTAACTTGGCATGACATCATAATTTCACCCACATAACAACTTCTAAAGAGTTGAGAGGGTTACGGCAAAAACTAGATGCACTTCAGGTACAAATTGGAAAATCTCATAAGAAGTATGAGGGTTTCGGACGAAAACTCATCTATTACAAAGGGATTTCATTTTTAATAACTTATTTTAACTCCATACTTTTTGTGTGTTCAATATGCACCGTTCAAAGGCACATCATCAATTTTCAACCCTTTCTGACTTCATTTGATATTTTTCATGCATTTAATGATTTATTTTGAGCTAGATGACCCTGAATTTGAAAATCAGTACAAATGAACTCTGAAAAGGTTTTAACTTGGCATGACATCATAATTTCACCCACATAGCATCTTTTAAACAGTTGAGAGGGTTACGGCAAAAACTGGATGCACTTCGTGTACAAATTGGACAATCTCTTTCAAAGTATGAGGGTTTCGGATGAAAACTCATCTATTACAAAGGGTTTTCATTTTTAATAACTAATTTTAACTCCATACTTCTTGTGTGTTCAATATGCACCATTCAAAGGCATATCATCAATTTTCAACCCTTTCTGACTTCATTTGATATTTTTCATGTATTTAATGATTTATTTTGAGCTAAATGACCCTGAATTTGAAAAGTAGTACAAATGAACTCTAAAAATGTTTTAACTTGGCATGACATCGTAATTTCACCCACATAGCAACTTGTAAAGTGTTGAGAGGGTTACTGCAAAAGCTACATGTACTTCGTGTAAAATTGGACAATCTCATAAAAAGTATGAGGGTTTCGGACGAAAACTCATCTATTACAAAGGGATTTCATTTTTAATAAACTATTTTAACTCCATACTTTTTGTGTGGTCAATATGCACCATTCAAAGGCACATCATCAATTTTCAACCGTTTCTGACTTCATTTGATATTTTTGATGCATTTAATGATTTATTTTTAGCTAGATGACCCTGAATTTGAAAAGCAGTACAAATTAAGTTTGAAAAGTTTTAACTTGGAATGACATCATAATTTCACCCACATAGCAACTTCTAAAGAGTTGAGTAGTTGTACAAATTGGATGCGTGGCTCGGCCCGGGACGAAGGGATCTATATTTAAACCTAGCAACCTTTAGTACTGGTGCGTGGCTCGTGCTGGTACTAAAGGTCCTCCCCAGAAAAAAGCGTGGGGCGACGGACCTTTAGTACCGGTGCGTGGATCCCACCGGTACTAAAGGGTTTTTTAATTCAATATTAGTTATTATTTTTAGAAAAATCCGTAAACTTTAGAAAATATTAGAAAAAAATATACGACACCAATGGAAATAAATAATATATGAAAAATATCATAAAAATATAAAGAATCTGTTTATGGCATTTCCATGCATGTTTGAACAACTTCAACTGCTGTATAAGACAATTTGATTAAATGGCATTTGAAATATCATATCTCGAGTTTGAAAAGCAGTACAAATGAACGCTAAAAAGGTTGTAGCTTGGCATGACATCATAATTTCACCCACATAGCAACTTCAAGAGAGTTGAGAGGGTTACGACAAAAGCTGGATGCACTTCGTGTACAAATTTGGCAATCTCATAAGAAGTATGAGGGTTTCGGACGAAGACTCATCTATTACAAAGGGATTTCATTTTTAATAACTTATTTTAACTTAATACATTTTGTGTGTTCAATGTGCACCATTCAAAGGCACGTCATCAATTTTCAACCCTTTCTGACTTCATTTGATATTTTTCATGCATTTAATGATTTATTTTGAACTAAATGACCCTGAATTTGAAAAGCAGTACAAATGAACTCTAAAAAGGTTGTAACTTGGCATGACATCATAATTTCACCCACAAAGCAACTTCTAAAGAGTTGAGAGGGTTACGGCAAAAACAGGATGGACTTCGTGTACAAATTGGACAATCTTATAAGAAGTATGAGGGTTTCGGACGAAAACTCATCTATTACAAAGGGATTTCATTTTTAATAACTTATTTTAACTCCATAATTTTTATGTGTTCAATATGCACCATTCAAAGGCACATCATCAATTTTCAACCCTTTCTGACTTTATTTGATATTTTTCATGCATTTAATGATTTATTTTGAGCTAGATGACCCTGAATTGGAAAAGGAGTACAAATGAACTCTGAAAAGGTTTTAACTTGGCATGACATCATAATTTCACCCACATAGCAACTTATAAAGAGTTGAGAGGGTTACGGCAAAAACTGGATGCACTTCGTGTACAAATTGGACAATCTCTTTCGAAGTATGAGGGTTTCGGATGAAAACTCATCTATTACAAAGGGTTTTCATTTTTGATAACTTATTTTAATTCCATACTTCTTGTGTGTTCAATATGCACCATTTAAAGTCACATCACCAATTTTCAACCCTTTCTGACTTCATTTGATATTTTTCATGCATTTAATGATTTATTTTGAGCTAAATGACCCTGAATTTGAAAAGTAGTACAAATGAACTCTAAAAAGGTTTTAACTTGGCATGACATCATAATCTCACCCACATAGCAACTTCTAAAGTGTTGAGAGGGTTACGGCAAAAACTAGATGCACTTCGTGTACAAATTGGACAATCTCATAAGAAGTATGAGGGTTTCGGACGAAAACTCATCTATTACAAAGGGATTTCATTTTTAATAAAATATTTTAACTCTATTCTTTTTGTGTGTTCAATATCCACCATTCAAAGGCACATCATCAATTTTCAACCCTTACTGATTCATTTGATATTTTCCATGCATGTAATGATTTATTTTGAGCTTGATGACCCTGAATTTGAAAAGAGGTACAAATGAACTCTGAAAAGGTTTTAACTTGGCATGACATCACAATTTCACCCACATAGCAACTTCTAAAGAGTTGAGTAGTTGTACAAATTGGATGTGTGGCTCAGCCCGGGACGAAGGGATCTATATTTAAACCTAGCAACCTTTAGTACCGGTGCGTGGCTCGTGCCGGTACGAAAGGTCCTCCCCAAAAAAAGCGCGGGGCGATGGACCTTTAGTACCAGTGCATGGATCCCACCGGTACTAAAGGTTTTTTTAATTCAATATTATTTATTATTTTTAGAAAAACCCGTAAACTTTAGAAAATAGTAGAAAAAAATATATGACACCAATGGAAATAAATAATATATGAAAAAATATCATAAAAATATAAACAATCTCTTTATGGCATTTCCATGCATGTTTGAACAACTTCAACTGTTGTATAAGACAATTTGATTAAATCGCATTTGAAATGTCATATCTCGAGTTTGAAAAGCAGTACAAATGAACTCTAACAAGGTTGTAACTTGGCATGACATCATAATTTCACCCACATAGCAACTTCTAGAGAGTTGAGAGGGTTACGGCAAAAGCTGGATGCACTTCGTGTACAAATTGGACAATCTCATAAGAAGTATGAGGGTTTCGGACGAAGACTCATCTATTACAAAAGCGATTTCATTTTCAATAACTTATTTTAACTTCATACTTTTTGTGTGTTCAATGTACACCATTCAAAGGCACGTCATCAATTTTCAACCCTTTCTGACTGCATTTGATTATTTTCCTGCATTTAATGATTTATTTTGAACTAAATGACCCTGAATTTGGAAAGCAGTACAAATGAACTCTAAAAAGGTTGTAACTTGGCATGACATCATAATTTCATCCACATAGCAACGTTTAAGGAGTTGAGAGGGTTACGGCAAAAACAGGATGCACTTCGTGTACAAATTGGACAATCTCATAAGAAGTGTGAGGGTTTCGGACCAAACCCCATCAATTGCAAAGGGATTTCATTTTTCATAACTTATTTTAACTCCATACTTTTTGTGTGTTCAATATGCATCATTCAAAGGCGCATCATCAGTTTTCAACTCTTTCTGACTTCATTTGATATTTTTCATGCATTTAATGATTTATTTTGAGCTAAATGACCCTGAATTTGAAAAGCAGTAGAAATGAACTCTAAAAAGGTTGTAACTTGGCATGACATCATAATTTCACCCACACAGCAACTTCTAGAGAGTTGAGAGGGTTACGGCAAAAGCTGGATGCACTTCGTGTACAAATTGGACAATCTCATAAGAAGTATGAGGGTTTCGGACGAAGACTCATCTATTACAAAGCGATTTCATTTTTAATAACTTATTTTAACTTCATACTTTTTGTGTGTTCAATGTACACCATTCAAAGGCACGTCATCAATTTTCAACCCTTTCTGACTGCATTTGATTATTTTCCTGCATTTAATGATTTATTTTGAACTAAATGACCCTGAATTTGAAAAGCAGTACAAATGAACTCTAACAAGGTTGTAACTTGGCATGACATCATAATTTCACCCACATAGCAACTTCTAGAGAGTTGAGAGGGTTACGGCAAAAGCTGGATGCACTTCGTGTATAAATTGGACAATCTCATAAGAAGTATGAGGGTTTCGGACGAAGACTCATCTATTACAAAGCGATTTCATTTTTAATAACTTATTTTAACTTCATACTTTTTGTGTGTTCAATGTACACGATTCAATGGCACGTCATCAATTTTCAACCCTTTCTGACTGCATTTGATTATTTTCCTGCATTTAATGATTTATTTTGAACTAAATGACCCTGAATTTGGAAAGCAGTACAAATGAACTCTAAAAAGGTTGTAACTTGGCATGACATCATAATTTCATCCACATAGCAACGTTTAAAGAGTTGAGAGGGTTACGGCAAAAACAGGATGCACTTCGTGTACAAATTGGACAATCTCATAAGAAGTGTGAGGGTTTCGGACCAAACCCCATCAATTGCAAAGGGATTTCATTTTTCATAACTTATTTTAACTCCATACTTTTTGTGTGTTCAATATGCATCATTCAAAGGCGCATCATCAGTTTTCAACTCTTTCTGACTTCATTTGATATTTTTCATGCATTTAATGATTTATTTTGAGCTAAATGACCCTGAATTTGAAAAGCAGTAGAAATGAACTCTAAAAAGGTCGTAACTTGGCATGACATCATAATTTCACCCACACAGCAACTTCTAGAGAGTTGAGAGGGTTACGGCAAAAGCTGGATGCACTTCGTGTACAAATTGGAAAATCTCATAAGAAGTATGAGGGTTTCGGACGAAGACTCATCTATTACAAAGCGATTTCATTTTTAATAACTTATTTTAACTCCATACTTTTTATGTGTTCAATATGCACCATTCAAAGGCACATCATCAATTTTCAACACTTTCTGAATTCATTTGATATTTTTCATGCATTTAATGATTTATTTTGAGCTAGATGACCCTGAATTTGAAAAGCAGTACAAATGAACTCTAAAAAGGTTTTAACTTGGCGTGACAACATAATTTCACCCACATAGCAACTTCTAAAGAGTTGAGAGGGTTACGGCAAAAACTGGATGCACTTCGTGTACAAATTGGACAATCTCATAAGAAGTATGAGGGTTTCGGACGAAAACTCATCTATTACAAAGGGATTTCATTTTTAATAACTTATTTTAACTCAATACTTCTTGTGTGTTCAATATGCAGCATTCAAAGGCACATCATCAATTTTCAACCCTTTCTGACTTCATTTGATTTTTTCATGCATTTAATGATTTATTTTGAGCTAAATGACCCTGAATTTGAAAAGCAGTACAAATGAACTCTAAAAAGGTTTTAACTTGGCATGATATCAATTTCACCCACATAGCAACTTCTGAAGAGTTGAGAGGGTTACGGCAAAAATTGGATGCATTTCGTGTACAAATTGGACAATCTCATAAGAAGTATGAGGGTTTCGGACGAAAACTCATTTATTAGAAAGCGATTTCATTTTTAATAAATTATTTTAACTAAATACTTTTTGTGTGTTCAATATGCACCATTCAAAGGCACATCATCAATGTTCAACCCTTTCTGACTTCATTTGATATTTTTCATGCATTTAATGATTTATTTTGAGCTAGATGACCCTGAATTTGAAAAGAAGTACAAATGAACTCTGAAAAGGTTTTAACTTGGCATTACATCATAATTTCACCCACATAGCAAGTTCTAAAGAGTTGAGTAGTTGTACAAACTGGATGCACTTCGTGTACAAACTGTTACAAAGATACCATCCTAGGAATGCATGCATATCCTTCACATATATAGAAACTGATGATGGTGAAGCCGGTCACATCCCAGAGTGGGATATCACGGTGTAAGACTTTTTCTACATGTTTGTCCCTTTCTTATGATTGCGCTGTAACCATGGATAATCTTCATCATTTAAAAGGATGGTTGGGTTAGTCTTCACTCTAAAGGGAGGGATTTCAAGAAACTTTTCATAATCTTCTGACATGTCTGTCTTGTCCTCCACTCCCACAATGTTTCTTTTCCCTCAAAGAACTATGTGGCGCTTTGGCTCATCATATGATGTATTCGCTTCCTTATCTTTTTTCTCCTCGGTTTGCTAGACATGTCCTTCACATAGAAAACCTAAGCCACATCATTGGCTAGGACGAATGAGTCGTCTATGTATCCAAGATTGTTGAGATGCACTATTGTCATTCTGTACTGCGGGTCTAACTGTACCCCGCCTCCAGTATATTTGACCCATTTGCATCGAAACAAAGGGACCATAAGATCAGGTCCATAGTCAAGTTCCCATATCTCCTCTATGTAACCATAATATGTGTCTTCAAAGTTTGTTGCATCATAGCGGACACCACTATTTTGGTTGGTGCTCTTTTTATCTTGGGCGATCGTATAAAATGTATTCCCATTTATCTCGTACCCTTTGAAAGTCTTTAAAGTCGAACTTGGTGTCTTGGCCAACCAGTACAGTTCATCGGGAAAATTGTTGTCATTGATGAGCTTTGTTTGCAACCAACTGGCAAAAGTCTCCATGTGTTTTCGTTCAATCCAGGGGTCAGACTGCTCCGGGTTCTTTGACCGTACAATATCCTTGTGTTCCTCCATATATGGAGTCACCAAGGTGGAACTTTGTAGAACAGTGTAGTGTGCTTGAGTGAAAGAATGGCCGTCCATATTTATTGCTTCTTTATTTCCTAATGTGCCTTTTCCACCCAGTCTCCCCTCATGCCACAATTTAGGAAGACCAATCGGCTTAATGTCAGGAAAAAAGTCAACACAAAACTCAATAACCTCCTCTGTTCCGTATCCCTTGGCGATGCTTCCTTCTGGCCTAGCACGGTAATCAACATATTTCTTTAAGACTCCCATGAACCTCTCGAAGGGGAACATATTGTGTAGAAATACAAGACCCAGAATGTTAATCTCTTCGACTAGGTGAACTAGAACGTGCGTCATAATATTGAAGAAGGATGGAGGGAACACCAACTCAAAACTCACAAGATATTGGACCAGGTCATTCTGTAACCTTGGTAGGATTTCTGGATCGATTACCTTCTGAGAAATTGCATTGAGGAATGCACATAGCTTCACAATGGCTAATCGAACATTTTCCGGTAGAAGACCCCTAAGTGCAACCGGAAGTAATTACGTCATAATCACGTGGCAGTCATGAGACTTTAGATTTTGAATTTTTTTCTCTGCCATACTTATTATTCCCTTTATATTCGATGAGAAGCCAGACGGGACCTTGATACTGAGCAGGCATTCAAAAATTATTTCCTTCTCTTCTTTCGTAAGAGCGTAGTTGGCAGGACCTTGATACTGCTTTGGAGGCATGCCGTCTTTTTCGTTAATTCTTTGCTTGTCCTTTCCTGCATGCGGTGTATCTTTTGTCTTTCCATACACGCCCAAGAAGCCTAGCAGGTTCACACAAGATTCTTTGTCACATGCATCACTTCGATTGCATTGCGAGCCTCTAGGGCTTTCCAATATTCAAGTTCCCAAAATATAGATTTCTTCTTCCACATTGGTGCATGTCCGTTGCGTCATTTAGAACAGATTGTCCGCCATGACCCTTTCCAAAGATTACCTGTAAATCCTTGACCATATCAAATATATATTCACCAGTACGGAGGCCAGGCTTCTTCCGGTTATCTGGCTCACCTTTAAAATGGTTGCCTGCCTTTCTTAAGATATACTTGATCGGTAGAAATCGACGATGTCCCAGGTACACATTCTTCTTACATTTATCCAAATATATACTTTTAGTACCATCTAAACAGTGCGTGCATGCATTGTATCACTTGTTTGTATGTCCTGAAAGTTTAATAAGAGCAGGCCAATCATTGATGGTTACAAACAGCAACGGTCATAGGTCCATTTCCTTCTATGTGTGCGCATCCCACACACATACACCTGTTTTTTTCCACAACTGTAGAAGTTCATCAACTGGTGTCCTTAGGTATACATCAATGTCGTTGCCGGGTTGCTTAGGGCCTTGGATGAGCACTGGCATCATAATGAACTTCCGCTTCATGCACAACCAAGGAGGAAGGTTGTAGATACATAGAGTCACGGGCCAGGTGTTGTGACTGGAGCTCTGCTCCCCAAAAGGATTCATGTTGTCTGTACTAAGACCAAACCATATGTTCGTTGTGTCAGCTGCAAAGTCCTCGAACACCCTCTCGATTTTTCTCCACTGCGACCCATCAGCGGGTGCTCTCAACATCTCGTCTTTCTTACTTTCTTCTTTGTGCCATCGCAACAACCTTGCATGCTCTTTGTTTTGGAAGAAACGTTTCAACCGTGGTATTATAGGAGCATACCACATCAACTTGGCAGGAACCCTCTTCCTATGGCGTTCGCCCTCCATATCACCAAGGTCATCGCGGGGGATCTTATAGCGTAGTGCACCGCATACCGGGCATGCATCCAAATTCTCGTACTCCTCACCACGGTAGAGGATGCAGTCATTAGGGAATGCATGTATCTTCTGCACCTCTAATCCTAGAGGGCAAACAACCTTCTTTGCTTCGTACGTACTTTTAGGCAATTCGTTATCCTTTGGAGGCATCTTCTTTATCATTATCAACAATTCTTGAAATCCCTTGTCAGTTACACCATTCTTCGCCTTCCATTGCAGCAATTCCAGTGTGGTACCCAGCTTTTTCTGGTCATCTTCACAATTTGGATACAATAATTTCTTGTGATCCTCTAAAATGCGTTTCAACTTCAACCTCTCCTTGTCACTTTCATAGTTTCTCTTTACATCAGCAATTTCCCGACCCAAATCATCAGCGGGCTCATCTGATGCCTCTTCTTCAGCTTCCCCCATTGATGCCACTTCTTCAGCTTCCCCCATTGTTGTATCGGCGAAAGGATAGTTGTAATCATCCTCTTCTTCTTCATTGTCTTCCATTATAGCCCCTCTTTCTCCGTGCTTGGTCCAACAGCTATAGCCGGACATGAAATCGGACTTCAGCAGGTGGTAGTGAAGGGTTTTTGTGGTAGAGTAATTCCTCTCATTCTTACAGTCACGACATGGACAACACATGAAACCATTCTGCTTGTTTGCCTTAGTCACACGAATAAAATCATCTAGGCCATTAAGAAACCCTGGACTTAGTCGATCATCGTACATCCATTGCCGGCTCATGTTCACTACACAACATCGAAGTGACCAAATTAATACAACTTCATCATCACATTACAACCAAAACTAGAGCTGGCATTGACCAAATGTTATTACTGCAAATAATAGAAACTTAGAGTTCATACATACATCTCATAAAACAACATACAACTATCTAAAGCATGTAAATGCAACAACAAATGCGATCATAATCGCAACTAAATTAACAATTGAGCCAACGACATAATGATACCAGCCTCTTTATCAATGGCATATTTTCTAATCTTTCTAAGCTTCAAGCGCATTCTAGCCATCTTGTTCTTATTATCATCGACGATATCGGCAACATGCAACTCCAATCCCATCTTCTCATCTTTAGTTCTTTTCAGCTTGTGTTAATTTCTTGAGCAGAATTGCATAGTCGGTTGGAATTTTTGGTTCAACTACTTCCTATAGATAAAACATCTACATCAATTTGGTGGCATAATTAATTGTCATAGACATTAGATGATGCGTGAAATAGTTATAAAAGATAACGACACACCACATCTGAATCATAGATTGGACGAGGGCCGATGTGGGCTGATACCATAACCATGACACTATAGAATAACTTACAATAATACAAGTAAATCGTACACACAGCTATCTAAATCATACAATTAATTTTTTTTAACAAAAAGGTTTTAATAAGAACAAGAGGCTCACGAAGGTGACCGGTGCCGCGACGAGACGGTGCGGATGATCGACGATGGTTAGGACAGGGATGGGAAGGCACACCAAATAAACCTAACCTACACATATGCAACCTAACAAGTTAATTTGAGCTCAAATTGCATATAAATCAAAAAAACTCCCACAAATCACATACCACATATCTTTGAGCATACCAAAAGCTAATCTAGCAATGAGAGATGAAGGAGCAAAGTTGCTAACCTTTATGAACACTTGGATAGATGGGGTGCCTTTAAATCTTGACAAATCCTTGGCAAAATGGAGGATGAGCTTCGAGCAAGAAGAAGAACAGGGGGGAAAACATAGAAATTAGAGCCCTTTCGATCGGCTACGAACGAAGCGTATATGTAGAAAGTCTTTAGTACCGGCTGGTGACACCAACCGGTACTAAAGGTTGCCCTTTAGTACTGGTTGGTGTGACGAGCCGGTACTAAAGGTGCAAGCGGGGCACAAGTCTGACCAACAGCCTGCGGTGCTCCCTTTAGTACCGGCTCGTGACACGAACCGGTACTAAAGGTCCATTACGAGCCGATACTAAAGGTCGCCCTGCTCCTAGCCGTTGGAGCCGGCACGAACCAGGACTATTCCCATCTTTAGTATCGGCTCGTGACCAGACCGGGACTAATGCTCGGGATGAAAGGTCTGTTTTCTACTAGTGTGACACCTCTTCCTTGTATGGACATGCCCCCATTATCTATCTTAGGTTGTGTGGGTGCGTGTGGGGGGAAACAGAATAACCGCACTGCGCCTATCAAACTAGCACACTGCCGCGTTAGTGCGAGGCCGGGCAAGGAACGAGCCGTAGCGGGCGACGACGTGGCGTGCCGCGGCATCGCTTGCGGAGCCGAGTCCGTAACATGACTTGCCCCCATTATCTTATCTTTTTAGGGGAAAAACCAGCGGCACACCGAGGGGCATAGTTATACTGACACATCTTCCTTGTATGGACTTGCCCCCCCATTATCTATCTTAGGGTGTGTGGGTGCATGTTGGAAGAAACAGAATACCGCAATGCGCGTGTCAACCGAGCACACTGCCTCATTAGCACGAGGCCGACCGGAGGGGCCGGCAAGGCCGAGCAAGGAACGAGCCGTAACAGGCGACGACGCGGCGTGCCACGGCGTCGCATGCGGAGGCGAGTCCGTAACATGGCTTGCCCCATTATCTTATCTTTTTTAGTGGAAAAACCAGCACTGCACTGAGGGGCATAGTTGTACTAACACATATTCCTTGTATGGACTTGCCCCCCATAACCGGGGGATAGTTGTACTGACACATCTTCGTTGTATGGTCTTGCCCCCATTTGTCTATCTTAGGGTGTGTGGGTGCGTGTGGGGGAAACAGAATAACCGCACTGCGCCTGTCAAAAGAGGACACTGCCGCGTTAGCGCGAGGCCGAGCCGGGGGGAGGGGGAAGGAACCCCCCCATCTCGGCAAGGCCGAGCCAGGAACGAGTCGTAGCAGGCGACGACGCGGCGTGCCGTGGCGTGCCACGGCGTCGCATGCGGAGGCGAGTCCGTAACATGACTTTCCCCCATTATCTTATCTTTTTTAGGGGAATAACAAGCACCGCACCGAGGGACATAGTTGTACTGACACATCATCCATGTATGGACTTGCCCTCCCCCATTATTGGCGTATAGTTGTATTGACACATCTTCCTTCCATGGACTTACTCCCCGTAATCTCATCATTTTTAGGGGAAAACCAACATCTCATCGAGGGGCATAGTTGTAATGACACATCTTCCTTGTATGGACTTGCCCCCCCATTATCTATCTTAGGGTGTGTGGGTGCGTGTGGGGGGACAGAATAACCGCACTTCGCGTGTCAAACGACTGGACCGCCATGCTAGCGCAAGGCCGAGCCGGGGGAAGGGGTGGTCGGGACCCCCCTCCCCCATCCCGGCGAGGCCGAGCCACGATCGAGCCGTAGCAGGCGAAAACGCGGTGTGCCATGGCGTCGCATGCGAAGGCGAGTCCGTAACATGAATTTCCCCATTATCTTATCTTTTTAGGGGAAAAGCAAGCACCACAACGAGGGGCATAGTTCTACTGACACATCTTCCTTGTATGGACTTGCCCTCCATTATCTTATCTTTTTTAGGGGAAAAACCAGCACCGCACCGAAGGCATAGTTGTACTTACACATCTTCCTTGTATGGACTTGCCTCCCATTATCGAGGCATAGTTGTACTGACACATCTTCCTTGTATGGACTTGCCCCCCTCATTATCTTATCTTTTTTAGGGGAAAAACCAGCACCGCACCGAGGGGCATAGTTGTAGTGACACATCTTCCTTGTATGGACTTGCCCCGCATTATCTTATCTTTTCTTAGGGAACAAACCAGCACCGCACCGAGGGGCATAGTTGGTATGACACATCTTCCTTGTATGGACTTGCCCCCAATATCTATCTTAGGGTGTGTGGGTGAGTGTGGGGGGGACAGAATAACCGTACTGCGCCTGTCAAACAAGTGCACTGCAGTGTTAGCACGACGCCGAGCCGGGGTGAGGGGTGGTCGGTACCCCCCTCCCCCAGCCCGGCAAGGCCGAGCCAGGATCGAGCCATAGCAGGTGACGACAAGGTGTGCCGCGGCGTCGCATGCGGAGGCGAATCTGTGACATGACTTGCCCCCATTATCTTCTCTTTTTTAGGGGAAAAACCAGCACCTAACCGAGGGGCATAGTTCTACTGACACATCTTCCTTGTATGGACTTGTCCTCTATTATCTTATCTTTTTTTAGGGGAAAAACCAGCACCGCACCAAGGGCATGGTTATACTGACACATCTTCCTTGTATGGACTCCAACCCCTCATTATCTTATCTTTTTAGGGGGAAAACCAGCACCGCACCGAGGGGCATAGTTGTACTGACACATCTTCTTTGTATGGACTTGCCCCCCATTATCTTATCTTTTTCTAGGGGGAAAACCAGCACAACACCGAGGGGCATAGTTGTAATGACACATCTTCCTTGTATGGACTTGCCCCCCATTATCATATCTTTTTTAGGGGAAATGCCAGCACCGCACGGAGGGGTATAGTTGTACTGAAACATCTTCCTTGTATGGACTTGCCCCCCCATTATCTTATCTTTTTTTAGTGGAAAAACCAGCACCGCATCGAGGGCATAGTTCTACTGACACATCTTCCTTGCATGGACTTGCCCCCCATTATCATGGCATAGTTGTACTGACACATCTTCCTTGTATGGACTTGCCCCCCATTATCTTATCTTTATTAGGGGAAAAACCAGCACCGCACCGAGGGGCATAGTTGTACTGACACATCTTCCTTGTATGGACATGTGCCCTATTATCTTATCTTTTGTTAGGGGAAAAACCAGCACCGCACCAAGGGGCATGGTTGTACTGACACATCTTTGTTGTATGGGCTTGACCCTCATTCTTTATCTTAAGTTGTGTGGGTGCGTACGGGGGGAAACAGGATAACCACACTACGCCTACCAAACGAGCGCACTGTCACGTTAGCGCGAGGCCGAGCTGGCGGGAAGGGGGGGTCAGGACCGCCCTCCCCCATCTCGCCGAGCCCGAGCCATGAATGAGCCGTAGCAGGTGACGACACGGCATGCAATGGCATCACATGCCGAGGCGAGTCCGTAACATGACTTGCGCCCATTATCTTATCTTCTTTAGGGGAAAAACCAGCACCGCACCAAGGGGCATAGTTGTACTGGCACATCTTCCTTGTATGGACTTGCCCCCCATTATCGGGGCATAGTTGTAGTGACACATCTTCCTTGTATGGACTTTCCCACCATTATCTTCTCTTTTTTAGGGGAAAACCAGCACCACACTGAGGGGCATAGTTGTCCTGACACATCTTCGTGGTATGGACTTGCCCCCAATTATCTTATCTTTATTTAGGGAAAAACGAGCACCGCACGAAGGGGCATAGTTGTACTGACAAATCTTCCTGGTATGGACTTGCGCCCCATTATCGGGCATAGTTGTACTGACACATCTTCCTTGAATGGACTTGCACCCATTATATTACCTTTTTGTAGGGGGAAAACCAGCACCGCACCGAGGGGCTTAGTTGTACTGACACATCTTCCTTGTATGGACTTGCCCCTCATAATATTATCTTTTTTAGGGGGAAAATCAGCACCGCCCCGAGGCGCATAGTTGTACTGACACATCTTCCTTGTATGGACTTGCCTCCCATTATCTTATCTTTTTTAGGGGAAAACCAGCACCACAACGAGGGGCGTAGTTGTACTGACATATCTTCCTTGTATGGACTTGCCCCCCCCCATTATCATATCTTTTTTAGGGGAAATGCCAACACCGCACGGAGGGGCATCGTTGTACTGACACGTCTTCCTTGTATGGACTTGCCCTCCATTATCTTATCTTTTTAGGGGAAAAACAAGCAGCGCACTGAGGGCATAGTTGTACTGACACATCTTCCTTGTATGGACTTGCCTCCCATTGGGGCGTAGTTGTACTGACACATCTTTCTTGTATGGACTTGCCCCCCTCATTATCTTATCTTTTTTTGGGGGAAAACTAGGACCGCACCGAGGGGCATAGTTGTACTCAAACATCTTCTTTGTATGGACTTGCCCCCCATTATCTTATCTTTTTTTAGGGCAAAAACCAGCGCCGCACCGAGGGGCATAGTTGTAATGACACATCTTCCTTGTATGGGCTTGCCCCCCATTATCTATCTTAGGGTGTGTGGGTGCGTGTGGGGGGAACAGAATAACCGCACGGCGCCTATCAAACAAGCGCACTGCCGTGTTAGCGCGAGGCCGAGCCGTGGGGGAGGGGTGGTCGGGACCCCCCCTCCCCCATCCCGGGGAGGCCAAGCCGGGATCGAGCCATAGCACACGATGACGCGGTGTGCCGTGGCGTCGCATGCAGAGGCGATTCCGTGACATGACTTGCCCCCATTATCTTATCTTTTTTAGGGGGAAAACCAGCACTGCACCGAGGGGCATAGTTCTACTGACCCATCTTCCTTGTATGGACTTGCCCTCCATTATCTTATCTTTTTCGGGGAAAAACCAGCACCGCACCAAGGGCATAGTTGTACTGACACATCTTCCTTGTATGGACTTGCCCCCCATTATCTTATCTTTTTCGTGGAAAACCAGCACCGCAACGAGGGGCATAGTTGTACTGACACATCTTCCTTGTATGGACTCCCCCGATTGTCATATCTTTTTTAGGGGAAAATCCAGCACGGCATTGAGGGGCATAGTTGTACTGACACATCTTCCTTGTATGGACTTGCCCACCATTATCTTATGATTTACGGGGGAAACCAGCACCGCAACAAGGGGCATAGTTGTACATATATATCTTCCTTGTATGGACTTGCGCCCACATTATCATATATTTTTTAGGGGAAAAACCAGCACCGCACTGAGGGGCATGGTTGCGCGGACACATCTTCCTTGCATGGACTTGCCCTTGATTATCTTATCTTTTTAGGGGAAAAACCAGAACCGCACAAAGGGGCATAGTTGTAATGACACATCTTCCTTGTATGGACTTGCCCCCCATTATCTATCTTAGGGACTGTGGGTGCGTGTGGGGGGAACAGAATAACCGCACTGCGCGTGTCAAACGAACGCACTGCCGTGTTAGCGCGAGGCCGATCCGGGGGGAGGGGTGGTCGGGACCCCCCTCCCCCATCCCGGTGAGGCCGAGCCAAGATCGAGCCGTAGCAGGCGATGACGTGGTATGCCGTGGTGTCGCATGTGGAGGCGAGTCCGTAACATGACTTTCCCCAATTATCTTATCTTTTTAGGGGGAAAACCAGCACCGCACCGAGGGCATAGTTGTACTGACACATCTTCCTTGTATGAACTTGCCTCCCATTATCTTATCTTTTTAGGGGAAAACCAGCACCGCAACGAGGGGCGTAGTTATACTGACATATCTTCCTTGTATGGACTGGCCCCCCATTATCATATCTTTTTTAGGGCAAATGCCAGCACCGCATGGAGGGGCATAGTTGTACTGACACATCTTCCTTGTATGGTCTTACCCCCCATTATATTATCTTTTTTAGTGGAAAAACCACCACCGCACTGAGGGGCATAGTCATACTCACACATCTTCCTTGCATGGACTTGCCCCCCATTACGGGGCATAGTTTTACTGACACGTCTTCCTTGTATGGACTTGCTCCACATTATCTTACCTTTATTAGGGGAAAAACCAGCACCGCACCGAGGCACATTGTTATACTGACACATCTTCCTTGTATGGACTTGTCCCCTATTATCTTATCTTTTTTAGAGGAAAAACCAGCACCGCACCAAGGGGCATGGTTGTACTGACACCTCTTCATTGTATGGACTTGCCCCTCGTTATCTATCTTAGGGTGTGCGGGTGTGTACGGGGGGAAACAGGATAACCGCACTATGCCTACGAGGGGAAACGAGCGCACTGCCGCGTTAGCGAGAGGCCGAGCTGGGTGGAAGGGGGGTCGGGACCACCCTCCCCCATCCCGGCGAGCCCGAGCCATGAATGAGCCGTAACAGGTTACGACGCGGTGTGCAGCAGCGTCGCATGAGGAGGCGAGTCCGTAACATGACTTGCGCCCATTATCTTATCTTTTTTAGGGGGAAAATCAGCACCGCACCGAGGGGCATAGTTGTACTGACACATCTTCCATGTATGGACTTGCCCCCATTATCGGGGCATAGTTGTACTGACACATCTTCCTTGTATGGACTTTCCCCCCATTATCTTAACTTTTTTAGGGGAAAACCAGCACCACACCGAGGGGCATAGTTGTACTGACACATCTTCCTGGTATAGACTTGCCCCCCATTATCTTATCTTTATTTAGGGGAAAAACCAGCACCGCACCAAGGGGCATAGTTGTACTGATATATCTTCCTTGTATGGACTTGCCACCCCCATTATCGTATATTTTTTTAGGGGAAAAACCAGCACCGCACTGAGGGGCATAGTTGTACGGACACATCTTCCTTACATGGACTTGCCCCCCATTATCTTATCTTTTTAGGGGGAAAACCAGCACCGCACCGAGGGGCATAGTTGTAATGACACATCTTCCTTTTCTGGACTGGCCCCCCATTATCTATCTTAGGGAGTTTGGGTGCATGTGGGGGGAACAGAATAACCGCACTGCGCCTATCAAATGAGCGCACTGCCGTGTTAGCGCGAGGCCGATCCGAGGGGAGGGGTGGTCGGGACCCCCCCTCCCCCATTCCGGTGAGGCCGAGCCAAGATCGAGCCATAGCAGGCGAAGACATGGTATGCCTCGGTGTCGCATGCGGAGGCGAGTCCGTAACTTGACTTTCCCCCATTATCTTATCTTTTTAGGGGGAAAAAATCACCGCGCCGAGGGGCATAGTTCTACTGACACATCTTCCTTGTATGGAGTTGTCCTGCATTATCTTATCTTGTTTAGGGGAAAAACCAGCACCGCACCGAGGGCATAGTTGTACTGACACATCTTCCTTGTATGAAATTGCCTCCCATTATCTTATCTTTTTTAGGGGAAAACCAGTACTGCAATGAGGGGCGTAGTTGTAATGACATATCTTCCTTGTATGGACTTGCCCCCCATTATCATATCTTTTTTTAGGGGAAATGCCAGCACCGCACGGAGGGGTATAGTTGTACTGACACATCTTCCTTGTATGGTCTTGTCCCCCATTATCTTATCTTTTTTTAGCGGAAAAACCAGCACTGCACCGAGGGGCATAGTTCTACTGACACATCTTCCTTGCATGGACTTGCCCCCCATTACGGGGCATAGTTGTACTGACACATCTTCCTTGTATGGACTTGCCCTCCATTATCTTATCTTTTTAGGGGGAAAACCAGCACCGTACCGAGGGGCATAGTTCTACTGACACATCTTCCTTGTATGGACTTGTCCTCCATTATCTTATCTTTTTTAGGGGAAAAACCAGCACCGCACCGAGGGCATAGTTGTACTGACACATCTTCCTTGTATGGACTTGCCTCCCATGATCTTATCTTTTTTAGGGGAAAACCAGCACTGCAACGAGGGGCGTAGTTGTACTAACATATCTTCCTTGTAAGGACTTGCCCCACATTATCATATCTTTTTAGGGGAAATGCCAGCACCGCACAGAGGGGCATAGTTGTACTGACACATCTTCCTTGTTTGGACTTGTGCCCTATTATCTTATCTTTTTTAGGTGAAAAACCAGCACCGCACCAAGGGGAATGGTTGTACTGACACATCTTCATTGTATGCACTTGCCCCTCGTTATCTATCTTAGGGTGTTTGGGTGTGTACGGGGGGAAACAGGATAACCGCACTACGACTACGGGGGAAACGAGCGCACTGCCACGTTAGAAAGAGGCCGAGCTGGGTGGAAGGGGGGGGGGTCGGGACCACCCTCCCTCATCCCGGCGAGCCAGAGCCATGAATGAGCCATAGTAGGCGACGACGCGGTGTGCAGCAGCGTCGCATGAGGAGGTGAGTCCGTAACATGACTTGCGCCCATTATCTTATCTTTTTTAGGGGAAACACCAGCACCGCACCGAGGGGCATAGTTGTACTGACACATCTTCCATGTATGGACTTGCTCCCATTATCGGGGCATAGTTGTACTGACAAATCTTCCTTGTATGGACTTTGCCCCCATTATCCTATCTTTTTAAGGGGAAAACCAACACCACACCGAGGGGCATAGTTGTACTGACACATCTTCCTGGTATAGACTTGCCCCCCATTATCTTATCTTTATTTAGTGGAAAAACCAGCACCGCACCAAGGGGCATAGTTGTACTGATATATCTTCCTTGTATGGACTTGCCCCCCCCCATTATCATATATTTTGTAGGGGAAAAACCAGCACCACACTGAGGGGCATAGTTGTAAGGACACATCTTCCTTGCATGGACTTGCCCCCCACTATCTTATCTTTTTAGGGGGAAAACCAGCACCGCACCGAGGGGCATAGTTGTAATGACACATCTTCCTTTTATGGACTTGCCCCCCTTATCTATCTTAGGGAGTGTTGGTGCATGTGGGGGGAACAGAATAACCGCACTGCGCCTGTCAAACGAGCGCACTACCGTGTTAGCGCGAGGCCGATCCGGGGGGAGGTGTGGTCGGGACCCCCCCTCCCCCATACCGGTGAAGCCGAGCCAAGATTGAGCCGTAGCAAGCGACGACGTGGTATGCCGCGGTGCCGCATGCGGAGGCGAGTCCATAACATGACTTTCCCCCATTATCTTATCTTTTTCGGGGAAAAACAAGCACCGCGCCGAGGGGCATAGTTCTAGTGACACATCTTCCTTGTATGGACTTGTCCTCCATTATCTTATCTTGTTTAGGGGAAAAACCAGCACCGCACCGAGGGCATAGTTGTACTGACACATCTTCCTTGTATGAAATTGCCTCCCATTATATTAACTTTTTAGGGGAAAACTAGCACCGCAACGAGGGGCGTAGTTGTACTGACATATCTTCCTTGTATGGACTTGCCCCCATTATCATATCTTTTTTTAGGGGAAATTCCAGCACCGCACGGAGGGGCATAGTTGTACTGACACATCTTCCTTGTATGGTCTTGTCCCCCATTATGTTATCTTCTTTAGTGGAAAAACCAGCACCACACCGAGGGGCATAGTTCTACTGACACATCTTCCTTGCATGGACTTGCCCCCCATTACGGGGCATAGTTGTACTGACACATCTTCCTTGTATGGACTTGCCCTCCATTATCTTATCTTTTTAGGGGGAAAACCAGCACCGTACCGAGGGGCATAGTTCTACTGACACATCTTGCTTGTATGGACTTTCCCACCATTATCATATCTTTTTTAGGTGAAAAACCAGCACTGCACCGAGGGCATAGTTGTACTGACACATCTTCCTTGTATGGACTTGCCTCCCATGATCTTATCTATTTTAGGGGAAAACTAGCACCGCAACGAGGGGCATAGTTGTACTGACATATCTTCCTTGTATGGACTTTCCCCCCATTATCATATCTTTTTTAGAGGAAATGCCAACACTGCAAGGAGGGGCATAGTTGTACTGAGACATCTTCCTTGTATGGACTTGTCCCCTATTATCTTATTTTTTTAGGGGAAAAACCAGCACCGCACCAAGGGGCATGGTTGTACTCACACATCTTCATTGTATGCACTTGCCGCTCGCTATCTATCTTAGGGTGTGCGGGTGTGTACGGGGGGAAACAGGATAACCGCACTATGCCTACGGGGGGGAAACGAGCGCACTGCCGCGTTAGCGAGAGGCCGAGCTGGGGGGAAGGGGGGGTCGGGACCACCCTCCCCCATCCCGGCGAGCCCGAGCCATGAATGAGCCATAGCAGGCGACGACACGGTGTGCAGCAACGTCGTATGAGGAGGTGAGTCCGTAACATGACTTGCGCCCATCATCTTATCTTTTTAAGGGGAAAATCCAGCAACGCACCGAGGGGCATAGTTGTACTGACACATCTTCCATGTACAGACTTGCCCCCATTATCGGGGCATAGTTGTACTGACACATCTTCCTTGTATGGACTTTCCCCCATTATCTTATCTTCTTTAGGGGAAAACCAGCACCACACCGAGGGGCATAGTTGTACTGACACATCTTCCTGGTATAGACTTGCCCCCCATTATCTTATCTTTATTTAGGGGAAAAACCAGCACCGCACCAAGGGGCATAGTTGTACTGACAAATCTTCCTTGTATGGACTTGCCCCCCATTATCGGGCATAGTTGTGCTGACACATCTTCCTTGAATGGACTTGCACCCATTATCTTATCTTTTTGTAGGGGGAAAACCAGCACCGCACCGAGGGGCATAGTTGTACTGACACATCTTCCTTGTATGGACTTGCCCCTCATAATATTATCTTGTTTAGGGGAAAAATCATCACCGCACCGAGGGGCATAGTTATACTGACACATCTTCCTTGTATGGACTTGCCTCCCATTATCTTAATCTTTTTTGGGGGAAAACCAGCACCGCAACGAGGGGCGTAGTTGTACTGACATATCTTCCTTGTATGGACTTTCCCCCCATTATCATAGATTTTTTAGGGGAAATGCCAGCACCGCGCGGAGGGGCATAGTTGTACTGACACATCTTCCTTGTATGGACTTGCCCCCCATTATCTTATCTTTTTTAGTGGAAAAACCAGCACCGCACCGAGGGGCATAGTTGTACTGACACATCTTCCTTGCATGGACTTGCCCCCCATTATCGGGGCATAGTTGTACTGACACATCTTCCTTGTATGGACTTGCCCCCCATTATCTTATCTTTATTAGGGGAAAAACTAGCACCGCACCGAGGGGCATAGTTGTGTTGGGGAATGTTCCATGGGAAACAAAAAATTTCCTACGCACACGCACATCTATCCAAGGTGATGAGCATCTATGAGAGGGAGAGTGGATCAACATACCCTTGTAGATCGCTAAGCGGGAAGCATTAAAAAACGCGGTTGGTGTAGTTGAACGTCTTCACGATCCAAATCGCCGAGCTTCCCATGTTGTAATCATGGACCGTCCTCACAATCTGTCCCGATCAAGCACCAAACGGACGGTACCTCCGTGTTCAGCACACGTACAACTTTATGAGAATCTCCGCCTTCTCGGTCCAGCAAGAAGGAGAGGAGAGGAAGAAGAGTTATCCGACAGCATGATGGCGCTCCGGCGATGGTGGTGGAGCAATTCCGGCAAGGCTCTGCCTAAGCACCGCAGAAATCCAATCTAGAGGAGACTGGTGGAATAGGTAGCACGTGGCTGTAAAATCAAGTGCAAAAGCCTCAATACCACCATTATATATAGGAGGGAGGGAGGCGGAGCCTTGGCGGAAGGTCCAAGGCACCCTTTGTTCGGCCGAACCTACTAGGAGAGGAGAACTCCTCGTCCAATCCTAGTAGGACTAGGATTCACCCTATTTTGCCTTTTTGCCACCTTTTCTCTTGGGCCTTTTTCCTCCTAGGAACATGGGCCTGTTGTGGATGTTCCACCAGCCCACTAAGGTCTGGTTATTACTTTCCCACAGCCCATGAAGCCTCTTGGCTCGAAATACCCCTCCCGAAGGTCTCCCGCTACACTACTGGCACTCCCGGTACACTACCGATGAGCCCGAAACTTTTCCGGCGACCAAAACAGGACTTCATATATATGAATCTTTACATCCGAACCATTCCGGAGCTCCTCTGACGTCCAGGATCTCATGCGGGACTCCAAACAAACTTCGGTCACCACCATACATAACTCTATACTACCGAAACATCACCAAACCTTAAGTGTGCAGACCCTACGGGTTCGAGAGCTATGTAGACATGACCAAGACACCTCTACGGTCATTAACCAATGGTGGGACCTGGATGTACACATTGGTTCCTACATATTCTATGAAGATCTTTATCGGTCGAACCTCTATGTCAAGGATTCAGTTAACCCCGTATGATGTTCCCTTTGTTCTTCGGTATGTTACTTGCCCGAGATTCGATTGTCGGTATCTCCATACCTAGTTCAACCTCATTACTGGCAAGTCTCTTTACTCGTTCCGTAATACAAGATCCCATGACTAACACTTAGTCACATTGCTTGCAAGGCTTCTTGTGATGTTGTATTACCGAGTGGGCCCTGAGATACCTCTCCGTCACACGAAGTAACAAATCCCAGTCTTGATCCATGCCAACTCAACAGACACCCTTGGAGATACCTGTAGAGGACCTTTATAGTCACCCAGTTACGTTGCGACCTTTTATACACACAAGGCACTCCTCCGATGTCCGTGAGTTGCATGATCTCATGGTCATAGGAACACGTACTTGACATGCAGAAAACAGTAGCAATAAACTGACACGATCATATGCTACGTTTGTAGTTTGGGTCTTGTCCATCACATCATTCTCCTAACGATGTGGTCCCATTATCAAATGACATCACATGCCAATGGCTAGGAAACATTGACCATCTTTGATCAACGAGCTGGTTCACTAGAGGCATACTAGGGACATAATGTTGCCTATTTATCCACACATGCAATGTGTTTCCAATCAATGCAATTATAGCATGGATAATAAACAATTATCATGAACAAGGAAATACAATAATAAACACTTTATTTATTGCCTCTAGGGCATATTTCCAACAGTCTCCCACTTGCACTAGAGTCAGTAATCTAGTTCACATCACTATGTGATTTACATTGTAATGAATCGAACACCCATGCAGTTCTGGTGTTGATCATGTTTAGACCTTGGAAGAGGTTTAGTCAACGTGTCTGCAACATTGAGATCCATGTGCACTTTGCAAATATTTATGTCCCTCTCCTCGATGTAATACCGGATGGAGTTGACGTGTCACTTTATGTGTCTGGTCCTCTTATGAAACCTTGGTTCCTTGGCTAGAGCAATGGCACTAGTGTTGTCACAAAACAGGTTCATTGGATTCAGTGCACTAGGCACTACTCCAAGATCTGTCATGAACTGCTTCATCTAGACACCTTCCTTCGCCGCCTCCGAGGCTGCGATGTACTCCACTTCGCACGTAGAATCAGCTAGCACGCTTTGCTTGGAACTGAAACAGCTTACCTCTCCCCCGTTAAGAATAAATACATATCCGGTTTGCGACTTAGAGTCGTCCGGGTCAGTGTCAAAGCTTGCATCGACGTAACCATTTATGACGAGCTCTTCATCACCTCCATAAACGAGAAGCATTTCCTTAGTCCTTTTCAGGTACTTAAGGATATTCTTGACTGCTTGCAAGTGCTCCATTCCAGGATCACCTTGAAACCTTCTGGCCATACTTATGGCAATGCTGACATCAGGTCTTGTGCACAACATTGCATACATGATAGATCCTATGGCCGAAGCATACGGGATGACACTCATATTTTCTTTATCTTCTGCAGTCACTAGGCATCGAGTCTTACTCAACTTCACACCTTGTAACACAGGCAAGAACACCTTCTTGGACTGAACCATTTTGAACTTCTTCAAAACATTCTCAAGGTATGTGCTCTGTGAAAGTGCTATTAAGCGTCTTGATCTATCTCTACAGATCTTAATGCCTAATATGAAAGAAGCTTCTCCTAGGTCCTTCATCGAAATTTTTTTATTCATATATTCCTTCACGCTTTCCAGCATTTCTATATTGTTTCCAATCAGAAATATGTCATCCACATATAATACTAGAAATGCTATAGAGCTCCCACTCAGTTTCTTGTAAATACAAGCCTCTCCATAAACTTGTATAAACTCAAACGCTTTGATCACCTCATCAAAGCGCTTATTCCAACTCCGAGATGCTTGCAACAGTCCATAAATGGATTGCTGGAGTTTGCAAACTTTGTCAGCATTCTCTGGATCGACAAAACCTTCGAGTTGCATCATATACAACTCTTCCTCAAGGAAACAGTTGAGGAACGCCGTTTTGACATCCATCTGCCAAATTTCATAGTCGAAATAAGCAGCTATTGCCAACATGATTCTCATAGGCTTAAGCATCACTATGGGTGAGAAAGTCTCATCGTAGTCAACTCCTTGAACTTGTGAAAAACCCTTTGCCACAAGTCGAGCTTTATAGACGGTGATATCACCGTCCGCGTCCGTCTTCTTCTTAAAGATCCATTCATTCTGAATGGCCTTTCACCCTTCAGGTAATACTTCCAAAGTCCATACTTTGTTTTCATACATGGATCCCATCTCGGATTTCATGGCCTCTAACCATTTCTCGGAATTCGGGCCCATCACTGCTCCTCCATAGCTCGTAGGTTCATTGTTGTCCAACAACATTACCTCTAAGAAAGGGTTGTCGTACCACTCTGGAGCAGTACGCACCCTTGTCGACGTACGAGGTTCAATAGCAGCTTGATCCGAAGCTTCATGATCATCATCATTAACTTCCTCTTCTACCGTCGTAGGTTCCATAGAAACATCTTTCTATGCTGCACTACTCTCTGGTTGAAGTAGAGGTTCAATAACCTCATCAAGCTCTATTTTACTCCCAGTCAATTCTTTCGAGAGAAACTCATTCTCAATAAATGTTCCGTTCTTAGCGACAAACACTTTGGCTTCGGATCTGAGATAGAAGGTATACCCGGTTGTCTCTTTCGAGTATCCTATGAAGACGCATTTCTCCGCTTTGGTTTCCAGCTTTTCAGGCCGAAACTTTTTGACATAAGCATCACATCCCCAAACTTGAAGAAACAACAACTTTGGCCTCTTGCCAAACATAGTTCATATGGTGTCGTCTCAACGGATTTTGATGGTGCCTTATTTAAAGTGAATGCAGCTGTCTCTAATGCATAACCCCAAAATGATAGTGGCAGATCAGCAAGAGACATCATAGATCGCACCATATCTAATAAGGTTCGATTACTACGTTCGGACACACCATTACGCTGTGGTGTTCCGGGCGGTGTTAACTGTGAAACAATTCCACACTGTCTTAAGTGACTGCCAAACTCATAACTTAGATATTCACCTCCTCGATATGATCGCAGGAATTTAATCTTCTTGTTACGATGATTCTGAACTTCACTCTGAAATTGCTTGAACTTTTCAAATGTTTTAGACTTGTGTTTCATTAAGTAAATATACCCATATATAATTAAGTCATCAGTGAAGGTGAGAAAAATAACGATATCCACCACGCGCTGCAACATTCATTGGACCGCACACATCAGTATGTATGATTTCCAATAAGTCACTCGCCTGTTCCATTGTTCCAGAGAATGACGTTTTAGTCATCTTTCCAATGAGGCATGGTTCACATGTGTCAAGTGATTGAAAGTCAAGTGACCCCAAAACTCCATCAGCATGGAGCTTTCTCATCCGTTTTACACCAATATGACCTAAACGGCAGTGCCACAAGAAATGGTACTATCACTATCAACTCTACATCTTTTGGCATCAATGTTATGAACATGCGTTTCATCACTACCAAGATTCAATATGAATAAACCCCTAACATTGGGTGCATGACCATAAAATATATTACTCATATAAAAAGAACAACCTTATTCTCTGATTTAAATGAGTAACCGTCGCGCAATAAACAATATCCAGATATAGTGTTCATGCTTAACGCAGGCACTAAATAACAATTATTCAGGTTCATCACTAATCCCGATGGCAATCGAAGAGAGAGAGTGCCGACGACGATCACATCAACCTTGGAACCATTTCCCACGCGCATCGTCACTTCATCCTTCGCTAGCCTTCGTTTATTCCAAAGTTCCTGCTTTGAGTTGCAAATGTGAGCAACCAAACCGGTATCAAATACCCAGGCACTACTACGTGAGCTTGTTAGGTACACATCAATAACATGTATATCACATGTACCTTGTTTGTTGTTGGCCGCCTTCTTGTTAGCCAGGTACTAGGACAGTTCCGCTTCGAGTGACCAGTTCCCTTGCAATGAAAGCACTCAGTTTCTGGCTTAGGTCCATGCTTAGGCTTCTTAGGAGTTGCAACTGCTTTGCCATCCTTCTTGGTTTTAACCTTCTTGCCTTTCCCCTTGACATTCTTCTTGAAACTAGTGGCTTTATTAACCATCAACACTTGATGTTCTTTCTGGATTTCAGACTCAGCGACTTTCAGCATCGCATACAGCACGGACGCTGACTTGGTCATTCCGTACATGTTATAGTTCATTACAAAGCTCTTGTAACTACGTGGGAGTGATTGAAGAACTCAGTCAGTGATTGCCTCTGACGGAAGGGTAATTCCCAACTCAGCTAGACAGTTTGAATACCAAGACATTTTGAGTATATGCTCACTGATAGACCCTTTCTCCTCCATCTTGCAAGCATATAATTTATCGAAGGTCTCATACCACTCGATCCAGGCATTGTTCTGAAAGATAAACTGCAACTCCTAGAAAATCTCATATGCTCCATGACTTTCAAAACGTCTTTGCAGTCTTGATTCTAAGCCATACAATATTGCACACTGAACTATTGAGTATTCTCTAGTATGAGCCTCCCAAGCATTCTTAACGTCTTCGGAGGTCATATCTTTCGGTTGGTTACCAAGCGGTGCATCAAGGAAATATGATTTCTGGGAAGCCGTAAGGATAATCCTCAGATTACGGGCCCAGTCAACAAAGTTACTTCCATCATCTTTCAACTTAGTTTTCTCTAGGAACGCATTAAAATTTAGGGGTGCTACTACGCAAGCCATTGATCTACAACATAAATATGCAAAGGTTACTTAGACTATTGTTCAAGATAATGAGTTTAGTTAATCAAATTACTAAACTCACACTCAAATTGACATCCCTCAGGTCATCTGAGTGTCACATGATCCAAATCCAACAACTCAAGTCCGATCATCACGTGAGTTGAGATGGTTTCAATGGTGAACATCTTCATGTTGATCATATCTTCTATATGACTCATGTTCGACCTTTTGGTCTCTTGTGTTCCGAGGACATGTTTGTACATGCTAGGCTCGTCAAGTTTAACCCGAGTGTTCCGCACGTGCAACACTGGCTTGCACCCGTTGTATGTGAACGTAGAGTCTATCACACCCGATCATCACGAGGTGTCTCGATACGACGAACTTTTGCAACGGTGCACACTTGGGGAGAACACAATTTATCTTGAAATTAATTAGGGGATCAACTTATATTGCTACCATCGTCCTAAGCAAAACAAGGTGCATAAAAGGATTAACATCACATGCAAATCATAAGTGACATGATATGGCCATGAACTTGTGGTTTTGATCTCCATCATGAAAGCACCGGCATGATCTCCATCGTCACCGGCATGACACCATGATCTCCATCATCTTGATCTCCATCAACGTGTCGCCATCGGGGTTGTCGCGCTCAATATGCTTCTACTACTAAAGCATTACATAGCGCTTAATGATTGACACGCAGGTCATACAATAATTAAAGACAACCCTATGGCTCATGCCGGTTGCCGTACTCAATGACATGCAAGTCGTGATAATCTATACATCACATGATCATCTCATACATCACATATATCACATCATCTAATTGGCCATATCACATCACAACATACCCTACAAAAACAAGTTAGACGTCCTCTAATTGTTGTTCCATGTTTTACGTGGTTGCTACGGGTATCTAGCAAGAACAATTCTCATCTATGCAAAAACCACAATGGTGATAAACTAGTTGCTTTTCAACCTTCTCAAGGACCGACTTTGTTGGATCTGATCCAACTAAAGTGAGAGAAACTATGACCCGCAAGCCATCTATGCAACAAGTTGCGGTTGAGGGAATCGGTCTCTCGTAAGCGTACGAGTAATGTTGGTCCGGGCCGCTTCTTCTCACGATACCGCTAAATCAAAATCCGACCAAGGGAGGAAGCAATCTAATTAGCATCAACACCCACAAACCTTTTGTGTTCCACTCGAGATCTCATCTAGACATAGACCTAGCTCATGATGCCACTGTTGAGGAACGTTGCATGGGAAACAAAAAATTTCCTACGCACACGCAGGTCTATCCATGGTGATGCGCATCTACGAGAGTGAGATTGGATGTTTGTAGATCGCTAAGCGGGAAGCCTTAAGAAACGCGGTTGGTGTAGTCGAACGTCTTCGCGATCCAAATCACCGAGCGTCCCGCGATCTAATCACGAACCGTCCTCACGATCCGTCCCGATCATGCACCGAACGGACGGCACCTCCGCGTTCAGCACACATACAACTTGATGACGATCTCCGCCTTCTCGATCCAGCTAGAAGGAGCGGAGAGGAAGAAGAGTTCTCCGGCAGCGTGACGGCGCTCCGGCGATGGTGGTGGAGCAGTTCTGGCAGGGCTTCGCCTAAGCACTGCAGGAATCCGATCTAGAGGAGACTGGTGGAACGGGTAGCACGTGGCTGTAAAATCAAGTGCAAAAGCCTCTATGCCACTAGTATATATAGGAGGGAGGGAGGGAGGAGGAGCCTTGGTGCAAGGGCAAAGGCACCCTTTGTTTGGCAGAACCTACTAGGAGAGGAGTACTCCTCCTCCAATCCTAGTAGGACTAGGATTCACCCTATTTTGCCTTTTTTCCACCTTTCTCTTGGGCCTTTTTCCTCCTAGATGCATGGGCCTATTGAGGATGTTCCACCAGCCCACTAAGGGATGGTTATTACTTTCCCACAGCCCATGAAGCCTCTTTGGTCGATATACCCCTCCCGGAGGTCTCCCAGTACAGTACCGGCACTCCCGGTACACTACCGATGAGCCTGAAACTTTTCCGGCGACCAAAAAATGACTTCCTATATATGAATCTTTACCTACGGACCATTTTAGAGCCCCTCGTGATGTACAGGATCTCATCCAGGACTCCGAACAAACTTTGGTCACCACCATACATAACTCTATACTACCGAAACATCACCAAACCTTAAGTGTGCAGACCCTACGGGTGCGAGAACTATGTAGACATGACCGAGACACCTCTACGGTGAATAAGCAATGGCGGGACTTGGATGTCCACATTGGTTCCTACATATTGTGTGAAGATCTTTATCGGTCGAACCTCTATGTCAAGGATTCAGCTAATCCCGTATGATGTTCCCTTTGTTATTCGGTATGTTACTTGCCCGAGATTCGATCGTCGGTATCTCCATACCTAGTTCAACCTCATTACTGGCAAGTCTCTTTACTCATTCCGTGACACAAGATCCCATGACTAACACTTAGTCACATTGCTTGCAAGGCTTGTTGTGATGTTGTATTACCGAGTGGGTCCTGAGATACCTCTCCGTCAGACGGAGTAACAAATCCCAGTCTTGATCAATGCCAACTCAACAGACACCCTTGGAGATACCTGTAGAGCACCTTTATAGTCACCCAGTTACGTTGCGATGTTTGATGCACACAAGGCACTCATGCGATGTCCGTGAGTTGCATGATCTCAAGGTTATAGGAACACATACTTGACATGCAGAAAATAGTAGCAATAAACTAACACGATCATATGCTACGTTTGTAGTTTGGGTCTTGTCCATCACATCATTCTCCTAATGATATGATCCCATTATCAAATGACATCACATGCCAATGGCTAGGAAACCTTGACCATCTTTGATCAAGAGCTAGTTCACTAGAGGCATACTAGGGACATACTGTTGTCTATTTATCCACACATGCAATGTGTTTCCAATCAATACAATTATAGCATGGATAATAAATGATTATCATGAACAAGGAAATACAATAATAAACACTTTATTTATTGCCTCTAGGGCATATTTCCAACAGTCTCCCACTTGCACTAGAGTCAACAATCTAGTTCACATCACCAAGGGGTATAGTTGTACTGACACATCTTCATTGTATGGACTTGCCCCCCGTTATCTATCTTAGGGTGTGTGGGTGCGTACGAGGGGAAACAGGATAACCGCACTACGCCTATCAAATGAGCGCAGTGCCGCGTTAGCGCGAGGCTGAGCTGGGGGGAAGGGGGGGTCGGGACCACCCTCCCCCATCCCGGCGAGCCCGAGCCAGGAATGAGCTCTAGCAGGCGACAACGCGGCGTGCAGCGGCATCGCATGCGGAGGCAAGTCCGTAACATGACTTGCGCCCATTATCTTATCTTTTTTATGGAAAAATCCAGCACCGCACCGAGGGCATAGTTGTACTGACACATCTTCCTTTTATGGACTTGCCCCCCATTATCGAGGCATAGTTGTACTGACACATCTTCCTTGTATGGACTTTTCCCCCATTATTTTATCTTTTTAGGGGAAAACTAGCACCACGCCGAGGGGCATAGTTGTACTGACACATCTTCCTGGTATGGACTTGGCCCCCATTATCTTATCTTTATTTAGGGGAAAAACCAGCACCACACCAAGGGGCATAGTTGTACTGACACATCTTCCTTTTATGGACTTGCCCCCCATTATCGGGCATAGTTGTACTGACACATCTTCCTTGAATGGACTTGCCCCCCATTATCTTATCTTTTTGTAGGGGGAAAACCAGCACCGCACCGAGGGGCATAGTTGTACTGACACATCTTCCTTGTATGTACTTGCCCCCATTATCTATCTTATGGTGTTTGTGTTGGAAATATGCCCTAGAGGCAATAATAAATTAGTTATTATTATATTTGCTTGTTAATGATAATCGTTTATTATCCATGCTATAATTGTATTGGATGGAAACATAGATACATGTGTGGACATGAGATCAAAGGATGGTTAAGGTTTCCTAGCCATGGACATGAGATGTCATTTGATAATGGGATCACATCATTAGGAGAATGATGTGATGGACAAGACCCAAAATACAAATGTAGCATATGATCGTGTCAGTTTATTGCTGTTGTTTTCCGCATGTCAAGTATATGTTCCTATGACCATGAGATCACGCAACTCACTGACACCGGAGGAATACTTTGGGTGTATCAAACGTCGCAACGTAACTGGGTGACTATAAAGGTGCACTAAAGGTATCTGCGAGGGTGTCTGTTGGGTTGCATGGATCAAGACTGGGATTTGTTACTCCGTGTGACGGATAGGTATCTCAGGGCCTACTCGGTAATGCAGGATCACAAACAAGCCTTGCAAGCAATGTGGCTAAGTGTTAGTCACGGGATCTTGTATTACGGAACGAGTAAAGAGACTTGCCGGCAACGAGGTTGAACTAGGTATTGGGATACCTACGATTGAATCTCGGGCAAGTAACATACCGAAGAACAAAGGGAACGTTATACGAGATTAACTGAATCCTTGACATAGAGGTTCGACCGATAAAGTTCTTCGTACAATATGTAGGAACCAATGTGGACGTCTAGGTCCCGCCATTGGTTATTGACCGTAGATGTTTCTCGGTCATGTCTACATAGTTCTCGAACCCGCAGGGTCTGCACACTTAAGGTTTGGTAACGTTTCGGTAGTGTAGAGTTATGTATGGTGGTGACCTAAGTTTGTTCGGAGTCCCGGATGAGATCCCGGACGTCAAGAGGAGCACCGGAATGGTCCAGAGGTAAAGATTCATATATAGGAAGTCCTAGTTTGGTCACCGGAATTGTTCCGGGCTCATCGGTAGTGTACCGGGAGTGCCAGTAGTGTACCGGGAGGCCTCAGGGAGGGGTATTTCGACCCCAAGGGGTCCATGGGCTGTGGGAAGGTAATAACCAGCCCTTAGTGGGCTGTTGAGACAGCCACATAAGGCCCATGGCATAGGGAGTAAGTTTCCTAAAGGAAAAAGGTGGAAAAGGCCAAAAAGGAGCAATCCTAGTCCTACTAGGATTGGAGGAGGAGAGTCCTCCTCTCCCACCTTTCCTTGGACGACTCCAAAGGCTGGTGCGCCCGCCCTCCCTCTCCTTCCTCCTTTATATACAGGTGGGTGGGTGGTTTTTGGACACAATTTCCGTCCACGTGCTGCCCGTTCCACCGGTGCATAGTTTCTCCTCTAGATCGGTTTTCCGCAGCGCTTAGGCTAAGCCCTGCCGGAATCCGTCCACCACCATCACCGGAGCGCCATCACGCTGCTGGTGAACTCTCTCTCCTCTCCACCTCCTCTTGCTGGATCAAGATGGTGGAGATCATCATCAAGCTGCACGTGTGCTGAACGCGGAGGTACCGTCCGTTCGATACTAGATCAAAAGGACCGTGATCAAGGCCACGAGACGGATCGTGATGAGTTCGCGGGACGGATCGTGACGTGATCGCGAGACGGATCGTGATGAGCTCGCGAAACGAATCGTCATGTGTTCACGGGACGGATCGTGATGAGATCGCGGTACGGATCATGATGAGAGCGCGGGACGGATCGCGATGAGATCACGGGACGCTCGGCGATTTGGATCGCGAAGATGTTCGACTACACCAATCGCGTTTCTTAACGCTTCCTGCTTATTGATCTACAAGGGTACGTAGATCCACTCTCACTCTCGTAGATGCTCATCACCATGTATAGGTTTGCGTGTGTGTAGGAATTTTTTTGTTTCCCATGCGACGTTCCCCAACAGTGGTATCAGAGCTAGGTCTATGTGTCGATGAGATATCGAGTAGAACACAAAAGGTTTGTGGGCGTTGATGCTTAGATTGCTTCCTCCCTTGGTCGGATTTTGGTTCAGCGATATTGTGAGATGAAGCGGCCCGGACCAACATTACTCATACGCTTACGAGAGACTGGTTCCCTCGACACAACTTGTTGCCTAGATGGCTTGCGGGTGGCAGTTTCTCTCACTTTAGTTGGATCGGATCCGACAAAGGCGGTCCTTGAGAAGGTTGAAAAGCAAACTAGTGTATCACCATTGTGGTTTATGCGTAGGTGAGAATTGTTCTTGTTAGATACCCGTAGCAGCCACGTAAAACATGCAACAACAATTAGAGGACGTCTAACTTGTTTTTGCAGGGTATGTTGTGATGTGATATGGCCAATTACATGATGTGATATATGTGATGTATGAGATGATCATGTGATGTATAGATTATCACGACTTGCATGTCGATGAGTACGGCAACCGGCAGGAGCCATAGGGTTGTCTTTAATTATTGTATGACCTGCGTGTCAATCATTAAGCGCTATGTAATGCTTTACTTAATTGCTAAACGGTACCAATAGTAGTAGAAGCATGCAGGGCATGACAACCCCGATGGCGACACGTTGATGGAGATCAAGATGATGGAGATCATGGTGTCATGCCGGTGACGATGGAGATCATGTCGGTGCTTTCATCATGGAGATCAAAAGCACAAGTTCATGGCCATATCATGTCAATTATGATTTGCATGTGATGTTAATCCTTTTATGCACCTTGTTTTGCTTAGGACGATGGTAGCATTATAAGGTGATCCCTCACTTAATTTCAAGATAAATTGTGTTCTCCCCGAGTGTGCACCGTTGCGAAAGTTCGTCGTGTTGAGACACCACGTGATGATCGGGTGTGATAGACTCTACGTTCACATACAACGGGTGCAAGACAGATTTGCACACGCGGAACACTCGGGTTAAACTTGATGAGCCAAGCATGTACAAACATGGCCTCGGAACACAAGAGACCAAAAGGTCGAACATGAGTCATCTAGTAGATATGATCAACATGATGATGTTCACCATTGAATCCACCTCAACTCACGTGATGACCGGACTTGAAGTTGGTGAATTTGGATCATGTATCACTCGAATGACCGGAGGGATGTCAATTTGAGCGGGAGTTCTTAAGTAATATGATTAATTGAACTCATTACCATGAACATAGTCAATAGTGTCTTTGCAAATTATGTCGTAGATTACTAGCTCGCACTGTAGCTCCCTTGTATTTCTATATGTTCCTAGAGAAATAGAGTTGAAAGATGATGGTAGCAATATTGCAGACTGAGTCCATGATCTAAGGATTGTCCTCATTGCTGCATAGAAGGCTTATGTCCTTAATGCACCGCTCGGTGCACCAACCCCTCGAGCGTCGTTTGTAGATGTTCTGAACATCTGACAGGCAAGTTCCGATGACTACTTGATAGTTTAGTGCGTCATGCATTACGGCTTAGAAATGAGGCTCCGAAAGGTTATGAATGTCACGGATACATATGAGATGTTCTAAGAGCTGAGATTGTGATCTAAGGCTCGTGCCCATGTTGCGAGATATGAGATCTCCAACAAGATTCTTTGCCTGCAAAATGAAGGAGAATAGCTCAATCGTTGAGCATATACTCAGATTGTTTGAGTACTACAACCGCTTGAATCGAGTGGGAGTTAATCTTCCAGATAAGATAGTGTTTGATGTAGTTCTCCAAGTCACTGTCACTAAGCTATTAGAACTTGGTGATGAACTATAAATTGCCAAGGATGGAAATAATGATTCCTGAGCTGTTCACGATGTTCGACACCGCGAAGGTACAAATCAAGAAGGGGCATCAAGTGTTGATGGTTAGTAAAACCACTAGTTTCGAGAAGGGCAAGGGCAAGGAGGGAAACTTCAGGGATGGCAAGTCAGTTGCTGCTCCAGTGAAGCAACCCAAAGTTAAACCCAAACCCGAGACTAAGTGCTTCGATTATGAGCAGAGCGGTCGCTGAAGCGGAACAACCCTGGATACTTGGTAGATAAGAAGGCTGGCAAATTCGACAGAAGTATATTTGATATACATGTCATTGATGTGTACCTTGCTAGTACTCCTAGTACCACCTGGGTATTGGATACCGGTTCAGTTGCTAAATGTTAGTAACTCGAAGTAAAAGCTACGGAATAAACGGAGACTAGCTAAGTGTGAGGTGACGATGTGTGTTGGAAATATTTCGAAGGTTGATGTGATCAACATCGCACGCTCTCTCTACCCTTGGGATTAGTAACAAACCTAAATAAATGTTATTTGGTGTTTTGCGTTGAGCATGATCGTGATTAGATAGTGTTTATTGCAACACAATTATTCATTTAAGTTAGAGAATAATGGTTATTCTGTTTACATGAATAATACCTTTAATGGTCATGCACCCAGTGAGAATGGTTTGTTGAAATCTTGATTGTAGTGATACACAAGTTCATGACATTGATGCCAAAAGATACGAAGTTAATAATGATAGTACCACATGCTTGTGACACTGCGGCTAAATGTCATATTGGTATAAAGCGCATGAAGAAACTCCATGCTAATGGATCTTTGGACTCATTCGATTTCGAATCGGTTGAGACATGCGAACCATGCCTTTTGGGCAAGATGACTAAACCCCGTTTTTCCAGCTTGATGGAACAGGCAAGTGACTTATTGGAAACAATACATGATTGATGTATGCGGTGGATATCGTTATTTTCTTACCTTCACTGATGATTTGAGTAGATATAGTTTATATTTGCTTAATGAAACACAAGTCTCAATCGTTTGAAAGGTTCAAGCGAATTCAGAGTGAAGTTTAAGATCATCGTGACAAGAAGATAAAAATGTCTGCGATATGATCGTGGAAGGTGAACATCTGAGTTACGAGTTTGGCATACAACTTTAGACAATGTGAAAGTTGTTTCGCAACTCACGCCACCTGGAACACCATAGTGTGATGGTGTGTCCGAATGTCGTAGTCGTGCCTTATTTGATATAGCACATACTATGATGTCTCTTGTCGTTATGCCACTAGCGTTTTGGGGTTATGCATTAGAGACAACCACATTCACTTTAAAATAGGGCACCATCTAAATCCGCTGAGATGACATCGTGTGAATTATGGTTTGATACAAACCTAAGATGTCATTTCTTAATGTTTAGGGCTGCGACACTTGTGTGGAAAATCTTTTCACCTAATGAGGTCAAACCCAAGGCGGACAAATGCATCTTCATAGAATACCCTAAGATCAGTTGGGTAAACCTTCTATCTCAGATCCAAGTGCAAAGTGTTTGTTGCAAAAATGGATGCTTTCTCGAGGAAAAGTTTCTCTCGAAAGAATTGAGTGGGTGGAAGATAGAACTTGATGAGGTTGTTGAACCTTTGTTTCAATCAGAGAGTAGCGCAACGCAGAAAGTTGTTTTCTGTGAAGCCTACGCTAGTTGAAGAGGAAGTTCGTGATGATGATCATGAAGCTTCGGATCAAGTTTCTATCGAACCTCGTAGGTCGACAAGGATGTGCACAGCTCCTGAGCGGTACGACAACCCTGTGTTGGAGGTCATGTTGTTGAACAACGATGAACCTACGAGCTGTGGAGAAGCGATGATGGGCCCAGATTCCGACAGATGGTTAGAGGCCATGAAATCCGAGATAGGATCCATGTATGAAAACCAAGTATAGACTTTGGTAGACTTGCTCGTTGGACGACAGGTCGTTGAGTACAAATGGATCCTTAAAATGAAGACAGACGCAGATGGTAGAAAGTCACCATTTGTAAAACTCGACTTGTTGCAAAGAAGTTTGTGATAAGTTCAAGGAATTGACTGCGGTGAGACTTTCTTGCTCGTAGTGATGCTAAAGTCTGTTGGCATTATGTTAGCATTGCTGCATTTTTCAATTATGAAATCTGGCAGATGGATGTCGAAACATCATTTCCTTAATGGTTTACTTGAGGAAAGGTTGTATGTGATACAACCAGAAGGTTTTGTCAGTCCGAAGGATGCTAAAGGGTGTGCAAGATTCAGTGATTCTTCTATGGACTGAAGCAAGCATCTCGGAGTTGGAATATACACTTTGATGAGGTGATCAAAGTTTGTAGTTTATACAAAGTTTACGAGAAACTTGTATTTTCAGTAAAGTGAGTGGGAGCACTATAGAGTTTCTGATAAGCATATGTGGTTGACATATTGTTGATCGGAAATAATGTAGAATTTCTGGAAAGCATAAACGGTTGCTTGAGAAGTGATTTTCAAAGTAAAACCTGGATAAAACTACCTAAATTGTTGAGCATCAAGATCTATAGAGATAGATCAAAATGTTTGATGAGACTTTCAATAAGTACATACCTTGACAAGATTTTGAAAGAGTTCAAAATGGATCAGTCAGAGAAATGGTTCTCGCCTGATTTGTAAGGTGTGAAGTTGAGTGAGACTCAAAGCTCGACCACGGTAGAAGAAAGAGAAAGGACGAACATCGTCCCCTATGCCTTAGCCATAGGCTCTGTATAGTATGCCATGTTGTGTGTCGCACCTGGTGTGTGCCTTGCCATGAGTATGTCAAGGGGCACAAGGGTGATCCAGGAGTGGATCACTGGACAGCGGTCAAGATTATCCTTAGTAACCAGAGGACTAAGGAGATGTTTCTCGATTATGGAGGTGATAAAGAGTTCGTCGTAAACAGTTATGACGATGCAAGCTTTAACACCAATCCGGATGACTCGTAATAGAAATCTGGATACGTATAGTGGAGCAGCCGTTTGGAATAGTACCAAGTGGAGTGTGGTAGCAGTGTTTACAGTTTGACATAGAGATTAGCAAAGTGCACATGGATCTGAATGTCGCAGACCCGTTGACTATAAGACCTCTCTCACATGCAAAGAATGATTGAGCCCCAAAACTCACTAGGTGTTAGATTCATAACAATGCGAATCACATGGTGATGTGAACTAGATTATTGACTCTAGTGCAAGTGGGAGACTGTTGGAAATATGCCCTAGAGGCAATAATAAATTAGTTATTATTATATTTCCTTGTTCATGATAATCGTTTATTATCCATGCTATAATTGTATTGAATGGAAACATAGATACATGTGTGGATACATAGGCAAAACACTATGTCCCTAGTATGCCTCTACTGAACTAGCTCGTTGATCAAAGGATGGTTAAGGTTTCCTAGCCATGGACATGAGATGTCATTTGATAACGGGATCACATCATTAGGAGAATGATGTGATGGACAAGACCCAAAATACCAATGTAGCATATGATCGTGTCAGTTTATTGCTGTTGTTTTCCGCATGTCAAGTATATGTTCCTATGACCATGAGATCATGCAACTCAGTGACACAAGAGGAATACTTTGGGTGTATCAAACATCGCAACGTAACTGGGTGACTATAAAGGTGCACTATAGGTATCTCCGAGGGTGTCTGTTGGGTTGGCATGGATCGAGACTGGGATTTGTTAGTCCGTGTGATGGAGAGGTATCTCAGGGCCCACTCGGTAATGCAGGATCACAAACAAGCCTTGCAAGAAATGTGGCTAATTGTTAGTCACGGGATCTTGTATTACGGAACGAGTAAAGAGACCTGCTGGCAACGAGGTTGAACTAGGTATTGGGATACCGACGATCAAATCTCGGGCAAGTAACATACCGAAGAACAAAGGGAACGTTATACGTGATTAACTGAATCCTTGACATAGAGGTTCGACCGATAAAGTTCTTCATAGAATATGTAGGAACCAATGTGGATGCCCAGGTCCCGCCATTGTTTATTGACCGTAGAGGTGTCCCGGTCATGTCTACATAGTTCTCGAACCCGCAGGGTCTGCACACTTAAGGTTTGGTGACGTTTCGGTAGTGTAGAGTTATGTATGGTGGTGACCGAAGTTTGTTCAGAGTCCCGGATGAGATCCCGGATGTCACGAGGAGCTCCGGAATGGTCCGGAGGTAAAGATTCATATATAGGAAGTCCCAGTTTGGTCGCCGGAAAAGTTCCGGGCTCATCGGTAGTGTATCGGGAGTGCCGGTAGTGTACCGGGTGGCCTCCGGGAGGGGTATTTCGACCCCAAGGGGTCCATGGGATGTGGGAAAGTAATAACCAGCCCTTAGTGGGCTGGTGAGACATCCACATAAGGCCCATGGCGCAGGGAGTAAGTTTCCTAAAGGAAAAAGGTGGAAAAGGCCAAAAAGGAGCAATCCTAGTCCTACTAGGATTGGAGGAGGAGAGTCCTCCTCTCCCACCTTTCCTTGGCCGACTCCAAAGGCTGGTGCGCCAGCCCTCCCTCTCCTTCCTCCTTTATATACAAGTGGGGTGGGTGGTTTTTGGACACAATTTCCGGCCACGTGCTGCCCGTTCCACCGATGCATAGTTTCTCCTCTAGATCGGTTTTCCGCAGCACTTAGGCGAAGCCCTGCCGGAATTCCTCCACCAGCATCAGCGGAGCACCGTCACGCTGCCGGTGAACTCTCTCTCCTGTCCACCTCCACTTGCTGGATCAAGATGGTGGAGATTGTCATCAAGCTGCACGTGTGCTGAACGCGGAGGTGCCGTCCGTTCGGTACTAGATCGGAAGGATCGTGATCAAGGCCACGAGACGGATCGTGATGAGTTCGCGGGATGGATCGTGACGTGATCGCGAGACGGATCGTGATGAGCTCGCGAAACGAATCGTGATGTGTTCACGGACGGATCGTGATGAGATCGCGGGACAGGTCATGATGAGACCGCGGGACGGATCGTGATGAGATCGCGGGACGCTCGGCGATTTGGATCGCGAAGATGTTCGAGTACACCAACCGCGTTTCTTAATGCTTCCCGCGTAGCAATCTACAAGGGTAAGTAGATCCACTCTCCCTCTCGTAGATGCTCATCACCATGGATAGGTTTGCCTGTGCGTAGGAATTTTTTTGTTTCCCATGCGACGTTCCCCAACAGTTTGGGTGCATGTGGGGGGAAACAGAATAACCGCACTTTGCCTGTCAAACGAGTGCACTGCAGCATCAGCAAGGCCGAGCTGGGGGGAGGGGTGTCGGGACCCCCCCATCCCTCATCTCGGCGAGGCCGATCCAGGAACGAGTCGTAGCAGGTGGCGACGAGGCGTGTTGCGGCGTCGCATGCGGAGGCGAGTCCATAACATGACTTGACCCCATTATCTTATTTTTTAGGGGAGAAACCGGCACTGCACCGAGGGGCATAGTTGTACCGACACATCTTTCTTGTATGTACTTGCCCCCCATTATCTATCTTCGGGCGTGTGGGTGCGCGTGTGTGTGTGTGGGGGGGGGGGAACAGAATAACCGCACCGCGCCTCTCAAACGAGCGCACTAGGCGTTGGCATGAGGCCGAGCCGTGGGGAGGGGGGTCGGGACCCCCCTCCCCCATCCCGGCCAGGCCGAGGCAGGAACGAGCCATAGAAAGCGACGACGCAGCGTGCCACGGTTTTTCATGCGGAGGTCAGTCCATAACATGACTTGCCCCCATTATCTTATCTTTTTTAGGGGGAAAATGTCACAACCCTAGTAAGAGTCATAGGCTAGCATTGTGTTTGCATCATCATCATCATCTATGCATCAATATGAAATGGGGAGAAGAAGAAAACCCCAAGCATTCATGAATTAAAGAAATTCCAGATAAATGAAATTTCAACAAATCCAAAATGCCCTTTAAAAATGTTCCCTAGGTCTGATTAAATTGGACAAGTATATAACAGGGATCATTTAAATTATTTTAACTTCAGAAGTAATTTAAAAATAAAGTTTAAAGCCTCTGAAATGGATAAATAAAACATTATCATTATTATTATTTTCAAAACACCCTGAAATTTTTTGAATAGGTTTGAAATATTCAAACTCTATTTTAGAAATTGTTCGGGGATATTTTGGAAATCAATTGGACCTGAAATAAAAATAAAACAAAAGTCAGGAAACAGAAATCAGAAAACAGAAATAAAAGAGAGAGGAAGAAGTTACCTGGCCCAGGTAGGAGGTGGCCCAGCCCATCAGGGGCAAGCGGTCATCTTCAACCTCTGCCAGTAGGCAGAGGCGAAGTGACGCGCGCGTGCCGGGAGGCCTCCACCTCCTCCCTGCCTGCCCGTCTCTCTCCGGCCACCGAGGCGTTGCGGATGTCCTCGCCAGAGTCGTCCGGATCGAGCCGGCTCTCTTCTCTCTCGCGCATTCTCTATCTCTCTCTCCCAATCCCCTGCCGAAGCTGCCGTCGCCGGACGTCGATTCGTCGCCGTCGCTGCGTCCCCGAGGTCGCTGACCAGCTCCCTGGATCCGCAGTGAGCTCCTCTTCCTCCCCCCTGCGTTTCCCTCTCTTCCTCGCGCCGTAGCTAGCCTAGCCGTCAGACCCGAATCCACCTCGCCGCCGTGGTCGGTCGTCGCCGTGCGTGCAGTCCCCTAAGCTCACGCGCGTGTGCATGAATGAACTCCTGGAGTTCCCAGGAGCTTGTAGAACCCATCGCCCGGTCGTCCCGTGCCCTCTATCGTTTTCTGGTCTAAGCCCGAGCTCTGGCCGCTGCCAAGAGCTCCTTTCCGGCGAGCTCCGGCGACCCCGCGACCTCCAGTGGCTTCAGTTGGATGCGGTCGTGCACGGGCTTCACTCCGATGGTCTCAGCGCGCCATTTGATCGCCTGTAGAAGAAACCTGAAGCCGCCGCCGCTTCTGTTGGTCACCGGCGTCAAGCCGCCGACCAACTCCGGTGGGTTTGACCCGGGTGGACCCCTGGCATGACTCCGTGAGTCAATGACAGGTGGGCCCCGGCCCTAATTGGTATTAAGTTAACCCGGTAATTAAGTTAACTTAATCTATTAACTAATAAGACACTGACACTGGACGCAGTTTGCACCTGTTGTGCACACAGGTTATGGAGATATGGAGATGCTGACTCCATCGCGGACTCATTTGCCAGCACACGTAGACTGGCTTGATGTTGGAGGCATCACCCCTCTTCGAGGACCGCTGTTGCCACCGACAAGGGTACCAAGGCCACACCCGTGTCCTTATGGTTTCCAGGGATCCCAGGCTAGCGTGTTTCCAGATCCGCATTTTCACCTCCTAGGTCACGGGGGTAACCTGTACGAGGCATTCTACGGTGATGTTTGAGTGCGAGGATGCTAGACCTAGTAAGCTAGTAGACGTATCGCCACAGTCCTGTGTGTCTTGTGGGATATGATCAAGGTTGAGAGTTGAGTTCCGGAGGTGTAGATAGATAATGTATAGGATGCTTGTAATGCCTCCGATGAGTTGTGTCATCTCTCCGTAGTTGTTTCCAGCTTGGGTTTGTACTGAACCAAGCCATGGTGTGTATGAAACCTAATGTTCATATGGTAGTTGCTTTACCATGTTGATCGGTGTTTATCTTACATGCCATGTTGATCAGTGCATTTCCTAATTCATGTCCTAGAGTTGTTGTTCTCTATGTTTAAGCTACAGATTGTTTTCCTCAGGATGGTGTCAACCAGGAACAACCCCGTGCATGCTCATGAGCAAGGCGAGAGTAGCCAGCCAAGGCAAGAAGAGCTGCAACGAGCATCATCCCTAGCAGAGGTGATGCTAGAAGCTGAAAGGAATAAGAGAGAGACCAACAGGCTGTTGGAGAGGATTGAACAGAACACCGCTCGTGCTCCCCGCAATGATCACCATGATGGAGTGTCACTTGGTGACTTCATTAAGCTGTGTCCGCCTAAGTACCATCATTCGATCGATCCCCTCGATGCGGATGATTGGCTGACCAGCATGTCACGCATGATTCGAGCTGCAAATGTTTCAGAGGCCAACAAGGTGACCTTTGCAACATACTTCCTAGAGGGACCTGCCAACCTGTGGTGGGAAATCTATGAAGCTATGCGTCCCCACGGACCTGCGCCAACCTGGGCAGGGTTTAGTGCCGCATTTCGTCTCCATCACATCCCGGAAGGGCTGATGGACCGCAAAAGAGAGGAATTCTGCGCCTTCACCCAGGGCAGATTGTCAGTGGATGCATACAGCCGCGAGTTTGGAAACCTTGCTCGCTATGCTCCAGAGGAAGTCTCAACCGATGCCAAGAAGCAGGCTAGGTTCCGCAAGGGACTAAATGCTGAGCTTCGTCGAGATCTTCATCTGCACGAGTGCACCACTTTTCAAGCTCTTGTTAATAAAGCTATCAATGCTGAGTCCGGACAGACTGACTACGAGGCCACGAGGAGGCATAACCGTGACATCAACCCTGCATCGGGTTCATGACCCAACAAGCGCCGAATTTGGGTACCCAATGCAGCTATGCCGGCAAGGTACACTGCGAGGCCATCCTTCCAGGCACCTCGTCCAGTTCAGTCCAACCCTCCACCCAGACCATTTGGAGGACCGCAAGCAAATGTTGCCCCACGTGCTACAGTGGTATGCTACAAGTGTGGAGAACCGGGACATTATTCTCGTGAATGTCCCCAGAACAATGCCAAGCCCGCTGGACGCGGAAAACTAGGGAAAGCCTTCTATGTGAAGCCAACTCCTGCCCGTGGGCGAGTTAATTACGTGTCTGCTGAAGAAGCTCTTGAAGACCCTGATGTCATTCTAGGTATGCTTCTTGTTAATAGCCATCCAGCATCTGTTCTATTTGACACTGGGGCATCTCATTCATTTATCTCAGAAAGTTATGCACAGTTGCATAACATGTCTTTCTGTGACATGCCTACTCCTTTAGTAGTTCAGGCTCCTGGATCCAAATGGCAAACTTCTAGAGTGAGCCATGACAATGAAATTCTGGTGGATAGACTAGTATTCCTAGCATCCTTGATAGCTCTTAAATCTTCGGACATCAATATCATTCTAGGTATGGATTGGATGAGAGCCCACTATGCCAAGATTGATACTCATTCTAGGAATGTTCAACTTACACATCCCTCGGGAGAGATAGTTAATGTCTCTACTCGAACAACCAAGCGCCAACTCTATTCCCTAAATGCTAGCCCTCTCCCTGAGCTAGAAGATATTCCGGTAGTCCGTGATTTTCCGGATGTCTTTCCCGAAGAACTTTCAGGAATTCCACCTGTCAGAGATGTTGAGTTCGTGATAGAACTTATTCCAGGGACAGTTCCAATAGCCAGAGGACCCTATAAGATGGCACCCTTAGAACTAGCCGAGCTAAAAACCCAACTCGATGAAGCTTTGAAGAAAGGTTTCATTCGTCCTAGTTCTTCTCCTTGGGATTGCCCCGTCCTTTTTGTTAAGAAGAAGGATGGATCGGATCGGATGGTTGTGGATTACCGACCATTGAATTTGGTCACTATCAAGAACAAGTATCCGCTCCCTAGGATCAACGATTTGTATGATCAGCTTGTTGGATCCTCTGTCTTTTACAAAATGGATTTGAGGTTGGGATACCATCAAATCAGAATTAGAAACAGGGACATTCCTAAAACGGCTTTTGTCACTCGTTATGGTCAATACGAGTACACCGTTATGTCCTTCGGTTTAACCAATGCCCCAGCCACTTTCTCTCGACTGATGAATTCGATCTTCATGGAGTATCTGGATAAATTCGTCATGGTTTATCTCGATGACATACTCATTTACTCCAAGAACGAACAAGAACATGCCGAGCATCTAAGGCTGGTGTTGATGAAACTTCGAGAGCATCGCCTTTATGCCAAATTCTCCAAGTGTGAATTTTGGTTGCCGGAAGTGACCTATCTGGGCCACGTGATCTCTGGCCAAGGTATTGCTGTCAATCCCGAGAGAGTTCAGGGCGTCCTTGATTGGACTCAACCTGAATCGGTTAAGCAAGTAAGGAGTTTCCTTGGCTTAGCGAGCTATTGTCGCCGCTTTGTTGAGAACTTCTCCAAGGTTGCGAAACCTCTCACTAAACTCCTCAAGAAAGATAAAAAGTTCGAGTGGACCCCACAATGCGAGCACAGTTTTCAGGAGTTGAAAAGACGACTGACCTTTGCTCCCGTTCTGGTGCCACCAGACTTCTCTAAGGACTTTGTTATCTATTGCGACGCCTCGCGACAAGGATTAGGTTGCATTCTCATGCAAGATCTTCATGTGATTGCTACGCATCTCGACAGTTGCGTCCACATGAGGATAAGTATCCCACACATGATCTTGAGCTTGCAGCTGTAGTCCATGCACTGAAAGCATGGCGACATTACCTTCTAGGTAATCGTTGTGAGATATACACTGATCACCAAAGCCTAAAATGTATCTTCACCCAGTCGGATTTGAATCTCAGGCAAAGACGGTGGGTAGAGTTGATTACAGACTACGACTTAGGGATAACTTACACCCCGGGAAAAGCCATTGTCATGGCTGATGCACTAAGTCGTAAGTCCTATTGTAACAATTTGATGTTACAACAGGGTCAACCCCTTCTCCATGAGGAATTTCGGAAGTTGAATCTCCACATTGTTCCTCAAGGATTCCTATGCAACTTGGTGGCGAAACCTACTCTTAAGGATCAAATCATAGCTTGCCAAAAGCGTGATAAGGGAATTTTCCGAATCAAAGAGAACCTCATTAGCGGTCTCGCTAAGGACTTCTCTACACATGATCAAGGTGTAGTGCTTTTTCAGGGCCGTTTAGTGGTTCCTAAAAGCCAACATCTCAGGCAGCTGATTCTTAAGGAGGCTCATGATTCTCCTCTCACAATTCATACGGGTAGTACCAAAATGTATCAGGACCTACGCCAGAGGTTCTGGTGGACTAGGATGAAGAGAGAAATTGCTCAGTATATTGCTAACTGCGATGTTTGTCGTCGTGTGAAGGCAGAGCATCAAAGGCCTGCTGGCACCCTTCAACCTTTAGCTATTCCTGAATGGAAATGGGATAAGGTCGGTATGGATTTCATTACTGGATTTCCCAGGACCAAGAGGGGGAACAATGCTATATTCGTAGTCATTGATCGCCTCTCCAAAGTGGCTCATTTTCTTCCTGTTCGGGAAAGCATTACTGCTAGTCAGCTAGCGGAGTTATACGTTTCTCGAATAGTTTCTCTTCATGGTGTTCCTTTGGAGATTAACTCAGACCGTGGAAGTATTTTTACTTCTCGATTTTGGGATAGTTTTCAAACCGCCATGGGGACTCATCTATCCTTTAGCACTGCTTTCCACCCTCAATCAAGTGGTCAAGTTGAGCGAGTCAATCAAATTCTTGAAGATATGCTTCGAGCTTGTGTTATATCTTTCGGTATGAATTGGGAGAAATGCCTTCCATTTGCCGAATTTGCTTATAACAATAGTTATCAATCAAGCTTGGGCAAAGCCCCTTTTGAAGTTCTCTATGGACGAAAATGCCGAACACCTCTTAACTGGTCAGAAACCAGAGAGAGGCAACTCTTTGGTCCGGACATGATCCAGGATGCAGAGGAGCAAGTTCGCATTATTCGTGAAAAATTGAAAACAGCCCAATCCTGTCAAAAGAGTCAATATGATCGCCATCATAAGTCTGTGACTTATGCAGTTGACGAGAAGGCTTACCTTCGGGTTACACCTCTGAAGGGTACCCATCGATTCGGTATCAAGGGCAAGTTGGCTCCTTGTTACATTGGACCTTTTCGCATTCTTGCTAAACGAGGAGAGGTTGCCTACCAATTGGAACTTCCACCGCATCTTTCCAAAGTTCATGATGTCTTCCACGTCTCCCAACTCAGGCGTTGTTTTTCGGACTCAGTCCGAGAAGTGGACCACGAAACACTTGTCCTCCAAGATAACCTTTCTTATCGAGAATACCCCGTTCGTATTCTCGACCAGGCTGAGCGTACCACTCGACGTCGGAACATCAAGTTCCTTAAAGTTCAGTGGTCACATCATTCCGAGAAAGAGGCGACATGGGAAAGAGAAGATCGTCTCCGACTAGAGTACCCCGTGTTTTTTCCGACGACTTCAAAATCTCGGGACGAGATTCTTTTGAGTGGGGGTGAGTTGTCACAACCCTAGTAAGAGTCATAGGCTAGCATTGTGTTTGCATCATCATCATCATCTATGCATCAATATGAAATGGGGATAAGAAGAAAACCCCAAGCATTCATGAATTAAAAAAATTCCAGATAAATGAAATTTCAACAAATCCAAAATGCCCTTTGAAAATGTTACCTAGGTCTGATTAAATTGAACAAGTATATAACAGTATATAACAGGAAATATTCAAACTCTATTTTAGAAATTGTTTGGGGATATTTTGGAAATCAATTGGACCTGAAATAAAAATAAAACAAAAGTCAGGAAACAGAAATCAGAAAACAGAAATAAAAGAGAGAGGAAGAAGTTACCTGGCCCAGGTAGGAGGTGGCCCAGCCCATCAGGGGCAAGCGGTCATCTTCAACCTCTGCTAGTAGGCAGAGACGAAGTGACGCGCGCGCGCCGGGAGGCCTCCACCTCCTCCCTGCATGCCCGTCTCTCTCCGGCGACCGAGGCATTGCGGATGTCCTCGCCAGAGTCGTCCGGATCGAGCCGGCTCTCTTCTCTCTCGCGCATTCTCTATCTCTCTCTCCCGATCCCCTGCCGAAGCTGTCGTTGCCGGACGTCGATTCGTCGCCGTCGCTGCGACCCCGAGGCCGCTGACCAGCTCCCTGGATCCGCAGTGAGCTCCTCTTCCTCCCCCCTGCGTTCCCCTCTCTTCCTCGCGCCGTAGCTAGCCTAGCCGTCGGACCCGAATCCACCACGTCGCCGTGGTCAGTTGTCGCCGTGCGTGCAGTCCCCTAAGCTCACACGCGTGTGCATGAATGAACTCCTAGAGTTCCCAGGAGCTTGTAGAACCCATCGCTCGGTCGTCCCGTGCCCTGTATCGTGTTCTGGTCTGAGTCCGAGCTCCGGCCGCCGCCACGAGCTCGTTTCCGGCGAGCTCCGGCGACCCCGTGACCTCCAGTGGCTTCGGTTGGATGCGGTCGTGCACGGGCTTCACTCCGATGGTCTCAGTGCGCCATTTGGTCGCCTGTAGAAGAAACCCTAAGCCGCCGCCGCTTCTGTTGGTCACCGGCGTCAAGCCACCGGCCAACTCCGGTGGGTTTGACCCGGGTGGACCCCTGGCTTGACTCCGTGAGTCAATGACAGGTGGGCCCCGGCCCTAATTGGTATTAAGTTAATCCGGTAATTAAGTTAACTTAATCTATTAACTAATAAGACACTGACAGGTGGGCCCAGTTAGTTAATTAAAATAGGATTAGTTTTAATCAGTTAACTAAATTAATCAGACACTGACATGTGGACCCCACATGTCAGGTTTGACTCTGGACCGAGTCAGCTGACCAGCTGATGTCATCATGACATCATGCTGATGCAATAAGTCAAATTTCTTATTTAAAAATAATTCCAGAAATTATTTAAAATTTTGAAAAATCATATAAATTAATCTGTAAGTCAGATGAAAATAATTTATATATGAAAATTTATCAGAAAAATCCAATGAATCCAATGGTGGTACTTTCATGCATGATAGAGCAACCTAAATAGGTGAACAAGGACATTTTAGCATTAGGTCAATACATGGAATTTGAGATGGGAACAACTTTGAACCTATATTCAAATACCTTTCAAATTGACATGAACACCAGATACATTAGCTCATCCACGCATACTATCATGCCATGTTCATGCATCATATTGATGCATCTGCTTGTATTGATTGTTCTTATCTGCATTGCGGTAGGTCCGAATCCGGACGATACTACTCCGTACCCTGACGAAGGAGAGAATTCTTCCGCAACCCAGCAAGGCAAGCAACCCCATTGATCATTCCGATAGCATCCCATTCTCTCGCTCCTGCTCTCATTATTGCATTAGGACAAACGATCACATGCCAGTCATACACGGTAGATGATCCTATTCTTATGCATGACCTGATCTTGTCACAGTAAATAGCTAAACCTTGCAACCTAGCATACCTGGTAGATGCTTGTGCCGTGTTGTGCTTAGCTTACCTTCATGCCATGCTGCTATGCTTAGAGTTGTGTCATGTCTGATTCATCCGGGTGATGAACCAGAGTGAAACTGTGATGTTCTGATATGATGAGCTCATAACGAATCCGTTTTGGTAAAAGGTAGCGATGAGATGCTATGTAGGAGTACATAGTGGGTTGTCTCATTGGGACCGTTCTTAGGAACTGGGTTCTGTCTTTGTCATCCAAGACGAGATACTACCACATGCTGGGCCCTGAAATATGACCCCGCTCGACTTATCAGTCGCTTAGTCTTTGGTCTAGGTATTGCAAGTAGTTTCTGGTGTTTATAGCATGCTGGAGGCCGTGCGTAGCGCTGACCCTCGGGGTGGGTTACGACGCGGTAGGCAATGGCACGGTGTACCAAGGGTCACCCGAATGGTGGGCTTGGGAACCCTGCGCACATCGTTTGGGACTGTAGTGGAAACTTCGGCCGGACTTCCATGCGGGTCAGTCTCAAATAGGCGGTAGCCTGGACTAGAGGTCTTATGTGATTGACGGTCGTGGACGACTCCCTCGCTGGGCATCCGCTTGAAGGTTGCCGAGGTGCATGGTTTATGGCATACAACGATAAGTGGCGAGAGCGTGTGTGAAGAAGTACACCCCTGCAGGGTTATGAAACTATTCGAATAGCCGCGTCCGCGGATATGGACTACTTGGAGAACTTATGTTGTTCATAGATAATCAAATGGATACTTCTAAAAATCTCAAGACAAGTGTGAGTATCGTGGATGGCACTCTTCCGGAAGGGGAAGATGAGTCCATGGTGGTGTATTAAGATGGTGTTAGTGGACTCGCGTGCGATAACTAATATTGTAACTAAGGGTTTAAAACTGAATAGTGTAGGTTAGCCATGAGTCAAAGCTGGCTTTCTGCATAAACTCCACCCCCCCCTTTGTTGATACATGAGCATAAATAGACTAGGTCTGTTTTAAAGACTTGCTGAGTATGATTGTGCTCCCCCTTGCTTAATTAATGTTGAAGAGGAAAACCAGGACCCATCAGGTGGGTTCTATCTAGATGTTGACGATACCGAATAGCTGGTGTCCCAGCTACGATCTTGCCCGTGTGGTGGGCTGTAGGTAGTCAGGCCATGTGCCTCTTTTATATTTTGTCGTCTGTACCCAGACAACTTTAGTTTCCACTGGATTGTAAGACTATGTTTGTATGACTTGAGTGCCGGGTCGTGTGACCCCTATCTGTATGGACATATTATGCAGGGCTCGTCTGAGCCTTTTAAATAAAAGTCATGTTGTTGTATGGTTATGTTGTGATGCCATAGTTGTATCTATGCATATCGGGCATGTCGTGCGTACGTGTAACGTGCAACGGTATGTATGGGATCCGACACCTAGTTGTGTGCCTATAGTAGTACTCTTTACGGGAAACTGTCCCTTTGTGCTTCCACCGAGCCTTGGTAGCTTGCTACTGCTCCGGACACATTGATTGACCGGCATGTATCCTTCTTTGCTACTGTGTCTGTCCCTTCGGGGAAAAGTCTCGCGGTGTAATGGAGTCCATGTAGCCTGCTACGACTCGTCTACGTGCAGTGATGACATCCGTGTCTCGCGACGTAATGGAGTCCCTGTAGCTTGTTATGACTCGTCTACACACGCTTGAGACCGACACCTGCATTGCTGGGTTATGTATGCCTGTTTCCGTACGGATGTGCCACTTAGGTTCTATGACTAGTTATGTCGGTCCGGGTTCTTTGTTGTGTGGTTGCCAGCGACATGTTCACATACGTGAGCCAAAAGACACAAACGGTCCCGGCCAAGGTAAGGTGGCAGCCGTGGAGTACCGTGCGTGCGGCCGCAAAGTGATGTGGCTTGTTACAGTATGGAATCATATGACTTAGAATCGGGGTCCCGACAAAAAATCAGCACTGCACCGAGGGGCATAGTTGTACTGACGCATTTTGACAGCCCGGGACCGATGCTCCAGAAGATTCCAGAAGATTCCCCTTTTATTTCCGTTTTCGTCTGCGTTCCGTTTTGGTTGTTGCATTCGTCATCGCATGTTTTGAAAACTTGCATCCGTTCGTAGTTGTCGGTTCTCTCCGTTCTTGTCGTTGCCCGTTCCAAGACTAGCCACACACGCACGTGCCCGCGGCACCATTTAAATAAAACCTTTTTTAAGCGCGCGCAAAAAATATTCTCGGATCGAGTTGAAACTTGACGTGCGGTCTTGTTGTATCATAGGTAGACCGCCTATCGAATTTCATCGTGATCCAAGTTCGTTAAATATCCCGTCGGTCAGTCGTAGCAGTGAGGTTATCGGTTATCGTCGGATGTTTATCGCTGTTTTAAATCTTCGTGCCGCACCGCACCGCTTCCCTCTCTTCCCCTCCTAGTCCCTCTGCACAGCCCCGTAGCCCCCGCTCCGCTTCCGGACGTTGACTCGACATCCGACAGTCGGAAAACGGACTGCGTCAGCTAACCCTAGCCCTAAACCTACATATACCCCTAGATCACCCTCGTTCCCCGTGCAAACCCTAGCTCCTCTCTTCTCTCAGCCGCCAGCCCGCTCGAGCCCTTCTGGAGGACCGGGAAAGCCCATCTGGGTCCAACCGGAGCTTCCGTGAGCTCTCCCATGGAGTCCCGCAGCTCCTCTCGAGCTCTTTCCCGCAGCCATGGTCAGCCCTCGCCGGAGCAGCAACCAGCGCCCTCGCCGGAACCAGCCCTGGCCGGCCGGACCCCTCTCCTCCACTCCCTTTCCTCTCCTCTCCCTTCTCACCCTGGCCCCTTCCTCTCCCTTCCGCAGGTCCTCCGCCATGGCCAGCTAGCTCAGCAGCCGTTCCTTGCTCGCCGCAGCTCCGCCGCCGCCGCGATCCGACCTCCCGCCGTCGGATCCGCTCGATCCCGGCAGCGGCCGTGCGTGCCGCGCCTTCCAGGTCACCCCTTGCCGCGGTCAACGCCATGGCAGCGCCTCCGTCGGGAGGAGAATGACGCCCGTCAGCATCGCTCGCCCACTTGCCTGCGTTGTGGGCCGGCCTCCCCAAGGCCCGGCGCCACATGGGCTCGGCCCACATGGTGAGCTCCCCTACGAGCTATCCCACGCCCTGTGCATTGCCTTGCTATGGTGCTCTCGCCTTTGTTAGCCCCAGTAGCTCCAGATTCGGCCCGTTACCTTTTTTTCCCTGCTAACGAATTTGTTAATTAACCAGCGAATTATTGTTTTGCAGAAAAACCCCTAATCTTCATGCATTTAATAACTTGTCATCCGTGCATCGTTTTAAAATGATTTAAACATGTAAATTGCTTAGAAAAATGTGTAGTTCAATATCATGTCATTTTCATCCATGCCTAAATTATTTAACATGTCATTTCCTGAATTATTGCATATATGTTCTATTTTGCATTTTGCATATTTAATAAACGTGCATCGCATTAATAAAAGCAAGTACTAAAAATGTTCATCTCATTCGCACCGCATTTTCATGCATGGTAAAAATGTTGGAATGTTGGTTGCAATTTAATTTCGCATTATTGAATTGCTTTGAGGTGATTAGGCCTAATACCCGCATATTTAATTGTGATTAATTTTCTACATGAACCCATGCATATTATATATGTTTGCGCGGTAGAAAAATCCATAGGATTTATCTGTGCATTTAGTTTTATCATTCGGGCATGTTTATGTGCATGTCATTTATGCCGTGATGCCCTTTTGTCATTTTCGTAGGATTTAATCCGCGCATGATATGAATTTATTTTCAACATGAAAGTTGCTCGTTGATATGTGTTCTATCCCATGGACATTTTGTTTGTCATGAAAATGCATGTTTAGGTGTTTTTTTCGTGTTGTCAACTTGCTATAAAGTCTGAAATCTGTTATATTTTGTTGTTGTTTTGCCATGTAATTTGCTAGTGATCTAGAACTCTTTTGTGGTAGGTGTAATGCAGTTATTTGTTGTTGATATTGTCCTTTAGTATGCTGTTAGGTTTCATGCCATTACATGATCTGTAGCATATATTTTTACTGCTGTCAATATGCCTTCATGATAAAACTGCACCATCAAAAGCTGTTATTTTCATTAAGTCTGAAACTGTTTTCAAGTAGCCACCTTGTGAGCTTCCTACCAAGTGATCCATGCATGTTTTGCTTATGTTATGTGAAGATGAAATGAAGTGGATGTTGTATGCTATTGCCCCATGCTTAGTTTGTGTATTTCGGAATCATGCAGCTTGTTGTTTTCATATGTTCAAAATGCTATCTTGCTGTTTTTGGCGGATTTCAACTAAAACTTGTTTTGATGATTGTGATTGAACCATAGCTCTGGTTTGGACATTCCATATATGAAACTTGATTAGAATCTCATGTAGTTTCATAATAACTTGTTGCATTCATGATTTGAAATGCTTGTGATGGTTTCCCCATGCATTTGCATTCATGACATGTGCATCTTGTATTGCTCATATCTTTTAGACCGTAGCTCCTTTTGAGATATTTTATATATGTAAATCGACTAGAATTACGCGTAGAATAACATGGTGATATTTATTTTTCTTTTTAACAAATATAAAATATGAATAGTTCAGATCTGGACCAATTTCGAAATTAAAATATGAGGTCGTTTCGGAAATGCTATAAGTTGTTTCCGGCCTCATTTAAGATGCCTAGAGAGCTAGTTTACTTACGCTTCACCTCTTGACATGTTTAACAACACTTAACAACACAAGAGTGAACTAAATAATTCGAACGCGGAGTTTCGTCAATATGCAACTCGTTGCATACTGAGCTTCACTTTAATGTGTAGAATTTGATTGTTGTGATTTGTCATGCCTTGCATATTTAAACCGGACATGCATCATATTTATTTGTGCATCGTGTTTTGCATATGTCGTGGTGTATCTTGTGTTGATTGTTTGTTTCGGATTGCTTCTTCTGGATTGAGTTCTGAAAGCGTTCGGAGTGTGAGGATTCGTTCGGCTACGTTGGTTCGTCTTCTTCATGGACTCGATCTTCTTCCGAGCGTGATCTCAGGCAAGATGACACATTTCCCTGGATACCATTACTATCATTCCCACGCTAGTTGTCTCGTCTTTTATCATTTTGTCTCGCTACCTACCACCTATTTGACAAGCGTCCCAACATTGCCATGAAAAGCCTCTAACCCCTCCACATCCTAGCAAACCTTTGTTTGGCTATGTTACCGCTTCCTCAGCCCTTCTTATAGCATTTCTATCTATAGGTGCAATTGCTTCCATGTGACAACATGGACATTCTTTTGTTATATCACAATATTGCTGCTATTTAATTTAATGCATATATATACTTGGTAAAGGTGGAAGGCTTGGCCTTTTGCTTGGTGTTGTGTTCCACTCTTGCCGCCCATAGTTACTTGTGAACCGGTGTTATGTTCCATAAATAAGCGCTCCTAACATGCTCGGGGTTGTTATGGGGACCCCCTTGATTTTTGTTTTGGGATAAAACTCTTCTGGCAAGGCCAAACGTTGGTACTACATTTGCCTAATAATTAATGAACTTGCATAGGGGATTTTCCGGACCCGGTGGATAATTTAATCAACCCCCGGGCCAGTGCTCCTCATGAGTGTTGGTCCAAACTAGAGTCGTGTGCGGGGCCAACCAGGGGCAACTTGGGAGATTTCTATCAGGCCACTGTACGCCGCGCTCATACACCAACTGTGTGCATAACCGTGACTGTCTCTTTTCGTGAGTTCTTATCCGGAAGAGAACACGGTAGGGTTATGTATGACGTAAGTAGGTGTTTGGGATCAGTTAGTGATCATTACTAGTTCAGGTCCGTTATGCATAGAGCACCATACTTTATTTTCTGTAGCCTCACCACTTAACCATACCTTACCTATTAAGCTTTAATAGTTTTGATACCTTTGGAAATGAGATTGCTGAGTCCCTGTGGCTCATAGATTACTACAACAACAGTTGCAGGTACAGGTAATGCGATGATTTGACGTGAGCGCGTTGCTTGATTTCATGTGGAGTTCTTATTCTTCTTCATCATCAATCTTGGATGGGTTCCAGGCGGCAGCCTGGAATAGCAAGGGTGGATGTCATTTTGTCGTTTGATTTCGTCCGTAGTCACACCCTGCTCTTCTGTATGATGTTTGAGATGTTATTGTAATTATGTGACTCTGATGTAGCTTGTGGCGAGTGTAAGCCAATTCCATATACACATTTCTTCTGTACATGTACTTGTAATGATATCCATTCTTGCAAACACATCAAGATGCGCTTCTATCCCTTTCGAGGCCCTCGTGCCAAAATAAAGATAGAACCGCATCTTGGGCGTGAAAAGTTGGTATCAGAGCCTGTACCGACCTAGGAGCCCCCTTGATTGATCGAACCTGGCCGAGTAGTGTCTAGTGAAAACTATTTTGAGTCTAGTTATATTGGAGAGTAGGTTTCTTTTTACTCCTCTTCTATGCTCTGGTGATCACGTGGGTATTTTGGAGTCTATATGATGCCGATGTGACAGGGTTCTGTCTTGGTGCCTCCTGTCTGACTTGATTTCTTCCGGGGAGTCGAGCTCCAGGGAATGTTGGCACATCGTTATCATTTAGCTTTCTTGATATCTCAGGATGGAGAATGTTCGAAATTGCTTCAATACTTGTCGTGGTGAGATAAGATCGGAGTCACCCAGTACTGGGGAGGCGTTCGGGGTACCACCATGGTTTAGTATCGTTAAGAGTTCGAGGATTCGAGATTAGATGAGTTTGCGGAATTTCTTGAATTATGGTGTGGAAGGTTACGGATGCAGTTGTAGCTGATTGCCTAGGGCAGGTTCCTGATTTCGCAACCCAAATCGCATAAACAAGAAAATTTTCGGAAGTTCTTTGGTGGGAATTCAAGTAGTTACCTAGAATTATCTTTCCAATAAGTGCATAGTGGGTATGTATTTGTTCTGGCTTGTTTCATAAGCCTCGTCCTTCGTTTTTCTTTGAAAATGGTAATTCGAGTTGCTTCGATGTCAAGTGGTGAATTATATCTTGCTAAGTAGTGTTCTCATATTTCTGTGGGATTGCTAATTCTTGTGCTCAATAAGTTGTCATATCAATTCTTTTCCTACCGGTGTGTTTCTCTTCAAGTTAATTCTATCATCTCCAATTTTGCAAGATCAATTCTTATTTCGTTCCGGAGTTGTCTCATCTATTCCAAGTTTTCTTTGTTTCCCCCCCTCCCTCCCTTTTTCTTCTATGATTTAATTCTCATCCAAGTTTCTTTCTATTCATATAATGCTTCCGCTATCTTTTCTTCTATCTTTTTTCTGGTGATTCTTTGTGAATGTTCTCAGGAGTTTCAGTTTCATGTTCTATCCTCATATTCCTTGTTCTCGTTGTTATTCTTCTCTCGTGAATTTTATGAAGATGCTCAGTGCTCAAGTTATCATTTGTTAGTATTCATATTTGTTTTTTTTCCGGTGGATTCAACTCTACTTCTTGGTGTTCATCATATCATTATCATTCTCTATTTGCTCTCCCATGTTGGAATGCTCTCTTGTTTAGTCATCCCTCTCGTTTTCCATCCGAAGTTGAAGATATCTCAAAAGACATTCATTTTCATTCTTGTCCTCTTAAATTATTTCAAGGATCTCATATCATCCAGTTCATAATTTCTACTGGTGCAATCTCTCTTTTAATCAATTGTTTCAACGGTGGTTTCTTTTCAGTGGGCCCATAACCCACAGGTTTTCCCCAGCATCCTACCTGACTCTTCTATTCTTTTCGGAGATGTCCTCAAGTTCTTTTCAAATATGAGGTAAGAATGAATTTCATCAGTCATATGCCTTCTCGAAGATCGCTTCTAAATCATTTTCATTGTTGGCTCAACCTTTCTTAGTTCATTCTTCCGGAGGGTCTCAGTAATTCGTGGTGGTGTTTCTCGTCATCATTCTCTGCTTGAAGATAGAAGGAGAATTTCTCTTAAATCGTTGTTCGTTCTTCCAAAGGTTCTTGGTTTCAGCTTGTTGCTATCATATCAATTGTTGATCATGAGTTATTCCTCCCATATCTATCCGGTGCTTTCAAAGTGGTTTTCATTTCTAGGTCCTCCGAAGGCCATCATTTCAGAAGATTTCTTCGCTCTCAGCTTCAGCTTTCGTTCTCAAATTCTTCTTAATTCTAGTCCCTTCATTCGTATCTCAATTATTCTGGTGCCTTTTTCAGTTTCTATTAGGAAAATCTTGATCTCTCCATTCTCATGTGCCCCCTTTAGTTTCTGATTCTTTCTGCTCTCTTCGTTGTCTTGTTATATCATTCATTTGTATTATTCTCTTTCGTGTCGAATTGTGACTGGTGTTCTCATTCAAGACTTCTTCAAGATTGTGCTCTAACTCTCTCTTCATTCTTTTTCAAGCAGAATAAGTGATGTGTAATCCGTTGCTTGTCATCAATTTAACTTGATGAAGGATAGTCATATCATAATTCTTATTCTTGCTTATCCCAAGTATCTCAATCCTTCTTCCGGAGCTGTTCATGATATCAATTCTTGATTTCAAGTGTACTCATCTTTTCTTTCCGGAGTTCCGAGTTTTGATCAAGTATCTTGTCCCGAAGCCTCATATAAATCAGTGGAAGTCCAATCTTGTTCTTTTTGGATCCTTTAATTCTTCCTATCATCCTTTCGTTTCAATGTTCTTCCGGAGATTCTTCATGGTGGTTCATCAAGGTTTCTTTCATTTTCAGTGTTCTTCAAGATTCTTGTTGGAGGTGTTCAAGTGTTCTTTATCTTGGATGTCTAAGTGCAATTCCTTCTCCTTTGTCTTCTGAGATGGTGTTATTAAATTCTTGATTATGAGGAGTCTCGAAGGAAATTGTCAAGAATGAGATAAGTAAACCCATCTTGTATTCTCGGAGTTATCTTGGGTTGGATTTCACCTAAAGCATTTGCTAAGGATTGTTGCTATCATGGTGTCATAAAGGATTCAAGATTTCTCCTCCTCCTCTTGGTGAAAGAAGTTATGCATATTTATTGCTCTCAAGCAATCAATTGTTTCTGTTGTGGCAGGTTGTCACCTCATAATTTTGAGATATTTTCCATAAGACAATAACAAGCTATTATTTTCGTTTTTAATTCTTTATTAAGTCCATTCATCCTATGCTTTCAAAATCATTTGTAGTAGGAGTTGTCATTTTTCTTCTCCGTTCTTTTCCTTCATATGATCTAGTTTCTATTCTTTCCTTCCGGAGGCCTTGTGAAGTTGCTTTCTTCAATCTATTATCTTGCTTTGTCAAGATCATGTTCTTTCTTTGCTTATTCATTTAACTGGAGTGCTATCAAATCTTTTCTTGATCCTTCCGTCTTATGAAGTTTTGATGTTATTTCAACCAAAGTTTGGTGTATCTCTTTCAATTTCTTTCCATCATGTCTAATTTTTCCTCTCTTTCCTACCGAAGTGATGCCGAAATTTCCTGTGAATTCTTGCTTGTTACCATGTTATCTTCATCTCCTTGCATCCTTCATGTTTGATTGGTTTCACTCATTGTCAAGGAAGCAACTAAGTTTTACCTTTTGCTCTTTCTCTTCACATTTTTCATTCTAGATCTCGGGACGAGATCCTCATGTAGTGAAGGAGAGTTGTGACAGCCCGGGACTGACGCTCCAGAAGATTCCAGAAGATTCCCCTTTTATTTCCGTTTCCGTCTGTGTTTCATTTTGTTTATTGCATTCGTCATCGCATGTTTTGAAAACTTTCATCCGTTCGTAGTTGCCGCTTCTCTCTGTTCTTGCCGTTGCCCGTACGAGACCAGCCACACACGCACGCACCCGCGGCACCATTTAAATAAAACCGTTTTAAGAGCGCACAAAAATATTCTCGGATCGAGTTGAAACTTGACGTGCAGTCTTGTTGTATTGTAGGTAGACCGTCTGTCGAATTTCGTCGCGATCCGAGTTCGTTAGCTACCCCGTCGGTCAGTCATAGCATTGAGGTTATCGGTTAACGTCGGACATTTATCGCTGTTTCAAATATTCGTGCCGCGCCGCACTGCTTCCCTCTCTTCCCCTCCTAGTCCATTTGCATAGCCCCATAGACCCCACTCCGCTACCAAATCTCGACTCGACAGCCGACAGTCCGAAAACGGGCTGCGTCAGCTAACCCTAGCCCTAAACCTATATTTACCCCTAGATCGCCCTCGTTCCCTGTGCAAACCCTAGCTCCTCTCTCCTCTCAGCCGCCAGCCCGCTCGACCCCATCTGGAGGCCTGGCAAAGCCCATCCGGGTCCAACCGGAGCTTCCCCGAGCTCTCCCATGGCGTTCCGCAGCTCCTCCCGAGCTCTCTCCCACAACCATGGCCAGCCCTCGCCGGAGCAGTGACCAGCGCCCTCGCCGGAACCAGCCCTGGCCGGCCGGACCCCTCTACTCCTCTACCTTTCCTCTCCTCTCCCTTCTCACCCCGGCCTCTTCCTCTCCCTTCCGTAGGTCCCCCGCCATGGCCAGCTAGCTCCGCCGCCGTTCCCTGCTCGCCGCAGCTCCGCCGATGCCGGGATCCGACCTCCCGCCGTCGGATCCGGTCGATCTCGGCAGCGCCCGTGCGTGAAGCGCCTGCCAGGTCGCCCCTTGCCGCAGTCAATGCCATGGCAGCGCCTCCGTCGGGAAGAAACGACGATCGTCAGCATCGCTCGCCCACTCGCCTGCGCTATGGGCCGGCCTCCCCAAGGCCCGGCGCCACATGGGCTCGGCCCACATGGTGAGCTCCCCTCCGAGCTATCCCATGCCCTGTGCGTTGCCTTGCTATGTTGCGCTCGCCTCTGTTAGCCCAGTAGCTCCAAATTCGGCCCGTTACCTTTTTTCCCTGCTAACGAATTTGTTAATTAACCAGCGAATTATTGTTTTGCAGAAAAACCCTTAATCTTCATGCATTTAATAACTTGTCATCCGTGCATCGTTTTAAAATGATCTAAACATGTAAATTGCTTAGAAAAATGTGTAGTTCAATATCATCTCATTTTCATCCATGCCTAAATTATTTAACATGTCATTTCCTGCATTATTGCATATATGTCCTATTTTGCATTTTGCATGTTTAATAAACGTGCATCACATTAATAAAAGCAAGTATTAAAAATGTTCATCTCATTCGCACCACATTTTCATGCATGATAAAAATGTTGGAATGTTGGTTCCAATTTCATTTTGCATTATTGAATTGCTTTGAGGTGATTTGGCCTAATACCCGCATAGTTAATTGTGATTAATTTTCTACATGAACCCATGCATATTATATATGTTTGCGGGGTAGAAAAATCCATAGGATTTTTTTGTGCATTTAGTTTTTTCATTCGAGCATGTTTGTGTGCATGTCATTTATGCCGTGATGCCCTTTTTTCATGTTCGTAGGATTTCATCCGCGCATGATATGAATTAATTTTTAACATGAAAGTTGCTCGTTGATATGTGTTCAAGCCCATGGACATTTTGTTTGTCATAGAAATGCATGTTTTTGTGTTGTTTTCATGTTGTCAACTTGCTATAAAAATCTGCTATTTTGAGGGTCCAAAATATTTCGAAGTCTGAGATCTGTTATATTTTGTTGCTGTCTTGCCATGTAATTTGCTAGTGATCTAGAACTCTTTTGTGGTAGGTGTAATGGAGTTATTTGTTCTTTATATTGTCCTTTAGTATGATGTTAAGTTTCATGCAATTCCATGATCTGTAACATATAGTTTTACTGCTGTCAATATGGCTTCGTGATAAAACTGCACTGTCAAAAGCTGCTATTTTTACCAAGTCTGAAACTTTTTTCAAGTAGCCACCTTGTGAGTTCCCTACCAAGTGATCCATGCATTCTTTGCTTATGTTATGTGAAGATGAAATGAAGTGGATGTTGTATGATATTGCCCCATGCTTAGTTTGTGCATTTTGGAATCTTGTAGCTTGTTGTTTTCACATGTTCAAAATGCTATCTTGCTGTGTTTGGTGGATTTCAACTAAAACTTGTTTTGATGATTGTGGTTGAACCATAGCTCCGTTTTGGACAATCCGTATATGAAACTTGATTAGAATCTCATGTAGTTTCATAATAACTTGTTGCATTCATGATTTGAAATGTTTCTGATGGTTTTCCCCATGCATTTGCATTCATGACATGTGCATCTTGTATTGCTCATATCTTTTAGACCGTAGCTCCGTTTGAGATGTTCTATATATGTAAATCGACTAGAATCACGCGTAGAATAACATGGTTATATTTATTGTGCTGTTTAACAAATATAAAATATGAATAGTTCAGATCTCGACCAATTTCGAAATTAACATATGAGGTCGTTTCAGAAATGCTATAAGTTGTTTCCGGCCTCATTTAAGATGTTTACTTATGCTTCACCTCTTGCCATGTTTAACAAAATTTAATATTGTCGTGTACCTAACAAGAGTGAACTAAATAATTCGAACGTGGAGTTTCGTCAATATGCAACTCGTTGCATAGTGAGCTTCACTTTAATGTGTAGAATTTGACTGTTGTGATTTGTCATGCCTTGCATATTTAAACCGGACATGCATCATATTTTTTTGTGCATCGTGTTTTGCATATGTCGTGGTGTATCTTATGTTGATTATTTGTTTCGGATTGCTTCTTCTCGATAGAGTTCCGAATGCGTTCGGAGTGTGAGGATTCGTTCGACTACATTGGTTCGTCTTCTTCATGGACTCGATCTTCTTCCGAGAATGATCTCAGGAAAGATGACACATTTCCCTAGATACCATTACTATCATTGCCATGCTAGTTGTCTCGTCTTTTATCGTTATGTCTCGCTACCTACCACCTATTTGACAAGCCTCCCAACATTGCCATGAAAATCCTCTAACCCCTCCACATCCTAGCAAACCTTTGTTTGGCTATGTTACTGCTTGCTTAGCCCTTCTTATAGCGTTTCTAGCTGCAGGTGCAATTGCTTCCATGTGAAAACATGGACATTCTTTTATTGTATCACAATATTGCTGTTATTTAATTTAATGCACATATATACTTGGTAAGGTGGAAGGCTTGGCCTTTTGCTTAGTGTTTTGTTCCACTCTTGCCGCCCCTAGTTACTTATGAACCGGTGTTATGTTCCATAAATGAGCACTCCTAACATGCTCGGGGTTGTTATGGGGACCCCCTTGTTTTTCGTTTTGGGATAAAACTCTTCTGGCAAGGCCCATCATTGGTACTACATTTGCCTAATAATTAATGAACTTGCATAGGCGATTTTTCGGACCCTGTGGATAATTTAATCAACCCCGGGCCAGTGTTCCTCATGAGTATTGGTCCAAACTAGAGTCGTGTGCGGGGCCAACCCGGGGCAACTCGAGAGATTTCTATCAGGCCACTGTACGCTGCGTGCATCTGGTCGTGTCCTGAGAATGAGATACGTGGCTCCTATCGGGTTCGTTGACATGCCGGACGGCCTTGCTGGATTTGTTTTACCTTTCTTGAACGTCTTGAGTGAGGAATTCCGATTATTCTTCAGGCTATCTCGAGGTTTTGGATTTCCTTTGGAATTGCCTAGGAAGATTACGAGATCTGTGGTCGAGGTTATTCCCGTTGCGTGTGGTTAATTTGTGATGGATAAGTTGGAGCACCCCAGCAGGGTTAAATCTGTTCGAGAAGTCGGGCCCGCGGTTATGTGGCAAAATTGGATACTTTGTTTAACAACCGGTCATAGCAAACTTGAAGTAAACTCTAATAAAATACACCAACAGTGTGCGTAACCGTGATCGTCTCTTTTCGTGAGTTCTTATCCAAAAAACAACACGGTGGGGTTATGTATGACGTAAGAAGGTGTTCAGGATCAGTTAGTGATCATTACTAGTTCACGTCCATTATGCGTAGACCACCAAACTTTATTTTCTGTACTTGTAAGTTAGTCACTTAATAAATGCTTAGTCGCTTGCTGCAGCCTCACCACTTAACCATACCTTACCTATTAAGCTTTAATAGTCTTGATACCCTTGGAAATGAGATTGCTCAGTCCTTGTGGCTCACAGATTACTACAACAACAGTTGCAGGTACAGGTAATGCGACGATTTGATGTGAGCGCGTTGCTTGATTTGATTTGGAGTTCTTCTTCTTCTTCTTCTTCAATCTTGGATGGGTTGCAGGCGGCAGCCTGTGATAGCAAGGGTGGATGTCATTTTATCGTTTGATTTCGTCCGTAGTCAGACCCTGCTCTTATGTATCATGTTTGAGATGTTATTGTAATGATGTGACTCTGATGTAGCTTGTGGCGAGTGTCAGCCAATTCCATATACTCATCTCTTCTGTACATGTACTTGTAATGATATCCATAATTGCGAACGCATCGAGTTGCACTTCTATCCCTTTCGAGGCCCTTGTGCCAAAATATGGATAGGACCGCATCTTGGGTGTGACACACATCTTCCTTGTATAGACTTGCCCTCCATTATAGAGCTAGAGTTGTAATGACACATCTTCCTTGTATGGACTTGCCCCCATTATCTATCTTAGGGTGTGTAGATGCGTGTGGCTGGAACAGAATAACCGCACTGCGCCTGTCAAACGAGCGAGCTGTCGTGTTAGTGTGAGGCCGAGCCGGGGGGGAGGGGTGGTCGGGATCCCCCTCCCCATCCCGGCAAGGCCGAGCAAGGATCGAGCCATAGCAGGCGACGACGCAGTGTGTCGAGGCGTCGCATGCGGAGGCGAGTCCGTAACATGACTTGCCCCCATTCTCTTATCCCTTTTAGGGGCAAAACCAACACCGCACTGAGGGGCATAGTTCTACTAACACATCATCCATGTATGGACTTGTCCTCCATTATCTTATCTTTTTTTAAGGGAAAATCCAGCACCGCGCCGAGGGCATAGTTGTACTGACACATCTTCCTTGGATGGACTTGCCTCCCACTATCTTATCTTCTTTAGGGGAAAACCAGCACAGCAACGAGGGGCGTAGTTGTACTGACATATCTTCCTTGTATGGACTTGCCCCCCATTATCATATCTTTTTTCAGGGAAAAACCAGCACCGCACAAAGGGGCATAGTTGTACTAACACATCTTCCTTGTATGGACTTGCCCCCAATACCTTATCTTTTTTTAGTGGAAAAACCAGCACCGCACTGAGTGGCATAGTTGTACTGACACATCTTCCTTGCATGGACTTGCCCCCCATTATCGAGGCATAGTTTTACTGACACATCTTCCTTGTATGGACTTGCCCCCCATTATCTTATATTTATAAGGGGAAAAACTAGCACCACACCGAGGGGCATAGTTGTACTGACACATGTTCCTTGTATGGAATTGTCCCCTGTTATCCTATCTTTTTTAGGGGAAAAACCAGCACCGCACCAAGGGGCATAATTGTACTGACACATCTTCATTGTATGGACTTGCCCCCCGTTATCTATCTTAGGGTGTGTGGGTGCGTACGGGGGGAAACAGGATAACCGCACTATGCCTATCAAACGAGCGCACTACAGCGTTAGCGCGAGGCCGAGCTGGGGGGAGGGGGGTCAGGACCACCCTCCCCCATCCCGGTGAGCCCGAGCCAGGAATGAGCCGTAGCAGGCAACGACGTGCCATGCAGTGGCTTCGCATGCGGAGGCTAGTCCGTAACATGCCGAGCCAGGAACGAGCCGTAGAAGGCGGCGACGCGGCTTGCCACAGCGTCGCATGCGGAGGCGAGTCCATAACATGACTTGCCCCCATTATCTTATCTTTTTTTAGGGGAAAAACCATCACCGCATTGAGGGGCATAATTGTACTAAAACATCTTTCTTGTATGGACTTGCCCACCATTATCGGGACATAGTTGTACTGACAAATCTCCCTTGTATGGACTTTCCCCCCATTATCCTATCTTTTTTAGGGGAAAACCAGCACCACACCGAGGGGCATAGTTGTACTGACACATCTTCGTGGTATGGACTTGCCCCCATTATATTATCTTTATTTACGGGAAAAACCAGCACCCCACGGAGGAGCATAGTTGTACTGACACATCTTCCTTGTATGGACTTGCCCCCCATTATCGGGCATAGTTGTACTGACACATCTTCCTTGAATGGACTTGCCCCCCCCCCGTTATCTTATCTTTTTGTACGGGGGAAACCTGCACCGCATCGAGGGGCGTAGTTGTACTGACACATATTCCTTGTATGGACTTGCCGCTCATAATATTCTCATTTGTTAGGGGGAAAATCAGCAGCGCACCGAGGGGCATATTTCTACTGACACATCTTCCTTGTATGGACTTGCCCCCCATTATCTATCTTAGGGTGTTTGGGTGCATGTCGGGGGAAACAGTATAACCGCACTTCGCCTATTAAACGAGCGCACCGCCATGTTAGCGAGGCCGAGCCAGGGGGGAGGTGTGTAGGGACCCCCCCCACATCCTGCATCTTGGCGAGGCCGATCCAGAACGACTCGTAGAAGGCGACGACGCGGCGTGCCGCAGCATCTCATGCGGAGGCGAGTCCATAACATGACTTGACCCCATTATCTTATTTTTTTAGGGGAAAAACCAGCACCACACCGAGGGGCATAGTTGTACTGACACATCTTTCTTGTATGGACTTGCCCCCATTATCTATCTTAGGGTGTGTGGGTGCGTGTGGGGGGGGGGGACAGAATAACCGCACTGCGCCTCTCAAACGAGCGAACATCGGCGTTAGTGTGAGGCCGAGCCGGGGGAGGGGGGTCGGGATCTTCCTCCCCCATCCCGGCGAGGCCGAGCCAGGAACGAGCCGTAGAAGGCGACGACGCGGCGTGCCACGGTGTTGCATGCGTAGGTGAGTCTGTAACATGACTTGCCCCCGTTATCTTATCTTTTTAGGGGAAAAACCAGCACCGCACCGAGGAGCATAGTTGTACTGACACATCTTCCTTGTATGGACTTGCCCTCCATTATCGAGGGATAGTTGGACAGACACGTCTTCCTTTTATGGACTTCCCCCATTTATTTATCTTACTGGGTGTTGGTGCTTGTGAGGGGAAACAGAATAATCGTACTGCGCCTGTCAAACGAGCACACTGCCGCATTAGCATGAGGCCGAGCCATGTGGGGGGGGGGGGTCGGGACCCCTCCTCCCCCATCCTGGCGAGGACGAGCCAGGAACGAGCCGTGGCAGGCGACCACGCGGCGTGCCGCGACATAGCATGCGGAGGCGAATTCGTAACATGACTTGCCCCCCTTATCTTATCTTTTTAGGGGAAAAACCAGCACCACACCGAGGGGCATAGTTGTACTGACACATCTTCCTTGTATGGAGTTGACCCCATTACCTATCTTATGGTGTGTGAGGGTGTGTGGGGGGAACAGGATAACCGCACTGTGCCTGTCAAACGTGTAAACTGCCATGTTAGCACGCGAACGATCCAGGGGAGGGAGGGGAGATGGACCCCCCACCCTCATCCCGGCGGGGACAGACCAGGAACGAGCCGTGGCAGGCGATGACACAGCTTCCGCTGCGTCCCATGCACCCCCATTATCTTAACTTTTTAGGGGGAAAATCAGCACCGCACCGAGGGGCATAGTTGCATTGACACTCTTCCTTGTATGGACTTACACCCCACTATCTATCTTAGGGTGTGTGGGTGCATGTGGGGGGAAACAGAATAACCGCACTACGCCTGTCAAACGAGCGCACTGCCGCGTAAGCGGGAGGCCGAGCCGGGTGGGAGGGGGTCGGGACCCTCCTCCCCCATCCCTACAAGGCCGAGCCAGGATCGAGCCATAGCAGACGATGCCGAGGAGGCGAGTCCGTAACATGACTTGCCCCCATTATCTTATCTGTTTTAGGGGGAAAACCGGCACCACACCGAGGGGTATAGTCCTACTAACACATCTTCCTTTTATGGACTTGTCCCCCCATTTTTGGGGCATAGTTGTACTGACACATCTTCCATGTGTGGACTTGCCCCCCCATTTATCTTATCTTTTTTAGGGGAAAACCAGCACCGCACCAAGGGGCATAGTTGTACTGACACATCTTCCTTGTATCGACTTGGCCCCCATTATCTGTTCTTTTTTAGGGGAAAAACCAGCACCGGACCGACGGGCATAGCAGTAATGACACATCTTCCTTGTATGGACTTGCCCCCCAATATCTATCTTAGGGTGTGTGGGTGCATGTGGGGGGAACAGAATAACCGCACTGCGCTTGTCAAACGAACGCACGGCCATGTTAGCGCGAGGCCGAGCCGGGGGGAGGGGTGGTCGGGACCCCACTCCCCCATCCCAAGCGAGGCCGAGCCTAGATCGAGCCGTAGCAGGCAACGACGTGGTGTGCCACGGCATCGCATGCGGAGGGGATTCCGTAACATACTTGCCCCCATTATCTTATCTTTTTAGGGGAAAAACTAGCACCGCACCGAGGGGCATAGTTCTACTAACACATCTTCCTTGTATGGACTTGTGCTACATTATCTTATCTTTTTTTAGGGGAAAACGAGCACCCCACCTAGGGCATAGTTGTACAGACACATCTTCCTTCTATGGACTTGCCCCAATTATCGAGGCATAGTTGTACTGACAAATATTCCTTGTATGGACTTGCCCCCCCCCATTATCTTATCTTTTTTAGGGGAAAAACTAGCACCGCATGGAGGGGCATAGTTGTACTGATACACCTTCGTTGTATGGACTTGCCCCGCATTGTCGGGGCATAGTTGTACTGACACATCTTCCATGTATGGACTTTCCCCCCATTATCTTATCTTTTTTGGGGTAAAACCAACACCACACCAAGGGGCATAGTTGTACTGACACATCTTCCTGGTTTGGACTTGCCCCTCATTATCTTATCTTTATTTAGGGGAAAAACCAGCACCGCACTGAGGGGCATAGTTGTACTGACGCATCTTCCTTGTATGGACTTGCCCCCCGTTATCGGGCATAGTTGTACTGACACATCTTCCTTGTATGGACTTGCCCCCCTTTATCTTATCTTTTTGTAGGCGGAAAACCAGCACCGCACCAAGGGGCATAGTTGTACTGACATATCTTCCTTGTATGGACTTGCCCCTCATAAGAGCACCGCACCGAGGGGCATAGTTGTACTGACACATCTTCCTTGTATGGACTTGCCCCCCATTATCTTATATTTTCTAGGGGGAAAACTAGCACCTTACCGAGGGGCATAGTTGTACTGACACATCTTACTTGTATGGACTTGCCCCCCCCCCATTATCTTATCTTTTTTTAGGGGAAAAATCAGCACCGCACCGAGGGGTATAGTTGTACTGACACTCTTCCCGTTATGGACTTGCCCCCCATTATATATCTTAGGGTGTCTGGGTGCATGTGGGGAGAAACAGAATAACCGCACTACGCCTATCAATCCAGTGCACTGCCGCGTAAGCGCAAGGCCGAGCCGGGGGGGAGGGGGGAGGGACCCCCCTCCCCCATTCCGGAAAGGCCGAGCCAGGATCAAGCCATAGCAGCCGACGACGCGGCGTGTCGCGGCGTCGCATGCGGAGGCGAGTCCGTAACATGACTTCCCCCATTATGTTATCTTTTTTAGGGGGAAAACCAGCACCACACCGAGGGGTATAGTCGTACTAACACATCTTCCATGTATGGACTTGCCCCCCATTTTTGGGGCATAGTTGTACTGACATATCTTCCATGTGTGGACTTCCCCCCCCACAATTATCTTATCTTTTTAATGGGAAAACCAGCACCGCACCGAGGGGCATAGTTGTACTGACACATCTTCTTTGTATGGACTTGGCTCCCATTATCTTTTCTTTTTTAGGGGAAAAACCAACACCGCATCGAGGGGCATAGTTGTAATGACACATCTTCCTTGTATGGACTTGCCCCCCAGTATCTATCTTAGGGTATGTGGGTGCATGTGGGGGGAACAGAATAACCGCACTGTGCTTCTCAAACGAACGCACTGCGTGTTAGCGCGAGGCCGAGCCGGGGGGAGGGGTGGTCGGGACCCCGCTCCCCCATCCCGGCTAGGCCGAGCCAGGATCGAGCCGTAGCAGGCGACGGCGCGGTGTGCCGTGGTGTCGCATGCGGAGGAGTCTCTAACATGACTTGCCCGCATTATCTTATCTTTTTTAGGGGAAAACCAGCGCCAGACCGAGGGGCATAGTTCTACTGACACATCTTACTTGTAACGACTTGCCCTCCATTATCTTATCTTTTTTTAGGGGAAAAACCAGCACCGCACCGAGGGCATAGTTGTACTGACACATCTTCCTTGTATGGACTTGCCCTCCATTATCTTATTTTTTTAGGGGGAAACCAACACCGCAACGAGGGGCATAGTTGTACTGACATATCTTCCTTGTATGGACTTGCCCCACTATTATCATATCTTTTGTAGGGGAAAAGGAAGCACCGCACTTCGGGGCATAGTTGTACTGACACATCTTCCTTGTATGGACTTGCCCCCATTATCTTATCTTTTTTAGTGGAAAAACCAGCACCGCAGCGAGGGGCATAGTTGTATTGACACATCTTCATTGTATGGACTTGCCCCCCATTATCGGGGCATAGTTGTACTGACACATCTTCCTTGTATGGACTTGCCCCCCATTATCTTATCTTTTTTAGGGGAAAACCTGCACCGCACCGAGAGGCATAGTTGTACTCACACATCTTCCTTGTATGGACATGCCCCCCATAATCTTATCTTTTTTAGGGGGAAAACCAGCACTGCACCAAGGGGCATAGTTGTACTGAAACATTTTCATTGTATAGACGTGCCCCCCATTATCTATCTTAGGTTGTGTGGGTGCGTAAGGGGGGAAACCGAATAACCGCACTATACCTATCAATCGAGCGCACTGTCGTGTTAGCACGAGGCCGAGCTAGGGGGAGGGGGGGAGGGACCACCCTCCCCCATCATGGCGAGCCCGAGCCAAGAATGAGGCGTAGCAGGCGACGACGCGGCATGTAGTGGCTTCGCATGCGGAGGCGAGTCCGTAACATGACTTGCGCCCATTATCTTATCTATTTTAGGGGAAAAACCAGCACCACACAAAGGGCATAGTTGTACTGACACATCTACCTTGTATGGACTTGCTTTCCATTATCTTATCTTTTTTAGGGGAAAAACCAGCACCGCGACGAGGGGCATAGTTGTACTGACATATCTTCCTTGTATGAACTTGCCCCCCCCCATTATCATATCTTTTTTAGGGGAAAAGCCAGCACCGCACTGAGGGGCATAGTTGTACTGACACATATTCCTTGTATGGACTTGACCCTCATTATCTTCTCTTTTTTTAGTGGAAAAACCAGCACCGCAGCGAGGGGCATAGTTGTACTGACACATCTTCCTTGTATGGACTTCCCCCAATTATCGGGGCATAGTTGTACTGACACATCGTCCTTGTATGGACTTGCCCTCCTTTATCTGGTCATAGTTTTAGTGACACAACTTCCTTGTATGGACTTGCCCTCCTTTATCGGGGCACAATTTTAGTGACACATCTTCCTTCTATGGACTTGCCCCCCATAATCTTATATATTTTTACGGGAAAAACCAGCACCGCACCGCGGAGCATAGTTGTATTGACACATCTTACTTGTATGGACTTGCCCCCCATTATCTTATCTTTTTTAGGTGAAAAACTAGCACCGCAACGAGGGGCATAGTTGTACTCACACATCTTCCTTGTATGGACATGCCCACCATAATCTTATCTTTTTTAGTGGAAAAACCAGCACTGCACCAAGGGGCATAGTTGTACTAACACATCTTCATTGTATGGACTTGCCCTCCGTTATCTATCTTAGAGTTTGTGGGTGCGTACGGGGGGAAAAAGAATAACCGCACTGTGCCTATCAAATGAGCGCACTGCCGTGTTAGCGCGAGGCCGTGCTGGGGGGGAGGGGGGTCGGGACAACCCTCCCCCATCCCGGCGAGCCCGAGCCAGGAATGAGCCGTAGCAGGCGACGACGCGGCGTGCAGCGGCGTCGCATGCGGAGGCGAGTCCGTAACATGACTTGCGCCCATTATCTTATATTTTTTAGGGGGAAAACAACCACTGCACCGAGGGGCATAGTTGTGCTGACACATCTTCCTTGTGTGGACTTGCCCCCCATTATCGGGGCATAGTTGTACTGACACATCTTCCTTGTATGGACTTTCTCCCCATTATCTTATCTTTTTTTAGAGGAAAGCCAGCACCACATCGAGGGTCATAGTTGTACTTACACATCTTCCTTGTATGGACTTGCTCCCCATGATCTAGCATAGGTTTTTTGGGTGCGTGTGGGGAGAAACAGAATAACCGCACTGCGCCTGTCGAACGAGCGTACTGCCGCGTTAGCGAGGCTGGGCCGGGGGGAGGGATCCGCCCATCCCCCATCTCGGCGAGGCCGAGCCAGGAACAAGCCATAGCAGGCGATGACGCGGAGTGCCACGGCGTCGCATGCGGGGGCATGTCCGTAACATGACTTGCCCCCATTATCTTATCTTTTTAGGGGAAAAACTATCACCGCACCGAGGGGCATAGTTATAATGACACATCTTCCTTGTATGGACTTGCCCCCCATCATCGGGGCATAGTTGTACTAACACATCTTCCTTTTATGGACTTGCCCCCCATTATCTTATCTTTTTTAGGGGATAAACCAGCACCGCACCGAGGGGCATAGTTGTACTGACACGTCTTCCTTGTATGGACTTGCCCCCCGTTATCTTATCTTTTTTAGGGGGAAAATAGGCACCGCACCGAGGGGTATAGTTGTAGTAACACCACTTCCTTCTATGGACTCGCCCCTCATTATCTATCTTTGGGTGTGCGGGTGCGTGCAAGGGGAAACAAAATAACCGCACTGCGCCTGTCAAACGAGCGCACTTCTGCGTTAGCGCGAGGCCGAGCCGGGGGAGTGGGGGTCGGGACCCCCCTCCCCATCCCGGGGAGGCCGAGCCAGGAAAGAGTCGTAGCAGGCGACGACGCGGCGTGCCGCGGCGTCGCATGCGGAGGGGAGTCCGTAACATGACTTGCACTCCATTATCTTATATTTATTTATGCAAAAAAAAAACAGCACCGCACCGAGGGGCATAGTTGTACTGACACATCTTCCTTCTATGGATTTGCCCGCCGTTATCTTATCTTCTTTCAGGGGAAAAACCAACACTGCACCAAGGGCATAGTTGTAGTCACACATCCTCCTTGTATGGACTTGCCCCAATTATCTTATATTTTTTAGGGGAAAACCGGCACCGCACCGAGGGGCATAGTTGTACTGACATATCTTCCTTGTATGGACTTGCCCCCCCCCATTATATTATATTTTTTAGGGGAAAAAACAGCACAGAACCGAGGGGCATAGTTGTACTGACACATCTTCCTTGTATGGACTTGCCCACCCATTATTTTATCTTTTTAGGGGAAAAACCAGCACCGCACCAAGGGGCATAGTTGTACTGACACACCTTCCTTGCACGGACTTCCCCCAATTATCGGGGCATAGTTGTACTGACACATCTTCCTTCTATGGACTTGCCCCACATGATCTTATCTTTTTTTGGGGAAAATCCAGCACCGCACCGAGGGGCATAGTTGTACTAACACATCTTCCTTGTATGGACTTGCCCCCATTATCGGGTCATAGTTCTACTGACATATCTTCCTTGTATGGACTTTCCCCCCATTATCTTATCTTTTTAGGGGAAAATCTGCACCGCGCCGAGGGGCATAGTTGTACTATCACATCTTCCTTGTATGGACTGGACCCCCATTATTTTATCTTTTTAGGGGAAAAACCAGCACCTCACAGAGGGCATAGTTGTACTGACACATCTTCCTTGTATGGACTTGCCCCCCATTATCTTATCTTCTTTAGGGGAAAAAACAGCACCGCACCGAGGGGCATAGTTGGACTGAGTTATCTTCCTTCTATGGACTTGCCCCCATTATCGGGACATAGTTGTACAGAAACATCTTCCTTGTATGGACTTGCCTCCAATTATCGGGGCATAGTTGTACTGACACATCTTTCGTTTATGGACTTGCCCCCATTATTGAGGCATTGTTGTACTGACACATCTTCCTTGTATGGACTTTCCCCCATTATCTTATCTTTTTTATGGAAAAACCAGCACCGCAATATGGGGCATAGTTGTACTGACACATCTTCCTTGTATTGACTTGCCCTCCTTATCTTATATTCGTTTAGGGGGAAAACCAACACCGCACTGAGGGCATAGTTGTACTCACACATCTTCCTTATTTGAACTTGACCCCCATTATCTTATCTTTTTTAGGGGAAAACTAGCAGCGCACCGAGGGGCATAATTGTACTGACATATCTTCCTTGTATGGACTTGCCCCCTCTCCCCATTATATTATCTTTTTTTAGGGGAAAAACCATCACCGCACCAAGGGGCGTATTTGTACTGACATATCTTCCTTGCATGGTCTTGCCCCCCAATATCATATCTTTTTTAGGGAAAAAAACTAGAACCGCACCGAGGGGCATAGTTGTACTGACACATCCTCCTTGCATGGACTTGCCCCCATTATCGGGACATATTTGTACTCACACATCTTCATTGTATGGACTTGCCCTCCATTATCTTACCTTTTTTAGGGGGAAAACCAGCACCGCACCGAGGGGCATAGTTGTACTGACACATCTTCCTTGTATGGACTAGCCCCCCATTATATTACCTTATTTAGGGGGAAAACCAACACCTCCCCAAGGGGCATAGTTGTACAGACATGTCTTCCTTGTATGGACTTACCCCCCATTATCGGGCATAGTTGTAGTGACACATCTTCCTTTTATGAACTTGTCCCCCATTATCTTATCTTTTTGTAGGGGGAAAACCAGCACCGCACCAAGGGTCATAGTTGTACTGACACATCTTTATTGTATGGACTTGCCCCATGTTATCTATCTTAGGGTGTGTGGGTGCGTGCAGGGGGAAATAGAATAACTGCACTGCGCCTGTCAAACGAGCGCACTGGTGCATTAGTGCGAGGCCGAGCCGAGGGGGAGTAGGGGTCGAGACCCCCCCTCCGCATCCCGGCGAGGCCAAGCCAGGAAAGAACCATAGCAGGCGACGACGCGGCATGCCGCGGCGACGCATGTGGAGGCGAGTCCGTAACATGACTTGCGCCCATTATCTTATATTTTTTTAGGAGAAAACCAAAACCGCACCAAGGGATAGTTGTACTGACATATCTTTCTAGTATGGACTTCCCCCCCCCCTAATTATCGGATATTTTTTAGGGAAAAAATTAGCACATCACCGAGGGGCATAGTTGTACTGACACATCTTACTTGTATGGAATTTCCCGCCATTATCTTAACTTTTTATGGGCAAAACTAGCACCGCACCGAGGGGCATAGTTGTACTGACACATATTCCTTGCATGCACTTCCCCCAATTATCGGGGCATAGTTATACTCACACATCTTCCTTTTATGGACTTGCCCCCATTATCTTATCTTTTTAGGGGAAAAACCAGCACCGCACCGAGGGGCATAGTTGTACTGACACATCTTCCTCATATGGACTTGCCCTCATTACCAGGGCATAGTTGTACTGAGACATCTTCCTTGCATGGTGTTACCCCTCATTATCTTAATCATATTTTCGGGAAAAATCTGCATCGTATCGAGGGGGATAGTTATACTTATACATCTTCCTTGTATGGACTTGCCGCCCTTTATCTTATCTTTTTAGGGGAAAAACCAGCACCGCACCGAGGGGCATAGTTGTACTAACACATCTTCCTTGTATGGACTTGCCCCCATTACCGGGGCATAGTTGTACTGACACATCTTCCTTGTATGAACTTGCCCACATTATCTTATCTTTTTTTAGGGAAAAAACCAGCACCTCACCGAGGGGCATAGTTGTACTTACACATCTTCCTTGTATGGACTTGCCCCCCATTATCTTATCTTTTTTATGGGAAAAACCAGCACCGCACCGAGGGCATAGTAGTATTGACACATCTTCCTTGTATTGACTTGACCCCCATTATCTTATCTTTTTTAGGGGGAAAACCAGCACCGCACCGAGGGGCATAGTTGTACTGACACATCTTCCTTGTATGGACTTCCCCCAATTATCTTATCTTTTTTAAGGGAAAACCAGCACCGCACCGAGGGTCATAGTTGTACTCACACATCTTCCTTGTATGGACTTGCCCCCCATTATCTTATCTTTTTTAGGGGAAAACAAGCACCTTACGGAGGGGCATAGTTGCACTGACATATCTTCCTTGTATGAACTTGCTCCCCCATTACCTTATCTTTTCTAGGGGAAAAACTAGCACTGCAACGAGGGGCATAGTTTTATTGATACATCTTACTTGTATGGACTTGCCCCCATTATCGGTGCATAGTTGTACTGACACATCTTCCTTGTATGGACTTTCCCCCCATTATCTTATGTTTTTTTCGGGAAAAACCTGCATCGTACCGAGGGGCATAGTTGTTCTGACACATCTTCCTCGTATGGACTTGCCCCCCTTTATCTTATCTTTTTAGGGGGAAAACCAGCACCGCACCGAGGGGCATAGTTGTACTATAACATCTTCCTTGTATGGACTTGCCCCCCATTATTCTGGCATAGTTGTACTGACACATCTTCCTTTTATGGACTTGCCCAAATTATCTTATATTTTTTGAGGGGAAAACCAGCACCGCAACGAGGGCATAGTTTGATTGACACATCTTACTTGTATGGACTTGCCCCCATTATCGGTGCATAGTTCTACTGACACATCTTCCTTGTATGGACTTTCCACCCATTATCTTATCTTTTTTTCAGGAAAAACCTGCATCGTACCGAGGGGCATAGTTGTTCTGACACATCTTCCTCGTATGGACTTGCCCCTCTTTATCTTATCTTTTTAGGGGGAAAACCAGCACCGCACCGAGGGGCATAGTTGTACTATAACATCTTCCTTGTATGAACTTGCCCCCCATTATCGAGGCATAGTTGTACTGACACATCTTCCTTTTATGGACATGCCCAAATTATCTTATATTTTTTGAGGGGAAAACCAGCACCGCATCGAGGGGCATAGTTGTACTTACACATCTTCGTTGTATGGACATGCCCCCCATTATCAGGACATAGTTGTATTGACACATCGTCCTTGTATGGACTTGCCCCCCATTATCTTATCTTTCTAGGGGAAAACCAGCACCGCACCGAGGGCAGAGTTGTACTGACACATCTTCCTTGTACGGACTTGACCCCCATTATCTTATCTTTTTTAGGGGGAAAACCAGCACCGCACCGAGGGGCATAGTTGTACTGACACATCTTCCTTGTAGGGACTTGCCCCCAATTATCTTATCTTTTTTAAGGGAAAACCAGCACCGCACCGAGGGTCATAGTTGTACTGTTACATCTTCCTTGTATGGACTTGCCCCCCCATTATCTTATCTTTTTGACAGTAAAAACCGGCACCGCACCGAGCGACAAATTTGTACTGACATATCTTCCTTGGATGGACTTGCCCCCGCATTATCTTATCTTTTTTAGGGGAAAATCCAGCACAGCACCGAGAGGCACAGTTGTACTGACACATCTTCCTTGTATGGACTTGCCCACCATTATCTATCTAAGGGTGTGTGGGTGTGTGGGGGGGGGATTGAATAACCCACTGTGCCTGTCAAACTATCCAATTGCCGTGTTAGCGCGAGGCCGTGCCAGGGGAGGGGGGTCGGGAACCCCCTCCCTAATCCCGGCGAGGCCGAGCCAGGAACGATCCGTAGAAGGCGACGACGCGGTTTGCCGCAGCGTCGCATGCGGAGGCGAGTCCATAACATGACTTGCCCACATTATCTTATCTTTTTTAGGAGGAAAACCAGCACCGCACCGAGGGGCATAGTTGTACCGACACATCTTCCTTCCATAGACTTGCCCCTATTATCTTATCTTCTTTTAGGGGAAAAACCAACACCGCACCGAGGGGCATAGTTGTACTAACAAATCTTCCTTGTATGGACTTGCCCCCATTATCTTATCTTTTTTAACGGAAAAACCAGCACCGCAATATGGGGCATAGTTGTACTGACACATCTTCCTTGTATGGACTTGCCCACCCCCCAACCTTATCTTAAATTCTATTAGGGGGAAAACCAACTCCGCACTGAGGCATAGTTGTACTCACACATATTCCTTGTATGGACTTGCCCCCCATTATCTTATCTTTTTTAGGGGAAAACTAGCACCGCACCGAGGGGCATAATTATACTGACATATCTTCCTTGTATGGACTTGCCCCCTCCCCCCATTATATTATATTTTTTTAGGTGACAAACCATCACCGCACCGAGGGGCGTAGTTGTACTGACACATCTTCCTTGTATGGTCTTGCCCCCCAATATCATATCTTTTTTAGGGGAAAAACTAGAACCGCACCGAGGGGCATAGTTGTACTGACACATCCTCCTTGCATGGACTTGTCCCCATTATCGGGGAATATTTGTACTCACACATCTTCGTTGTATGGACTTGCCCTCCATTATCTTATATTTTTTAGGCGGAAAACCAGCACCGCACCGAGGGGCATAGTTGTACTGACACATCTTCCTTGTAAGGACTTGCCCCCAATTATCTTATCTTTTTTAAGGGAAACCAGCACCGCACCGAGGGTCATAGTTGTACTGTTACATCTTCCTTGTATGGACTTGCCCCCCCATTATCTTATCTTTTTGACAGTAAAAACCAGCACCGCACCGAGCGGCAAAGTTGTACTGACATATCTTCCTTGTATGGACTTGCCCCCGCATTATCTTATCTTTTTTAGGGGAAAATCCAGCACCGCACCGAGAGGCTTAGTTGTACTGACACATCTTCCTTGTATGGACTTGCCCACCATTATCTATCTAAGGGTGTCTGGTTGTGTGTGGGGGGGATTGAATAACCCACTGTGCCTGTCAAACTATCCAATTGCCGTGTTAGCGCGAGGCCGTGCCAGGGGAGGGGGGCCGGGAACCCCCTCCCTAATCCCGGCGAGGCCGAGCCAGGAACGAGCCATAGAAGGCGACGACGCGGTTTGCCGCAGCGTTGCATGCGGAGGCGAGTCCATAACATGACTTGCCCACATTATCTTATCTTTTTTAGGAGGAAAACAAGCACCACACCGAGGGGCATAGTTGTACCGACACATCTTCCTTCCATAGACTTGCCCCCATTATCTTATCTTCTTTTAGGGGAAAAACCAACACCGCACCGTGGGGCATAGTTGTACTAACAAATCTTCCTTGTATGGACTTGCCCCCATTATCTTATCTTTTTTAACGGAAAAACCAGCACCGCAATATGGGGCATAGTTGTACTGACACATCTTCCTTGTATGGACTTGCCCACCCCCCAACCTTATCTTCAATTCTTTTAGGGGGAAAACCAACTACGCACTGAGGCATAGTTGTACTCACACATATTCCTTGTATGGACTTGCCCCCCATAATCTTATCTTTTTTAGGGGAAAACTAGCACCGCACCGAGGGGCATAATTATACTGACATATCTTCCTTGTATGGACTTGCCCCCTCCCTCCATTATATTATCTTTTTTTAGGTGAAAAACCATCACCGCACCGAGGGGCGTTGTTGTACTGACACATCTTCCTTGTATGGTCTTGCCCCCCAATATCATATCTTTTTTAGGGGAAAAACTAGAACCGCACCGAGGGGCATAGTTGTACTGACACATCCTCCTTGCATGGACTTGTCCCCATTATTGGGGAATATTTGTACTCACACATCTTCGTTGTATGGACTTGCCCTCCATTATCTTATCTTTTTTAGGCGGAAAACTAGCACCGCACCGAGGGGCATAGTTGTACTGACACATCTTCCTTGTAAGCACTTGCCCCCAATTATCTTATCTTTTTTAAGGGAAAACCAGCACTGCACCGAGGGTCATAGTTGTACTGTTACATCTTCCTTGTATGGACTTGCCCCCCCATTATCTTATCTTTTTGACAGTAAAAACCAGCACCGCACCGAGCGGCAAAGTTGTACTGACATATCTTCCTTGTATGGACTTGCCCCGCATTATCTTATCTTTTTTAGGGGAAAATTCAGCACCGCACCGAGAGGCACAGTTGTACTGACACATCTTCCTTGTATGGACTTGCCCACCATTATCTATCTAAGGGTGTCTAGGTGTGTGGGGGGGATTGAATAAGCCACTGTGCCTGCCAAACTATCCAATTGCCGTGTTAGCGTGAGGCTGTGCAACGGGAGGGGGGTCGGGAACCCCCTCCCTAATCCCGGTGAGGCCGAGCCAGGAACGATCCGTAGAAGGCGACGACGCGGTTTGCCGCAGCGTCGCATGCGGAGGCGAGTCCATAACATGACTTGCCCACATTATCTTCTCTTTTTTAGGAGGAAAACCAGCACCGCACCGAGGGGCATAGTTGTACCGACACATCTTCCTTCCATAGACTTGCCCCCATTATCTTATCTTCTTTTAGGGGAAAACCCAACACCGCACCGAGGGGCATAGTTGTACTAACAAATCTTCCTTGTATGGACTTGCCACCATTATCTTATCTTTTTTAACGGAAAAACCAGCACCGCAATATGGGGCATAGTTGTACTGACACATCTTTCTTGTATGGACTTGCCCACCCCCCAACCTTATCTTAAATTCTTTTAGGGGGAAAACCAACTCCGCACTGAGGCATAGTTGTACTCACACATATTCCTCGTATGGACTTGCCCCCCGTTATCGGGCATAGTTGTACTGACACATCTTCCTTGTATGAACTTGTCCCCCTTTATCTTATCTTTTTGTAGGGGGAAAACCAGCACCGCATCAAGGGGCATAGTTGTACTGACACATCTTCATTGTATGGACTTGCCCCCTGTTATCTATCTTAGGGTGTGTGGGTGCGTGCAGGGGGAAATAGAATAACTGCACCGAGCCTGTCAAATGAGCGCACTGGTGCGTTAGCGCGAGGACGAGCCGAGAGGGAGTAGGGGTCGGGACCCCCCCTCCTCATCCCGGCGAGGCCAAGCTAGGAAAGAACCATAGCAGGCGACGACGAGACATGTCGCGGCGACGCATGATGAGGCGAGTCCGTAACATGTCTTGCGCCCATTATCTTATATTTTTTAGGAGAAACCAGCACCGCACCGAGGGGCATAGTTCTACTGACACATCTTCCTTGTATGGACTTGCCCCCCATTATCGGGGCATAGTTGTACTGACACATCTTGCTTGTATGGATGTTCCCCCACATTATCTTATCTTTTTTAGGGGAAAACCAGCACAGCACCGAGGGGCATAGCTGTACTGACACATCTTCCTTGTATGGACTTGCCCCCCATTATGTTATCTTCTTTTAGGGGAAAAACCAACACCGCACCGAGGGCATAGTTGTATCCACACATGTTCCTTGTATGGACTTGCCACCATTATCTTATCTTTTTTTAGGGGAAAACCAACACTGCACCAAGGGGCATAGTTGTACTGACATATCTTTCTTGTATGGAATTGCCCCCCATTATCTTAACTTTTTTAGGGCAAAACCAGCACCGCACCGAGGGGCATACTTGTACTGACACATCTTCCTTGCATGGACTTTCCCCAATTATCGGGGCATAGTTGTACCCACACATCTTCCTTTTATGGACTTGCCCCCATTATCTTGTCTTTTTAGGGGAAAAACCAGCACCGCACCGAGGGGCATAGTTGTACTAACACATCTTCCTCGTATGGACTTGCACCCATTACCAGGGCATAGTTGTACTGACACATCTTCCTTGCATGGACTTTCCCCCCACTATCTTATCTTTTTTTCTTGAAAAACCTGCATCGTATCGAGGGGAATAGTTGTACTGACACATCTTCCTTGTAAGGACTTGACCCCCGTTATCTTATCTTTTTTAGGGGGAAAACCAGCACCGCACTGAGGGGCATAGTTGTACGGACACATCTTCCTTGTATGGACTTGCCCCCCCCGATTATCTTATCTTTTTAGGGGAAAAACTAGCACCGCACCGAGGGCATAGTTGTACAGACACATCTTCGTTGTATGGAATTGATCCCCATTATCTTATCTTTTTTAGGGGGAATACCAACACCGCACCGAGGGGCATAGTTGTACTGACACATCTTCCTTGTATGGACTTCCCCCAATTATCTATCTTAGGGTGTGTGGGTGTGTGTGGGGGGAAATTGAATAACCCACTACGCCTGTCAAACGAGCAAATTTCCGCGTTAGCGCGAGGCCGAACCGGGGGAGGGGTGTCGGGAACGCCCTCCCTAATCCTGGTGAGGCCGAGCCAGGAAGGAGCCGTACAAGGCGACAACGCGGCTTGCCGCAGCGTCGCATGCGGAGGCGAGTCCATAACATGACTTGCCCCCATTAGCTTATATTTTTTAGGGGAAAACAAGCACTGCATTGAGGGGCATAGTTGTACTGACACATCTTGCTTCCATAGACTTGCCCCCATTATCTTATCTTCTTTTAGGGGAAAAACGAACACCGCACCGAGGGCATTGTTGTACTCACACATCTTCCTTGTATGGACTTGCCCCCCATTATCTGATCTTTTTTTAGGGGAAAACAAGCACCTTACGGAGGGCCATAGTTGCACTGACATATCTTCCTTGTATGGACTTGCTCCCCCATTACCTTATATTTTTTAGGGGGAAAACTAGCAACGCAACGAGGGGCATAGTTTTATTGACACATCTTACTTGTATGGACACTCCCCAATTATCGGTGCATAGTTGTACTGACACATCTTCCTTGTATGGGCTTTCCCTCCATTATCTTTTCTTTTTTCGGGAAAAACCTGCATCGTACCGAGGGGCATAGTTGTACTGACACATCTTCCTCGGATGGACTTGCCCCCCTTTATCTTATATTTTTAGGGGAAAAACCAGCACCGCACCGTGGGGCATAGTTGTACTAACACATGTTCCTTGTATGCTCATGCCCCCCATTATCGGGACATAGTTGTATTGACACATCGTCCTTGTATGGACTTTCCCCCCATTATCTTATATTTTTAGGGGAAAACCAGCACCGCACCGAGGGCATAGTTGTACTGACACATCCTCCTTGTATGGACTTGACCCCCATTATCTTATCTTTTTTAGGGGGAAAACCAGCACCGCACCGAGGGGCATAGTTGTACTGACACATCTTCCTTGTATGGACTTGCCCCCAATTATCTTATCTTTTTTAAGGGAAAACCAGCACCACACAGAGGGGAATAGTTGTACTGGTACATCTTCCTTTTATGGACTTGCCCCCCATTATCTTATCTTTTTTAGGGGAAAAACCAGCACCGCACCGAGGGGCATAGTGGTACGGACACATCTTCCTTGTATGGACTTTCCCCCCATTATCTTATCTTTTTTACAGGAAAAACAAGCACCGCACCGAGGGGCATAGTTGTACTGACATATCTTCCTTGTATGGAACTGCCCCCGCATTATCTTATCTTTTTTACGGGAAAATCCAGCACCGCGCCGAGAGACACAGTTGTACTGACACATCTTCCTTGTATGGACTTGCCCCCCATTATCTATCTTAGAGTGTGTGGGTGTGTGTGTGTGGGGGGGGGGAATTGAATAACCCACTGCGCCTGTCAAACTAGCCAATTGTCGTGTTAGCGCGAGGCCGATCCGGGGGAGGGGGGTCGGGAACCCCCTCCCTAATCCCGGCGAGGCCGAGCCAGGAACGATCTGTAGAAGGCGATGACGCTGCTTGCCGCAGCGTCGCATGCGGAGGCAAGTCCATAAGATGACTTGCCCACATTATCTTATCTTTTTTATGGGGAAAACCAGCACCGCACCCAGGGGCATAGTTGAACCGACACATCTTCCTTCCATAGACTTGCCCCCATTATCTTATCTTCTTTTAGGGGAAAAACAAACACCTCACCGAGGGGCATAGTTGTACTAACACATCTTCCTTGTATGGACTTGCCCCCATTATCTTATCTTTTTTAACAGAAAAACCAGCACCGCAATATGGGGCATAGCTGTACTGACACATCTTCCTTGTATGGACTTGCCCCCCCCCCTTATCTTAAATTCGTTTAGGGGGAAAACCAACTTCGCACTGAGGGCATAGTTGTACTCACACATCTTCCTTGTATGGACTTGCCCCCCATTATCTTATCTTTCTTAGGGGAAAACTAGCACCGGACCGAGGGGCATAATTGTACTGACATATCTTCCTTGTATGGACTTGCTCCCCCATTACCTTATCTTTTTTAGGGGGAAAACTAGCAACGCAACGAGGGGCATAGTTTTATTGACACATCTTACTTGTATGGCACTCCCCAATTATCGGTGCATAGTTGTACTGACACATCTTCCTTGTATGGACTTTCCCTCCATTATCTTATCTTTTTTTCGGGAAAAACCTGCATCGTACCGAAGGGCATAGTTGTACTGAGACATCTTCCTCGTATGGACTTGCCCCCCTTTATCTTATCTTTTTAGGGGAAAAACCAGCACCGCACCGAGGGGCATAGTTGTACTAACACATGTTCCTTGTATGGACTTGCCCCCCATTATCGGGACATAGTTTTATTGACACATCGTCCTTGTATGGACTTTCCCCCCATTATCTTTTCTTTTTAGGGGAAAACCAGCACTGCACCGAGGGCATAGTTGTACTGACACATCTTCCTTGCATGGACTTTTCCCAATTATCGGGGCATAGTTGTACTCACACATCCTCCTTTTATGCACTTGCCCCCATTATCTTATCTTTTTAGGGGAAAAACCAGCACCGCACCTAGGGGCATAGTTGTACTAACACATCTTCCCCGTATGGACTTGCCCCCATTACCAGGGCATAGTTGTACTGACACATCTTCCTTGCATGGACATTCCCCCCATTATCTTATCTTTTTTTCTGGAAAAACCTGCATCGTATCGACGGGCATAGTTGCACTGTCACATCTTCCTTGTGTGGACTTGCCACCCTTTATCTTATATTTTTAGGGGAAATCCAGCAGCGCATCGAGGGGCATAGTTGTACTAACACGTCTTTGTTGTATGGACTTGCCCCCCATTATCGGGGCATAGTTGTACTGACACATCTTCCTTGTATGGACTTGCCCACATTATCTTATCTTTTTTGAGGGGAAAAACCAACACCTCACCGAGGGGCATAGTTGTACTTACACATCTTCCTTGTAAGGACTTGCCCCCCATTATCTTATCTTTTTTAGGGGAAAAACCATCACAGCACCGAGGGCATAGTTGTACTGACACATCTTCCTTGTAAGGACTTGACCCCCATTATATTATCTTTTTAGGGGGAAAACCAGCACCGCACCGAGGGGCATAGTTGTACGGACACATCTTCCTTGTATGGACTTGCCCCCCATTATCTTATCTTTTTAGGGGGAAAACCAGCACCGCACCGAGGGCATAGTTGTACTGACACATCTTCGTTGTATGGAATTGATCCCCATTATCTTATCTTTTTTAGGGGGAAAACCAGCACCGCACCGAGGGGCATAGTTTTACTGACACATCTTCCTTGTATGGACTTCCCCCAATTATCTATCTTAGGGTGTGTGGGTGTGTGGGGGGGGGGAATTCAATAACCCACTACGCCTATCAAACGAGCAAATTGCCGCGTTAGCGCGAGGCCGAACCGGGGGAGGGGTGTCGGGAACGCCCTCCCTAATCCTGGCGAGGCCGAGCCAGGAACGAGCCGTAGAAGGCGACGACGCGGCTTGCCGCAGCATCGCATGCGGAGGCGAGTCCATAACATGACTTGCACCCATTAGCTTATCTTTTTTAGGGGGAAAACAAGCACTGCATTGAGGGGCATAATTGTACTGACACATCTTGCTTCCATAAACTTGCCCCCATTATCTTATCTTCTTTTTGGGGGAAAACGAACACCGCACCGAGGGCATTATTGTACTCACACCTCTTCCTTGTATGGACTTGCCCCCCATTATCTTATCTTTTTTTACGGGAAAACAAGCACCTTAAGGAGGTCCATAGTTGCATTGACATATCTTCCTTGTATGGACTTTCTCCGCCATTACCTTATCTTTTTTAGGGGGAAAACTAGCACCGCAACGAGGGGCATAGTTTTATTGGCAAATCTTACTTGTATGGACACTCCCCAATTATCGGTGCATAGTTGTACCGACACATCTTCCTTGTATGGACTTTCCCTCGATTATCTTATCTTTTTTTCGGGAAAAACCTGCATCGTACCGAGGGGCATAGTTGTACTGACACATCTTCCTCGTATGGACTTGCCCCCCTTTACCTTATCTTTTTAGGGGAAAAACCAGCACCGCACCGAGGGGCATATTTGTACTAACACATCTTCCTTGTATGGACTTGCCCCCCATTATCGGGGCATAGTTGTACTGACACATCTTCCTTGTATGGACTTGCCCACATTATCTTATCTTTTTTGAGGGGAAAAACGAGCACCGCATCGAGGGGCATAGTTGCACTTACACATCTTCGTAGTATGAACTTGCCCCCCATTATCGGGACATAGTTGTATTGACACATCGTCCTTGTATGGACTTGCCCCCCATTATCTTATCTTTTTAGGGGAAAACCAGCACCGCACCGAGGGCATAGTTGTACTGACACATCTTTCTTGTATGGACTTGACCCCCATTATCTTATATTTTTTAGGGGGAAAACCAGCACCGCACCAAGGGGCATAGTTGTACTGACACATCTTCCTTGTATGGACTTGCCCCAGATTATCTTATCTTTTTTAAGGGAAAACCAGCACCGCACAGAGGGGCATAGTTGTACTGTTACATCTTCCTTTTATCGACTTGCCCCCCATTATCTTATCTTTTTTAGGGGAAAAACCAGCACCGCACCGAGGGGCATAGTGGTACTAACACATCTTCCTTGTATGGACTTTCCCCCCATTATCTTATCTTTTTTACAGGAAAAACCAGCACCGCACCGAGGGGCGTAGTTGTACTGACATATCTTCCTTGTATGGACTTGCCCCCGCATTATCTTCTCGTTTTTAGGGGAAAATCCAGCACCGCACCGAGAGACACAGTTGTACTGACACATCTTCCTTGTATGGACTGGCCCCCCATTATCTATCTTAGAGTCTGTGTGTGTGGGGGGGGGGAGGAACTGAATGACCCACTGCGCCTATCAAACTAGCCAATTGCCGTGTTAGCGCGAGGCCGAACTGGGGAAGGGGGGTCGTGAACCCCCTCCCTAATCCCGGCGAGGCAGAGCCAGGAACGATCCGTAGAAGGCGATGACGCGGCTTGCCGCAGCGTCGCATGCGGAGGCGAGTCCATAACATGACTTGCCCACATTATCTTATCTTTTTTAGGGGGAAAACCAGCACCGCACCGAGGGGCATAGTTGTACCAACACATCTTCCTTCCATAGACTTGCCCCCATTATCTTATCTTCTTTTAGGGGAAAAACCAACACCTCACCGAGGGGCATAGTTGTACTAACACATCTTCCTTGTATGGACTTGCCCCATTATCTTATCTTTTTTAACGGAAAAACCAGCACCGCTATATGGGGCATAGTTGTACTGACACATCTTCCTTGTATGGACTTGCCCCCCCCCCCTTATCTTAAATTCTTTTAGGGGGAAAACCTACTCCGCACTGAGGGCATAGTTGTAATGACACATCTTCCTTGTATGGTCGTGCCCCCCAATATCATATCTTTTTAGGGGAAAAACTTGCACCGCACCGATGGGCATAGTTATACTGACACATCATCGTTGCATGGACTTGCGCCCATTATCGGGACATATTTGTACTCACACATCTTCATTTTGTGGACTTGCCACCCTTTATCTTATCTTTTTAGGGGAAAAACCAGCAGCGCATCGAGGGGCATAGTTGTACTAACACGTCTTCCTTGTATGGACTCGCCCCCCATTATCGGGGCATAGTTGTACTGACACATCTTCCTTGTATGGACTTGCCCACATTATCTTATCTTTTTTGAGGGGAAAAACCAGCACCTCACCGAGGGGCATAATTGTACTTACACATCTTCCTTGTATGGACTTGCCCCCCATTATCTTATCTTTTTTAGGGGAAAAACCAGCACCGCACCGAGGGCATAGTTGTACTGACACATCTTCCTTGTAAGGACTTGACCCCCATTATATTATATTTTTAGGGGGAAAACCAGCACCGCACCGAGGGGCATAGTTGTACGGACACATCTTCCTTGTATGGACTTGCCCCCCATTATCTTATCTTTTTAGGGGAAAAACCAGCACCGCACCGAGGGCATAGTTGTACTGACACATCTTCGTTGTATGGAATTGATCCCCATTATCTTATCTTTTTTAGGGGGAAAACCAGCACCGCACCGAGGGGCATAGTTGTACTGACACATCTTCCTTGTATGGACTTCCCCAAATTATCTATCTTAGGGTGTGTGGGTGTGTGTGGGGAGGAATTGAATAACCCACTACACCTGTCAAACGAGCAAATTGCCGCGTTAGCGCGAGGCCGAACCGGGGGAGGGGTGTCGGGAACGCCCTCCCTAATCCTGGCGAGGCCGAGCCAGGAACGATCCGTAGAAGGCGACGACGCGGCTTGCCGCAGCGTTGCATGCGGAGGCGAATCCATAACATGACTTGCCCCCATAAGCTTATCTTTTTTAAGGGGAAAACAAGCACTGCATTGAGGGGCATAGTTGTACTGACACATCTTGCTTCCATAGACTTGCCCCCATTATCTTATCTTCTTTTATGGGAAAAACGAACACCGCACCGAGGGCATTATTGTACTCACACATCTTCCTTTTATGGACTTGCCCCCCATTATCTTAGCTTTTTTTAGGGGAAAACAAGCACCTTAAGGAGGGCCATAGTTGCACTGACATATCTTCCTTGTATGGACTTGCTCCCCCATTGCCTTCTCTTTTTTAGGGGGAAAACTAGCACCGCAACGAGGGTCATAGTTTTATTGACACATCTTACTTGTATGGACACTCCCCAATTATCGGTGCATAGTTGTACTGACACATCTTCCTTGTATGGACTTTCCCTCCATTATCTTATCTTTTTTTCGGGAAAAACCTGCATCGTACCGAGGGGCATAGTTGTACTGACACATCTTCCTCGTATGGACTTGCCCCCCTTTATCTCATCTTTTTAGGGGAAAAACCAGCACCGCAACGAGGGGCATAGTTGTACTAACACATCTTCCTTGTATGGACTTGCCCCCCATCATCGGGGCATAGTTGTACTGACACATCTTCCTTGTATGGACTTGCCCACATTATCTTATCTTTTTTGAGGGGAAAAACCAGCACCGCATCGAGGGGCATAGTTGTACTTACACATCTTCGTTGTATGGACTTGCCCCCCATTATCGGGACATAGTTGTATTGACACATCGTCCTTGTATGGACTTGCCCCCTATTATCTTATCTTTTGAGGGGAAAACCAGCACCGCACCGAGGGCATAGTTGTAGTGACACATCTTCCTTGTATGGACTTGACCCCCATTATCTTATCTTTTTTAGGGGGAAAACCAGCACCGCACCGAGGGGCATAGTTGTACTGACATATCTTCCTTGCATGGACTTTCCCCAATTATCGGGGCATAGTTGTACTCACACATCCTCCTTTTATGGACTTGCCCCCATTATCTTATCTTTTTAGGGGAAAAACCAGCACCGCACCTAGGGGCATAGTTGTACTAACACATCTTCCCCGTATGGACTTGCCCCCATTACCAGGGCATAGTTGTACTGACACATCTTCCTTGCATGGACATTCCCCCCATTATCTTATCTTTTTTTCTGGAAAAACCTGCATCGTATCGAGGGGCATAGTTGCACTGTCACATCTTCCTTGTGTGGACTTGCCACCCTTTATCTTATCTTTTTAGGGGAAAATCCAGCAGCGCATCGAGGGGCATAGTTGTACTAACACGTCTTTGTTGTATGGACTTGCCCCCCATTATCGGGGCATAGTTGTACTGACACATCTTCCTTGTATGGACTTGCCCACATTATCTTATCTTTTTTGAGGGGAAAAACCAGCACCTCACCGAGGGGCATAGTTGTACTTACACATCTTCCTTGTAAGGACTTGCCCCCCATTATCTTATCTTTTTTAGGGGAAAAACCATCACCGCACCGAGGGCATAGTTGTACTGACACATCCTCCTTGTAAGGACTTGACCCCCATTATATTATCTTTTTAGGGGGAAAACCAGCACCGCACCGAGGGGCATAGTTGTACGGACACATCTTCCTTGTATGGACTTGCCCCCCATTATCTTATCTTTTTAGGGGGAAAACCAGCACCGCACCGAGGGCATAGTTCTACTAACATATCTTCGTTGTATGGAATTGATCCCCATTATCTTATCTTTTTTAGGGGGAAAACCAGCACCGCACCGAGGGGCATAGTTGTACTGACACATCTTCCTTGTATGGACTTCCCCCAATTATCTATCTTAGGGTGTGTGGGTGTGTGTGGGGGGGAATTGAATAACCCACTACGCCTATCAAACGAGCAAATTGCCGCGTTAGCGCGAGGCCGAACCGGGGGAGGGGTGTCAGGAACGCCCTCCCTAATCCTGGCGAGGCCGAGCCAGGAACGAGCCGTAGAAGGCGACGACGCGGCTTGCCGCAGCATCGCATGCGGAGGCGAGTCCATAACATGACTTGCACCCATTATCTTATCTTTTTTAGGGGGAAAACAAGCACTGCATTGAGGGGCATAGTTGTACTGACACATCTTGCTTCCATAAACTTGCCCCCATTATCTTATCTTCTTTTAGGGGGAAAACGAACACCGCACCGAGGGCATTATTGTACTCACACCTCTTCCTTGTATGGACTTGCCCCCCATTATCTTATCTTTTTTTACGGGAAAACAAGCACCTTAAGGAGGTCCATAGTTGCACTGACATATCTTCCTTGTATGGACTTTCTCCGCCATTACCTTATCTTTTTTAGGGGGAAAACTAGCACCGCAACGAGGGGCATAGTTTTATTGACAAATCTTACTTGTATGGACACTCCCCAATTATCGGTGCATAGTTGTACTGACACATCTTCCTTGTATGGACTTTCCCTCGATTATCTTATCTTTTTTTCGGGAAAAACCTGCATCGTACCGAGGGGCATAGTTGTACTGACACATCTTCCTCGTATGGACTTGCCCCCCTTTACCTTATCTTTTTAGGGGAAAAACCAGCACCGCACCGAGGGGCATAGTTGTACTAACACATCTTCCTTGTATGGACTTGCCCCCCATTATCGGGGCATAGTTGTACTGACACATCTTCCTTGTATGGACTTGCCCACATTATCTTATCTTTTTTGAGGGAAAAAACGAGCACCGCATCGAGGGGCATAGTTGTACTTACACATCTTCGTAGTATGAACTTGCCCCCCATTATCGGGACATAGTTGTATTGACACATCGTCCTTGTATGACTTGCCCCCCATTATCTTATCTTTTTAGGGGAAAACCAGCACCGCACCGAGGGCATAGTTGTACTGACACATCTTTCTTGTATGGACTTGACCCAGATTATCTTATCTTTTTTAAGGGAAAACCAGCACCGCACAGAGGGGCATAGTTGTACTGTTACATCTTCCTTTTACCGACTTGCCCCCCATTATCTTATCTTTTTTAGGGGAAAAACCAGCACCGCACCGAGGGGCATAGTGGTACTAACACATCTTCCTTGTATGGACTTTCCCCCCATTATCTTATCTTTTTTACAGGAAAAACCAGCACCGCACCGAGGGGCGTAGTTGTACTGACATATCTTCCTTGTATGGACTTGCCCCCGCATTATCTTCTCGTTTTTAGGGGAAAATCCAGCACCGCACCGAGAGACACAGTTGTACTGACATATCTTACTTGTATGGACTGGCCCCCCATTATCTATCTTAGAGTCTGTGTGTGTGGGGGGGGGGAGGAACTGAATGACCCACTGCGCCTGTCAAACTAGCCAATTGCCGTGTTAGCGCGAGGCCGAACTGGGGGAGGGGGGTCGTGAACCCCCTCCATTATCCCGGCGAGGCAGAGCCAGGAACGATCCGTAGAAGGCGATGACGCGGCTTGCCGCAGCGTCGCATGCGGAGGCGAGTCCATAACATGACTTGCCCACATTATCTTATCTTTTTTAGGGGAAAAACCAGCACCGCACCGAGGGGCATAGTTGTACCAACACATCTTCCTTCCATAGACTTGCCCCCATTATCTTATCTTCTTTTAGGAGAAAAACCAACACCTCACCGAGTGGCATAGTTGTACTAACACATCTTCCTTGTATGGACTTGCCCCATTATCTTATCTTTTTTAACGGAAAAACCAGCACCGCTATATGGGGCATAGTTGTACTGACACATCTTCCTTGTATGGACTTGCCCCCCCCCCCCCTTATCTTAAATTCTTTTAGGGGGAAAACCTACTCCGCACTGAGGGCATAGTTGTAATGACACATCTTCCTTGTATGGTCGTGCCCCCCAATATCATATCTTTTTAGGGGAAAAACTAGCACCGCACCGATGGGCATAGTTATACTGACACATCCTCGTTGCAAGGACTTGCGCCCATTATCGGGGCATATTTGTACTCACACATCTTCATTGTGTGGACTTGCCACCCTTTATCTTATCTTTTTAGGGGAAAAACCAGCAGCGCATCGAGGGGCATAGTTGTACTAACACGTCTTCCTTGTATGGACTTGCCCCCCATTATCGGGGCATAGTTGTACTGACACATCTTCCTTGTATGGACTTGCCCACATTATCTTATCTTTTTTGAGGGGAAAAACCAGTACCTCACCGTGGGGCATAGTTGTACTTACACATCTTCCTTGTAAGGACTTGCCCCCCATTATCTTATCTTTTTTAGGGGAAAAACCAGCACCGCACCGAGGGCATAGTTGTACTGACACATCTTCCTTGTAAAGACTTGACCCCCATTATATTATCTTTTTAGGGGGAAAACCAGCACCGCACCGAGGGGCATAGTTGTACGGACACATCTTCCTTGTATGGACTTGCCCCCCATTATCTTATCTTTTTAGGGGGAAAACCAGCACCGCACCGAGGGCATAGTTGTACTGACACATCTTCGTTGTATGGAATTGATCCCCATTATCTTATCTTTTTTAGGGGGAAAACCAGCACCGCACCGAGGGGCATAGTTGTACTGACACATCTTCCTTGTATGGACTTCCCCCAATTATCTATCTTAGGGTGTGTGGGTGTGTGTGGGGGGGAATTGAATGACCCACTACGCCTATCAAACGAGCAAATTGCCGCGTTAGCGCGAGGCTGAACCGGGGGAGGGGTGTCGGGAACGCCCTCCCTAATCCTGGCGAGGCCGAGCCAGGAACGAGCCGTAGAAGGCGACGACGCGGCTTACCGCAGCATCGCATGCGGAGGCGAGTCCATAACATGACTTGCCCCCATTAGCTTATCTTTTTTAGTGGGAAAACAAGCACTGCATTGAGGGGCATAGTTGTACTGACACATCTTGCTTCCATAGACTTGCCCCCATTATCTTATCTTCTTTTAGGGGGAAAACGAACACCGCACCGAGGGCATTATTGTACTCACACATCTTCCTTGTATGGACTTGCCCCCCATTATCTTATCTTTTTTTACGGGAAAACAAGCACCTTAAGGAGGTCCATAGTTGCACTGACATATCTTCCTTGTATGGACTTGCTCCGCCATTACCTTATCTTTTTTAGGGGGAAAACTAGCACCGCAACGAGGGGCATAGTTTTATTGACACATCTTACTTGTATGGACACTCCCCAATTATCGGTGCATAGTTGTACTGACACATCTTCCTTGTATGGACTTTCCCTCCATTATCTTATCTTTTTTTGGGAAAAACCTGCATCGTACCGAGGGGCATAGTTGTACTGACACATCTTCCTCGTATGGACTTGCCCCCCTTTATCTTATCTTTTTAGGGGAATAACCAGCACCGCATCGAGGGGCATAGTTGTACTAACACATCTTCCTTGTATGGACTTCCCCCCCATTATCGGGGCATAGTTGTACTGACACATCTTCCTTGTATGGACTTGCCCACATTATCTTATCTTTTTTGAGGGGAAAAACCAGCACCGCATCGAGGGGCATAGTTGTACTTACACATCTTCGTTGTATGGACTTGCCCCCCATTATCCGGACATAGTTGTATTGACACATCGTCCTTGTATGGACTTGCCCCCCATTATCTTATCTTTTCAGGGGAAAACCAGCACCGCAACGAGGGCATAGTTGTAGTGACACATCTTCCTTGTATGGACTTGACCCCCATTATCTTATCTTTTTTAGGGGGAAAACCAGCACCGCACCGAGGGGCATAGTTCTACTGACACATCTTCCTTGTATGGACTGGCCCCCCATTATCTTATCTTTTTTAAGGGAAAACCAGCACCGCACCGAGGGGCATAGTTGTACTGTGACATCTTCCTTGTATGGACTTGCCCCCCATTATCTTATCTTTTTTAGGGGAAAAACCAGCACCGCACCGAGGGCATAGTTGTACTGACACATCTTCCTTGTAAGGACTTGACCCCCATTATATTATCTTTTTAGGGGGAAAACTAGCACCGCACTGAGGGGCATAGTTGTACGGACACATCTTCCTTGTATGTACTTGCCCCCCATTATCTTATCTTTTTAGGGGAAAAACCAGCACCGCACCGAGGGCATAGTTGTACTGACACATCTTCCTTGTTTGGACTTGCCCCCATTATCTTATCTTTTTTAGGGGAAAACCAACACCGCACCGAGGGGCACAGTTGTACTGACATATCTTTCTTGTATGGACTTGCCCCCCCCCCCATTATCGGATATTTGTTAGGGGAAAAATCAGCACATCACCGAGGGGCATAGTTGCACTGACACATCTTCCTTGTCTGGAATTGCCCCCCATTATCTTATCTTTTTTAGGGCAAAACCAGCACTGCACCGAGGGGCATAGTTGTAATGACACATCTTCCTTGCATGGACTTCCCCCCATTATCGGGGCATAGTTTTACTGACACATCTTCCTTTTATGAACTTGCCCCCATTATCTTATCTTTTTAGGGGAAAAACCAGCACCACACCGAGGGGCATAGTTGTACTGACACATCTTCCTTGTATGGACTTGCCCCCATGTACTGACACATCTTCCTTGTATGGACTTTCCCACCATTATCTTATCTTTTTTTCGGGAAAAACCTGCATCGTACCGCGGGGCATAGTTGTACTGACACATCTTCCTTGTATGGACTTGCCCCCCTTTATTGTATCTTTTTTAGGAGAAAAACCAGCACCGCACCGAGGGGGATAGTTGTACTAACACATCTTCCTTGTATGGACTTGCCCCCCATTATCGGGGCATAGTTGTACTGAAACATCTTCCTTGTATGGACTTGCCCACATTATCTTATCTTTTTTGAGGGGAAAAACCAGCACCTCACCGAGGGGCATAGTTGTACTTACACATCTTCCTTGTATGGACTTGCCCCCCATTATCTTATCTTTTTAGGGGAAAAACCAGCACCGCACCGAGGGTCATAATTGTACTTACACATCTTCTTTGTATGGACTTGCCACCGATTATCGGGACATAGTTGTATTGACACATCTTCCTTGTATGGACTTGCCCCCATTATATTATCTTTTTAGGAGAAAAACCAGCACCGCACCGAGGGCATAGTTGTACTGACACATCTTCCTTGTATGGACATGACCCCCATTATCTTATATTTTTTAGGGGGAAAACCAGCACCGCACCGAGGGGCATAGTTGTACTAACACATCTTCCTTGTATGGACTTGCCCCCCCATTATCTTATCTTTTTTAAGGGAAAACCAGCACCGCACCGAGGGGCATAGTTTTATTGACACATCTTACTTGTATGGACACTCCCCAATTATCGGTGCATAGTTGTACTGACACATCTTCCTTGTATGGACTTTCCCTCCATTATCTTATCTTTTTTTCAGGAAAAACCTGCATCGTACCGAGGGGCATAGTTGTACTGACATATCTTCCTTGTATGGACTTTCCCCCCTTTATCTTATCTTTTTAGGGGAAAAACCAGCACCGCACCGAGGGGCATAGTTGTACTAACACATCTTCCTTGTATGGACTTGCCCCCCATTATCGGGGCATAGTTGTACTGACACATCTTCCTTGTATGGACTTGCCCACATTATCTTATCTTTTTTGAGGGGAAAAACCAGCACCGCATCGAGGGGCATAGTTGTACTTCCACATCTTCGTTGTACGGACTTGCCCCCCATTATCGGGACATAGTTGTATTGACACATCGTCCTTGTATGGACTTGCCCCCCATTATCTTATCTTTTTAGGGGAAAACGAGCACCGCAACGAGGGCATAGTTGTAGTTAAACATCTTCCTTTTATGGAATTGACCCTCATTATCTTATCTTTTTTAGGGGGAAAACCAGCACCGCACCGAGGGGCATAGTTCTACTGACACATCTTCCTTGTATGGACTTGCCCCCCATTATCTTATCTTTTTTAAGGGAAAACCAGCACCGCACCGAGGGGCATAGTTGTCCTGACACATCTTCCTTGTAAGGACTTGACCCCCATTATATTATCTTTTTAGGAGGAAAACCAGCACCGTACCGAGGGGCATAGTTGTACGGACACATCTTCCTTGTATGGACTTGCCCCCCATTATCTTATCTTTTTAGGGGAAAAACCAGCACCGCACCGAGGGCATAGTTGTACTGACACATCTTCCTTGTTTGGACTTTCCCCCATTATCTTATCTTTTTTAGGGGAAAACCAACACCGCACCGAGGGGCACAGTTGTACTGACATATCTTTCTTGTATGGACTTGCCCCCCCCATCATCGGATATTTTTTAGGGGAAAAATCAGCACATCACCGAGGGGCATAGTTGTACTGACACATCTTCCTTGTCTGGAATTGCCCCCCATTATCTTATCTTTTTTAGGGCAAAACCAGCACTGCACCGAGGGGCATAGTTGTACTGACACATCTTCCTTGTCTGGAATTGCCCCCCATTATCTTATCTTTTTTAGGGCAAAACCAGCACTGCACCGAGGGGCATAGTTGTACTGACACATCTTCCTTGCATGGACTTCCCCCCATTATCGGGGCATAGTTGTACCGACACATCTTCCTTTTATGGACTTGCCCCCATTATCTTATCTTTTTAGGGGAAAAACCAGCACCACACCGAGGGGCATAGTTGTACTGACACATCTTCCTTGTGTGGACTTGCCCCCATGTACTGACACATCTTCCTTGTATGGACTTTCCCACCATTATCTTATCTTTTTTTCGGGAAAAACCTGCATCGTACCGCGGGGCATAGTTGTACTGACACATCTTCCTTGTATGGACTTGCCCCCCTTTATTGTATCTTTTTTAGGAGAAAAACCAGCACCGCACCGAGGGGGATAGTTGTACTAACACATCTTCCTTGTATGGACTTGCCCCCCATTATCGGGGCATAGTTGTACTGAAACATCTTCCTTGTATGGACTGGCCCACATTATCTTATCTTTTTTGAGGGGAAAAACCAGCACCTCACCGAGGGGCATAGTTGTACTTACACATCTTCCTTGTATGGACTTGCCCCCCATTATCTTATCTTTTTTAGGGGAAAAACCAGCACCGCACCGAGGGTCATAATTGTACTTACACATCTTCTTTGTATGGACTTGCCACCGATTATCGGGACATAGTTGTATTGACACATCTTCCTTGTATGGACTTGCCCCCATTATCTTATCTTTTTAGGAGAAAAACCAGCACCGCATCGAGGGCATAGTTGTACTGACACATCTTCCTTGTATGGACTTGACCCCCATTATCTTATCTTTTTTAGGGGGAAGACCAGCACCGCACCGAGGGGCATAGTTCTACTGACACATCTTCCTTGTATGGACTGGCCCCCCCATTATCTTATCTTTTTTAAGGGAAAACCAGCACCGCACCGAGGGGCATAGTTGTACTGTGACATCTTCCTTGTATGGACTTGCCCCCCATTATCTTATCTTTTTTAGGGGAAAAACCAGCACCGCACCGAGGGCATAGTTGTACTGACACATCTTCCTTGTAAGGACTTGACCCCCATTATATTATCTTTTTAGGGGGAAAACTAGCACCGCACCGAGGGGCATAGTTGTACGGGCACATCTTCCTTGTATGTACTTGCCCCCCATTATCTTATCTTTTTAGGGGAAAAACCAGCACCGCACCGAGGGCATAGTTGTACTGACACATCTTCCTTGTTTGGACTTGCCCCCATTATCTTATCTTTTTTAGGGGAAAACCAACACCGCACCGAGGGGCACAGTTGTACTGACATATCTTTCTTGTATGGACTTGCCCCCCCCCATTATCGGATATTTGTTAGGGGAAAAATCAGCACATCATCGAGGGGCATAGTTGTACTGACACATCTTCCTTGTCTGGAATTGCCCCCCATTATCTTATCTTTTTTAGGGCAAAACCAGCACCGCACCGAGGGGCATACTTGTACTGACACATCTTCCTTGCATGGACTTCCCCCCATTATCGGGGCATAGTTGTACTGACACATCTTCCTTTTATGGACTTGCCCCCATTATCTTATCTTTTTAGGGGAAAAACTAGCACCACACCGAGGGGCATAGTTGTACTGACACATCTTCCTTGTATGGACTTGCCCCCATGTACTGACACATCTTCCTTGTATGGACTTTCCCACCATTATCTTATCTTTTTTTCGGGAAAAACCTGCATCGTACCGTGGGGCATAGTTGGACTGACACATCTTCCTTGTATGGACTTGCCCCCCTTTATTGTATCTTTTTTAACTAGCACCGCACCGAGGGGGATAGTTGTACTAACACATCTTCCTTGTATGGACTTGCCCCCCATTATCGGGGCATAGTTGTACTGAAACATCTTCCTTGTATGGACTTGCCCACATTATCTTATCTTTTTTGAGGGGAAAAACCAGCACCTCACCGAGGGGCATAGTTGTACTTACACATCTTCCTTGTATGGACTTGCCCCCCATTATCTTATCTTTTTAGGGGAAAAACCAGCACCGCACCGAGGGTCATAATTGTACTTACACATCTTTTTTGTATGGACTTGCCACCGATTATCGGGACATAGTTGTATTGACACATCTTCCTTGTATGGACTTGCCCCCATTATATTATCTTTTTAGGAGAGAAACCAGCACCGCACCGAGGGCATAGTTGTACTGACACATCTTCCTTGTCTGGACATGACCCCCATTATCTTATATGTTTTAGGGGGAAAACCAGCACCGCACCGAGGGGCATAGTTCTACTGACACATCTTCCTTGTATGGACTTGCCCCCCCATTATCTTATCTTTTTTAAGGGAAAACCAGCACCGCACCGAGGGGCATAGTTTTATTGACACATCTTACTTGTATGGACACTCCCCAATTATCGGTGCATAGTTGTACTGACACATCTTCCTTGTATGGACTTTCCCTCCATTATCTTATCTTTTTTTCAGGAAAAACCTGCATCGTACCGAGGGGCATAGTTGTACTGACACATCTTCCTTGTATGGACTTTCCCCCCTTTATCTTATCTTTTTAGGGGAAAAACCAGCACCGCACCGAGGGGCATAGTTGTACTAACACATCTTCCTTGTATGGACTTGCCCCCCATTATCGGGGCATAGTTGTACTGACACATCTTCCTTGTATGGACTTGCCCACATTATCTTATCTTTTTTGAGGGGAAAAACCAGCACCGCACCGAGGGGCAGAGTTCTACTGACACATCTTCCTTGTATGGACTTGCCCCCCATTATCTTATCTTTTTTAAGGGAAAACCAGCACCTCACCGAGGGGCATAGTTGTCCTGACACATCTTCCTTGTAAGGACTTGACCCCCATTATATTATCTTTTTAGGGGGAAAACCAGCACCGTACCGAGGGGCATAGTTGTACGGACACATCTTCCTTGTATGGACTTGCCCCCCATTATCTTATCTTTTTAGGGGAAAAACCAGCACCGCACCGAGGGCATATTTGTACTGACACATATTCCTTGTTTGGACTTTCCCCCATTATCTTATCTTTTTTAGGGGAAAACCAACACCGCACCGAGGGGCACAGTTGTACTCACATATCTTTCTTGTATGGACTTGCCCCCCCCATTATCGGATATTTTTTAGGGGAAAAATCAGCACATCACCGAGGGGCATAGTTGTACTGACACATCTTCCTTGTCTGGAATTGCCCCCCATTATCTTATCTTTTTAGGGCAAAACCAGCACTGCACCGAGGGGCATAGTTGTACTGACACATCTTCCTTGCATGGACTTCCCCCCATTATCGGGGCATAGTTGTACTGACACATCTTCCTTTTATGGACTTGCCCCCATTATCTTATCTTTTTAGGGGAAAAACCAGCACCACACCGAGGGGCATAGTTGTACTGACACATCTTCCTTGTATGGACTTGCCCCCCATTATCGGGGCATAGTTGTACTGAAACATCTTCCTTGTATGGACTTTCCCACCATTATCTTATCTTTTTTTCGGGAAAAACCTGCATCGTACCGCGGGGCATAGTTGTACTGACACATCTTCCTTGTATGGACTTGCCCCCCTTTATTGTATCTTTTTTAGGAGAAAAACCAGCACCGCACCGAGGGGGATAGTTGTACTAACACATCTTCCTTGTATGGACTTGCCCCCCATTATCGGGGCATAGTTGTACTGAAACATCTTCCTTGTATGGACTTGCCCACATTATCTTATCTTTTTTGAGGGGAAAAACCAGCACCTCACCGAGGGGCATAGTTGTACTTACACATCTTCCTTGTATGGACTTGCCCCCCATTATCTTATCTTTGTTAGGGGAAAAACCAGCACCGCACCGAGGGTCATAATTGTACTTACACATCTTCTTTGTATGGACTTGCCACCGATTATCGGGACATAGTTGTATTGACACATCTTCCTTGTATGGACTTGCCCCCATTATATTATCTTTTTAGGAGAAAAACCAGCACCGCACCGAGGGCATAGTTGTACTGACACATCTTCCTTGTATGGACTTGACCCCCATTATCTTATCTTTTTTAGGGGGAAAACCAGCACCGCACCGAGGGGCATAGTTCTACTGACACATCTTCCTTGTATGGACTTGCCCCCCCATTATCTTATCTTTTTTACGCGAAAACCAGCACCGCACCGAGGGGCATAGTTGTACTGTGACATCTTCCTTGTATGGACTTGCCCCCCATTATCTTATCTTTTTTAGGGGAAAAACCAGCACCGCACCGAGGGCATAGTTGTACTGACACATCTTCCTTGTAAGGACTTGACCCCCATTATATTATCACCGAGGGCATAGTTGTACTGACACATCTTCGTTGTGTGGAATTGATCCCCATTATCTTATCTTTTTTAGGGGGAAAACCAGCACCGCACCGAGGGGCATAGTTGTACTGACACATCTTCCTTGTATGGACTTCCCCAAATTATCTATCTTAGGGTGTGTGGGTGTGTGGGGGGGGGGGGAATTGAATAACCCACTACGCCTGTCAAACGAGCAAATTGTCGCGTTAGCGCGAGGCCGAACCGGGGGAGGGGTGTCGGGAACGCCCTCCCTAATCCTGGCGAGGCCGAGCCAGGAACGAGCCATAGAAGGCGACGACGCGGCTTGCCGCAGCGTCGCATGCGGAGGCGAGTCCATAACATGACTTGCCCCCATTAGCTTATCTTTTTTAGGGGGAAAACAAGCACTGCATTGAGGGGCATAGTTGTACTGACACATCTTGCTTCCATAGACTTGCCCCCATTATCTTATCTTCTTTTAGGGGAAAACGAACACCGCACCGAGGGCATTATTGTACTCACACATCTTCCTTGTATGGACTTGCCCCCCATTATCTTATCTTTTTTTAGGGGAAAACAAGCACCTTAAGGAGGGCCATAGTTGCATTGACATATCTTCCTTGTATGGACTTGCTCCCCCATTACCTTCTCTTTTTTAGGGGGAAAACTAGCACCGCAACGAGGGGCATAGTTTTATTGACACATCTTACTTGTATGGACACTCCCCAATTATCGGTGCATAGTTGTACTGACACATCTTCCTTGTATGGACTTTCCCTCGATTATCTTATCTTTTTTTCGGGAAAAACCTGCATCGTACCGAGGGGCATAGTTGTACTGACACATCTTCCTCGTATGGACTTGCCCCCCTTTACCTTATCTTTTTAGGGGAAAAACCAGCACCGCACCGAGGGGCATAGTTGTACTAACACATCTTCCTTGTATGGACTTGCCCCCCATTATCGGGGCATAGTTGTACTGACACATCTTCCTTGTATGGACTTGCCCACATTATCTTATCTTTTTTGAGGGAAAAAATGAGCACCGCATCGAGGGGCATAGTTGTACTTACACATCTTCGTAGTATGAACTTGCCCCCCATTATCGGGACATAGTTGTATTGACACATCGTCCTTGTATGACTTGCCCCCCATTATCTTATCTTTTTAGGGGAAAACCAGCACCGCACCGAGGGCATAGTTGTACTGACACATCTTTCTTGTATGGACTTGACCCAGATTATCTTATCTTTTTTAAGGGAAAACCAGCACCGCACAGAGGGGCATAGTTGTACTGTTACATCTTCCTTTTACCGACTTGCCCCCCATTATCTTATCTTTTTTAGGGGAAAAACCAGCACCGCACCGAGGGGCATAGTGGTACTAACACATCTTCCTTGTATGGACTTTCCCCCCCATTATCTTATCTTTTTTACAGGAAAAACCAGCACCGCACCGAGGGGCGTAGTTGTACTGACATATCTTCCTTGTATGGACTTGCCCCCGCATTATCTTCTCGTTTTTAGGGGAAAATCCAGCACCGCACCGAGAGACACAGTTGTACTGACATATCTTACTTGTATGGACTGGCCCCCCATTATCTATCTTAGAGTCTGTGTGTGTGTGGGGGGGGGGGGAGGAACTGAATGACCCACTGCGCCTGTCAAACTAGCCAATTGCCGTGTTAGCGCGAGGCCGAACTGGGGGAGGGGGGTCGTGAACCCCCTCCATTATCCCGGCGAGGCAGAGCCAGGAACGATCCGTAGAAGGCGATGACGCGGCTTGCCGCAGCGTCGCATGCGGAGGCGAGTCCATAACATGACTTGCCCACATTATCTTATCTTTTTAGGGGAAAAACCAGCACCGCACCGAGGGGCATAGTTGTACCAACACATCTTCCTTCCATAGACTTGCCCCCATTATCTTATCTTCTTTAGGAGAAAAACCAACACCTCACCGAGTGGCATAGTTGTACTAACACATCTTCCTTGTATGGACTTGCCCCATTATCTTATCTTTTTTAACGGAAAAACCAGCACCGCTATATGGGGCATAGTTGTACTGACACATCTTCCTTGTATGGACTTGCCCCCCCCCCCCCTTATCTTAAATTCTTTTAGGGGGAAAACCTACTCCGCACTGAGGGCATAGTTGTAATGACACATCTTCCTTGTATGGTCGTGCCCCCCAATATCATATCTTTTTAGGGGAAAAACTAGCACCGCACCGATGGGCATAGTTATACTGACACATCCTCGTTGCAATGGACTTGCGCCCATTATCGGGGCATATTTGTACTCACACATCTTCATTGTGTGGACTTGCCACCCTTTATCTTATCTTTTTAGGGGAAAAACCAGCAGCGCATCGAGGGGCATAGTTGTACTAACACGTCTTCCTTGTATGGACTTGCCCCCCATTATCGGGGCATAGTTGTACTGACACATCTTCCTTGTATGGACTTGCCCACATTATCTTATCTTTTTTGAGGGGAAAAACCAGTACCTCACCGTGGGGCATAGTTGTACTTACACATCTTCCTTGTAAGGACTTGCCCCCCATTATCTTATCTTTTTTAGGGGAAAAACCAGCACCGCACCGAGGGCATAGTTGTACTGACACATCTTCCTTGTAAAGACTTGACCCCCATTATATTATCTTTTTAGGGGGAAAACCAGCACCGCACCGAGGGGCATAGTTGTACGGACACATCTTCCTTGTATGGACTTGCCCCCCATTATCTTATCTTTTTAGGGGGAAAACCAGCACCGCACCGAGGGCATAGTTGTACTGACACATCTTCGTTGTATGGAATTGATCCCCATTATCTTATCTTTTTTAGGGGGAAAACCAGCACCGCACCGAGGGGCATAGTTGTACTGACACATCTTCCTTGTATGGACTTCCCCCAATTATCTATCTTAGGGTGTGTGGGTGTGTGTGGGGGGGAATTGAATGACCCACTACGCCTATCAAACGAGCAAATTGCCGCGTTAGCGCGAGGCTGAACCGGGGGAGGGGTGTCGGGAACGCCCTCCCTAATCCTGGCGAGGCCGAGCCAGGAACGAGCCGTAGAAGGCGACGACGCGGCTTACCGCAGCATCGCATGCGGAGGCGAGTCCATAACATGACTTGCCCCCATTAGCTTATCTTTTTTAGTGGGAAAACAAGCACTGCATTGAGGGGCATAGTTGTACTGACACATCTTGCTTCCATAGACTTGCCCCCATTATCTTATCTTCTTTTAGGGGGAAAACGAACACCGCACCGAGGGCATTATTGTACTCACACATCTTCCTTGTATGGACTTGCCCCCCATTATCTTATCTTTTTTTACGGGAAAACAAGCACCTTAAGGAGGTCCATAGTTGCACTGACATATCTTCCTTGTATGGACTTGCTCCGCCATTACCTTATCTTTTTTAGGGGGAAAACTAGCACCGCAACGAGGGGCATAGTTTTATTGACACATCTTACTTGTATGGACACTCCCCAATTATCGGTGCATAGTTGTACTGACACATCTTCCTTGTATGGACTTTCCCTCCATTATCTTATCTTTTTTTGGGAAAAACCTGCATCGTACCGAGGGGCATAGTTGTACTGACACATCTTCCTCGTATGGACTTGCCCCCCTTTATCTTATCTTTTTAGGGGAATAACCAGCACCGCATCGAGGGGCATAGTTGTACTAACACATCTTCCTTGTATGGACTTCCCCCCCATTATCGGGGCATAGTTGTACTGACACATCTTCCTTGTATGGACTTGCCCACATTATCTTATCTTTTTTGAGGGGAAAAACCAGCACCGCATCGAGGGGCATAGTTGTACTTACACATCTTCGTTGTATGGACTTGCCCCCCATTATCCGGACATAGTTGTATTGACACATCGTCCTTGTATGGACTTGCCCCCCATTATCTTATCTTTTCAGGGGAAAACCAGCACCGCAACGAGGGCATAGTTGTAGTGACACATCTTCCTTGTATGGACTTGACCCCCATTATCTTATCTTTTTTAGGGGGAAAACCAGCACCGCACCGAGGGGCATAGTTCTACTGACACATCTTCCTTGTATGGACTGGCCCCCCATTATCTTATCTTTTTTAAGGGAAAACCAGCACCGCACCGAGGGGCATAGTTGTACTGTGACATCTTCCTTGTATGGACTTGCCCCCCATTATCTTATCTTTTTTAGGGGAAAAACCAGCACCGCACCGAGGGCATAGTTGTACTGACACATCTTCCTTGTAAGGACTTGACCCCCATTATATTATCTTTTTAGGGGGAAAACTAGCACCGCACTGAGGGGCATAGTTGTACGGACACATCTTCCTTGTATGTACTTGCCCCCCATTATCTTATCTTTTTAGGGGAAAAACCAGCACCGCACCGAGGGCATAGTTGTACTGACACATCTTCCTTGTTTGGACTTGCCCCCATTATCTTATCTTTTTTAGGGGAAAACCAACACCGCACCGAGGGGCACAGTTGTACTGACATATCTTTCTTGTATGGACTTGCCCCCCCCCCCATTATCGGATATTTGTTAGGGGAAAAATCAGCACATCACCGAGGGGCATAGTTGCACTGACACATCTTCCTTGTCTGGAATTGCCCCCCATTATCTTATCTTTTTTAGGGCAAAACCAGCACTGCACCGAGGGGCATAGTTGTAATGACACATCTTCCTTGCATGGACTTCCCCCCATTATCGGGGCATAGTTTTACTGACACATCTTCCTTTTATGAACTTGCCCCCATTATCTTATCTTTTTAGGGGAAAAACCAGCACCACACCGAGGGGCATAGTTGTACTGACACATCTTCCTTGTATGGACTTGCCCCCATGTACTGACACATCTTCCTTGTATGGACTTTCCCACCATTATCTTATCTTTTTTCGGGAAAAACCTGCATCGTACCGCGGGGCATAGTTGTACTGACACATCTTCCTTGTATGGACTTGCCCCCCTTTATTGTATCTTTTTTAGGAGAAAAACCAGCACCGCACCGAGGGGGATAGTTGTACTAACACATCTTCCTTGTATGGACTTGCCCCCCATTATCGGGGCATAGTTGTACTGAAACATCTTCCTTGTATGGACTTGCCCACATTATCTTATCTTTTTTGAGGGGAAAAACCAGCACCTCACCGAGGGGCATAGTTGTACTTACACATCTTCCTTGTATGGACTTGCCCCCCATTATCTTATCTTTTTAGGGGAAAAACCAGCACCGCACCGAGGGTCATAATTGTACTTACACATCTTCTTTGTATGGACTTGCCACCGATTATCGGGACATAGTTGTATTGACACATCTTCCTTGTATGGACTTGCCCCCATTATATTATCTTTTTAGGAGAAAAACCAGCACCGCACCGAGGGCATAGTTGTACTGACACATCTTCCTTGTATGGACATGACCCCCATTATCTTATATTTTTTAGGGGGAAAACCAGCACCGCACCGAGGGGCATAGTTGTACTAACACATCTTCCTTGTATGGACTTGCCCCCCCATTATCTTATCTTTTTTAAGGGAAAACCAGCACCGCACCGAGGGGCATAGTTTTATTGACACATCTTACTTGTATGGACACTCCCCAATTATCGGTGCATAGTTGTACTGACACATCTTCCTTGTATGGACTTTCCCTCCATTATCTTATCTTTTTTTCAGGAAAAACCTGCATCGTACCGAGGGGCATAGTTGTACTGACATATCTTCCTTGTATGGACTTTCCCCCCTTTATCTTATCTTTTTAGGGGAAAAACCAGCACCGCACCGAGGGGCATAGTTGTACTAACACATCTTCCTTGTATGGACTTGCCCCCCATTATCGGGGCATAGTTGTACTGACACATCTTCCTTGTATGGACTTGCCCACATTATCTTATCTTTTTTGAGGGGAAAAAACCAGCACCGCATCGAGGGGCATAGTTGTACTTCCACATCTTCGTTGTACGGACTTGCCCCCCATTATCGGGACATAGTTGTATTGACACATCGTCCTTGTATGGACTTGCCCCCCATTATCTTATCTTTTAGGGGAAAACGAGCACCGCAACGAGGGCATAGTTGTAGTTAAACATCTTCCTTTTATGGAATTGACCCTCATTATCTTATCTTTTTTAGGGGGAAAACCAGCACCGCACCGAGGGGCATAGTTCTACTGACACATCTTCCTTGTATGGACTTGCCCCCCATTATCTTATCTTTTTTAAGGGAAAACCAGCACCGCACCGAGGGGCATAGTTGTCCTGACACATCTTCCTTGTAAGGACTTGACCCCCATTATATTATCTTTTTAGGAGGAAAACCAGCACCGTACCGAGGGGCATAGTTGTACGGACACATCTTCCTTGTATGGACTTGCCCCCCATTATCTTATCTTTTTAGGGGAAAAACCAGCACCGCACCGAGGGCATAGTTGTACTGACACATCTTCCTTGTTTGGACTTTCCCCCATTATCTTATCTTTTTTAGGGGAAAACCAACACCGCACCGAGGGGCACAGTTGTACTGACATATCTTTCTTGTATGGACTTGCCCCCCCCATCATCGGATATTTTTTAGGGGAAAAATCAGCACATCACCGAGGGGCATAGTTGTACTGACACATCTTCCTTGTCTGGAATTGCCCCCCATTATCTTATCTTTTTTAGGGCAAAACCAGCACTGCACCGAGGGGCATAGTTGTACTGACACATCTTCCTTGTCTGGAATTGCCCCCCATTATCTTATCTTTTTTAGGGCAAAACCAGCACTGCACCGAGGGGCATAGTTGTACTGACACATCTTCCTTGCATGGACTTCCCCCCATTATCGGGGCATAGTTGTACCGACACATCTTCCTTTTATGGACTTGCCCCCATTATCTTATCTTTTTAGGGGAAAAACCAGCACCACACCGAGGGGCATAGTTGTACTGACACATCTTCCTTGTGTGGACTTGCCCCCATGTACTGACACATCTTCCTTGTATGGACTTTCCCACCATTATCTTATCTTTTTTTCGGGAAAAACCTGCATCGTACCGCGGGGCATAGTTGTACTGACACATCTTCCTTGTATGGACTTGCCCCCCTTTATTGTATCTTTTTTAGGAGAAAAACCAGCACCGCACCGAGGGGGATAGTTGTACTAACACATCTTCCTTGTATGGACTTGCCCCCCATTATCGGGGCATAGTTGTACTGAAACATCTTCCTTGTATGGACTGGCCCACATTATCTTATCTTTTTTGAGGGGAAAAACCAGCACCTCACCGAGGGGCATAGTTGTACTTACACATCTTCCTTGTATGGACTTGCCCCCCATTATCTTATCTTTTTTAGGGGAAAAACCAGCACCGCACCGAGGGTCATAATTGTACTTACACATCTTCTTTGTATGGACTTGCCACCGATTATCGGGACATAGTTGTATTGACACATCTTCCTTGTATGGACTTGCCCCCATTATCTTATCTTTTTAGGAGAAAAACCAGCACCGCATCGAGGGCATAGTTGTACTGACACATCTTCCTTGTATGGACTTGACCCCCATTATCTTATCTTTTTTAGGGGGAAGACCAGCACCGCACCGAGGGGCATAGTTCTACTGACACATCTTCCTTGTATGGACTGGCCCCCCCATTATCTTATCTTTTTTAAGGGAAAACCAGCACCGCACCGAGGGGCATAGTTGTACTGTGACATCTTCCTTGTATGGACTTGCCCCCCATTATCTTATCTTTTTTAGGGGAAAAACCAGCACCGCACCGAGGGCATAGTTGTACTGACACATCTTCCTTGTAAGGACTTGACCCCCATTATATTATCTTTTTAGGGGGAAAACTAGCACCGCACCGAGGGGCATAGTTGTACGGGCACATCTTCCTTGTATGTACTTGCCCCCCATTATCTTATCTTTTTAGGGGAAAAACCAGCACCGCACCGAGGGCATAGTTGTACTGACACATCTTCCTTGTTTGGACTTGCCCCCATTATCTTATCTTTTTTAGGGGAAAACCAACACCGCACCGAGGGGCACAGTTGTACTGACATATCTTTCTTGTATGGACTTGCCCCCCCCCATTATCGGATATTTGTTAGGGGAAAAATCAGCACATCATCGAGGGGCATAGTTGTACTGACACATCTTCCTTGTCTGGAATTGCCCCCCATTATCTTATCTTTTTTAGGGCAAAACCAGCACCGCACCGAGGGGCATACTTGTACTGACACATCTTCCTTGCATGGACTTCCCCCCATTATCGGGGCATAGTTGTACTGACACATCTTCCTTTTATGGACTTGCCCCCATTATCTTATCTTTTTAGGGGAAAAACTAGCACCACACCGAGGGGCATAGTTGTACTGACACATCTTCCTTGTATGGACTTGCCCCCATGTACTGACACATCTTCCTTGTATGGACTTTCCCACCATTATCTTATCTTTTTTTCGGGAAAAACCTGCATCGTACCGTGGGGCATAGTTGGACTGACACATCTTCCTTGTATGGACTTGCCCCCCTTTATTGTATCTTTTTTAACTAGCACCGCACCGAGGGGGATAGTTGTACTAACACATCTTCCTTGTATGGACTTGCCCCCCATTATCGGGGCATAGTTGTACTGAAACATCTTCCTTGTATGGACTTGCCCACATTATCTTATCTTTTTTGAGGGGAAAAACCAGCACCTCACCGAGGGGCATAGTTGTACTTACACATCTTCCTTGTATGGACTTGCCCCCCATTATCTTATCTTTTTAGGGGAAAAACCAGCACCGCACCGAGGGTCATAATTGTACTTACACATCTTTTTTGTATGGACTTGCCACCGATTATCGGGACATAGTTGTATTGACACATCTTCCTTGTATGGACTTGCCCCCATTATATTATCTTTTTAGGAGAGAAACCAGCACCGCACCGAGGGCATAGTTGTACTGACACATCTTCCTTGTCTGGACATGACCCCCATTATCTTATATGTTTTAGGGGGAAAACCAGCACCGCACCGAGGGGCATAGTTCTACTGACACATCTTCCTTGTATGGACTTGCCCCCCCATTATCTTATCTTTTTTAAGGGAAAACCAGCACCGCACCGAGGGGCATAGTTTTATTGACACATCTTACTTGTATGGACACTCCCCAATTATCGGTGCATAGTTGTACTGACACATCTTCCTTGTATGGACTTTCCCTCCATTATCTTATCTTTTTTTCAGGAAAAACCTGCATCGTACCGAGGGGCATAGTTGTACTGACACATCTTCCTTGTATGGACTTTCCCCCCTTTATCTTATCTTTTTAGGGGAAAAACCAGCACCGCACCGAGGGGCATAGTTGTACTAACACATCTTCCTTGTATGGACTTGCCCCCCATTATCGGGGCATAGTTGTACTGACACATCTTCCTTGTATGGACTTGCCCACATTATCTTATCTTTTTTGAGGGGAAAAACCAGCACCGCACCGAGGGGCAGAGTTCTACTGACACATCTTCCTTGTATGGACTTGCCCCCCATTATCTTATCTTTTTTAAGGGAAAACCAGCACCTCACCGAGGGGCATAGTTGTCCTGACACATCTTCCTTGTAAGGACTTGACCCCCATTATATTATCTTTTTAGGGGGAAAACCAGCACCGTACCGAGGGGCATAGTTGTACGGACACATCTTCCTTGTATGGACTTGCCCCCCATTATCTTATCTTTTTAGGGGAAAAACCAGCACCGCACCGAGGGCATATTTGTACTGACACATATTCCTTGTTTGGACTTTCCCCCATTATCTTATCTTTTTTAGGGGAAAACCAACACCGCACCGAGGGGCACAGTTGTACTCACATATCTTTCTTGTATGGACTTGCCCCCCCCATTATCGGATATTTTTTAGGGGAAAAATCAGCACATCACCGAGGGGCATAGTTGTACTGACACATCTTCCTTGTCTGGAATTGCCCCCCATTATCTTATCTTTTTTAGGGCAAAACCAGCACTGCACCGAGGGGCATAGTTGTACTGACACATCTTCCTTGCATGGACTTCCCCCCATTATCGGGGCATAGTTGTACTGACACATCTTCCTTTTATGGACTTGCCCCCATTATCTTATCTTTTTAGGGGAAAAACCAGCACCACACCGAGGGGCATAGTTGTACTGACACATCTTCCTTGTATGGACTTGCCCCCCATTATCGGGGCATAGTTGTACTGAAACATCTTCCTTGTATGGACTTTCCCACCATTATCTTATCTTTTTTTCGGGAAAAACCTGCATCGTACCGCGGGGCATAGTTGTACTGACACATCTTCCTTGTATGGACTTGCCCCCCTTTATTGTATCTTTTTTAGGAGAAAAACCAGCACCGCACCGAGGGGGATAGTTGTACTAACACATCTTCCTTGTATGGACTTGCCCCCCATTATCGGGGCATAGTTGTACTGAAACATCTTCCTTGTATGGACTTGCCCACATTATCTTATCTTTTTTGAGGGGAAAAACCAGCACCTCACCGAGGGGCATAGTTGTACTTACACATCTTCCTTGTATGGACTTGCCCCCCATTATCTTATCTTTGTTAGGGGAAAAACCAGCACCGCACCGAGGGTCATAATTGTACTTACACATCTTCTTTGTATGGACTTGCCACCGATTATCGGGACATAGTTGTATTGACACATCTTCCTTGTATGGACTTGCCCCCATTATATTATCTTTTTAGGAGAAAAACCAGCACCGCACCGAGGGCATAGTTGTACTGACACATCTTCCTTGTATGGACTTGACCCCCATTATCTTATCTTTTTTAGGGGGAAAACCAGCACCGCACCGAGGGGCATAGTTCTACTGACACATCTTCCTTGTATGGACTTGCCCCCCCATTATCTTATCTTTTTTACGCGAAAACCAGCACCGCACCGAGGGGCATAGTTGTACTGTGACATCTTCCTTGTATGGACTTGCCCCCCATTATCTTATCTTTTTTAGGGGAAAAACCAGCACCGCACCGAGGGCATAGTTGTACTGACACATCTTCCTTGTAAGGACTTGACCCCCATTATATTATCACCGAGGGCATAGTTGTACTGACACATCTTCGTTGTGTGGAATTGATCCCCATTATCTTATCTTTTTTAGGGGGAAAACCAGCACCGCACCGAGGGGCATAGTTGTACTGACACATCTTCCTTGTATGGACTTCCCCAAATTATCTATCTTAGGGTGTGTGGGTGTGTGGGGGGGGGGGGAATTGAATAACCCACTACGCCTGTCAAACGAGCAAATTGTCGCGTTAGCGCGAGGCCGAACCGGGGGAGGGGTGTCGGGAACGCCCTCCCTAATCCTGGCGAGGCCGAGCCAGGAACGAGCCATAGAAGGCGACGACGCGGCTTGCCGCAGCGTCGCATGCGGAGGCGAGTCCATAACATGACTTGCCCCCATTAGCTTATCTTTTTTAGGGGGAAAACAAGCACTGCATTGAGGGGCATAGTTGTACTGACACATCTTGCTTCCATAGACTTGCCCCCATTATCTTATCTTCTTTTAGGGGAAAAACGAACACCGCACCGAGGGCATTATTGTACTCACACATCTTCCTTGTATGGACTTGCCCCCCATTATCTTATCTTTTTTTAGGGGAAAACAAGCACCTTAAGGAGGGCCATAGTTGCATTGACATATCTTCCTTGTATGGACTTGCTCCCCCATTACCTTCTCTTTTTTAGGGGGAAAACTAGCACCGCAACGAGGGGCATAGTTTTATTGACACATCTTACTTGTATGGACACTCCCCAATTATCGGTGCATAGTTGTACTGACACATCTTCCTTGTATGGACTTTCCCTCGATTATCTTATCTTTTTTTCGGGAAAAACCTGCATCGTACCGAGGGGCATAGTTGTACTGACACATCTTCCTCGTATGGACTTGCCCCCCTTTACCTTATCTTTTTAGGGGAAAAACCAGCACCGCACCGAGGGGCATAGTTGTACTAACACATCTTCCTTGTATGGACTTGCCCCCCATTATCGGGGCATAGTTGTACTGACACATCTTCCTTGTATGGACTTGCCCACATTATCTTATCTTTTTTGAGGGAAAAAATGAGCACCGCATCGAGGGGCATAGTTGTACTTACACATCTTCGTAGTATGAACTTGCCCCCCATTATCGGGACATAGTTGTATTGACACATCGTCCTTGTATGACTTGCCCCCCATTATCTTATCTTTTTAGGGGAAAACCAGCACCGCACCGAGGGCATAGTTGTACTGACACATCTTTCTTGTATGGACTTGACCCAGATTATCTTATCTTTTTTAAGGGAAAACCAGCACCGCACAGAGGGGCATAGTTGTACTGTTACATCTTCCTTTTACCGACTTGCCCCCCATTATCTTATCTTTTTTAGGGGAAAAACCAGCACCGCACCGAGGGGCATAGTGGTACTAACACATCTTCCTTGTATGGACTTTCCCCCCATTATCTTATCTTTTTTACAGGAAAAACCAGCACCGCACCGAGGGGCGTAGTTGTACTGACATATCTTCCTTGTATGGACTTGCCCCCGCATTATCTTCTCGTTTTTAGGGGAAAATCCAGCACCGCACCGAGAGACACAGTTGTACTGACATATCTTACTTGTATGGACTGGCCCCCCATTATCTATCTTAGAGTCTGTGTGTGTGTGGGGGGGGGGGGAGGAACTGAATGACCCACTGCGCCTGTCAAACTAGCCAATTGCCGTGTTAGCGCGAGGCCGAACTGGGGGAGGGGGGTCGTGAACCCCCTCCATTATCCCGGCGAGGCAGAGCCAGGAACGATCCGTAGAAGGCGATGACGCGGCTTGCCGCAGCGTCGCATGCGGAGGCGAGTCCATAACATGACTTGCCCACATTATCTTATCTTTTTTAGGGGAAAAACCAGCACCGCACCGAGGGGCATAGTTGTACCAACACATCTTCCTTCCATAGACTTGCCCCCATTATCTTATCTTCTTTTAGGAGAAAAACCAACACCTCACCGAGTGGCATAGTTGTACTAACACATCTTCCTTGTATGGACTTGCCCCATTATCTTATCTTTTTTAACGGAAAAACCAGCACCGCTATATGGGGCATAGTTGTACTGACACATCTTCCTTGTATGGACTTGCCCCCCCCCCCCCTTATCTTAAATTCTTTTAGGGGGAAAACCTACTCCGCACTGAGGGCATAGTTGTAATGACACATCTTCCTTGTATGGTCGTGCCCCCCAATATCATATCTTTTTAGGGGAAAAACTAGCACCGCACCGATGGGCATAGTTATACTGACACATCCTCGTTGCATGGACTTGCGCCCATTATCGGGGCATATTTGTACTCACACATCTTCATTGTGTGGACTTGCCACCCTTTATCTTATCTTTTTAGGGGAAAAACCAGCAGCGCATCGAGGGGCATAGTTGTACTAACACGTCTTCCTTGTATGGACTTGCCCCCCATTATCGGGGCATAGTTGTACTGACACATCTTCCTTGTATGGACTTGCCCACATTATCTTATCTTTTTTGAGGGGAAAAACCAGTACCTCACCGTGGGGCATAGTTGTACTTACACATCTTCCTTGTAAGGACTTGCCCCCCATTATCTTATCTTTTTTAGGGGAAAAACCAGCACCGCACCGAGGGCATAGTTGTACTGACACATCTTCCTTGTAAAGACTTGACCCCCATTATATTATCTTTTTAGGGGGAAAACCAGCACCGCACCGAGGGGCATAGTTGTACGGACACATCTTCCTTGTATGGACTTGCCCCCCATTATCTTATCTTTTTAGGGGGAAAACCAGCACCGCACCGAGGGCATAGTTGTACTGACACATCTTCGTTGTATGGAATTGATCCCCATTATCTTATCTTTTTTAGGGGGAAAACCAGCACCGCACCGAGGGGCATAGTTGTACTGACACATCTTCCTTGTATGGACTTCCCCCAATTATCTATCTTAGGGTGTGTGGGTGTGTGTGGGGGGGAATTGAATGACCCACTACGCCTATCAAACGAGCAAATTGCCGCGTTAGCGCGAGGCTGAACCGGGGGAGGGGTGTCGGGAACGCCCTCCCTAATCCTGGCGAGGCCGAGCCAGGAACGAGCCGTAGAAGGCGACGACGCGGCTTACCGCAGCATCGCATGCGGAGGCGAGTCCATAACATGACTTGCCCCCATTAGCTTATCTTTTTTAGTGGGAAAACAAGCACTGCATTGAGGGGCATAGTTGTACTGACACATCTTGCTTCCATAGACTTGCCCCCATTATCTTATCTTCTTTTAGGGGGAAAACGAACACCGCACCGAGGGCATTATTGTACTCACACATCTTCCTTGTATGGACTTGCCCCCCATTATCTTATCTTTTTTTACGGGAAAACAAGCACCTTAAGGAGGTCCATAGTTGCACTGACATATCTTCCTTGTATGGACTTGCTCCGCCATTACCTTATCTTTTTTAGGGGGAAAACTAGCACCGCAACGAGGGGCATAGTTTTATTGACACATCTTACTTGTATGGACACTCCCCAATTATCGGTGCATAGTTGTACTGACACATCTTCCTTGTATGGACTTTCCCTCCATTATCTTATCTTTTTTTGGGAAAAACCTGCATCGTACCGAGGGGCATAGTTGTACTGACACATCTTCCTCGTATGGACTTGCCCCCCTTTATCTTATCTTTTTAGGGGAATAACCAGCACCGCATCGAGGGGCATAGTTGTACTAACACATCTTCCTTGTATGGACTTCCCCCCCATTTTCGGGGCATAGTTGTACTGACACATCTTCCTTGTATGGACTTGCCCACATTATCTTATCTTTTTTGAGGGGAAAAACCAGCACCGCATCGAGGGGCATAGTTGTACTTACACATCTTCGTTGTATGGACTTGCCCCCCATTATCCGGACATAGTTGTATTGACACATCGTCCTTGTATGGACTTGCCCCCCATTATCTTATCTTTTCAGGGGAAAACCAGCACCGCAACGAGGGCATAGTTGTAGTGACACATCTTCCTTGTATGGACTTGACCCCCATTATCTTATCTTTTTTAGGGGGAAAACCAGCACCGCACCGAGGGGCATAGTTCTACTGACACATCTTCCTTGTATGGACTGGCCCCCCATTATCTTATCTTTTTTAAGGGAAAACCAGCACCGCACCGAGGGGCATAGTTGTACTGTGACATCTTCCTTGTATGGACTTGCCCCCCATTATCTTATCTTTTTTAGGGGAAAAACCAGCACCGCACCGAGGGCATAGTTGTACTGACACATCTTCCTTGTAAGGACTTGACCCCCATTATATTATCTTTTTAGGGGGAAAACTAGCACCGCACTGAGGGGCATAGTTGTACGGACACATCTTCCTTGTATGTACTTGCCCCCCATTATCTTATCTTTTTAGGGGAAAAACCAGCACCGCACCGAGGGCATAGTTGTACTGACACATCTTCCTTGTTTGGACTTGCCCCCATTATCTTATCTTTTTTAGGGGAAAACCAACACCGCACCGAGGGGCACAGTTGTACTGACATATCTTTCTTGTATGGACTTGCCCCCCCCCCCCATTATCGGATATTTGTTAGGGGAAAAATCAGCACATCACCGAGGGGCATAGTTGCACTGACACATCTTCCTTGTCTGGAATTGCCCCCCATTATCTTATCTTTTTTAGGGCAAAACCAGCACTGCACCGAGGGGCATAGTTGTAATGACACATCTTCCTTGCATGGACTTCCCCCCATTATCGGGGCATAGTTTTACTGACACATCTTCCTTTTATGAACTTGCCCCCATTATCTTATCTTTTTAGGGGAAAAACCAGCACCACACCGAGGGGCATAGTTGTACTGACACATCTTCCTTGTATGGACTTGCCCCCATGTACTGACACATCTTCCTTGTATGGACTTTCCCACCATTATCTTATCTTTTTTTCGGGAAAAACCTGCATCGTACCGTGGGGTATAGTTGGACTGACACATCTTCCTTGTATGGACTTGCCCCCCTTTATTGTATCTTTTTTAACTAGCACCGCACCGAGGGGGATAGTTGTACTAACACATCTTCCTTGTATGGACTTGCCCCCCATTATCGGGGCATAGTTGTACTGAAACATCTTCCTTGTATGGACTTGCCCACATTATCTTATCTTTTTTGAGGGGAAAAACCAGCACCTCACCGAGGGGCATAGTTGTACTTACACATCTTCCTTGTATGGACTTGCCCCCCATTATCTTATCTTTTTAGGGGAAAAACCAGCACCGCACCGAGGGTCATAATTGTACTTACACATCTTCTTTGTATGGACTTGCCACCGATTATCGGGACATAGTTGTATTGACACATCTTCCTTGTATGGACTTGCCCCCATTATATTATCTTTTTAGGAGAAAAACCAGCACCGCACCGAGGGCATAGTTGTACTGACACATCTTCCTTGTATGGACATGACCCCCATTATCTTATATTTTTTAGGGGGAAAACCAGCACCGCACCGAGGGGCATAGTTGTACTAACACATCTTCCTTGTATGGACTTGCCCCCCCATTATCTTATCTTTTTTAAGGGAAAACCAGCACCGCACCGAGGGGCATAGTTTTATTGACACATCTTACTTGTATGGACACTCCCCAATTATCGGTGCATAGTTGTACTGACACATCTTCCTTGTATGGACTTTCCCTCCATTATCTTATCTTTTTTTCAGGAAAAACCTGCATCGTACCGAGGGGCATAGTTGTACTGACATATCTTCCTTGTATGGACTTTCCCCCCTTTATCTTATCTTTTTAGGGGAAAAACCAGCACCGCACCGAGGGGCATAGTTGTACTAACACATCTTCCTTGTATGGACTTGCCCCCCATTATCGGGGCATAGTTGTACTGACACATCTTCCTTGTATGGACTTGCCCACATTATCTTATCTTTTTTGAGGGGAAAAACCAGCACCGCATCGAGGGGCATAGTTGTACTTCCACATCTTCGTTGTACGGACTTGCCCCCCATTATCGGGACATAGTTGTATTGACACATCGTCCTTGTATGGACTTGCCCCCCATTATCTTATCTTTTTAGGGGAAAACGAGCACCGCAACGAGGGCATAGTTGTAGTTAAACATCTTCCTTTTATGGAATTGACCCTCATTATCTTATCTTTTTTAGGGGGAAAACCAGCACCGCACCGAGGGGCATAGTTCTACTGACACATCTTCCTTGTATGGACTTGCCCCCCATTATCTTATCTTTTTTAAGGGAAAACCAGCACCGCACCGAGGGGCATAGTTGTCCTGACACATCTTCCTTGTAAGGACTTGACCCCCATTATATTATCTTTTTAGGAGGAAAACCAGCACCGTACCGAGGGGCATAGTTGTACGGACACATCTTCCTTGTATGGACTTGCCCCCCATTATCTTATCTTTTTAGGGGAAAAACCAGCACCGCACCGAGGGCATAGTTGTACTGACACATCTTCCTTGTTTGGACTTTCCCCCATTATCTTATCTTTTTTAGGGGAAAACCAACACCGCACCGAGGGGCACAGTTGTACTGACATATCTTTCTTGTATGGACTTGCCCCCCCCATCATCGGATATTTTTTAGGGGAAAAATCAGCACATCACCGAGGGGCATAGTTGTACTGACACATCTTCCTTGTCTGGAATTGCCCCCCATTATCTTATCTTTTTTAGGGCAAAACCAGCACTGCACCGAGGGGCATAGTTGTACTGACACATCTTCCTTGTCTGGAATTGCCCCCCATTATCTTATCTTTTTTAGGGCAAAACCAGCACTGCACCGAGGGGCATAGTTGTACTGACACATCTTCCTTGCATGGACTTCCCCCCATTATCGGGGCATAGTTGTACCGACACATCTTCCTTTTATGGACTTGCCCCCATTATCTTATCTTTTTAGGGGAAAAACCAGCACCACACCGAGGGGCATAGTTGTACTGACACATCTTCCTTGTGTGGACTTGCCCCCATGTACTGACACATCTTCCTTGTATGGACTTTCCCACCATTATCTTATCTTTTTTTCGGGAAAAACCTGCATCGTACCGCGGGGCATAGTTGTACTGACACATCTTCCTTGTATGGACTTGCCCCCCTTTATTGTATCTTTTTTAGGAGAAAAACCAGCACCGCACCGAGGGGGATAGTTGTACTAACACATCTTCCTTGTATGGACTTGCCCCCCATTATCGGGGCATAGTTGTACTGAAACATCTTCCTTGTATGGACTGGCCCACATTATCTTATCTTTTTTGAGGGGAAAAACCAGCACCTCACCGAGGGGCATAGTTGTACTTACACATCTTCCTTGTATGGACTTGCCCCCCATTATCTTATCTTTTTTAGGGGAAAAACCAGCACCGCACCGAGGGTCATAATTGTACTTACACATCTTCTTTGTATGGACTTGCCACCGATTATCGGGACATAGTTGTATTGACACATCTTCCTTGTATGGACTTGCCCCCATTATCTTATCTTTTTAGGAGAAAAACCAGCACCGCATCGAGGGCATAGTTGTACTGACACATCTTCCTTGTATGGACTTGACCCCCATTATCTTATCTTTTTTAGGGGGAAGACCAGCACCGCACCGAGGGGCATAGTTCTACTGACACATCTTCCTTGTATGGACTGGCCCCCCCATTATCTTATCTTTTTTAAGGGAAAACCAGCACCGCACCGAGGGGCATAGTTGTACTGTGACATCTTCCTTGTATGGACTTGCCCCCCATTATCTTATCTTTTTTAGGGGAAAAACCAGCACCGCACCGAGGGCATAGTTGTACTGACACATCTTCCTTGTAAGGACTTGACCCCCATTATATTATCTTTTTAGGGGGAAAACTAGCACCGCACCGAGGGGCATAGTTGTACGGGCACATCTTCCTTGTATGTACTTGCCCCCCATTATCTTATCTTTTTAGGGGAAAAACCAGCACCGCACCGAGGGCATAGTTGTACTGACACATCTTCCTTGTTTGGACTTGCCCCCATTATCTTATCTTTTTTAGGGGAAAACCAACACCGCACCGAGGGGCACAGTTGTACTGACATATCTTTCTTGTATGGACTTGCCCCCCCCCATTATCGGATATTTGTTAGGGGAAAAATCAGCACATCATCGAGGGGCATAGTTGTACTGACACATCTTCCTTGTCTGGAATTGCCCCCCATTATCTTATCTTTTTTAGGGCAAAACCAGCACTGCACCGAGGGGCATAGTTGTAATGACACATCTTCCTTGCATGGACTTCCCCCCATTATCGGGGCATAGTTGTACTGACACATCTTCCTTTTATGGACTTGCCCCCATTATCTTATCTTTTTAGCGGAAAAACTAGCACCACACCGAGGGGCATAGTTGTACTGACACATCTTCCTTGTATGGACTTGCCCCCATGTACTGACACATCTTCCTTGTATGGACTTTCCCACCATTATCTTATCTTTTTTTCGGGAAAAACCTGCATCGTACCGTGGGGCATAGTTGGACTGACACATCTTCCTTGTATGGACTTGCCCCCCTTTATTGTATCTTTTTTAACTAGCACCGCACCGAGGGGGATAGTTGTACTAACACATCTTCCTTGTATGGACTTGCCCCCCATTATCGGGGCATAGTTGTACTGAAACATCTTCCTTGTATGGACTTGCCCACATTATCTTATCTTGTTTGAGGGGAAAAACCAGCACCTCACCGAGGGGCATAGTTGTACTTACACATCTTCCTTGTATGGACTTGCCCCCCATTATCTTATCTTTTTAGGGGAAAAACCAGCACCGCACCGAGGGTCATAATTGTACTTACACATCTTTTTTGTATGGACTTGCCACCGATTATCGGGACATAGTTGTATTGACACATCTTCCTTGTATGGACTTGCCCCCATTATATTATCTTTTTAGGAGAGAAACCAGCACCGCACCGAGGGCATAGTTGTACTGACACATCTTCCTTGTCTGGACATGACCCCCATTATCTTATATTTTTTAGGGGGAAAACCAGCACCGCACCGAGGGGCATAGTTCTACTGACACATCTTCCTTGTATGGACTTGCCCCCCCATTATCTTATCTTTTTTAAGGGAAAACCAGCACCGCACCGAGGGGCATAGTTTTATTGACACATCTTACTTGTATGGACACTCCCCAATTATCGGTGCATAGTTGTACTGACACATCTTCCTTGTATGGACTTTCCCTCCATTATCTTATCTTTTTTTCAGGAAAAACCTGCATCGTACCGAGGGGCATAGTTGTACTGACACATCTTCCTTGTATGGACTTTCCCCCCTTTATCTTATCTTTTTAGGGGAAAAACCAGCACCGCACCGAGGGGCATAGTTGTACTAACACATCTTCCTTGTATGGACTTGCCCCCCATTATCGGGGCATAGTTGTACTGACACATCTTCCTTGTATGGACTTGCCCACATTATCTTATCTTTTTTGAGGGGAAAAACCAGCACCGCACCGAGGGGCAGAGTTCTACTGACACATCTTCCTTGTATGGACTTGCCCCCCATTATCTTATCTTTTTTAAGGGAAAACCAGCACCTCACCGAGGGGCATAGTTGTCCTGACACATCTTCCTTGTAAGGACTTGACCCCCATTATATTATCTTTTTAGGGGGAAAACCAGCACCGTACCGAGGGGCATAGTTGTACGGACACATCTTCCTTGTATGGACTTGCCCCCCATTATCTTATCTTTTTAGGGGAAAAACCAGCACCGCACCGAGGGCATATTTGTACTGACACATCTTCCTTGTTTGGACTTTCCCCCATTATCTTATCTTTTTTAGGGGAAAACCAACACCGCACCGAGGGGCACAGTTGTACTCACATATCTTTCTTGTATGGACTTGCCCCCCCCATTATCGGATATTTTTTAGGGGAAAAATCAGCACATCACCGAGGGGCATAGTTGTACTGACACATCTTCCTTGTCTGGAATTGCCCCCCATTATCTTATCTTTTTTAGGGCAAAACCAGCACTGCACCGAGGGGCATAGTTGTACTGACACATCTTCCTTGCATGGACTTCCCCCCATTATCGGGGCATAGTTGTACTGACACATCTTCCTTTTATGGACTTGCCCCCATTATCTTATCTTTTTAGGGGAAAAACCAGCACCACACCGAGGGGCATAGTTGTACTGACACATCTTCCTTGTGTGGACTTGCCCCCATGTACTGACACATCTTCCTTGTATGGACTTTCCCACCATTATCTTATCTTTTTTTCGGGAAAAACCTGCATCGTACCGCGGGGCATAGTTGTACTGACACATCTTCCTTGTATGGACTTGCCCCCCTTTATTGTATCTTTTTTAGGAGAAAAACCAGCACCGCACCGAGGGGGATAGTTGTACTAACACATCTTCCTTGTATGGACTTGCCCCCCATTATCGGGGCATAGTTGTACTGAAACATCTTCCTTGTATGGACTTGCCCACATTATCTTATCTTTTTTGAGGGGAAAAACCAGCACCTCACCGAGGGGCATAGTTGTACTTACACATCTTCCTTGTATGGACTTGCCCCCCATTATCTTATCTTTTTTAGGGGAAAAACCAGCACCGCACCGAGGGTCATAATTGTACTTACACATCTTCTTTGTATGGACTTGCCACCGATTATCGGGACATAGTTGTATTGACACATCTTCCTTGTATGGACTTGCCCCCATTATATTATCTTTTTAGGAGAAAAACCAGCACCGCACCGAGGGCATAGTTGTACTGACACATCTTCCTTGTATGGACTTGACCCCCATTATATTATCTTTTTTAGGGGGAAAACCAGCACCGCACCGAGGGGCATAGTTCTACTGACACATCTTCCTTGTATGGACTTGCCCCCCCATTATCTTATCTTTTTTACGCGAAAACCAGCACCGCACCGAGGGGCATAGTTGTACTGTGACATCTTCCTTGTATGGACTTGCCCCCCATTATCTTATCTTTTTTAGGGGAAAAACCAGCACCGCACCGAGGGCATAGTTGTACTGACACATCTTCCTTGTAAGGACTTGACCCCCATTATATTATCACCGAGGGCATAGTTGTACTGACACATCTTCGTTGTGTGGAATTGATCCCCATTATCTTATCTTTTTTAGGGGGAAAACCAGCACCGCACCGAGGGGCATAGTTGTACTGACACATCTTCCTTGTATGGACTTCCCCAAATTATCTATCTTAGGGTGTGTGGGTGTGTGGGGGGGGGGGGAATTGAATAACCCACTACGCCTGTCAAACGAGCAAATTGTCGCGTTAGCGCGAGGCCGAACCGGGGGAGGGGTGTCGGGAACGCCCTCCCTAATCCTGGCGAGGCCGAGCCAGGAACGAGCCATAGAAGGCGACGACGCGGCTTGCCGCAGCGTCGCATGCGGAGGCGAGTCCATAACATGACTTGCCCCCATTAGCTTATCTTTTTTAGGGGGAAAACAAGCACTGCATTGAGGGGCATAGTTGTACTGACACATCTTGCTTCCATAGACTTGCCCCCATTATCTTATCTTCTTTTAGGGGAAAAACGAACACCGCACCGAGGGCATTATTGTACTCACACATCTTCCTTGTATGGACTTGCCCCCCATTATCTTATCTTTTTTTAGGGGAAAACAAGCACCTTAAGGAGGGCCATAGTTGCATTGACATATCTTCCTTGTATGGACTTGCTCCCCCATTACCTTCTCTTTTTTAGGGGGAAAACTAGCACCGCAACGAGGGCCATAGTTGTATTGACACATCTTACTTGTATGGACACTCCCCAATTATCGGTGCATAGTTGTACTGACACATCTTCCTTGTATGGACTTTCCCTCCATTATCTTATCTTTTTGTTCGGGAAAAACCGGCATCGTACCGAGGGGCATAGTTGTACTGACACATCTTCCTCGTATGCACTTGCCCCCCTTTATCTTATCTTTTTAGGGGAAAAACCAGCACCGCACCAAAGGGCATAGTTGTACTAACACATCTTCCTTGTATGGACTTGCCCCCCATTATCGGGGCATAGTTGTACTGACACATCTTCCTTGTATGGACTTGCCGACATTATCTTATCTTTTTTGAGGGGAAAAACCAGCACCGCATCGAGGGGCATAGTTGTACTTACACATCTTCGTTGTATGGACTTGCCCCCCATTATCGGGACATAGTTGTATTGACACATCGTCCTTGTATGGACTTGCCCCCCATTATCTTATCTTTTTAGGGTAAAACCAGCACCGCACCGAGGGCATAGTTGTAGTGACACATCTTCCTTGTATGGACTTGACCCCCATTATCTTATCTTTTTTATGGGGAAAACCAGCACCGCACCGAGGGGCATAGTTGTACTGACACATCTTCCTTGCATGGAGTTTCCCCAATTATCGGGGCATAGTTGTACTCACACATCTTCCTTTTATGGACTTGCCCCCATTATCTTATCTTTTTAGGGGAAAAACCAGCATTGCACCTAGGGGCATAGTTGTACTAACACATCTACCCCGTATGGACTTGCCCCCATTACCAGGGCATAGTTGTACTGACACATCTTCGTTGCATGGACTTTGCACCCATTATCTTATCTTTTTTTCTGGAAAAACCTGCATCGTATATTTTAGGGGAAAACCATTATCTTATCTTTTTTAGGGGGAAAACCAGCACCGCACCGAGGGGCATAGTTGTACTGACACATCTTCCTTGTATGGAATTGATCCCCATTATCTTATCTTTTTTAGGGGGAAAACCAGCACCGCACCGAGGGGCATAGCTGTACTGACACATCTTCCTTGTATGGACTTCCCCCAATTATCTATCTTAGGGTGTGTGGGTGTGTGTGGCGTGAATTGAATAACCCACTACGCCTGTCAAACGAGAAAATTGCCGCGTTAGCGCGAGGCCGAACCGGGGGAGGGGTGTCGGGAACGCCCTCCCTAATCCTGGCAAGGCCGAGCCAGGAACGAGCCGTAGAAGGCGACGACGCGGCTTGCCGCAGCGTCGCATGCGGAGGCGAGTCCATAACATGACTTGCCCCCATTAGCTTATCTTTTTTAGGGGGAAAACAAGCACTGCATTGAGGGGCATAGTTGTACTGACACATCTTGCTTCCATAGACTTGCCCCTATTATCTTATCTTCTTTTAGGGGGAAAACGAACACCGCACCGAGGGCATTATTGTACTCACACATCTTCCTTGTATGGACTTGCCCCCCATTATCTTATCTTTTTTTAGGGGAAAACAAGCACCTTAAGGAGGTCCATAGTTGCAGTGACATATCTTCCTTGTATGGACTTGCTCCCCCAGTACCTTATCTTTTTTAGGGGAAAACTAGCACCGCACCGAGGGCATAGTTGTAGTGACACATCTTCCTTGTATGGACTTGACCCGCATTATCTTATCTTTTTTCGGGGGAAAACCAGCACCGCACCAAGGGGCATAGTTGTACTGACATATCTTCCTTGCATGGACTTTCCCCAATTATCGGGGCATAGTTGTACTCGCACATCTTCCTTTTATGGACTTGCCCCCATTATCTTATCTTTTTAGGGGGGAAACCAGCACCGCACCTAGGGGAATAGTTGTACTAACACATCTTCCCCATATGGACTTGCCCCCATTACCAGGGCATAGTTGTAGTGACACATCTTCCTTGCATGGACTTTCCCCCCATTATCTTATCTTTTTATCTGGAAAAACCTGTATCGTATCGAGGGGCATAGTTGCACTGTCACATCTTCCTTGTGTGGACTTGCCACCCTTTATCTTATCTTTTTAGGGGAAAAACCAGCAGCGCATCGAGGGGCATAGTTGTACTAACAGGTCTTCCTTGTATGGACTTGCCCCCAATTATCGGGGCATAGTTGTACTGACACATCTTCCTTGTATGGACTTGCCCACATTATCTTATCTTTTTTGAGGGGAAAAACCAGCACCTCACCGAGGGGCATAGTTGTACTTACACATCTTCCTTGTATGGACTTGCCCCCCATTATCTTATCTTTTTTAGGGGAAAGACCAACACCGCACCGAGGGCATAGTCGTACTGACACATCTTCCTTGTAAGGACTTGACCCCCATTATATTGTCTTTTTAGGGGGAAAACCAGCACCGCACCGAGGGGCATAGTTGTACGGACACATCTTCCTTGTATGGACTTACCCCCATTATCTTATCTTTTTAGGGGAAAAACCAGCACCGCACCGAGGGCATAGTTGTACTGACACATCTTCCTTGTAAGGACTTGAACCCCATTATATTGTCTTTTTAGGGGGAAAACCAGCACCGCACCGAGGGGCATAGTTGTACGGACACATCTTCCTTGTATGGACTTGCCCCCCATTATCTTATCTTTTTAGGGGAAAAACCAGCACCACACCGAGGGCATAGTTGTACTGACACATCTTCGTTGTATGGAATTGATCCCCATTATCTTACCTTTTTAGGGGGAAAACCAGCACCGCACCTAGGGGCATAGTTGTACTGACACATCTTCCTTGTATGGACTTCCCCCAATTATCTATCTTAGGGTGTGTGGGTGTGTGTGGGGGGAATTGAATAAACCACTACGCCCGTCAAACGAGCAAATTGCCGCGTTAGCGCGAGGCCGAACCGGGGGAGGGGTGTCGGGAACGCCCTCCCTAATCTTGGTGAGGCCGAGCCAGGAACGAGCCATAGAAGGCGACGACGCGGCTTGCCACCGCGTCGCATGCGGAGGCGAGTCCATAACATGACTTGCCCCCATTAGCTTATCTTTTTTAGGGGGAAAACAAGCACTGCATTGAGGGGCATAGTTGTACTGACACATCTTGCTTCCATAGACTTGCCCCCATTATCTTATCTTCTTGTAGGGGGAAAACGAACACCGCACCGAGGGCATTATTGTACTCACACATCTTCCTTGTATGGACTTGCCCCCCATTATCTTATCATTTTTAGGGGAAAACAAGCACCTTAAGGAGGTCCATAGTTGCACTGACATATCTTCCTTGTATGGACTTGCTCCCCCATTACCTTATCTTTTTTAGGGGGAAAACTAGCACCGCAACGAGGGGCATAGTTTTATTGACACATCTTACTTGTATAGACACTCCCCAATTATCGGTGCATAGTTGTACTGACACATCTTCCTTGTATGGACTTTCCCTCCATTATATTATCTTTTTTCCAGGAAAAACCTGCATCGTACCGAGGGGCATAGTTGTACTGACACATCTTCCTCGTATGGACTTGCCCAACTTTATCTTATCTTTTTAGGGTAAACCAGCACCGCACCGAGGGGCATAGTTGTACTAACACATCTTCCTTGTATGGACTTGCCCCCCATTATCGGGGCATAGCTGTACTGACACATCTTCCTTGTATGGACATGCCCACATTATCTTATCTTTTTTGAGGGGAAAAACCAGCACCGCATCGAGGGGCATAGTTGTACTTACACATCTTTGTTGTATGGACTTCCCCCCATTATCGGGACATAGTTGTATTGACACATCGTCCTTGTATGGACTTGCCCCCCATTATCTTATCTTTTTAGGGGAAAACCAGCACCGCACCGAGGGCATAGTTGTAGTGACACATCTTCCTTGTATGGACTTGACCCCCATTATCTTATCTTTTTTAGGGGGAAAACCAGCACCGCACCGAGGGGCATAGTTGTACTGACATATCTTCCTTGCATGGACTTTCCCCAATTTTCGGGGCATAGTTGTACTCACACATCTTCCTTTTATGGACTTTCCCCCATTATCTTATCTTTTTAGGGGGAAAACCAGCACCGCACCTAGGGGCATAGTTGTACTAACACATCTTCCCCGTATGGACTTGCCCCCATTACCAGGGCATAGTTGTAGTGACACATCTTCCTTGCATGCAATTTCCCCCCATTATATTATCTTTTTTCTGGAAAAACCTGCATCGTATCGAGGGGCATAGTTGCACTGTCACATCTTCCTTGTGTGGACTTGCCACCCTTTATCTTATCTTTTTAGGGGAAAAACCAGCAGCGCATCGAGGGGCATAGTTGTACTACCAGGTCTTCCTTGTATGGACCCTCCCCCCATTATCGGGGCATAGTTGTACTGACACATCTTCCTTGTATGGACTTGCCCACATTATCTTATCTTTTTTGAGGGGAAAAACCAGCACCTCACCGAGGGGCATAGTTGTACTTACACATCTTCCTTGTATGGACTTGCCCCCCATTATCTTATCTTTTTAGGGGAAAAACCAGCACCTCACCAAGGGCATAGTTGTACTGACACATCTTCCTTGTAAGGACTTGACCCCCATTATATTGTCTTTTTAGGGGGAAAACCAGCACCGCACCGAGGGGCATAGTTGTACGGACACATCTTCCTTGTATGGACTTGCCCCCCATTATCTTATCTTTTTAGGGGAAAAACCAGCACCGCACCGAGGGCATAGTTGTACTGACACATCTTCGTTGTATGGAATTGATCCCCATTATCTTATCTTTTTTAGGGGGAAAACCAGCACCGCACCGAGGGGCATAGTTGTACTGACACATCTTCCTTGTATGGACTTGCCCCAATTATCTATCTTAGGGTGTGTGGGTGTGTGGGGGGGGATTGAATAACCCACTACGCCTGTCAAACGAGCAAATTGCCGCGTTAGCGTGAGGCCGAACCGGGGGAGGGGTGTCGGGAACGCCCTCCCTAATCCTGGCGAGGCCGAGCCAGGAACGAGCCGTAGAAGGTGACGACGCGGCTTGCCGCAGCGTCGCATGCGGAGGCGAGTCCATAACATGACTTGCCCCCATTAGCTTATCTTTTTTAGGGGGAAAACAAGCACTGCATTGAGGGGCATAGTTGTACTGACACATCTTGCTTCCATAGACTTGCCCCCATTATCTTATCTTCTTTTAGGGGGAAAACGAACACCGCACCGAGGGCATTATTGTACTCACACATCTTCCTTGTATGGACTTGCCCCCCATTATCTTATCTTTTTTTAGGGGAAAACAAGCACCTTAAGGAGGTCCATAGTTGCACTGACATATCTTCCTTGTATGGACTAGCTCCCCCATTACCTTATCTTTTTTAGGGGAAAACCAGCACCGCACCGAGGGCATAGTTGTAGTGACACATCTTCCTTGTATGGACTTGACCCCCATTATCTTATCTTTTTTAGGGGGAAAACCAGCACCGCACCGAGGGGCATAGTTGTACTGACATATCTTCCTTGCATGGACTTTCCCCAATTATTAGGGCATAGTTGTACTCACTCATCTTCCTTTTATGGACTTGCCCCCATTATCTTCTCTTTTTAGGGGGAAAACCAGCACCGCACCTAGGGGAATAGTTGTACTAACACATCTTCCCCGTATGGACTTGCCCCCATTACCAGGGCATAGTTGTAGTGACACATCTTCCTTGCATGGACTTTCCCCCCATTATCTTATCTTTTTTTCTGGAAAAACCTGCATCGTATCGAGGGGCAAAGTTGCACTGTCACATCTTCCTTGTGTGGACCTGCCACCCTTTATCTTATCTTTTTAGGGGAAAAACCAGCAGCGCATCGAGGGGCATAGTTGTACTAATAGGTCTTCCTTGTATGGACTTGCCCCCCATTATCGGGGCATAGTTGTACTGACACATCTTCCTTGTATGGACTTGCCCACATTATCTATTCTTTTTTGAGGGGAAAAACAAGCACCTCACCGAGGGGCATAGTTGTACTTACACATCTTCCTTGTATGGACTTGCCCCCCATTATCTTATCTTTTTTAGGGGAAAAACCAGCACCGCACCGAGGGCATAGTTGTACTGACACATCTTCCTTGTAAGGACTTGACCCCCATTATATTGTCTTTTTAGGGGGAAAACCAGCACCGCACCGAGGGGCATAGTTGTACGGACACATCTTCCTTGTATGGACTTGCCCCCCATTATCTTATCTTTTTAGGGGGAAACCAGCACCGCACCGAGGGCATAGTTGTACTGACACATCTTCGTTGTATGGAATTGATCCCCATTATCTTATCTTTTTTAGGGGGAAAACCAGCACCGCACCGAGGGGCATAGTTGTACTGACACATCTTCCTTGTATGGACTTCCCCCAATTATCTATCTTAGGGTGTGTGGGTGTGTGTGGGGGGAATTGAATAACCCACTACGCCCGTCAAACGAGCAAATTGCCGCGTTAGCGCGAGGCCGAACCGGGGGAGGGGTGTCGGGAACGCCCTCCCTAATCCTGGCGAGGCCGAGCCAGGAACGAGCCGTAGAAGGCGACGACGCGGCTTGCCACCGCGTCGCATGCGGAGGCGAGTCCATAACATGACTTGCCCCCATTAGCTTATCTTTTTTAGGGGGAAAACAAGCACTGCATTGAGGGGCATAGTTGTACTGACACATCTTGTTTCCATAGACTTGCCCCCATTATCTTCTCTTCTTTTAGGGGGAAAACGAACACCGCACCGATGGCATTATTGTACTCACACATCTTCCTTGTATGGACTTGCCCCCCATTATCTTATCTTTTTTTAGGGGAAAACAAGCACCTTAAGGAGGTCCATAGTTGCACTGACATATCTTCCTTGTATGGACTTGCTCCCCCATTACCTTATCTTTTTTAGGGGGAAAACTAGCACCGCAACGAGGGGCATAGTTTTATTGACACATCTTACTTGTATGGACACTCCCCAATTATCGGTGCATAGTTGTACTGACACATCTTCCTTGTATGGACTTTCCCTCCATTATCTTATCTTTTTTTCAGGAAAAACCTGCATCGTACCGAGGGGCATAGTTGTACTGACACATCTTCCTCGTATGGACTTGCCCGCCTTTATCTTATCTTTTTAGGGGAAAAACCAGCACCGCACCGAGGGGCATAGTTGTACTAACACATCTTCCTTGTATGGACTTGCCCCCCATTATCGGGGCATAGCTGTACTGACACATCTTCCTTGTATGGACTTGCCCACATTATCTTATCTTTTTTGAGGGGAAAAACCAGCACCGCATCGAGGGGCATAGTTGTACTTACACATCTTCGTTGTATGGACTTCCCCCCATTATCGGAACATAGTTGTATTGACACATCGTCCTTGTATGGACTTGCCCCCCATTATCTTATCTTTTTAGGGGAAAACCAGCACCGCACCGAGGGCATAGTTGTAGTGACACATCTTCCTTGTATGGACTTGACCCCCATTATCTTATGTTTTTTAGGGGGAAAACCAGCACCGCACCGAGGGGCATAGTTGTACTGACATATCTTCCTTGCATGGACTTTCCCCAATTATCGGGGCATAGTTGTACTCACACATCTTCCTTGTATGGACTTGCCCCCATTATCTTATCTTTTTAGGGGGAAAACCAGCACCGCACCTAGGGGCATAGTTGTACTAACACATCTTCCCCGTATGGACTTGCCCCCATTACCAGGGCATAGTTGTAGTGACACATCTTCCTTGCATGGAATTTCCCCCCATTATCTTATCTTTTTTTCTGGAACAACCTGCATCGTATCGAGGGGCATAGTTGCACTGTCACATCTTCCTTGTGTGGACTTGCCACCCTTTATCTTATCTTTTTAGGGGAAAAACCAGCAGCGCATCGAGGGGCATAGTTGTACTAACAAGTCTTCCTTGTATGGACTTGCCCCCCATTATCGGGGCATAGTTGTACTGACACATCTTCCTTGTATGGACTTGCCCACATTATCTTATCTTTTTTGAGGGGAAAAACCAGCACCTCACCGAGGGACATAGTTGTACTTACACATCTTCCTTGGATGGACTTGCCCCCCATTATCTTATCTTTTTTAGGGGAAAAACCAGCACCACACCAAGGGCATAGTTGTACTGACACATCTTCCTTGTAAGGACTTGACCCCCATTATATTGTCTTTTTAGGGAGACAACCAGCACCGCACCGACGGGCATAGTTGTACGGACACATCTTCCTTGTATGCACTTGCCCCCCATTATCTTATCTTTTTAGGGGAAAAACCAGCACCGCACCGAGGGCATAGTTGTACTGACACATCTTCGTTGTATGGAATTGATCCCCATTATCTTATCTTTTTTAGGGGGAAAACCAGCACCGCACCGAGGGGCATAGTTGTACTGACACATCTTCCTTGTATGGACTTCCCCCAATTATCTATCTTAGGGTGTGTGGGTGTGTGTGGGGGGAATTGAATAACCCACTACGCCTTTCAAACGAGCAAATTGCCGCGTTAGCGCGAGGCCGAACCGGAGGAGGGGTGTCGGGAACGCCCTCCCTAATCCTGGCGAGGCCGAGCCAGGAACGAGCCGTAGAAGGCGACGACGCGGCTTGCCGCAGCGTCGCATGCGGAGGCGAGTCCATAACATGACTTGCCCCCATTAGGTTATCTTTTTTAGGGGGAAAACAAGCACTGCATTGAGGGGCATAGTTGTACTGACACATCTTGCTTCCATAGACTTGCCCCCATTATCTTCTCTTCTTTTATGGGGAAAACAAACACCGCACCGAGGGCATTATTGTACTCACACATCTTCCTTGTATGGACTTGCCCCCCATTATCTTATCTTTTTTTAGGGGAAAACAAGCACCTTAAGGAGGTCCATAGTTGCACTGACATATCTTCCTTGTATGGACTTGCTCCCCCATTACCTTATCTTTTTTAGGGGAAAACCAGCACCGCACCGAGGGCATAGTTGTATTGACACATCTTCGTTGTATGGAATTGATCCCCATTATCTTATCTTTTTTAGGGGGAAAACCAGCACCGCACCGAGGGCATAGTTGTAGTGACACATCTTCCTTGTATGGACTTGACCCCCATTATCTTATCTTTTTTAGGGGGAAAACCAGCACCGCACCGAGGGGCATAGTTGTACTGACATTTCTTCCTTGCATGGACTTTCCACAATTATCGGGGCATAGTTGTACTCACACATCTTCCTTTTATGGACTTGCCCCCATTATCTTATCTTTTTAGGGGGAAAACCAGCACTGCACCTAGGGGAATAGTTGTACTAACACATCTTCCCCGTATGGACTTGCCCCCGTTACCAGGGCATAGTTGTAGTGACACATCTTCCTTGCATGGACTTTCCCCTCATTATCTTATCTTTTTTTCGGGAAAAACCTGCATCGTACCGAGGGGCATAGTTGTACTGACACATCTTCCTTGTATGGACTTGCCGCCCTTTATAGTATCTTTTTTAGGAGAAAAACCAGCACCGCACCGAGGGGGATAGTTGTACTAACAAATCTTCCTTGTGTGGACTTGCCCCCCATTATCGGGGCATAGTTGTACTGAAACATCTTCCTTGTATGGACTTGCCCACATTATCTTATCTTTTTTGAGGGGAAAAACCAGCACCTCACCGAGGGGCATAGTTGTACTTACACATCTTCCTTGTATGGACTTGCCCCCCATTATCTTATCTTTTTTAGGGGAAAAACCAGCACCTCACCGAGGGGCATAGTTGTACTTACACATGTTCCTTGTATGGACTTGCCCCCATTATATTATCTTTTTAGGAGAAAAACAAGCACCGCACCAAGGGCATAGTTGTACTGACACATCTTCCTTGTATGGACTTGACCCCATTATCTTATCTTTTTTAGGGGGAAAACTAGCACAGCACCGAGGGGCATAGTTCTACTCACACATCTTCCTTGCATGGACTTGCCCCCCCCATTATCTTATCTTTTTTAAGGGAAAACCAGCACCGCACCGAGGGGCATAGTTGTGGTGTGACATCTTCCTTGTATGGACTTGCCCCCCATTATCTTATCTTTTTTAGGGGAAAAACCTTGTACTGTGACATCTTCCTTGTATGGACTTGCCCCCCATTATCTTATCTTTTTTAGGTGAAAAACCAGCACCGCACTGAGGGGCATAGTTGTACTAACACATCTTCCTTGTATGGACTTGCCCCCCATTATCTTCTCTTTTTTTATGAGAAAAACCAGCACCGCACCAAGGGCATAGTTGTACTGACATATCTTCCTTGTATGGACATGCCCCCCCCATTATCTTATCTTTTTTAGGGGGAAATCCAACACAGCACCGAGAGGCATAGTTGTACTGACACATCTTCCTTGTATGGACTTGCGCCCCATTACATATCTTAGGGTGTGTGGGTGTGTGGGGGGGAAATTGAATAACCCACTACGCCTATCAAACTAGCAAATTGCCGTGTTAGCGCGAGGCCGAGCCGAGGAAGGGGGGTCGGGAACCCCCTCCCTAATCCCCGCGAGGCCGAGCCAGGAACGAGCCGTAGAAGGCGTCGACGCGGCTTGCCGCAGCGTTGCACGCTTAGGCGAGTCCATAACATGAATTGCCCCCATTATCTTATCTTTTTTAGGGGGAAAACCAGCACCGCACCGAGGGGCATAGTTGTACTCACACATCTTCCTTCCATAGACTTGCCCCCATTATCTTATCTTCTTTTAGGGGAAAAACCAACACCGCACCGAGGGCATTGTTGTACTCACGCATCTTCCTTGTATGGACTTGCCCCCCATTATCTTATCTTTTTTTAGGGGAAAACAAGCACCTTACGGAGGGTCATAGTTGCACTGACATATCTTCCTTGTATGGACTTGCTCCCCCATTACCTTATCTTTTTTAGGGGAAAAACCAGCACCGCAACGAGGGGCATAGTTGTACTGACACATCTTCCTTGTATGGACTTGCCCCCAATTATCTTATCTTTTTAGGGGGAAAACCAGCATCACACCAAGGAGCATAGTTGTACTGACACATCTTCCTTGCATGGACTTAACCCCCATTATCGGGGCATAGTTGTACTGACACATCTTCCTTGTATGGACTTGCTCCCCATTATCTTATCCTTTTTGGTGGAAAAACCAGCACTGCATCGAGGGGCATAGTTGTAATAACACATCTTCCTTGTATGGACTTGCCCTCCATTATCTTATCTTTTTTACGGGAAAAACCAACACCACACAAATGGGCATAGTTGTACTGACACATCTTCATTGTATGGACTTGCCCTCCATTATCTATCTTAGGGTATGTAAGCGCATGCGGGGGAAACAGAATCACCGCACTGTGCCTTTCAAACAAGCGCACTATCGCGTTAGGGCAAGGCCGAGCCGGGGGGAGGCACTACAGGAAACTGGTACTTTGCCGTCCGCCATCCCGGACGGCATAGGCATAAACTCCGGACGGCAAAGGCTTTGTCGTCCGCCAGCGGATGGCAAACCGTACGGCTGAATAATCCATGGTAAAGGCCGCTTTGCCGTCCGCTGGCGGACGACAAAGACCTTAGGTTCTTTGCCTTTTGCTGGCAGACGGCAAAGAGCCTGGACGGCACACGTGGGCACTTAGCTCCATTAGGGGGCTTAACGGCGTGCTTTGCCGTCCGCTGGCGGACGGCAAAGAATCTAAGGTCTATGCCGTCTGCTAGCGGACGGCAAAGAACCCACCTAGGCAAGCCCCAGTTTTCACAGGTAGCTACCACGTGGCCACTTTGCCGTCTGCCAGCAGACGGCAAGGTAGCCATATAGCCCCTGTTTTTTTTAAATCATTCAATTTGACAGAAAAATCATATATATCCAACATATACATATCCAGAACATACATATCATTCAACAAGTTCCAACAAGCATACCAAATAAGTTGAAACAAGCATATATATACCAATAATTGAGTTATGACATACAAGTACAACATATATACAAGTTTCCAAGAACACACAATATGGTTTCCAACAACATATACATACATATGTATCCAAAACAAGTGTTCCATAAACATAAAAGTAGCAAAAGTAGAAGAGTACAGTCCATCAATGCACTCTTCCTCATCTATAGCAAATCTACAAAGTAGAAAAGATATAGTTAGAAGAAGAAGAAGACTAACTAGAAGAAGAAGAAGAAAATGAAGAAAAAAAGAAGAAGAAGAATTTATAGGATATTTAGGAGGTAAACCAAGGTTATTGTGCGAGTTTTTACCTAAGTGAGATAATTATGTCATAAATGAACTAGCTATAGATCATTATTAAGCTATACTATCTAGTAATGCCATTTTCTAGCTAACTAAGCATATCAAGTCATTTTGGAGGAAAAAATGCTAGGTATAGGTCATTTTATAGCTATCCTAGGTAGAATATACCATTTTCTAGCTAACTAAGCATATCAAGTCATTTTGGAGGAAAAATGCTAAGTATAGCTCGTTTTATAGCTATCCTAGGTAGAATATACCATTTTCTAGCTAACTAAGCATATCAAGTCATTTTAGAGGGAAAAATGCTAAGTATATCTCATTTTATAGCTATCCTAGGTAGAATATACCATTTTCTAGCTAACGAAGCATATCAAGTCATTTTGGAGGAAAACATGCTAAGTATAGGTCATTTTATAAGTATCCTAGGTATAATATATCATTTTCTAGCTAACTAAGCATATGAAGTTATTTTTGATGAAAATAAGCTCAGTATAGCTCATTTTATAGCTATCCTAGGTAGAATATACCATTTTCTAGCTAACTAAGCATATGAAGTCATTTTTGATGAAAATAAGCTAAGTAGAGGTCATTATATAGCTATCCTAGGTAGAATATACCATTTTCTAGCTAACTAAGCATATCAAGTCATTTTGGAGGAAAAAATGCTAAGTATAAGTGATTTTATAGCTATCCTAGGTAGAATTACCATTTTCTAGCTAACTAAGCATATGAAGTCATTTTTGATGAAAATAAGCTAAGTATAGGTAATTTTATAGCTATCCTAGGTAGAATATACCATTTTGGAGGTAAGTAATGTTATTATGTACTTTTGAGGAAAATTAGCTTAGTATAGGAAATTTTGGAGGTAAACCAAGGTAAATATGCCATTTTTTACCTAAGTGAGCATATTATGTCATAAATGAACTACCTAAGCTAATTATAGATCATTATTGAGATATCCTAGGTAGTTATGCCATTTTGTACCTAAGTGAGCTAATTATGTCATAAATAAACTAGCTATAGATCATTATTGAGCTATACTAGCTACTAATGCCATTTTCTAGCTAACTAAGCATATCAAGTCATTTTTTATGAAAAGCTAAGTATAGGTCTTTTTGGAGCTAAGTAGTTCATTTCTTAAGCTAAGTATGCATTTGTTAATGAACACACTTGGGAAAACTTACCATCATCACGGAGGTGAAGGACCGGTAGGGTTTGGGACAGGGTGAGACGTAGAAGGACTGGTCGGGGTTGCGGCAGGCGCAGAAGGATCGGTCGATGCTTGCCGGGAGGCATGCTGCACCAAAGATCATTTGCAATGTCTCCTTAGCATGATGCAACTGAAATGTGAATACTAGTAACTAATGACCATTTAAATGAAACTCACCGTGGGTGCTATAGCAATATGGGGCATCGACGGAGGGGTATGACCATTGTTCTGGCACACGATCTACACATTTTATATTAGTTAGTGATGAAACGAACATTACGTGCATGAGTTGGCTAATATGCAGGAGAAAATTACCACGAGGAGCTCGTATAGGGCCCGGTGAGACGCGTCGTTCCGGTTGCTCTCCTCCTCCAATAGCCTAGCCGTCCTCTCCTCCAAGTCCCTCTCCCTCTGCGCCGCCTGCCTGTTTGCCTCCGCCAGAAGCTCCTGGGCCCTACCCTTAGTGGAAAGCTCCATTGGCCGTGGACGAGGTGTTATCTCAGGATCAGAGCTCGTCTGGCGCTTCTTGATCTCCGGGAGAGTTATAGGACAACGTACAGTCCATCCCCAATGGCTATCGAGCCATGGGGCCTCGCACCACCAGATATCATCACGAGCTCTGGATCAAAAGGAATCTGGCTCTGGTTGAAGTCCTCCCCGTTCCTCGCATTCCCAAAATCTCTGTACACGAGCTTGTTGTGGGAGGAGATGTTGCTGAAGCTCTCTCGATGATCGAATTCATCCTTAGAGAATGCCTTGGCCTTCTTGTACGAGGCAGTATGGGCCATGGTATAGAGGTCGAATAGAGGTGGCACCTCCTTCTTGTTGAGTCGCGCCTAAAAGAGGTGAACAAAATATTAGTATGGGCTCAAGCTAGCATGAAGAATGAAATTGCATGAATCATGAAGCAAACCACATACCCAGTGATCCCGGAACTCAAACAGGTTGGAGCTCCCTTGATGGTGTGGCACACCTTTCATTTGGCCACGCTTCTCCTTGGCCTTGTTGTGTTCGGCTAGCCATTCGGGAGAGCACCACTCATCCACCAATGCCTCCCAACAGTCCATCCTATCCACACACCATCTCGGGGGCACCTAAGTTAGACAAGAGAAATTTCAGCGCTACGCCTACGAATCAAATCAAAGAAGCTAAGTACAAGGCCTTAAGAATAGATAATTACCTTCATAAACTTCTCCTTACTCAGATAATTATTGCGGCACTTCTACTTGGCCCTCCTAATGTTACTCGAGGCGTAGTAGTCTCGAATAGTCTGCACCCGAGCCTCGTGCCGTAAGTTCTGAAGTAGGCGCTTGCACTCTGCTTCGAGAACAACAACCGCTCTCACCTCGTCTTCCTCAAGACACCTATAGAAGGTCTGCAATCAAACAAGACAACACATTAGACACTGATTAGTACAATCACTAGGTGTGGTTGAGAAGGAGAAATTACCCAAAAGCAACGGATCACAATATCAGCCACCGTCTCGCAGAAGACACCATCGACTATGTGCCTCGGCGGGGCTGGGGCACCCCTGTACAGCTCCCAGGTGAGTGCTACCTTTGGAAACTCACCGGGCAACTCGACCTTCCCCGGGTAGCGACGCCGAAGAAGCACACCAAGGACCTTGTTGGGCCTGCGGACACCATGCTCGTATTTCTAGCCCCTGTAGTAGGACAAGGCCAACACATTAGATATTAATTTGAAGAAACATGTATGCAAAACGTTAAAAAAGAGTAAATGCACTTACCTCTCCGCATTAGGCGCAATCAACCACCTCTGCTCGCGGGTCGTCGGCATGGGAGGCAGCTTTGTACAACCACGCCGGTAGACCTTCTCGCCCTCCTCAACCCACTCGCCCTCGCTATAGGTGTCCTCAGACAAGTAATTGTCCTCGCCACCATCAGCATGGCCACTGGTCTCCGAAGTCACGTGGGACAAGACCCTGGGACCGGAGTCTCCTCGGACGAAGGCTCGGTGACCCGAGGCTCCTGGGATGAAGACCCTGGGACCGGAGTCTCCTGGGATGAAGGGTCGGTGACCCGAGGCTTGTCAACCCGAGGCTCGTCGACCCAAGGCTCTTGGACCGGAGTCCGAGACGGGTCCACCTGAGACGGAGCACTCTTGTGGTCGGGAGAATCGGCTGGGGGTGGCGTCGAGTAAGGCGTAGCAGCCTTCCTACCTCTAGCACCTCTCTTCATCTTCCCCCGACCTCTCCCGGTCGAAGAAGAAGCGCCCGCCGGTGTCTGCATGCCGTGTACCAGCGCTCTCCGGAGTTGCTGGGGCGGAATAATAGCACCCCTTCCAGCACGCGCCGAGGAAGGAGGCTCAGAGCGCTCTCGACCCCCACCCACCATATGTCAACACCTGCAACGACAAAGAGTGAACGAAATTAGTTCAACATAAAAAAATTGAATACCTAATAACATGAACTGATTAATAATATAAATGTACACAATAATAATTGAATACCTCACATTACTAATTAATATTAATCTTCATCATCTATATATGCTCCGGGCAGATCCCACAAAAATATCTTGTGAGTCCAGGCGTGTTCCGTATTATACCCTTTGAAATACCCTGGACGATTTGGATCCGGCTTTCGGTGTGACTTTCGGTTCGTCGAGGCTTTCCTTAAGTAGCTCTGATATCTCATGGTGTGTTAGTGCGCTCTCTCTCACACTGATATGATGGTGTATATATGTTGGTGGACACTCTCTCATAGTAATAGTTCCACTGCTGGTGATGGACGCCTCTTCTCTCCTCTTCTTACTCAAACAATTGACATCTATATCACACAGAAGAGAAAAAAGAAGAGGCACCCCCCACGACAACAGTCGGGATTCCTCCATCAGGAACACATATGAAAGTTATTTAAGGAAAGCTCGACGGACCGAAAGTCACACATGCATTATACCGATGTACATCGGCCCACGATCACTCATCTTGCCTAGCTACTGGACACAAAGAAAAGACTGATGATTGAAGACACCTATAGCTGGCAAGTTTCATCGGCACAAAGACCGGAACAGAGGAAATGATGTTTTGTATAACAAAATCGAAAAATATATGACCTAACTCATAATTCACAAATATATGACCCGTGTTGTGTCGGGCTCGGGGTGTCGTGTAGGGGTTGGGGTGTCGGGGTGTCGGGGTCGGGGTGCTGTGTCGGTGTCTCGGGCTGTCGGGGTCGGTGTGTCGTGTCGGGGTGTCGGTGTCGGGGTGTCAGGGGTGTTGGGGTGTCGGGGGTGTCGTGTCTGGGTGTTGTGGTGTCTGCTTTGTTATGTCAGGGTCGGGGTGTCGGGGTGTCGTGTCGGGGTGTCGGGGTCGGGGTGGTGTGTCGGGGTCAGGGTGGCATGTCGGCGTCGGGGTATCGGGGTCAGGGTTCCGTCTCGGGGTCTGGGTGTCCGCTTGGGGTCGGGATGCGGGTCGGGGTGTCGTGGTGTCGGGGTGTCGTGTCGGGGTCGGGGTGTCGTGTCGGGGTCGGGGTGTCATTTCGGGGTCGGGGTGTCGGGGGTGTCGTGTCGTGGTCGGGGTGTCGGGGTCAGGGTGTCGGGGGTGTCGTGTCGGGGTCGGGGTGTCGGAGGTGTCGTGTCGGGGTCGGGGTGTCGGAGGTGTCGTGTCGGGGTCGAGGTGTCGGAGGTGTCGTGCCGGGGTCGGGGTGTCGGAGGTGTCGTGTCAGGGTATCGGGGTGTCTAAATATTTTTTTCTTCTAAGTTTTTTTTCCACGTAAATGTCTAAATTTCTTTTTTTCTATTTACCTAAACATCTAAACATCTATTTACCTAAAAACAGGAAACTAAACATCTAAAAACGTAAACATCTAAAAACCTAAAAATCTAAAAACCTAAACATCTAAAAACCTAAACCTAAAAACAGAAAACTAAACAGAAAAAGAGAGAGAGAGAGAGGCAGGAGGGGGTCGGGTGCTCACCGGAGGGGGGCAGGGGGGCGGCGACGGGGCGGCGGGGAGGGGTGGCCGGCCGGCGGGGAGGGGCGCGCGGCGGCGGCGATGCGGAGGTGGAGGCGCGCAGTGGCGGCGACGGGGGCGGGGGCACGCGGTGGTGGGGCCGGTGGCCGGCCGGTGGCGGCGACGCGATGGTTGCAGGGCCGGTAGGCGCGGCCGGCGGGGGCGACGGGCGAGGAAGGAGATCGGTAGGAGAGAAAAGAGAGAGAGGGAAGGGAAAAATAGAGAGCAAAGAGAAAGGAGAGGGCCGGGGGCCGTTACCAAACCCCCTCTTTGTCGCCTGCTAGCGGAAGACAAAGGAGGTTTGTCGTCCGCTAGCCGATGGTAAAGAGGGGGGCGTTCGGTCAACTAGCGGGCTGGGTTGTGGGTGGTCCCCCCCTCCCTCTTTGCCGTCCACTAGCGGACGGCAAACCTCCTTTGCCATCCGCTGGCAGACGGCAAAGAGCTGGCTGATGGCAAATAGTGTCTTTGCCATCAGCCAGCTCTTCGCCGTCTGCTTTCCCAAAGCTGACGGCAAACAACCTCTTTGTTGTCTCCCAGCGAACGACAAAGAGCTGGCCGACGGCAAATAACTGAATTCCAGTAGTGAGGGGGGTCCGGACCCCCCTCCCCCATCCCGGCGAGACCGAGCCAGGAACGAGCCGTAGCAGGCGATTACGCGGCGTGCCGAGGTGTCGCATGCGGATGCGAGTCCGTAACATGACTTGCCCCCTATTATCTTTTCTTTTTTAGGGGAAAAACAAGCACCGCACCAAGGGGCATGGTTGTACTTACACATCTTCTTTGTATGGACTTGCCCCCAATATCGGGACATAGTTGTATTGACACATCTTCCTTGTATGGACTTGCCCCCCATTATCTTATATTTTTAGGGGGAAAACCAGCAACGCATCAAGGGCATAGTTGTACTGACACATCTTCCTTGTATGGACTTGACCCCCATTATCTTATCTTTTTTAGGGGGAAAACCAGCACCGCACCGAGGGGCATAGTTGTACTGACACATCTCCCTTGTATGGACTTGCTTCCCCATTATCTTATCTTTTTTAAGGAAAAACCAGCACCGCACTGAGGGGCATAGTTGTATTGACACATCTTCCTTGTATTGACTTGCCCCCCATTATCTTACCTTTTTTAGGGGGAAAACCAGCACCGCACCGAGGGGCATAGTTGTACTGACACATCTTCCTTCTATGGACTTGCCCCCCATTATCATATCTTTTTTACGAGAAAAACCAGCACCGCACCGAGGGGCATAGTTGTACTGACATATCTTCCTTGTATGGACTTTCCCCCCATTATCTTATCTTTTTTAGGGGGAAATCCAGCACCGCACCGAGAGGCATAGTTGTACTGACATAACTTCCTTGCATGGACTTGCCCCCCATTATCTATCTTAGGGTGTGTGGGTGTGTGTGGGGAGAAATTGAATAACCCACTGCGCGTGTCAAACGAGCAAATTGTCGCGTTAGCCCGAGGCCGAGCCATGGGAGGGGGGTCGGTACCCCCCTCCCAAATCTCGGCGAGGCCGAGCCAGGTACGAGGCGTAGCAGGCAACGAAGAGGCTTGCCGTAGCCTCGCATGCAGAGGCGAGTCCATAACATGACTTGCCCCCATTATCTTATCATTTTTAGGGGGGAAACCAGCACCGCTCCGAGGGGCATAGTTGTACTGACACATCTTCCTTCTATAGACTTGCCCCCATTATCTTATCTTCTTTTAGGGGAAAAACCAACACCGCACCGAGGGCATTGTTGTACTCACACATCTTCCTTGTATGGACTTGCCCCCCATTATCTTATTTTTTTAGGGGAAAACAAGCATCTTACGGAGTGGCATAGTTGCACTGACATATCTTCCTTGCATGGACTTGCTCCCCCATTACCTTATCTTTTTTAGGGGAAAAACCAGCACCACAATGAGGGGCGTAGTTGTACTGACACACCTTCGTTGTATGGACTGGCCCCCCCATTATCTTATCTTTTTTAGGGGGAAAACTAGCATCGCACCAAGGGGCATAGTTGTACTGACACATATTCCTTTCATGGACTTAACCCCCATTATCGGGGCATAGTTGTACTGACATATCTTCCTTGTATGGACTTGCTCCCCATTATCTTTTCCCTTTTAGTGGACAAACCAGCACTGCATCGAGGGGCATAGTTGTACTAACACATCTTCCTTGGATGGACTTGCCCCCTATAATCTTATCTTTTTAGGGGGAAAACAAACAATGCACTTGCCCCAAAATCTTCATTGTATGGACTTGCCCTCCATTATCTATCTTAGGGTATGTGGACGCATGCCGGCGGAAATAGAATCACCACACTGCGCCTTTCAAACGAGCGCACTGTCGCGTTAGCGCGAGGCCGAGCCGGGGGGAGGGGGGGTCGGGAACCCCCTCCCCCATGCTAGCGAGACCGACCCAGGAACGAGACGTAGCAGGCGATGACGCGGCATGCCGAGGTGTCGCATGCGGAGGCAAGTCTGCAACATGACTTGCCCCCATTATCTTATCTGTTTTAGGGGAAAAACCAGCACTGCACCGAAGGGCATAGTTGTACTGTCACGTCTTCTTCGTATGGACTTGCCCTCCTTTATCTGGGCACAGTTTTAGTGACACATCTTCCTTGTATGGACTTGCCCCCTATAATCTTATATATTTTTAGGGGAAAAACCAGCACCGTACCGCGGAGCATAGTTATAGTGACACATCTTCCTTGTATGGACTTGCCCCCCATTATCTTATCTTTTTCAAGGGAAAACCCAGCACCGCACCGAGGGGCATAGTTGTACTGACACATCTTCCTTGTATGGATATGCCCCCCATTATCTTATCTTTTTTTACGAGAAAAACCAGCACCGCACCTAGGGGCATAGTTGTACTGATATATCTTCTTTGTATGGACTTGCCCCCCATTATCTTATCTTTTTTAGGGGGAAAACCTGTACCGCACCGAGGGGCATAGTTGTAATGACACATCTTCCTTGTATGGACTTGCCCCGAATTATCTATCTTAGGGTGTCTGGATGTGTGTGGGGGGCAAATAGAATAACCCACTGCGCCTGTCAAAGGAGCAAATGGCCGCGTTAGCGCGAGGCCGAGCCGGGGGGATGGGGGTCGGGACCCCCCTCCCTAATCTCGGCGAGGCCGAGGCAAGAACGAGCCGTAGCAGGCGACGATGTGGCTTGTCGCAGGATCGCATACGGAGGCGAGTCCGTAACATGACTTGCCCCAATTATCTTATCTTTTTAGGGGGAAAACCAGCACCGCACTGAGGGGCATAGTTCTACTGACACATCTTCCTTGTATAGACTTGTCCCCATTATCTTATCTTCTTGTTGGGGAAAAACCAACACCGCATCGAGGGCATAGTTGTACTCACACAGCTTCCTTGTATGGACTTACCCCCCATTATCTTATCTTTTTTTAGGGGAAAACAAGCACCTTACATAGGGGCATAGTGGCACTGACATATCTTCCTTGTATGGACTTGCTCCCCCATCACCTTATCTTTTTTAGGGGAAAAACCAGCACCGCAACGAGGGGCATAGTTGTACTGACACATCTTCCTTGTATGGACTTGCCGCCATTATCTTATCTTTTTTAGGGGGAAAACCAGCATCGCACCAAGGGGCATAGTTGTACTTGACACATATTCATTGTATGGGCTTGCCCCCCATTATCTTATCTTTTTTAGGGGAAAAACCAGCACCGCACCGAGGGGCATAGTTTTACTGACACATCTTCCTTGTATGGACTTGCCCCCCATTATCGGGGCATAGTTGTACTGACACATCTTCCTTGTTTAGAATTGCCCCCCATTATCTATCTTAGAGTGTCGACCCCCTCCCCCTTCCAGCGAGGCCGAGCCAGGAACAAACCGTAGTAGGCCACGGCGTGGCGTGCCGCGGCGTCGCATGCGGAGGCGAGTCCATAAACTGACTTGCCCACTATTATCTTATCTTTTTAGGGGAGAAACCAGCACCGCACTGAGGGGCATAGTTGTACTGACACTTATTCATCGTATGGACTTGCCCCCCCATTATCGACCATAGTTGTACTGACACATCTTCCTTGTATGGACTTGCCCCTCATTATCTTATCTATTTTAGGGGAAAAACCAGCACTGCACCGAGGGGGGTAGTTGTACTGACACATCTTCTTTGTATGGACTTGCCCCCCATAATCTTATCTCTTTTAGGGGGAAAACCAGCACCGCACCAAGGGGCATAGTTGTATTGACACATAATCCTTGTATGGACTTGCCCCCCATTATCTATCTTAGGGTGTGTGGGTATGTGGGGGGGGGGGGAAACAGAATAACCGCACTGTGCCTGTCAAACGAGTGCACTGCCATGTTAGCCCGAGGACAAGCCATGGTGGAGCTATCCCGGCGAGGGCGAGCTAGGAACAAGTTGTAGTAGGCCACGGCGCGGCGTGTCGTGGAGTCGCATGCGGAGGCGAGTCCGTAACATGACTTGCCCCAATTATCCTATCTTTTTAGGGGGAAAACCAGCACCACACTGAGGGGCATAGTTGTACTGACACATCTTCCTTGTATGGACTTGCTCCCCATTGTCTATCTTTTTTAGTGGTAAAACCAGCACTGCATCAAGGGGCATAGTTGTACTGACACATCTTCCTTGTATGGACTTGCCCCCCATTATCTTATCTTTTTTAGGGGAAAAACCAACACCGCACCGATGAGCATAGTTGTACTGACACATATTCATTGGATGGGATTGGCCCCCATTATCTTATCTTTTTTAGGGGAAAACCAGCACCGCACCGAGGGGGATAGTTGTACTAACACATCATCCTTGTATGGACTTGCCGTCCATTATCTATCTTAGGGTGTGTGGGTGTGTGTGGGGGGAAACAAAATAACCGCACTGCACCTATCAAATGAGTGCGCTGCCGCGTTAGCGCGAGGCCGAGCCGTGGCGGAGCCATCCTGGCGAGGGCGAGCCAGGAACAAGCTATAGTAGGCCACGGCGCGGCGTGCCGTGGCGTCGCTTGCGGAGGCGAGTCCGTAACATGACTTGCCCCCCATTATCTTATCTTTTTAGGGGAGAAACCAGCACCACATCGAGGGGCATAGTTGTACTGATACATCTTCCTAGTATGGACTTGCGCCGCATTATATTATCTTTTTTAGGGGGAAAAGCAGCACCGTTATGAAGTATTATTTAATTTATAATTTTTTGATAATTTTTATTGTACTGTTATGAGTTATTATTTGTACTTTAGCCATTTGTTTTCTCCCTCTATATTAATTTTTTATTGTATTTAATTTTTGCTATTATCTTTAGTAACTGCCTAGAGATAGTGGGCTTTACCACGATTGTGGGCTTTAGCCGTCGGTTTTCTCCCACTCACCCTTTAACCCCGATCTCCTCCGTTCCTCTCCCCTCCCCTCCATAAAATTGATTCGTTCTTCGTTCCCCTCCTCTCCTCTTCTCGCATAGAAGCTGCTTCTCCTGTTTCGCCACGGGAGCGTCGGCCGTCGGGTTGAACTCCAAGGGTGGAGGTCTGGGTGCTCTGTTTGCTCCTTTTGCTCTGCCATTGACTCCCCATGCGTCCCCTTATGTACACATTTTCCCTGTATTTCTGAGTTATTGCTCTCGTGCTGTCTCAGGCTGGATTGGCTAGGGTTCCTTTGCTCTTGAACGAGCGGTTTGCGTCAATGAAACTGGATTTGGTGTTGGATTTTGTGTTTGCTGGTAAGAATTTTGCTTTATATGGCATGCTTTGTTTCTGGAATAGGTAAGAGCCCTAATATGTGTTCATGTGTCTTGTAGTTCTGGTTCGGCAGATTTATGGTCTGTAGATCTCAATGGGTACATCATCCAGTCTAGACAAGTTGAATGCAGGTAATTTTTCTTGTAATTTGGATGATCTTTTATGAGATCTAGTGCTTTAAAGGGTTTTTAGTTGTATAGGTGTTGTCCTATGGACTTTACAAGTTGTATGGATTTTTATTGTTGTTATTTTTTTCCCTAGAATGTGTTGTGTGTTTAGTTTTTAGGTTGCTGTGACCTACAGACAGGTTGGAGTAATGATCACCATGTGTAGTTTGAGCTGTTGTCCTGGCATTTGAATAGCTTATAGCAGTCTGAGAAGAACTCCTATGATGTTGAAAGAGTTGTCATTTTGAAGTTTGGTGCCCCAGTGGTGGGGTGATATTGTTTTATTGGGTGCACTTGTAGTGTTCATATAGTTGAATTACTTGCTTGTTCATGTACTTTTCTTTTTTTTACCTTTTTTTTTGCTGATTATGATGTTGTTGGAGATGTTGGAGTGTCGGTGCCTCCTGATTCTGACATACCAGCATGCTTTCAAGATCTTCTGAATGTTATTTTTGAGATACCAAATCCTCTAGAAGAACTTGCGAGTGTTGCTGGTGATTTCCTTATATTTGCTCTTTTTTTTAACAGCCTTGAATAAATAAATATGTTTAGTTACATCATTTTTTCCTTTTGTTTGTGTCTGATGCTATCGCGTTATTTATCTTCTCTTCGTAATGGTAATTATGGTTTAATTTTATATGAGTGTGCTTATGTTATTGGTTTATGCAGTTAATGACAGCCATGTTGCTGATGTTGTCAAGGATATTAATGATGGAATTTATTCTCTTAACTTTGATGATGGTGATGGGAGCTTGCAGTTGTCTGTTACTCAGTCACAGAGTGTTGATGGCACTGTGCCTATTACTCAGGCTGAGGACGTTCCTATGCAGTTACAACTCGAGGATGAAAGGATAAGAAAGAAGAAGTGTGATCTCCAGAGAAGAAAGGAGTTGGAACGGCGTCAAAAGGCTACATGCATGCAACGAAGCGATGAGGATGTTGCATACGCTCCGAAAGGCATAGGTGATGAAGGTGGTGACGAGGCCTTTTGAACTGTTGATGCTGGATCTCATGGAGCTGACATGCCTGTGAAGACAAACCTGATGCAGACTTGTCTGACGCAAGTGTTTACTTGTGATGCAATTAAGGAAAAGAAAGATGTTTTGAAGAGGAAGATGTTAGATCCAAATCCTCATAGCACATAGAGGCGTATCCCACGTGTGAGAGCTGGCTTCCAACCTGGTAATAGCAAAGCTGATGGAGATAGTGTTGTTGTGAAGATTGGTCCAAGCACACTTGGTGGCTCTCCTATTCGTCAGAGTCCACGAGTTTTGTCTAATAAGAAGCCTTCTTCATCTCCTCTTCCAGAGCGCTCTTTGTTGAAGGAAAATAAGAAGCGTAAAGTTTCTCCTCCAAAGGTAAACAAATGTGTGAAGAAGCGTGCTCGTGTCGAAGCTGAAGATCATGTATCTAACAAACATGATATTGAAGTTAATTCTGAAGATGAATTTGCAGTTGTACATATTTTTACAGTATGTGACTTACTATTTGTACTTGCAACAATTTAATTGTGTCTGGGTTGGTATGCTGGCCAGGTGAGGGCTGGTTATTCTTTGCATCAATTGAGGGTGGTACTGATGTTGTTTTAAGAGTTGAACTTGTGCGATCTTTGTTTTTTCTTCATGTCTTCATATGTTTGTTTTGTTTTCTATATTCATTTAATTAAGTTGTTCCTTCTTTGTTTTCATTTACGGCCTATTAGCGTGATGGGTCCGGTCAAGCCGGTGAGAGGCAATGCCGGAAAAGATGCTTTGGATGAAGGTGACCTGTAGAGATTGAACATAACTGTGTGATGTTCGTTGAGAGAGATCGATGCTTGTGGCTAGGGTTCATGCAGTTGGTTTTGGTTCTACCTTCAAATAGAAGGTGAAGTCTAACATTTCCCGCCCTGTGATGGGAGCTTCGTACCTGAAGACAGATCCTGATACGATGACTCTTGACATGGGTGAGGCTAATAAGAAGCTTTGCATCACTGGCGATGGTATACAACATCTATTTCGGTTCCCTCGTGGTGGTCTTTCTGCACCAAGGCCATCATAGGTCGTTGTGAGGTTGCTCCTATCTATATGGCTCATATATTCTACATTGCACCATGCTAGAGTGGCCAAAAGTTCTGTCTCTTTGGCCTGGCCTTCCTGTTGCAACCGCTTTTGCAGCACGGATGATTGATGTTAACGGAGTGACTAGTGGAAGCCTGTGTGTCCTTGCCTTTCTACATGCGCTAGGGAAGGAAAACATCTATTGTTGGGGAATTTGTTGACCTTGTTGCAACCCAGCAGTGACAAAGCTTGTATTCCCAGATATCGGTGTTTGCTGCATAGAAGAACCTGTCCGTGCCTCTGATGATTCTGGTGATTCTAATGTAGCTTAAAATGAGACTTGTAAAATTGAAAAATTAGAAAATATTGAATTCATATTCAAAATATTGTATGTTATACGCTAGCAAAACTAATATCATTGGAAAGTGCATTCAAATGCATGTCCAACAATATAATTTTCAGGACATGCTTTACCATTTTGTGAATGAATGACGAGGCTGAACATTGATCTGAGATACAACAAAGACTAATAAACACGGAAGGAGAAACTAATTTGTCGGCAGACCTTCGGGCCCAAATGTTGGATGGCCCGCATATTGGTCGAATAAATTAGGGTGGTTGTAAGTCGCAGAAAGAGATTTCGACGATCGAAAGGATCAAGGAAGCGGTAAACCGTGTACTTACTAGGACAATGTCATCACGGAGGGGTACGAAACACGGTATCCCATTGATTTGATAAGGCAACTAGCCTAGATATTATACAATAAAAATTCAATGTAAGCATTAATTAAAATGGATGAAGCAGTTTGTGTCAACACTTAAATGTAGGTTCCTGTTTAATTCGATATGCTCATTATTGTTTGGTTATTTATAACTTCAAACACCACATAGACATGTTCGCTGCTGACCAGAAACACTTACGTACCATTTTACAACTTTTAGCACCAAGTCGGTGGTTATCCAGTGCAAGTTCTCGACAATAGGGTAGGTTAGCATTTCCGTTCAACTACCTCCTAGATAAAAATATCTATATCAAATTGATGGGCATAATTGTCATTAACACAAAATGCAACAAATAGTTATAAAAGAGAACATACCACATCTGAATCGTAAACCGGACGAGTGCTGAGGGGCAAGAAGATCATAACCATGGCACTATATATAACAACAATCATAAAAGTAAGAAAGTTATGCAAGTAACTATCTAAATCATACAAATACGATTTTTTATATAAAAAGGATAAGAACACAAGAAGTGGCTCACCAGGGTGGTGCCGGCGACGGGACGGTGCGGGCGATCGACGGTAGTTAGGACGGGAATGGGAAGGCACACTAAGTAAACCACACCTACACATATGCAAACTAAGGAGTTAACTTGACCTAAAATTGCATATAAATCAAAAAAACTACCACATAATTACACCCTATCTAAAACCCACAAATCACTATGCTTATAAAGCATTGCACGAGTTGATCTAGCAATAAGAGATGAAAGGACAAAGTTGCTAACCTTTGTGGACACTTGGGTGGATTGGGGTGCCTCAAATCTTGAAAAATCTTGGCCAAAATGGAGGGAGGAGCTTGATCTAGGGGAAGAATGGAGAGGGGCATTAGAATGGAGAAAACAGAGAAATGGAGTCGAGCTGGATGAAGGGTTTATATAGGGAAAGCTTTAGTCCCGGTTGGTTATATAAACCGGGACTAAAGGTCCACAAACCCGGACTGAAAGGTCTCATGGGGTCCCAAGCTGACACCAGCCTGCCACCACCCCTTTAGTCCTGGTTTGTGATACAAACCGGGACTATGTTCCTCGAATGAACCGAGACTAATGGAGACATTACACCCCGGCCAGTCCTAGCCGTTAAAACTAGGACTAATGGGGACCGTACACCCCGGCCAGTCCTAGCCGTTGGAACCGGAACTAATGGCTACACTAGTCCCGGCCCAAAGCCAAACTAAGACTAAAGGTTGAAACGGAAGGCCTGTTGTCAACTAGTGGCTGATCTCATGCAAAAGAACACCACATGGCAGTCGTCGAGCCGAGGCGTCATATACAAAAGAAGACTGCATGAAGGTTGCCAAGTCGAGGCTTTCATGAGCAAAATGTGTCGGACGAGGTGCAGTGGTCAGGAGGTTCATGCGAAGAGACGATGTCGAATATTGGCCAGGAGAAGCCAGTACCAAGCACAAATACCTTCTTTGGTCTATTTGTACATTTCGGCTGTATCACTCCTCCAGATACAAGCAAAGGTAGGTTTGATATTACTCTACTTGTGTCTTAGATTTGGAAAGTTCGTATGATTTGGGTACGTGCATGGAATTCGTTGATACTTTGATGCAACGTGTAGCTACACATATATGTCTCCATCTTTGTGAGAATCAGGATAAAATTAATATTACAAAGGTTATATGCTGAATTTTCCATACCAGTAAACTCACACAGGGTAATAAAAGAATTATATATTCAAGAGATGCATATATGTGTTGCCAACGAAAATAGCTAAAATCCCCACTTTACATCAAATATAAATTTCTATACATTTGATCATTAAAAATAAAATAAATATTCCTGACGTCAATCTGATGTAGTTTAATAAAAAATTGAAGAAGTACAACAATATAAATTTTTAGTTGGACAACAACACTCGTCGACGTAAGATATGTCGCTTGATTATCACATATTTTTTACAGAACATGGTGCATGGATTGGCTCGTTCTCACAAATAAAAAGTAAATATTATCATGTACCGCAGACAAAAAATGCGCAATTATAGTTTATGTTATTAGTAATGGATGATTTAATACTTCACGATCGTCAAGCCTAAAAGTTTTTTCAAATGTTTATGGTGACACATAGGCTCGATAACAAAAACAAGACCAAACTCCAAAAAGAAACAACACATCATAAATTCACTGATTTTTACATTTCCAACATTATAGCCAAGAATACACATAACCTTCTGAAAATTAATGTCTTACATATTTACATAATTCGAGGTTCTTGGGCAAACACAACATGAATATCACACATTTTTGACACATCGCCGGTTCAGAAAGTTTATGTGTGCAAACAATACAAGGAAATGAACTGGAGCTATTTAAATCAATCATTTTCCCGACAGCTCACCATAAACTAACCAAAATATTATCACAAGTATCCCATACATTTAAATTAAAGTTATTCTACCCCGTGCAGGCGCACGGGTTTAATGACTAGTTTAACTAGTTGGTAGAACAACAACAACAACAATGCCTTTTCTCCCAAACAAGGTTGGGTAGGCTAGAGGTGAAACCCATAAGATCTCGCGACCAACTCATGGTTCTGGCACATGGATAGCAAGCTTCCACGCATCCCTGTCCATGGCTAATTCTTTGGTGATGCTCCAGTCCTTCAGATCTCTCTTTACGGACTCTTCCCATGTCAAGTTCGGTCTACCCCGGCCTCTTTTGACATTATCAGCATGCTTAAGCCGTCCGCTGTGCACTGGGGCTTCTGGAGGCCTGCGCTAGGATCAAGGAAGCGGTAAACCGTGTACTTACTAGGACAATGTCATTACCGGGGGGGGGGGGGACGAAACACGGTATCCTGTCGATTTGATAATGCAAGTAGCCTAGATATTATACAATAAAAATTCAATGTAGGAATTAATTAAAACGGATGAAGCAGTTTCTGTCAACACTAAAATATAGGTCCCTGTTTAATTCGGTATGCTCATTGTTGTTTGGTTATTTAAAATTTGAAACACCACATAGACATGTTCGCTGACCAGAAACACTCACGTACCATTTTACAACTTTTAGCACCAAGTCGGTGGTTATCCAGTGCAAGTTCTCGCACTCTAGTGTTTTCCCCTATTTTTTTATAATGTTATCAGGTGAACGTTAACTGGCATCCCAATCTTGGCAAGGGCTCACACAACTGCCAGATTTGCATCCGACAGAAAGCCATGGAATTTCACAAAAATGGCACCCTCACACATGAAACTAGAATGCTGGCATTTGCAACTGCCATCTCTCTCAGCGAACATTCGCCGAGAATTGTGTGAACACCGCTGGTGTTTTTAAATCCGTTGGTAGGCGTTCCACGCTCAAGCATTGAAATTTATATTGACTATACTACTCCGGTAGGGTAAAGTCCTACTTCATTATAGAAGGTACCGTAGGAACCCTTATCAAAACGCTTAGCTAATATAGAATGTGTGCTACATAAATTTTGCGTTTAGTAAATGTGCGTGATATACACCGCAACACATACAACGCGGAAGACTGTGTGGGAAAGGCCACTTGTCGCACACGTTGTCCAGTTAGGAGTCATCTCGCCGATGTTGGGTGCATCACAAACGTTGTGCCACATTGTAGTGTGTGTGATGTCATCCCACATAATTTCCACAGATGAAACATTTGGGAGCGTTGTATATATCAGAAAGGGTTACCTCTAGAATAACGCTTGCGATAGGTTCGGCCATTGCACATTGTTGATTTTACCTAGTATCTGGATCCTCGAAGCTAATTGCACACGAATATCCCGATCACACACGCATCATAAGAAGAGCTTCCAGGGAGTTCGCTTCGTGAGACAATATCTTATCTCCAATCTCTATAGACGCGCAATGACTGACATAGTTGATGGCTAGATATGACAATATCTTATCTTCCAGGGAGTTCTTCTATTCTCGATAAGCAGTGACGTGCAATGACTTGGAAGGGGTCCAAGGAACGACTTGCAAGTCTTCACGCCCAAAATAGCAGCACCAATGATAATAACATATAATTTATGGCTAGATATGTGAACGGTCCAAGGAAGTTTTTTTCAGTATTTTTATTTTGAGCTGGATTTTCGGCGTTCCAGTAGAAGCACAGCTTTCATTGTTTAATATCTCTATTTCCATGCCTGTCGACACGCAGAACGACTTGGAAGTAGTCCAAGGAAGACTTGCAAGTGCTTACGCCCAGACAAGAGCAGGTATAAGCAGGATAGAGACCGTAGCAAAAAAAATCCCAACAACTTGCTGTAGACGTGGAAAATTGCGAGGAAGAATAGCAGTCGTCTCCGTCTGATTAATGGAAAGGAGAGGAAAGGAAATAAGTATTTTTCTTGGAAATAACTTGCAAAATAAATAAACAACGGAATACGTCCATCTTGTCAAAGTGTAGAGCGTAACAAAAGACTCGGCCTATATAAACGGTAGGTATGTAAACCCAGGCCAAAACGAAATTCTCCCTACTTGCGCTCCTTGTGACTCAGTAGCATTCATTCGCTCCATGGCTTCCCAAGACGCCCTTTCTCGTGGTGAAGAGAAAGTCCAGGACATGGCAGCTCAGCTGCTCGTCATGCTCAGCGCCCATGGGGCTGGCGAGAAAGGAGTAAGGAACGCGTGGGACCAACTCCAGTGGTGCCTGGCGCAGGTCGCCACCTACACGTCCAATCCAGTTACCACCCCGGATGCGCTGCTCGGCGTGCTGAAAGGTGCCAGGGAGGCGTCCTCCCTGCGCCTCGGCCACCCGGAAGCCGAGGCTTTGCTTAGGCAGATAATGGCGTCTCTAGAGGAGGAAACCACCAGGGCGCTGGACGCTGGTATGGCTATTCCTCGGCTCAGAGAGCTCCTCCTGGTGGTCGCCAAACAGCTAGACATGCTTCCACTTCGCGATTCGCTCCCCGTGCACATGGTAGATGGGGAGTCCAACTTCTGCGAAGAAAACGTGGCTGGCATGGTTAAGTCCTCTCCACAGCTCTCCGCCCCAAACGCTCCTTACGCCGTCGTCTCCATAGTCGGAGCACAGAGCAGCGGTAAGCTGAGCATGAGCAGTTTTTCTCCGGATTCACTATGTATATTCCGCTCACCTGCTTGCATTTCGTTTACTTTGCAGGGAAAAGCTATTTACTCAATCGTCTCTTCGGAACCGAGTTTCCAGAGATGGACGCAAAACATGGACGGTAATCACTACTTTTTTTCTTTTGAGGGAAAATCATTACTTTACTTATGGTCAAAGTTATAGCTTGGAGATCGACTATACCCGTCTTCTAAAAGAAGTCGAGGAATATTCCTTATTGTTGGCACATTCGTCCAAACATAAATACTCGAACTTGCCAAACAACTATTGAAAGCCTTTAAATTTGTCACGCGAGATCCAAATACTTCAACTTGACGTGTTATAACTCTCACCATTATACTGGTCAATGTTTACGGATTATTGCTCTTGTTGAGAATTGTAATGTAGTAGCATTTTCAGTGTCCAATGGGTACTATAGATTTAGCATCTCCAAACTACTCTTCACCAAACTTAAGATCAACTGCATATTTGCAATTGTGAAGGAGTCAAACTACGAGGGGAATAATGATGTCAAGATGTATCGGACCCTCCTTATTAGTGCTGGACATTGAAGGTTTTGATGGAAGAGAGAAAGGAGAGGTACTTGATCTCTTTTTCATGCAACCATTTGTTTGGACTAGTAGTAAACTTGTCAAACGGCTATTCACCTTTCTCGTAATTTACCATCCGTTACATTAATAGCCGACTGTAAGGTCTATCTATACTTTTCGGAGGTTAAATTATTAACGGTTGACTATAGGACATGTATTTGTCAACAACCCCCACCCAAAAGTTCCCTAGGCTATTACTTTCAGTGGGTCACCATCGGCCATTTTAACGTTCATCCGTAGCTATCAGCCTTGCATTGGGATGTTCATGAGTGTAATCCTGACTATCATTTATTATTTTGGCCGATGTATTTCTTCAGATGCAAATGAGCACTTGGACTAATTCGTGTTTAGCTGCTTCTTGTTTTGCGGGTGAACAAAATTTTATTCAGCAAATACAACACAATCTGGGATAGAGTTAAGGTCGTGGGATTGGTCAAACCAAATGTGACGTTAGAGACCTGAAGAAAGCGAAAACCGGTGTAAACTAGGTGCTTGTGTTAACAACACAATCTTCGAAAGAAAAAGTACAATAAAATAAAGACTCTTCCAACTTGATCTCACTGATCATAGCTCCATTGCTTCCCCGGCTCCCACTTTGTGTATCACGTATCAACTGTTTGGTGTCAGAAAGTCGATCACGGATCGGTGAAGATGAAGGTCTTTTGCCAAAGCCAGGGCCTCCATACATGTGATAGCCTCGACGGAAAATGTATCATCCAAGCCTCCGATGAAAAGTGAACAGCTGGGAATAAAAGTTATGTTCCTGTCATTGCACACGGCGGTAGCCGATCCGCCAACTCCCTCCGCACTCCAACGTTCAGATGTATTTCGGAATAACCCACCGATGCTACCTATAAGTAATAAAAAACTTTTCACATAGAGGAATCTTGGTCTGGACCGACCCATGTCGGAAACTCCTACACTACGCTTTGCGTGCTAGGAGAAGACATAGCTCGCCAGTTTGGCATAACCCACTAACGGAGACTTTGGGCTCTGGTTAGTGGTCAACTGCGCTGATGGTTGTCCATGGGAATTCAAAGCTCACATCTCCTTGATCATCTGGAGCACATCAATAAACGGTTAATGAAATAGTAAATAGCTTGTGGACTCTGATAGATGCCCTCATGAATGTCCTTCCGATGTTTTGTCCATATTATCCAGAGAGTAACTGAAAGCTTAATGAAAAGCACATGCGATAATTATTCCATCTGGGACAGCAACCAATGTTTTGCACTTGGTTTGGTATTTGATGTAATAGATTGAGCAAGCTCTTCATTGACCAAATACCAAGTGCATATTCCCATCGTGTATTCGAATAGAGAGTGCCTCAAAGAGTCCGGCGTCCACAGACATTGCTAGAGGCTGTGATATATCTGTGTGCCCTTACGTCAATTATTTGTATAGAGTATTTTGCTAATCTCCAACGGAACATCCATATGTTCTTCCATGTAACCCCTTCAAAGGCCATGTTGGAGTTGTCTGCCCTCTTAGCCATGCCTACCTCTTGTTGCGTGTCAGCACAACCATATGATAGGTTTATTTAACCATGTAATTCTACTATTCTCGTGAGTACAACTCCAAAAATCCACAATGTTCCTGGTACATAGGGAGACCCCTAGAACAAGTCGAGCATCCATTCGCATAAACACCTAATATACTCTCTACTTCTTTCATGACGTCAAAGTGGCATCAATAAGATCAGATAAAAACAAGTGGGGGTTAGGAATTAAGAAACTTTATGGTCTCATCATTTCGTTCTATAGAATCCAGTTGACATGCCATATTTTTTTGTTTTGGTAGCTGCCAATTTGTTTTATTAGTCCTTTAGTAACGTGTTTCTACCTTCAATAATGGCCTTCCATATCATGATCGGGTGGGTGACAAGTGAAGCTCTTAAAATAGTTACATTCGTGTAGTATGTGCTTCTCAGGATCCGGTCACTCAAGGACTCTGGCTTTTATTATAGTCGGCAAGCCTGTTCTGCCAACATTGCGAGGTTAAAAAGTTCAAAATCTTTAAACCCCAGCCCCCCTACCTTTTGGCTGAGTAATGGTTTTCCTGGAGACACATTGTGGATTGCATCTCCCTTCTTTGTTGCCACGCCAAAATTTCATGTTGAGCATCTTCGGATGTTAACATAAATACATAATCCATGGTGCAATTTAAACCAAGACATAGAGTTAACTAGGCAGACCTGTGCAATTGCCTTGATCAAAACCTATTTACCAGCTCACGACATGGTGTTTTCAATCCATCCATATGCCTTTATCCACTAATCATCCGTTAGATACTTGAAGGCACCGTTCTTGCTGTTCCCAATATCAAAAGGCATGCCTAGGGAGAACATGAAAAGCACATTTGGTTTTTGGCTGCAGTGTTGTTCTTCCCTGTCCGTTGTCATCTGCTGCTTTGTCACATTTTAGTGTGATGCGTTTAGGTTCTTGTTTGGATGCGCATTGTGCAGCTCCTTACCATCAGGCGTGGCCTGGGAAGACATTGGATCAACTTGTCTAGAAATACATGACTGTTTCTTACTATTTTCGACCTTTGTTATGGTGGCATCCTGGTCGATTTCTTCAGTGAAGTTTTCAATCCACTTCCTGGGATGTCGTGTCTCCTCAACATCTTCCACCTCAGCCTCGACAGCCGCAGCCTCTACATCTTCCACCCCTCCCCGCACGCCCACCCGGGACAATGGAATGGACATCGTCACTACATACCTTCAACGGATGACCAAGGTAGCCAAAAAGGGCACACCTATCCGTCAACTGCTTATACTTGATGAAGAAAAACTCTCTTCCCTTGTTCTTGACAATCATCACAACATTCTTCAAAGGGTTGTGAAAATTTATCTTGACCATTACTTTACAGAAATTACCTTTGAATTCCTACGACTTAGGTTCTGCGTAGAAAAACTGGCAAATCTTGTGTGTCAAAGATTTAACGAGGGGGAAATTTCCATCTTGGAGTTTGTGGATCTATGTTAATATAGTTCCAGAGTGTCTAGGGCATATGCTAAGGGCTTTGTGAAGTAAGCATATGGATCTAGTATGGTACCCCTTATATGTCTATGATCACTCTTGCATGACACCCTTCTAGTCGCCTAGGCAAGCGAATTGCATAGTGTATATATTATCAGTCAGGGGATGTATCTTGACAACTTCCCCTAGATCCCACAGCACCCACATGTTTCGATAGAAGCAGTATTGGTTGTAGTTCTCTTCTGTATGGACTCGAGTGTCTGCTAGCCAGCGCACAACCTCTCCCGGTATCTCCTCTTAATCTTCTATCACCACGTCATCGTGATCCTCCTCCAGTGCAATTTATCTTCTCAGTGTCGTCGGTCGGTTAGTTACCTGCTCAATTTGATGAAGTCGCCATACATGCAAACCCTAGCCTGGTCGATCAAGTTCTACCTAGCAGGAGCGCCCCAAAATCCTCTTCACATCGGACGAGCCAAGGTTGGGCAGCGATGCAATATCACCCCGGGATCAGCCTGAGCTATTCTCTGGAGAAAATACGGGGGAGTAGAGATCTCAACAAAGGTGGGGGTTGAAAATACGCTGGAGTTTTGCTATATGTGTGGTGCGCCCATAATCCAAGCTTCTGATCCTTTTTTATATTTTCTCCCAATTCAATGTAGTTCTTATCGTTCTTTTCAAAGTTTATTTTCTTTTTCGTTATAATTCGTGTTTTAGTTTCTTTGTTCATTTCTTGTTTCATGTGTGTCAAGAATACATATTTCATTAATTGCACACAAAAAATAGTAAGGTAATTTTCTTACTTCACATATCTATGCAAGTTTTGCAAGCAATAATATTATTTTGACAAAACAAACTATACTGTGACAAGATGAATTTTACATTAATTGTTTGTGAAACATGAGAAAACAGTATGTGAATATTTTAGTAACTACAGAAACTTAGTCCATGGAGATTACACCGCATCATTTGCCGGCTATGTTTTGATGGTAGGTTATTCCACTAAAGGATGCTTTGTCTACAGTTAGTTTAAAGCCGACAGTACTGTTGCTATTAATTTGCCGAGTGGTAAATTACCAATGATTCACTGCAGGGCATGTATTTTCTGACAATCCCTAACCGAATGTTCCCCTCGCCTTACTACGACTATATATTTCCCATTGCCAATAACCAACTAACTAGATGCACACGCTCGAGCAACAAACTTGTGCCGAGTCTAACGGCACAACGACATGCGCCGGAGCTACTAACGCGTGCATGCCGCTAAACACTAGTCTAATCAAGATTACTACAAACACATTTCAATGGGCATGCGTTAACCCATAAACATTGGTCATTGAGTAGTGCATCAGTGTCAGATATTACTTTGGCGGTGTTGCCGATGGATTTTTTGACGTGCACATGAGCTTGGAACAATTGGAATTTAGATGCAGGTGTGTGGAGGGTTCACTGATGACAGGTAGTCATCTTCCAGCACCTCCCTATTAAGCTAGCTCGTAATCAAAATTTCTATTTCCTTTTCCAGCTTCTCTCCCTTTTCAAAATTTCTATTTTCTTTTCATTTGTTTCTTCCTTCGTTGTTTCATGTGTTTCACTAATACATGATTTGTTGATGGCATACAAAGATATTTGTAAGGTAATGCTTTTGTTCACACGACTATACAACTTTTTGTAGGAATACTCTCACTATGTCAAAAGAAATAAAAATCTAAAAAATGTAATATACTTTAATTGTTGGTGAAATATTTAAAGAATGTTAACATCAATATTTTAAGTAATTACACAAACATATTTTGAGAACATCATATCACATTTTAATATTAATAGAATATTTTCCGTTAGATGAATATATTAACCATCCAATTAAACGTTAGAAGTTCTGTGAACTTTTTGTTGACCTATATGAACATTGTATTATACGAACATGAACTTTTTATTGTTCATGAATTAGCATATTTCAAGAAAACCTTATTCACCCTCGAAATAATTTGAAGGAATTGCCTGAACATCTATTGACATATGAAATTTTGCGTATCAGAAAAATAGTTATTTCATGAAAATTCTGTTCCATCTGCAAGAAGCCTTTATCTGCTTAAAAATATTGAGAATTGTGTAAAATACATATTTGTGACTTTCCTATTCATGCAAAACCAAGGAAGTTCAAATAAATTAATTTTCGAATTGATATGGTTTCAGGACACATTATTCGAGAATCAAGCTTCGCTTCTTGCGTTGACTATATCTGACATTATGCTTGTTAACTTGTACGTTTCTTCCCTTCTGGCATTTGGTTGCTTCTCCAACATATAGATGTGCTAATATATTGGCCAAAAATTGTTGAAACTGATATCATCCAAAATTTTACATTTTTTTGAATCCAGGAATGTGTTTGACATTGGTCGAGAGCAAGCAGCTGGTACACTACTCTTTAAAACAATATTTAAGGTATTTTGCCATGCCCAATTCTCATATTACTTGGGAGTATATGTACCAAGGACTGGTTTTATTCTTTGCAAAAAAATTGTTTGTTTCTATTGCCTTCATGAGTAATTCAATGTGTTTGACTATACATCATAATGAAAATGAACCTGTTATCAGCAATAAACTCATTACCTTATTTGGGTTTGTTCAATGATATTCAAAGCAAATGAAATTACTCTAGATCCTATTTTTCACATGTAGTTCATAGATTACAGAAGAAATCCCCTGACCTCCCAGATATCCTGTTATTCGTAGTTGCTACGAAAGAAAATTCAAAAAGGCGTCCCATAATGTTTGGTGAAGCTTTCTTATAAAGGAAGTTTTTGTTACCTCAAACTCAACATTAAATCGATACACACAAAGAGCGTACACCCATCCTCTTCATAACTAGGATGGACACAACCTGACAAGTAATTACGCATAAGATAGTAAAATCATAGTTAAAAAGGGAATAGAAAGCTGCAAATAGTGTTTGTGGGTCGATTTAGAATCACTACACCGCCATCTATGCAATGTGAAGTGGTTTTCACGTTCAGTGAAATTTTGACGAAATTCAGTGAATTTCATTAATTTCAACAACCTCCGAAATATTGATGTTTCTGATCAAATACTTCATTAATCTCAATACTACAAAAAAATCATGGTTTTTTTCACTAGTGAATATTTCGGTCCTTTGACCGAATTGCAAACAGAAATCACTGAAATTCACTTTCAGTGATATCGGTTGGTGTTGAAATTTTTCTAAAACTGAAATTGAAAACCAGATTGTGAACAATTCTCTGGCAGCTCACTCCCACTACATTCATTCCTATATATATAGCTCTTTCTAAACTCTCTGATGAAGAATAGAACACATAGAATATCGTAGAACCTGCAGTCGAGAGCATACCTTATTTTCACCAAACACAGTTTCATGTTTGTATAGCTAAAACTCCCACGCTGGAGCTCCAAGGAGAGTATGCAACTTATATTTGGTATAAATTTCGCAAAAGAAACTACCCATCACCATGCGAGCGAACTTAGACTGAAAGTAGAGATGTTTGATCAACTCATGATGATGCTAAAGTACTCCATTGCCAATAGCATTAGGAAAGATTATCATTTGTCAAAACGACCACTTTATAAAGATACCAAACACGGATCGTACATTTTAGTATATGTTTTGTCAGCCACACTCTTGAAAATTCATTATTAGATCACCATCACTGATTATGGCAATGTATAACGAGTTTATGGTGAATTTTCCATTTGATGAAGATACCATGTAAATTCAGTTTGTACCCCGTGAAATGATATACAGTCTCTCGTCGAACACACAGAATTCCAAAATGCTAAACATTGGCCACTCCCGTCCAACATGTACATTTGGAGGAGATAGTGCCAGCACATCTCAGAGTTTGCAACATATCTATGCCTAAAATCTGAAACAATGCCAATTATCGATCATTTACACTTCAATTCCTTGATTAAGAAAGTACCATACTGGAGAATCAGTTTCCATCGACGTCCTATATCATTTCAGAGACGATGTTTATAGTTACTACTCCTTCCATTTCATTTTACTTCACCTATTTTAAAAAAAATCTGAAGTCAAACTTCATGGAGTCTGAACATGTTTATAGACAAAAATATTAAAATTCACAATACCAATCAATATTATAATCTGCATCCTGAAATTGATTTTTGGATTATATAACTTTATATTATAGATATTGATACTTTTTTAAATAAATTTGGTCAAAGTTTGCGATGGTTGACCTTAAAGAAGTCATACATACGCAGTAAAAAGCAACAGATGGAGTATGTGGCAGCTGTTACAAGACACCATCCTAAATATAAATTTTATACACTCATTTACTCGCAAGAGGGAATCTTTAACCTAAAGATCTCGGATTCCAACACCACAATGATTTTTAGTCCAGCAAATGGCACTCAATTTCGACAACAAATACTTAAAGTTTTCACTATCACTTTGCTAGAGAAACATGGAGAAATAATTATCATCGTTATATGTCAACAATATAATTTTTTGTTGGAAATAAGCCGTGATGAAGCACGGTGCGACTCGTCTAAGTCCATGAGGTCAGGTCCATGGTGATGCGACTGGCATCAGTGCGCCATGTCGGGCTCGTGGGCTGGGTCACGGCCGTGTATGTACGTATGTGCATACGTGTGTAGTGTGTGTACTTCTAGCAAGTGCATGTTTGTACCTGTGTAGTGTGTGGACTTTCAGATGAGTTGATTGTAGCATGAATTCAACCAAGCCAAGAGGTCTTGAGTTTAAGATCATGCCAACATAGCATTTGAAATAGATTATGCGGCCTACATCGATTCCACGTCTAAGGATGTAGTACTTGAAATATATTGCCCGCCCCTCTTCATCAATTCGGTCTAATGGTTGCATACACTTTTAAGAAAAAGCTTTAGGGTTCGAAACACAATAAACGCAATAAATAATTGGGGCATGTCCCCTCTTATGTTGTCCACGTCATAAACTCCAAAGAAGCATAGACGTGAGGGAGAGTGCTCGATTATAATGTCCGGCTCTCTTCCATGATTCGGACTTTTCTATGAGTTGGTTGTAGCATGAATTCAATGCGGACCACCAGATAAGAATAACCAAACCGCAACAGAAAAAACCACCCCACCCATCGCATCCCCACCACCATCTCCAGCAGGACACCCACCTAACTCCTCCATCGGAAACATCCCCATACCACAGCCGCGCTGCTCCACCCCTATCCACCATGTACCACTGCATACCCCGACACGCCTACGTGTTCCCCTCCATCTTCCTGCACTTGACGTCCCCCGACCATGTCCACATTCTATTGCTTCCACGTCACCGATAAAGAACTCGTCTGCCTCTTTCGTGGTCCATGGTGGAGGGATCCGAATCTTGACCCGTCCTGAGCCGTCTGATCCTTGCCGGTCTCTTGCAACTATCTGGAGGTCCCCGTAATGGAGAAATGGCTAGCTAAAACTCTTGTTTGTGGTGCGCCATTTCTTACCGCTTAATATCCGATTTAGGAGATCTCAAGTGGGAGAATGTTGGAATTCCTGGCTCGACTTGGTTAGACGATTGATGGATGCTCATCCGCGTCGTGACATAAAAAAGGAAAATTGACCACTATGAAAATAAAGGGCACAAACACTATCTAACTGCCTAACCCACTACTAACTTCCATATAAACACATGATCTGATCTCTACATGAGTACATGACCGCAGCAAAGTGGTTGTACATGACAACATGCATGTCACTACTAAATAGACATGATGAAAATCTAAATAACAAGGATAACTCCAGCATCAATGGGCCTTAGGCTACAGGAGACAAGCAAGCTCGACAGTGGAGCTGACGGCCGACGGGGAATCTCTAAATGCCTGGAGCCTTTCTTAAAGAAAGAAAACACACGTATAGGACAATGTGACATCTATGTCTAGACTAAGCACAAGCCATTAATATTGGACGCAACACTGATGCTAACAGAATAATACCTTTCTGACATGAGGCTGAAGAAAACATTATACCTTACAAATGTAATTAAGGAGTCTAACAAAACTAATTTGCTCATGTGATGCCCAGAGAAACAAATATATGCCACAGATTTCCCAGAAATATCTGTTGGGAAGTTTTCTAGAATGTGAAATTTGATGTTCTATCCAATAAGTGTAGACATATGTTCCTCACTGGTAGGATATGCTTCATATATAGTAAGCTGAATAATGAGCCTATGTGATTATCCACACCATTCACTATAGGGTATCCATAAAGAGAGGGGAATTTTGGCCCCCAGGAGCATATGCTCCTTGTTTTAAAAATCTGTTTCCTACGAATTTTGAAATGTCACAAAATTATGACGAAAAACCAAAAATCTGTTCCACGCCTGCAACATTCTACGTTCTCACAAAGCCTTTTCGTGAAAACCCGACAACTATAGAGTTGTGTCTCAAAACGACAAAATTCGTTGTTAAAGGGGGCTTTTTGTTGGGGAACGTTGCATGGAAAACAAAAAATTTCCTACGCACACGCAAACCTATCCATGGTGATGAGCATCTATGAGAGGGAGAGTGGATCTACGTACCCTTGTAGATCGCTAAGCGGGAAGCGTTAAGAAACGCGGTTGGTGTAGTCGAACTTCTTCGCGATCCAAATCGCCGAGCGTCCCGTGATCCAATCACGAACCGTCCCGCGAACCAATCACGAATCGTCCCACGATCTTGTCACGATCCGTCCCACGATCCAATCATGAACGTCTCGTGGCCTTGATCACGATCCTTCCGATCTAGTACCGAACGGACGGCACCTCCGCGTTCAGCACACGTGCAGCTTGATGACGATCTCCACCGTCTTGATCCAGCAAGAGGGGATGGAGAGGAGAGAGAGTTCACCGGCAGCGTGACGGCACTCCGGTGATGGTGGTGGTGGAGCAATTCCGGCATGGCTTCGCCTAAGCACTGCAGAAATCCGATCTAGAGGAGCACCGGTGAATCGGGTAGCACGTAGCCGTAAGTTGTGTCCAAAAACCACCCAATCCACTAGTATATATAGGAGGAAGGGAGAGGACGAGGGCTGGCGCACCACAACTCCAAGGAGGAGTTGGCCGGCCAAGGTGGGAGCAATCCTACTCCTACTCAAATCCTAGTTGGAGTAGGATTGCTTCCTATTGGCTGATTTTCCCTTTTTTCCTTTTTCCTTAGGATTTTCCACCTCCTGGGCCTTGGGAGTTTGTGGCTGGGTTTCCCAGCCCACTAAGGGCTGGCTAACACCCTCCCACAGCCCATGGACCTCTTGGGGTCTAAATAACCCTCCCGGAGGCCTCTCGGTACACTACCAGCACTCTCGGTACACTACCGATGAGCCCGAAACTTTTCCGGCGACCAAACTGGGACTTCCTATATATGAATCTTTACCTCTCGACCATTCCGGAGCTCTTCGTGATGTCCGGGATCTCATCCGGGACTCTGAACAACCTTCGGTCACCACCATACATAACTCTATACTACAGAAACGTCACCGAACCTTAAGTGTGCAGACCCTGCGGGTTCGAGAACTATGTAGACATGACCGAGACACCTCTACGGACAATAACCAATGGTGGGACCTGGACGTCCACATTGGTTCCTACATATTCTACGAAGATCTTATCGGTTGAACCTCTATGTCAAGGATTCAGTTAATCCCATATAACGTTCCCTTTGTTCTTCGGTATGTTACTTGCCAGAGATTCGATCGTCGGTATCTCTATACCTAGTTCAATCTCGTTACCGGCAAGTCTCTTTACCCATTCCTTAATGCAAGATCCCGCAAATAACAATTAGTCACATTGCTTGCAAGGCTTATTGTGATATTGCATTACCGAGTGGGCCCCGAGATACCTCTCCGTCACACGGAGTAACAAATCCCGGTCTCGATCCATGCCAACTCAACAGACACCATCGGAGATACCTGTATAGCACCTTTATAGTCACCCAGTTACGTTGCGACGTTTGATACACACAAGGCACTCCTCCGATATCCGTGAGTTGCATGATCTCATGGTCATAGGAACATATACTCTAACATGCAGAAAACAGTAACAATAAACTGACACGATCATATGCTACGTTTGTAGTTTGGGTCTTGTCCATCACATCAGTCTCCTAATGATGTGATCCCGTTATCAAATGACATCACATGTCAATGGCTAGGAAACCCTAACCATCTTTGATCAACGAGCTAGTTCACTAGAGGCATACTAGGGACATAGTGTTTGTCTATTTATCCACACATGCAATGTTCCGATCACTACAATTATAGCATGGATAATAAACGATTATCATGAACAAGGAAATATAATAATAAACACTTTATATATTGCCTCTAGGGCATATTTGCAACAGTCTCCCACTTGCACTAGAGTCAATAATCTAGTTCACATCACTATGTGATTCACATGGTAATGAATCGAACACCCATACAGTTCTGGTGTTGATCATGTTTAGCCCTTGGAAGAGGTTTTGTCAACGGGTCTGCAACATTCAGATCCGTGTGCACTTTGCAAATATTTATGTCCTTCTCCTCGATGTAGAACCGGATGGAGTTGAAGCGTCGCTTTATGTGTCTGGTCCTCTTGTGAAACCTTGGTTCCTTGGTTAGAGCAATGGCACCAGTGTTGTCACAGAACAGATTTATTGGATTCAGTACACTAGGCACTACTCTAAGATCTGTCATGAACTGCTTCATCGAGACACCTTCCTTCGCTGCCTCCGAGGCTGCGATGTACTCCGCTTCGCACGTAGAATCAGCTACCATGCTTTGCTTGGAACTGCACCAGCTTACCGCTCCCCCGTTAAGAATAAATACGTATCCGGTTTGCGATTTAGAATCGTCCGGATCAATGTCGAAGCTTGCATCGACGTAACCCTTTATGACGAGCTCTTCATCACCTCCATAAACGAGAAACATGTCCCTAGTCCTGTTAAGGTACTTAAGGATATTCTTGACCGCTTGCCAGTGCTCCATTCCAGGATCACTTTGAAACCTTCCAGCCATACTTATGGCAAGGCTGACATCGGGTCTTGTGCACAACATTGCATACATGATAGAGCCTATGGCTGAAGCATAGGGGATGACGCTCATCTTTTCTTTATCTTCTGCAGTCACTGGGCATTGAGTTTTACTCAACTTCACACCTTGTAACACAGGCAAGAACCCCTTCTTGGCATGTTCCATTTTGAACAGCTTCAAAACTTTATCAAGGTATGTGCTCTGTGAAAGTGCTATTAAGCGTCTCGACCTATCTCTATAGATCTTAATGCCTAATATGAAAGCAACTTCTCCTAGGTCCTTCATTGAAAAACTCTTACTCAAATATTCCTTCACGCTTTCCAGCATTTCCGTATCGTTTCCGATCAGCAATATGTCATCCACATATAACACTAGAAACGCTAAAGAGCTCCCACTCACTTTCTTGTAAATATAAGCTTCTCCATAAACTTGTATAAACCCAAACGCTTTGATCACCTCATCAAAGCGTTGATTCCAACTCCGAGATGCTTGCACCAGTCCATAAATGGATCGCTGGAGTTTGCAAACTTTGTCAGCATTCTATGGATCGACAAAACCTTCGGGTTGCACCATATACAACTCTTCCTCAAGGAAACCGTTGAGGAACGCTGGTTTGACGTCCATCTGCCAAATTTCATAGTCGAAATAAGCAGCTATAGCCAACATGATTCTGACAGACTTAAGCATCGCTACGGGTGAGAAAGTCTCATCGTAGTTAACTCCTTGAACTTGTGAAAAACCCTTTGCCACAAGTCGAGCTTTATAGACGGTGACATTACCGTCCGCGTCCGTCTTCTTCTTAAAGATCCATTTGTTCTGAATGGCCTTTCGCCCTTCAGGTAGTACTTCCAAAGTCCATACTTTGTTTTCATACATAGATCCCATCTCAGATTTCATGGCCTCTAACCATTTCTCGGAATCCGGATCCATCACTGCTCCTCCATAGGTCGTAGGTTCATTGTTGTCCAACAACATGACCTCTAAGCCAGGGTTGCCGTACCACTCGGGAGTAGTACGCGTCCTTGTCGACCTTCGAGGTTCAATAGCAGCTTGATCCGGAGCTTCACGATCATCATCATTAACTTCCTCTTCTACCGTCGTAGGTTCCACGGAAACATCTTTCTGTGCTGCGCTACTCTCTGGTTGAAGTAAAGGTTCAATAACCTCATCAAGCTCCATTTACCTCCCGCTCAATTCTTTCGAGAGAAACTCTTTCTCAAGAAATGTTCCGTTCTTAGCGACAAACACTTTGCCCTCGGATCTGAGATAGAAGGTATACCCGACTGTCTCTTTCGGGTATCCTATGAAGACGCACTTTTCCGCTTTGGGTTCCAGCTTTTCAGGCTGAAGTTTTTTGACATAAGCATCACATCCCCAAACTTTAAGAAACGACAATTTCACCTTTTTGCCAAACCACAATTCATATGGCGTCGTCTCAACGGATTTTGATGGTGCCCTATTTAAAGTGAATGCAGCTGTCTCTAATGCATAGACCCAAAACGTTAGTGGCAAATCGACAAGAGACATCATAGAACGCACCATATCCAATAAGGCCCGATTACGACGTTCAGACACACCATTACGCTGTGGCGTTCCGGGCGGTGTCAACTGTAAAACAATTCCACACTGTCTTCAGTGACTGCCAAACTCATAACTCAGATATTCACCTCCTCGATCAGATCGAAAAAAATTAATCTTCTTGTTACGATGATTCTCAACTTCACTCTGAAATTGCTTGAACTTTTCAAATGTTTCAGACTTGTGTTTCATCAAGTAAATATACCCATATCTACTCAAGTCATCAGTGAAGGTGAGAAAATAACGATAACCACCGCGCGCTTCGACATTCATTGGACCGCACACATCAGTATGTATGATTTCCAATAAGTCACTCGCCCGTTCCATTGTTCCAGAGAACGGCGTTTTGGTCATCTTCCATAAGGCATGGTTCACATGTGTCAAGTAATTCAAAATCAAGTGACTCCAAAAGTCCATCAGCATGGAGCTTCCTCATGCGTTTTACACCAATATGACCTAAACGGCAATGCCACAAGAAAGTGGTACTATCATTAACTACTCTACATCTTTTGGCATCAATGTTAGGAACATGTGTGTCATCACTATCAAGATTCAATATGAATAAACCCCTAGCATTGGGTGCATGACCATAAAAGATATTACTCATATAAATAGAACAACCTTTATTCTCTGATTTAAATGAGTAACCGTCTCGCAATAAACAAGATCCAAATATAATGTTCATGCTTAACGCAGGCACTAAATAACAATTATTTAGGTTCATCACTAATCCTGATGGTAATCGAAGAGAGAGCGTGCCGACGGCGATCACATCAACCTTGGAACCATTTCCCACGCGCATCGTCACTTCGTCCTTTGCCACTCTTCGTTTATTCCGTAGTTCCTGTTTTGAGTTGCAAATGTGAGCAACCGAACCGGTATCAAATACCCAGGCACTACTACGAGAAGTAGTAAGGTACACATCAATAACATGTATATCATATATACCTTGTTTGTCGTTGGCCGCCTTCTTGTCAGCCAGGTACTTGGGGCTGTTCCGCTTCCACTGACCAGTTCCCTTGCAATGAAAGCACTCAGTTTCTGGCTTAGGTCCATGCTTAGGCTTCTTTGTAGGAGTAGCAACTGCTTTGCCATCCTTCTTGGTTTTACCCTTCTTGCCTTTTCCCTTGCCATTCTTCTTGAAACTAGTGGTTTTACTGACCATCAACACTGGATGTTCTTTTTGGATTTCAGACTCAGCGACTTTCAGCATCGCAAACAGCTCGAATGATGACTTGTTCATCCCGTGCATGTTATAGTTCATCACAAAACTTTTGTAACTAGGTGGAAGTGATTGAAGAACTCTATCAATGATCACCTCTTGCGGAAGGGCAATTCCCAACTCAGCCAAACGGTTTGAGTACCCAGACATTCTGAGTATATGCTCACTGACAGACCCGTTCTCCTCCATCTTGCAAGCATAGAATTTATCGGAGGTCTCATACCTCTCGATCCGGGCATTCTTCTGAAAGATAAAATTCAACTCCTGGAACATCTAATGTGCTCCATGACGTTCAAAACGTCTTTGAAGTCCCGGTTCTAAGACATACAATATTGCACACTGAATTATTGAGTAGTCTCCAGCACGAGCCTCCCAAGTGTTCTTAACGTCTTCGAAGTCATGTCTTTCGGTTGGTCACCAAGCGGTGCATCAAGGACATATTGTTTCTGGGAAGCCGTAAGGATAATCCTCAGATTACGGGCCCAATCAACAAAGTTACTTCCATCATCTTTCAACTTAGCTTTCTCTAGGAACACATTAAATTCAGGGGTGCTACTGCGCGAGCCATTGATCTACAACATAAATATGCAAAGGTTATTTACACTATTGTTCATGATAATGAGTTTAGTTAATCAAATTACTAAAGATCCCACTCAAATTGACATCCCTCAGGCCATCTGAGTGTCACATGATCCAAATTCACCAACTCAAGTCCGATCATCACGTGAGTTAAGTTGGCTTCCATGGTGAACATCACTATGTTGATCATATCTACTATATGACTCATGTTCGACCTTTCGGTCTCTTGTGTTCCGAGGCCATGTCTGTACATGCTAGGCTCGTCAAGTTTAACCCGAGTGTTCTGCACGTGCAAATTTGGCTTGCACCCGTTGTATGTGAACGTAGAGTCTATCACACCCGATCATCACGTGGTGTCCCACGACGAACTTTCGCAACGGTGCACACTCGGGGAGAACACATTTCATCTTGCAATTTAAGTGAGGGATCACCTTATAATGCTACCGTCGTACTAAGCAAAACAAGGTGCATAAAAGGATTAACATCTCATGCAATTCATAAGTGACATGATATGGCCATCAACTTGTGTTTAAGATCTCCATCTTCGAAACACTGGCATGATCTCCATCGTCACTGGCATGACACCATGATCTCCATCATCTTGATCTCCATCAACGTGTCGCCATCGGGGGTTGTCACGCCCTGCATGCTTCTACTACTATTGCTACCGTAACGATAAAGTAAAGCATTACACAGCGCTTAATGATTGACACGCAGGTCATACAATAATTAAAGACAACCCTATGGCTCCTGCCGGTTGCCGTAATCACCGACATGCAAGTCGTGATAATCTATACATCACATGATCATCCACATATATCTCATCATGTAATTGGCCATATCATATCACAACATACCCTGCAAAACAAGTTAGCCGTCCGCTAATTGTTGTTGCATGTTTTACGTGGGTCCTACGGGTATCTAGTAAGAACGATTCTCACCTACGCATAAACCACAACGGTGATACATAGATTGCTTTTGAACCTTCTCAAGGACCGCCTTTGTCGGATCCGATCCAACTAAAGTGAGACAAACTGTCGGCCGCAAGCCATCTAAGCAACAAGTTGCGTCGAGGGAACCCGTCTCTCGTAAGCGTACGAGTAATGTTGGTTTGAGCCATTTTATCTCACAATCCCGCTGAACCAAAATCTGACCAAGGGAGGAAGCAATCTAAGCACCAACGCCCACAAACCTTTTGTGTTCTACTCGAGATCTCATCGAACCATCAACCTAGCTCTGATACCACTGTTGGGGAACGTTGCATGGGAAACAAAAAATTTCCTACACATACGCAAACCTATCCATGGTGATGACCTTCTATGAGAGGGAGAGTGGATCTACGTACCCTTGTAGATCGCTAAGCGGGAAGCGTTAAGAAACACGATTGGTGTAGTCGAACTTCTTCGCGATCCAAATCACCGAGCGTCCCGCGATCCAATCACGAACCGTCCAGCGAACCAATCACGAACCGTCCCATGATCTCGTCACGATCCGTCCCATGATCCAATCACGAACGTCTCGTGGCCTTGATCACGATCCTTCCGATCTAGTACCGAACGGACGACACCTCCGCGTTCAGCACACGTGCAGCTTGATGACGATCTCCACCATCTTGATCCAGCAAGAGGGGGTGGACAGGAGAGAGAGTTCACCGGCAGCGTGACGGCACTCCGGTGATGGTGGTGGTGGAGCAATTCTGGCAGGGCTTCGCCTAAGCACTGCAGAAATCCGATCTAGAGGAGCACCGGTGAATCGGGTAGCACGTGGCCGTAAGTTGTGTCCAAAAACCACCCAATCCACTAGTATATATAGGAGGAAGGGAGAGGAGGAGGGCTGGCGCACCACAACTCCAAGGAGGAGTTGGCCGGCCAAGGTGGGAGCAATCCTACTCCTACTCAAATCCTAGTTGGAGTAGGATTGCTTCCTATTGGCTGATTTTCCCTTTTTTCCTTTTTCCTTAGGATTTTCCACCTCCTGTGCCTTGGGAGTTTGTGGCTGGGTTTCCCAGCCCACTAAGGGATGTCTAACACCCTCCCACAGCCCATGGACCTCTTGGGGTCGAAATAACCCTCCCGGAGGCCTCCCGGTACACTACCGGCACTCCCGGTACACTACCGATGAGCCCGAAACTTTTCCGGTGACCAAACTGGGACTTCCTATATATGAATCTTTACCTATCGACCATTCCGGAGCTCTTCGTGACGTCCGGGATCTCATCCGGGACTCCGAACAACCTTCGGTCACCACCATACATAACTCTATACTACCGAAACGTCACCGAACCTTAAGTGTGCAGACCCTGCGGGTTCGAGAACTATGTAGACATGACCGAGATACCTCTACGGCCAATAACCAATGGTGGGACCTGGACGTCCACATTGGTTCCTACATATTCTACAAAGATCTTATCGGTTGAACCTCTATGTCAAGGATTCAGTTAATCCCGTATAACGTTCCCTTTGTTCTTCGGTATGTTACTTGCCCGAGATTCGATCGTCGGTATCTCTATACCTAGTTCAATCTCGTTACCGACAAGTCTCTTTACTTTTTCCGTAATGCAAGATCCGGCAACTAACAATTAGTCACATTGCTTGCAAGGCTTATTGTGATGTTGCATTACCGAATGGGCCCCGAGATACCTCTCCGTCACATGGAGCAACAAATCCCAGTCTCGATCCATGCCAACTCAACAGACACCATCGGAGATACCTATAGAGCACCTTGATAGTCACCCTGTTACGTTGCGACGTTTGATACACACAAGGCACTCCTCAGATATCCGTAAATTGCATGATCTCATGGTCATAGGAACATATACTTTGACATGCAGAAAACAGTAGCAATAAACTGACACGATCATATGCTACGCTTGTAGTTTGGGTCTTGTCCATCACATCAGTCTCCTAATGATGTGATCCCGTTATCAAATGACATCACATGTCAATGGCTAGGAATCCCTGACCATCTTTGATCAACGAGCTAGTTCACTAGAGGCATACTAGGGACATAGTGTTTGTCTATTTATCCATACATGCAATGTGTTTCCGATCACTACAATTATAGCATGGATAATAAACGATTATCATGAACAAGGAAATATAATAATAAACACTTTATATATTGCCTCTAGGGCATATTTCCAACACTTTTCACTAGACATTTTTTGTCCTTTTTACAGAGGCAACAAAAGTTGACGATTTTTCGCAGAACTTGGCGTGCACACATAGAATGTTGAAATGTATGCTCCAAATCTTGTTTTGATTTCTTTGTCATTTTGAAAAGTTTTTACCAGTGGCAGGAGCACTACTCCCATGTGCCAAGGTGAATTTGTGATCCATACGGCATGGAAATGTTCAGCCATTGAATGATCAACCTCTCTAAATCATGGAAATTTGATGCTTAAAAAATAAACCATTATAGATTACCCGCATAGTACAAATAATAGGTGGATAACAGAACTGATCTTATAGTTAACCACTTTTGTCGTATCACATGATGGCGTTTTATTATGAGGGCCTGGTACAAATAGTTTATTGGTGCCTCAATGGAGAGTTTCATTTTCTTCTATAAGTGATTTGTTGTCCCAAAATACAACAAACTTTGTTCTTGTAAGAGAAAACAGTAATTCCATCGGAAAGAGAAGGAAAAGACTAAATGATGTTCTCACAATTCCCTTTAAATTCATTTGCAGGAAAGAAGAAAACTTAATGCACGCCTGACAAACATACTTGTTGTTCTTCGTATGTATGATGGAGAGGTTTGTTTTATCATTGGAAGAGTTTGAGCATCTAATAGTTCATACATTATCCTAATTTTGTATGATTAATTTTCTTGTGTAGACACCACTTGAAACATTGAGATATGATGTGATCAATAGCTTGGAAAAGGTATTCATTAATTTTACCAGTGTTGTATACCGACACCGGGGTGGTGTCCCTCCTTTTTGGAGAATATTATTATGTACCAACAATAAGGTATTCTACTAAATATTTCATGCAGATGTGGAGAAGTGTGAACGTGGAATCTGTGAAATTCGAGGACTACATCGAGGTTGGATAGCTCTTATTCCGTCTTTTACCTCCACAAGGAGAACAAAAGCATTTAAGCTTATGAAGACAGGAAGCAATCAACTTTGTCGCCTGATATTGTACTTAGGTAAATGTCGTTGGACTGCCGGACAAGGATTCACAAGATTTTCCGAAAGAGGTCAGTTGCAGTGTATATGTTCATAAATCCTTATCTGGGCTATATGATGACATACCATGATTGAGGAAACATTGAAGTGAATCGAATTCCGAAAGTAATAGTGGCAATAGTGGTACTTCCATTCTTTATATTCCTTTCAATTAAGTTTAAATTTGTCGTGTTAATATGGTGCCTTTATTTTTCTCTTGTGCATACTTCGATAAGTTAAGAAGAGATAGGTTTGCATCTTTTCGAGAAGTTACGATTATTCTACACTTGCTAAAGTATTGTATATCTGTATTCAAAGATTTTAGGGAAACATACATCTATTCTGAAAACCATGCCAATATTACTGTCTCGCAGTTTTTGTTGAAAAGGGCGCTTCCTAAGTATTCATCAATTTGTCATAAATCAGGTTACAGAATTGAGAAGGCTTCTTTCAAACACCACTGTTGATACTAATAGAAGATCTAAAGCTCCAGCATCATTCTTCTCGACCAGTTCAAAAATATTTTGGGAAAAAATTAAGAAAAACGAGAATCTTGATATTCCATCCCATCAGGTAATGGAAACGGTATAACACTGAGAAATAGGAGAAATATATTGTTTCCCATTTTGTTTGACTATCTATAATTTGTCGATAATCAGGTGGCCCTTGCTAGATTATTCTGTCGACAAACTGTCGACAATGCTCTTGACTCTGTAGAAGCCAGTAAGGTATATTTATATTAACATGTATGTTGGAATAGCCACGGTGCTTGGTGTGAGATATTGATTATTGTATACTTTGTCTTTCATTGCTTTTCTTAACAAGGACTACAAGCTTTTAAAAGCGGAAGAATCACCACGGTGCTTCAAAGAAATATCAGATAGACTGCTGGAAAGCATCATAACCATGTAATAATTGTTACACCTTTTTTCATCTGACTAAAAATGGATATATTACATTATTTGTGTGTGTGCGCGCGCATGTGTGTACTCAGATCGGTGTTTTCTTCAAAATTGTCTTTCAGCCCGGATTTATGTGCTTATGTAATACTTAATTTCTCATGTTTTAATGCCTAATTACATTCTATTTCAGGTATGATCATGAAACAGAAATGTATGATGCAGAAGGAAGGGATAATGGACGTCGGTACATGGTACAAAAATTAAACAAGGTAAAGTCAAATGACCACTGAAATGTTTAGCTCTATCTCTTTGTTTAACATGGTACAAAAACTAAACAAGTTAAAAAAATCACATTTATATGTCTTGATTAATTCAAAATGTTCCTGTACAACTTTGAAACACATGTATAACTCATAAATATCTCAGAACTAAATTCAAAATGGACAAAGAGAAACAAAAAAGAGAAATCCAACATGAATAGTCTCAGTAAACACAAACTCATAACTAGTGTCAAAAAGCAACGACATTCAGATCTGGATTTGTCTTTTTTTTTGTTTCTCCATGTCTATTTTTCATTTGGATCAGAATTGTAAGGAGATGTAGACACATGCGCTGTGAACATTGGTAATATTTCCAGAACTTCTTGAAATATCTAAATATGACATTTTAAAAAGGGGAGGACTGGAGTATGTGTGCTATGGGTTGGCAAGGTATAATGAAAATGGCGGATAACATGTCAGAGGTGTTATCATACCTTGTGTTTGGCTACCTGCATGGTTGTATGGGCTATTTGCATCTGTGGCTCGGTTGATCCTGTCTTGGTGAATGCATGCTAAAAACCATGTTCTTCGCATAGTTTGCTTCTCCGGATTGTATCAGGAAGTGATTTCATGCCTGGGATTTGGTTAACAGCAGTTCTTGGTTATGGTTGTGATCCTGCAAATCATGGTGTTGGATTGTGCATGCCCTAATACACTACATATGTAGTACAACATTAACAACGTTTTATTCTTATCTAGCAAATAAATGGAAGCTCTGCCTAGAACTCAACAAATAGAAGTATAAATTAATAGTCATATGGCTCAGGCTAAAGTTCAACAGTGCCAAACAAAGAGGAAGTTGGCCATCCTTTTCGTTTTGTTGTTACTATTTCTCCTATAGCTTCTACCTATGGTGCAACATCTCATTCTTCAAATCCCTGTGTAACCTCTATTTGCCTACATTGCCTCATCCCAATCTAACCTTTTTCCATTCCAAGCTCGATTGTAATGTGATTCTACAGCATGGCGAGACTCGTGACCATCATTAGCTATCACATCCTCCTTTTCTTCCACAAAGTTATCATAACCGCATTCTATGATCTGGTTATGCATAATGCAAGATGCAAGATCAAGCATAAATTAGGTGGGGAATGCAAGATGCAATTTAAATATATCCTTTAGAGTATCAAATGAGCTCACAACCATAACTCTAAGTCTAAAGTCTCTAAGATTAAACAATTCACTCATAGTCATAGGAACTTTCTAGAAGAGAACTTTTAGGAATTTACCTGGTTTTCCATAAGGATGGAAAACATCTGGCTAACATGTATATCCAACATCTCAGAGGTAGAATATTCATCCTATCAAGTTCAACCATGACGCTACAGTACAATAATCAGCTAATATACCGTTAGTGAAACTCTTTCTGGTCAGCTTTTCGTTGTGGCTAACGTCAAATACCACTTTATTCCGTAACATACTGACGAAAAACAAAGACCGGCGAGGAAATAGACTTTGATGTCTGCTTTAACATACCGTAAAGAGCTCAGTTTGACGTCTATTTGTTTACACACTTCATAGATCTTACTTCTTCATCTCCTTTGTTTTACAAACGACAAAGAGCTCAATTTCCTGACTGTTTCTTAGAGACGGCAAAGTATATCACAGACGACAAAAACGCATATCTCGCGGATCGATCACGCGGAAAGGTGATGTGGCAGGGGTAGCCACCCTCACTATGCTCGCACGTACAAGCCGATGCCTGCTCCTCTCTCTCCTTCCTTTCTTCTTTGTTTTTTTCTCTCTCCAAGCCTCCTCTCCATTGGCTGGTGAGGGTGGTTGCGTGGGCGTCCTGCATGGGAATGCAGGGATGTGCAGCGGCTACGGCGGCCGTCACAGCTGGTGAGAGCACATACAATACAATGTCGCGGGCGACCGGGAGGACGGTGGCCTCCTCGTGGGTGAGCAGGGCCGAGCGGCGGCAAGGCTGGCCGACGTGAGCGGGGAGGGCGAAGATGGTGACTACTTCGCGTGCGACCGCGGCGACAATGACCTCCTTGCAAGCGAAGAGGGTGGAGGAGCGGCGCGAGCTAGTGAGGGGGTGATGACAGCTTACGTGGATGATGAGTGTTACCGGCACAGTCGAGCGTAGTAGGGCGAGCGGGCGCAGGCTGGCGAGAATGGGGAGGGCGGCCGATGCGGCGGTAAAGACGGTGGCTGGTGCGATGACGAGGTATGCCGGTGTTACGGGAAGCCGACTTTTTCTTTAATACAACGTTTTAAATAGCGTACTAAGGGTCTTAGCGGCGGATATTTTCTAAATGCTATAGCGTGCTATAGCAATAAACATTCTTAACGCATGACTTTTTCTAAATGCTATAGCGTGCTATAGCGAAGCTATAGCGGGTTATTTAAAACCATGCTTTTATATTTACCAATCTCTTTGTCGTGTTTGAATATTCTGTAGACGCTAAAGACGTACTTTGGCTGACGACAAAGACTTTGCCGTGTATAGAAAATATGTCTTACGGGAAAGTAGTTCTTTGCTGTCATATACTTTGCCTCCTATCTTTGCCGTCAGCAACCTACGGTAAATTATTTGCCGTCTCTTCTCACAGCTTTTCCGTCTGTGTGCGGCTGACAGCAAATTTGCTGATTTCTATAGTGTTATGAAAAATGTTTGCATCATGTGCAGATCCGTCCCAGCCAGCTAACCCATATTTGAGATTCAGATCAAAATGAAGAACAACAAAACACATTCTTCCGCATGTAGTGTTCTCTACCCCCTCATGCTACTGCTTTTCATATTGGCATTCTAGCATTCGCATAAGTACGATTTATTATGCCAATAAAATCTTGTGATGGAATAAAAAAATGTTATTGCTCGCTCAGAAAAATAGAAGCATGTCACGTCATGTACTACAAGTACTGCTCACATTGAAATATGAATTCCATATAGGGGACGTGTGAACCTTGATAGGAGCTTTCCCATTTGGTGCAATGACAATATCTCCTCTAAGCTTCCCTATCACATACAAGACTTGGTTGCAATACCTGAAAGTTGTCTTACTACATCACCTAAACGTGTTGTGAAAAACATTAAACCTTTTATCATGACTTAAACCTAAAAGAACATTGCTACTTGCTCTTCTACAAAGGCATGTATGATATCTTCTAGGAACCTCTTGGTCCTAAATGTCTCAACTAGGTTGGAAAAATGCAATCCTCCCATTGGAAGCATATTGATAACCTCTTCTTCATCATCGTTGTTGTAGATCTAGTGCAGATTCACCATCCTCTTACTATCCTTCCCTAACAATGATCATTATGGATCGCAGCCTTATCCCTTCAAAAAATCGATGTCTTTCGTACCAAGAACACCCGGTCCTGAATCAAACCTATGAGTGGTGATGTTTTAATAGCTGGTATCATCCGTTCGTCCTAGTGAAATCAATGTTGCAGTAAGTAATTGCAAAATGGACCGTAGAGCTGTGAAGGTGAGAAGAAGTTCCTAATATTGGAGATTTATGTTGCCACAGCCCATGCGTACAGCTGAGGCTATAGATCTGTCATACAACTAGAGGTGAGTGAGTAAATTGTGGTGGGGGAGGGGGTGATATTAGATTTAGGGCCACCCCGTGTCGTAAATTTCGTTCTCCTATCATCTGCATGCCGACCCACTCCCAGCACGATCGCATACTCTCGCCCCCTTTTGTGCTCGGCTTAGCCAAGCTCATTGAAAACGACGACATTTCCTATTCGGCATCTTCAGCCTTCCTTAAAGTGCATTTTGTTAACCGGCAACAAAGGCCCACTTACCTGAGCTGACCCATATTATTTTCTATAAACTAACAAAAAAAGGTGTTGGCACAGGCCTTCAAACTCACAACCTGGACATTCTAAGGGAAGGGCACTAACCACTTACCTGGGCCAACCCATATTATTTTCTATAAATTCGAAATAAAAGGTGTTGTAGATGACAGTGTGAAACACTTTTATGTTTTCTGTTTATTTATTGATTCGTTCCTGGGATTATTCTTAACATTTTCATTCGATTTTCATTTTTATTTATTATCGCTTTGTCTTTTTTCCTAAATCTGCAGATTCTTAAAAAACTCGATGGTCCTTTTTTTCAAAATCTGTGAACTTTCATTCAAATTTGTGAGTATTTTTCAAAATAGATGAACTTTTTTCAAAATTTTAAACTTAAACAAAATAGATGAACTTCTTGTCAAATTGGTCAAATTTTATAAATTCCATGAACTTTGTTCATATTGATAAACTTTTTTAAAATTTGATGAACTCTATCAAATTCAATGAACTTTTTCAAATTCAATGAATTTTTTTAATTTGATGAAATTTTTTAAAATCAAAGAACCATTTTTTAAAACCAATGATTTATTTTCATTTTTTGTGAAATTTTTTAAAAATTGCTAAACGCCTTTTCAAAATCTATGAACTTTTCACGTAATTTTCAAATTTAAGTTAATGTTTTATTAAAAGCAATATTACCTAGCATTGTTTTTTATTCGTAGACAACAAGACGCGTTTTGTGGAGTGGTTGTTGCATAAGTCTGCAAGAAATGAGGTATTGAGATCGAGTCCAAGCTCTCTCAACAACGAGAGCAACTAATTAAGGAGCATCCCTTTGGTACCAAGGGTCACTCTCAGGCGCCGTCACTTGACGCGTTCTCAACCACCGTCACTTGTCATGCTCTGGGCTCCTTTTCCGATTATTTTATTTTTTCGCACGCGTTTTTGACTTTTGAGATTGTTTTTTCTGGTTTTTCTGGCTTTTCGGTTTTCCACCGGTCTTTCGTAGTATGTGGAAAAAACAAATAATTTTCAATTCTTTCCGTGAACAACGCATTTTCTATTTTTTGTCCACAAGACGCACGGTTTTGGTTCCGTCAGACGCAAGGTTTTGCTTCCACGTGAGGCACGGCCGTCCCACTCTCAAAAGGAAATATTGTGTTCTGTTTTTTTTTGTTTCCTCGAGAGGTGGGGTATTGCTTTCGTGAGAGGCACGGATTTTATTTCGGGAGAGGCACGGATCTGCTTCCGCGAGAGGGACGTCTGTGCCTCTCAAAAACGAAAAAGTTTTTTTTCCATGGGAGGCATAGTTTTTTTCTCCGTTTTTCGTGAATTGTTTCCTGTCAAAATCTGAAGCATGGGATCTAGTTTTCAAGATCTCGGCACGAGGAATATAACGGTGAAAACTATTCAAGATTTAGACGCATGGTTTAAAATATAAAACGTTTTGAATAAACAGATCTGTGAAAAAAAGGAAAACTCATAGTTTGTGACAATTGACGCACATGCAATGTGTCATTTATCGCAACCTGAGAAGGTGGGAGTAATCTTTGAAAGGTGTATGCCTCAATTAATGATTTCGGAAAACAACCAATCCAGCATTCCTGTCAAGCCAGCTTATGGACCGCTTTAAGATTCTTGTGTGTGCGGGCTCGGCCTTGTGTAGCCAACCAAACAAGGTTTTCTTGAACTAGTGGGCCTGCTTTGGTGGAATGCAAGCTACCAACACGCACATCATGTATCATCTCATAATGGTTATGCAGCGAGCACTGAGAGTTAGTGGTATACTGATTGTTGATCAATGACGCTAGTATAATAGCCCCTTTCCAATGTGGTCCAGGTGGACTTGTGTGGACAGATTAGTCACACATTTAAATGTCATAGATGACAAGTGAGTTGTACACGTAAAATGAAAATTCTTACAAAAAATTGAAATTACAAGAATTCTTAGAGGAGAATCGTAATTACTAATAAAAAACTCAAAAAACCTATATCGTTTTCTAGGGAACATGCAAAACCATACCTAACCAATGGCTTCAAAATAGTTCGTCTCATGTATGCCAATAATGATGTGTCAAATCTTATCGGTATTGATCCCCAAAACCGAGATTCGAGCCACGACCTTCAGCAAGGCATGTTGCCTAATCATAGATCTTGTGTTTCCCTGGGAGTGCATATACTCACAATAGAAGTTGCCAATGCCATCGATCATGCATAGCTTTACCGACTGACGATACCTTGATAGATAGATACCGACGTTGGATATAACATAGGAAGAAAACATCTCATACCTCCACTTTCATTGATTGTCACATCACCCTCGATACACCTCCTATGGCAACAAGGGGACATATTCCTATTGATACCAATAACAAGGTTGGCATGACGACTACGCTTGGGTCACCTTGCATATCACCTACTAATTCAGATCGAACCGGATCTTGACATGAATGGGCTGTCACCACTCAAGGAAGCACACAAAGCCGAAGGCCATCACCATATCAAAATAAATCTGCCAGGTCACCTAGAATACCACGTCAGGCCATCTCCCCGATGAACGAAGCTCGTTGCCCCTATTAGACTCATACAGCCGCAATCAGGTAAGCGAGCCTACCAAAATTATGTCATGCCCAACGATAAAGCCTAGCATAGATTCCACAGATTTGCTACGACAGTAAGTCAACTGCCCTATTGCACCACCAAGGTATGTCTCCCATGTAGCGTGTGACATTCAAAAGCACCGTTACCCATGCCAAAGATCCAGGCACTACATCTCCCGTTAACCAATCTTACCACCACGCTCAGAAGTGAGATCCCATCGATACCATTCGTGTGTGTACTAGCCACTACTTCCGCAGAGTCCTATGTCTACGATAGAGAGGGAGCACAAATATTTTTGTGGCACTTTTGGTTTTAGGATGGACTAAGGACTTTGTTGTGGCGGCTTTGAGTGGTAGCACGAGAGATCTCTAGGCGTTATTGCTCGAGGAGAGACCTATCTAACCTTTGCTTCCTTTGGGTAGGGCGTGGTAGGTCGATTGACAACCAAATTGTTGCAAACTAAATGAACCACCAATCGTCCCATCTTTACTTGCCGATCAAATCCGAAACTGCATAATTATAACATGCATTCTTGTACTTATATAGTCCATGAATGTATATTCTTCCAATAATTTGTATAAGTACAGTCGTCAGATGTGTTAAAAGGGTGAGTGATTACTTATAATGGTGCTAAGACTTCCAAATATTTTGGGTACCAGGTAATTAATTTCCTGACAATGAACAAGTCATTTCCCTTACTCACTGTTTATGTAGGTCTTTATAGAAGTTTCACGGGAACTAATTCGAAAGACGAGGAGAAATACTTCAGAACGGTTCAAAGATGAATATGCCAAGAAGCTCAAAAACCTAGAGGAAACTGATGCTGATTTAAACTATAATAATCAGATGGTGGATTCATGTTTAGAAAAATTCATGAATTCTTTTGAAGGTAACTTATTTAGTGTATTTGGCTATTGGGAGTCTTCAGTGTCTTCTAACCGAGGTGGATCTCTTTACAGATTTGAAGGTATTTGATTCAGACTTTCTTCACAGGGCACGTGGAGAACTCCAAAAAGATCTGCGGTCATATATTCGTTACCATATTTCAACTATAAAGGTAATTTTGTTGGACTCATTTATGAATGCATCAACATTTCACAATTGTGTGTTGCTCGAACTTTTACAAGAGATGGTACCACCTATATGAGATATACTGCAAAATATTAATGGCTTGCGATCCTAAAAATGTGTACATACGTTACAGATATTTGCACAAATAATTGAAAGCCAAATATTAGCTCGACGGTGAGCCGACAGATGTTTTGCACATAGTTGCATGAAATCTGATTTTACTTTAGACATACTTACTCAATTAAGATGCATTTTATCACAGTATCGTGGAAATGAAAACAAAGGTAGCAAAACCCGTTTACATCATAGTTAGATTTACATGCCCAAAAATTAGCTAGTTACTTGACCAACCAATATATCAAACACTTCAATTAGATACAATGTTAGTTAATTGTTTTTTCAGATCTACTACAGTAATTCAAAATAAATACTTTGGAACAGCCACGGACCAAGCTAGAAATACATCCTATTAGGTCAGTTCTACAACTATGGTGTCTGATCCACAAATAAATATTGGTTAGTAAGAATTAAGTTTCGTTTCCTGAGGTATCATCTATCATCAGTGCCAATGCTTGAGCTCTGTAACCCAGAACAACAAATCTACAATTTGTATGAGCGATCTTTATATTAATATTCCAAAGCTACAAAAATAACCTTTAGCGCTATCCTGATCACTAAGGAGATGAAAGTATTCAAGATCACTGCTAGAATCGTCATTATTGATGAGTTCCAAAGAAACTCGGCAGAGCACATATTAAACTCGGCCATGTTTTCACCGAGTTCCACAGTCAGTGCAGCACACACGGCTCGACGGCGCCTAAAATCACTCGTACCAAAACATTAGTGTTTTAAAAGTTTAGGTGATGTGAAGATTGGATTCCATAAATTCATCAAAACCTATCAATATTTTGATGAAATTCGTCTAGGAACTCCAAAATACCAGGGAATTGCAGACATCCTGCTGGACATCTTTTCGTATATTGCACCTTACTATCTATCCATGGTCCTCTTTCACTGTGGATAGTCAGGCCTACTAGAAGAGAGGCAAAACTCACATACTATTTCACCATCCTAAATAAATTGATCCTTACTTATCAAAGCTCACTATTTGGACGCGTTTGGTTAATCACCTTAGATCATATTTTGAGTGTCTCCAACTTTTATCCTATATTATACATTTGAGACTCAAATTACCGTATTTATTGTATTTTTTTCAAAATTCCCCTATTTATTGAAACTTGTTCCTGATTCTGGTCCCTTCTCGCATTCGGTATATTCTATTGGTTCGGACACACTCATCTATTCGACACAGCGCAATGTCTAGGCATACAACTCGGAGGCACAATTAACCATTGTCTCTGCTTGCATCTCCTGCCGAACCACCGAAATGCATGTCCCCGCTGCTCAAAATTGACATGACACATCTGGCAGAACGAGCCACATACAACAAAAGTGGTAAAACTGGAAGAAGTGCTAAAGAAACTGGAAGAGACGACTAAAGAAAGACAGTCTGCAGAAGAGGAAATGAGGCACTATAATGAGAAACAGCTGAAAGAGGAGTTAGAGTACACACGTATGATGCTCGCCAAACAGCAGGAGCTGACAGAACAGATACTCGCCAAACAGATGCTCGCCAAACCAGACAAGAGGGGTTTTACTTTTAATCTGTCGCTCATCCCTTCTAATTTATGCAGCCTAATGTAATACCAGCCAGCTTATTATCTCCAAATAATTAAGATACCACTTCATTATATATTACTGCAAACCGAAACCTAATTGACAAATGGAATGAGTCAAGTATTTATTTTCCTCCTTCGGTATCAAGATCGAACTCATTTAATATGAATGTTTGTAATAAATTTTACTTATGGAAGTTTGTTAGGAGGAAGGCTTTCTTTTTTGCTCGGTGTTTTGTCTCATCTTTCTCGTCTTAGTTTTCGTTTATCGGTGTTATGTTTTCTATTAAAGGCTTCTAACATTCTTGGGGTTGTTATGGTGACACCCTTAATTATTCGTTTTGGGATAAAACTCTTCCGGCAAGGCCCGACATTGGTACTCCATTTTCTTAATAACTTAATCAAATGAATAGGGTTTATCTACCCGTGATAGTTAATCAACAATCTGGGCCAGCGTTCCTCATGTTGGTCCAAAAAGGGCTATCCGCGGGGCCACCGCGAGAAAACTCGGGGATTGGTTTTACTTTTAGTTAGACCCATCTGATAGTGCCCTGAGACAGAGATACGAACGACACCTATTGGGATCTGGCCTGCCGGGCGGTTTTGCTATGTTTGTTTTACCCTTCTCGAATGTCTTGTGCATCGGAACGCCGATAATACCTTGGGTTATCTCGATGTTGAGGTTTTGCACCGCAGCTTGTGGCTAGTTTGTGAAGGATGATTTGGAGCACCTCTGCAGGATTATCTTTCGCAAAGCCATGCCCGAGATTATGTGGCAACATGGAAATTGTGTAACACCCGATTATAGAATATTTGAAGTAAACTCAATTAAAATACACCAACCATGTGTGTAACCGCAATTTTCTCTTTTCGATGGATTTCGTAAGACGAACAAGGTGGCATTATGACTGGATCGTAAATAGGTGTTCAGGATCACTACTTGATCATAACTAGTACTCGTCCGACATGCATAGATTCTCATCTTAATTTTATACTCATAAGTTAGCCACTCAAATATGTACTTAGTGCTGCTGCAACCTCACAGTTTAACAATGCATCATCTCTATGCTTGGATAGTCTCGGTACCCGGGTTAATGAGATTGATGAGTCCCCATGGCTCATAGATTACTACAACACCACAAGTATAGGTACAAATGAGATTGATCCAGCTAATTTTTCCGACTGTATTGGGAGTATGACGAGGAGCGTGGGTGCACTTACGTCACGTACGAGACGAGTAGGAGGGATACTTGGTCGGCAGCCTGGGATAGCGAGATATATGTCATTTGGTTTTATCGATTGATTTTGTCCATAGTAAGACCCTGCACTTCTGTTTGCGTGGATGAATGTTTGGAATTATGTACTGTAGCATGTGGCGAGTGTAAACCAATCCATATACTCGCATCTTTTATTATATTTATTTGCAATGATATCTATTCTTGTGAAACGACAAGATGCGTTTCTATCGCTATTAAGGCTATGGGCCCGGATAACGATAGTATCACGTCTTGAGCGTTACAAACCATGCAACCGCTGAGCAGTCGTATAAAAGGCCGTCAAACAATCTTCCGTCTAGAGGTAACATTTTTCTTCTCAAAAAATTAAATTGGCAGGTGCGAAAACAGACAAATGAGACCTGAAATGAGCGGGTGTGCCAGTACGGCATGTCAAGTATTCTGTGAATAACGAAGCCGGTTGAAGGAGTCCATGCGATCGATCGTACGACCATACGCGTCCATATGGAAGAGCGTAAATCACTATTTCTTTCTGCTTCTTAACAGAATTTCGACCGATTTTGTTTTGTTTGTTTTCGATTCCTTTTAACTTCCTCATGTCGTTAAAGCATGCACCCCTAACGTCTTTTATACAAATCCATCACATGTTTCTTCATAAAAGCTAACAAGTCAATCTAGCTCGAATCTTCTCTAGTTTTGAAGTGTGAGAAGCAATGGCTCATTCGTAGGATAAGAGGCAATCCTAGAGGAGGAGGATCTAGAGCAAGAGGGTTTCTAATATCCAGCAAGTAAGCGGGACAGGACCCACAGTTGGACTCCCTCCTCGGAGGATGAACCAGAGGAGGAAGAGCCCTTCGAAGTCGAGTACTAGGAAGATTAGAATAATTCAGAGGCAATACCCATTAAATCCTCTAAGGTCATCACCACTGGGAACTAGCTCGAGTTCGTCAAAGATACCACCAACACCAAAGGGAGGTGCGGTTTCATCAACTCCACTATCCATGACACGATGTGTGTGTCCGTAGAGGTTGACTCCAAGGCACGCAAGATGCAAAATATTGGTGCACACATCTCGGTAAGAGGACGCAAGAGGGAACGCTTCGTCCACCGTACATCATCCGCACAAAATAAGGTACAAGGTGAAAACCCTAAGTCTGAAAATAAGGGAGGTGGTCCTTGCAGCCAAAACTCGTGATGCGTTGGATAGAAGCCTACCGATCACCGTCAACAAAGATGAAAGATAGCAAATGTATTGGTCTCGTATCAGACACTTGGAAGTCGCCGACAAGCTCCTGATAGAAGCAGTCACCTACCAACTGAAACAAAACTAAATCGAATATAACCGGCTTCGCATGTTCAGCTTGGGGGATCTTGAGGCCCTTTGTATCCCTTATCACTATTTTAGTTTCTTTGTTGTAGTTTTTCTTTTCAGTTATGTTTGACTAAGTGAGGACAATCATACTTTCTCGGTAGAGGGAGGAATCTTATCCAATTGGCCATCGATGACTAAATGGATGCACTATTGTGATATTGTAGCTGGAACTTGCTTGCATGTAGACTTTGTTATGTGCCAAATATTTTCGCTCACTGATTATGATAATAAGCCTTCCACATATTAAGTATCGATTGAAAATTAGAGGTTAACTACTTGATGGGATAAGTAACCTTTATTTCATCTTCTAAATGATTTCCTGGCAAAGGGTACAAACTAATGATCCAGGGATGAGATAGAACAAGTTCTATTCATTGTGAAAATAAGCTTAGTAACAAAGGACTAAAAGAATTGTGAAATACACAAATGTCAATAAAAAGGTCCGAACGTATCTTTTCATGTCACACATCTAAATAAAGGGGAGAAGAAAATTTTCAGTGACATGGTATAGGTTTGACACTTCAAGAAAAAAGGGGGAATTAATAAAAAGAACTTTCAAGATGTGATACCATGAGAACTTGTTGAGCTGAAAGTATGGAGAGATTATCTATTAAACTTGAAGAGCTCCCTTGTAATGATAGATAGTAAGGTGTGGAAGCCTTCAGGCTCATCTAATTAGGCAAGTATATGGTAGTGCACATGAAGGTTGATTACATAATGCAAATTCTTCAATTCCTTGATGGACTCATTCATCTTGAACTATCCACATCCTATAACGAAGATGGCCTCTTTCTTATAAGCTACAATATTTTCTATGGGACGAGCAAATTATTTGATATTTTTGATAAGTATTTTGTGCCAACATGGTCGTGCTCCTCTTTTTGTTGGTTCTCCTCATGTAACTCTTTTTGGACCAAATGTCATAACATGCAGAAAATCCCCTAAAATGGTAGTAAACTTACATTTTAAAGTGATGATCACCTACCATAAAATAATCAAATGAGGAGGACAATTAAAAACAATCGCCACAAAGCTTCTAGATCAAAAGATGACGTTCCATATCTTGTTGGTTTTCCTCGTTGGGCAGTCCTATGGCATGCCGCCTCCACTATCTGATCGACTATTTCAGCCCTGTGAAATTAGATCGTGAATCAGACAAACTTAGGTACCAGAAACTCGTCCACAAGGAGGAACCCTAGCCTCTGGACTGATCCGGAAGGAGGAATCGACAAGTAGAAGGTTGCCGCCTTCACCACCATCACCAGGATGACTTCCACATCATCACCATTGTCATCACCATCATCATCCACATTAAACCCATATTAATCTATTGAGTCCCATCAGCTATATCTCTTGTGATACATGTGTGATCCATTCATGTTTTCCATCACCGGTGTTATGATGTTTGGTGCCTCCATGCTTGAGTAGTTCCCCTAGTTCTCGGGGATATGGATGGACCCTATTGTGTAATAGATTGTTTGGTATTAGGATTAAATATTCTCTTTGCATGTTTATGTTAATTATATTATTGATGTTGGACAAAGTCGACCATCCAATGTATGCCAATTTTGGACGAAAAGTTATTACTATTGGTAAGCCGTGTGGTTGCGAAGGTCGCCGACATGACATGCCCCGTATCTGTTTCTAGTGTATCATTGTAACTGGGGATGAAACAAAGACCACCTATAGGCTGCATCCATGGGAAACTATTTGCCCTTAATCACCGTTTGATAACCGGTGCGTGGGAGAACAGTGGTGGCGTATGTGATACGGGGCTGCCTAGAGGATGCACGTATATGTATCGGTTCTACCCACACATAGAAATATACAGAGTGGCTTAGGAATCCGACGTAGCATCGTGTTTAGGCACCACTATATAATTACACTAGAGAGGATTCAGGACACCGTGTGAAGCGTTTTGTCCCATTGATTTCAATATCCTTGTTTGTAATTTGTTCTATTTGCTTTGCTTTAAATATATACTTTTACGCCTACTATGATATTCCAATTTTGTTACTACTTCTTTTGGTTGCTGAAAAATGATACATCTCCAATCTATCTCAATTTTTTGATTGTTTTATGCAATTATATTATCAATCTTATATACTTTGTATGCATCAGATTTTGAAACTATTAACCTGGTGCCTAGTGTCAGCGGTTATTTTCAGCCTATTTTTGGTTTTATAGAAAATCCATACGAAACGGAGTACAAACGCGACAAAACTTTTTAGCTCTTTTTCCTGGATCAGAAGACACCCTAGAGGCTTCGGGCGGAGTCCATACAACAAACGAGGAGACTGCAGGTGAATAGGGTGTGCGTAGGGCCGCTCATGGCGCCGTCTCACCTTGTTCCACTTCTATAAATTCCCCAAAATTCTAAAACTCCCAGAGTGCCACCCGAAACAATTTTTCCACTGCTGCAAGTCTATGTTCTTCCGTGATCCTATGTGGAGGCCTTTTCCAGCACCTTGCCGGAGGGGGGACTATCATGAAGGGCTTGTATATCGACCTTGTTGCCTCTCAAATGATTACTACTTAGTCTACCACTGACCTACCTGTCCATAGTGGTTAACTAGAGGACTTTGTATCTCTCTTTGATCTTCAATACCATGTTCTCCTCTGAGGTCTATTCGATGTAATCCTTTTGTGCGGAGTGTTTGTTGGTATCCAACGAAATATGTGTTTCTGGTCAGATTATTCATTTAAAGTAATTGATTCAAATCTGAACTTTATTATATGTTATTTATATATCTATATAATACTTTACGATCTACGGGTTTTCTTTCGCCAAGGTTATCTATCGATCTTCATTGGATGTGGTGCAAACTAGTGGGTTAAATCTTGTTGTGTCCTCACATCGTGACAAAAGGGGTAGTGAGGTTGTTACCACTAAGGATAAAATGACAGGGTATGAACATATTAATTGTCTTTCTTTGTCTACATTATGCCATCTTTCTTAAAGTGTTACTCTGTTTTTTATGAACTTAATACCATAGATGCAGGAATGAGTTGGTTGATTAGTGCAGTAATTCACTAGTGCAGAAAAGCCTAATTAACTACGGCATGGCAAAAATGGCCTTGCTGGGGTGGACACCCGATGCCATCAATATGACGCCATAGTTTAAAAATTGAGGTGGCATGGGACCTAACACCAGCAGTATTTGGAAAACCTATGGCATCGAATTATGTTGTATGCCGCATTATGATATTTAACTATGGCGTCCAAATTATTCCAGTGTCACAAGTACTGAGAAACATTACAGGTGTTGTACCTTCTCAGCACGCCATTACATAATTTGTAAGCATAAAAAAATCGCTGCCATTGCAGCGTCATACATGAACGTTCGCATGACAGAATAAGGTAACTTGTAAAGGCATTCAAAGATATTTAACATCAGTATGTAAGGTCATACATAGTGCTTAAATAATTAGTTAGGCTAGATAGATAGTTTGGTTTTAAAGTATGATCACACAAACATGTAGCTAATCGAGCTAGTAGTATTGTAGAACCAACAACATATGTAGCTGACACTATCCTTTTTAAGGCATTCTCCCTCCCGTATGTACTCCTTCATTTTGTGGACAACGTAGTAGCCGTCCATATCATTATTTTCCGGCTATTGCATGCAACAAAAGTCAGTTTTGTGGCCGAAGCGTACCGCTTTAAATTTGTAAACTTCCAATATCCTTCTTTGATCACTCATTCTTGTCTGGTATACTCCAAAAGTGCTTCATCTAGGACCTTCTGGATGCCTATGAATTCATTTTTCACCTTCCATGCCGAATCCAAGAAATAAGTTTTGGTAAACTTGGGGGTAACAACAAAGAGGACACAATGTTCTCTATGTAAAAGGTCGAGTAAATGGTTTTATCTTGGCCCAGATAAACTGTTTGTGATTGGACAATATAACGCACACGGTTATAAAAATAGAAGTGTGTGCGATGTACGACATATAGTTCATCGTGATAAACTGTTTGCGCTAATCAAGCAAAACACAAACGATTGTCCAGGTGCTCATGTGTGCGATAGAAAGCATACAGGTCTTTCGGATGTACTGTTTGTGATGAGACAAAATAACATAAATTATTACATAGATCAAGATTTGTCTGATAGACAACATACAGGCCACTGGGATGAACTATATGTGATAAGAAAAAATAACACAAACGGCTTCTCAGATCAAGATGTGTGTGATTTACACAGGCCACTCGGATGTGTTGTTGGCAAACAGTTCCGAATAAAGAACTGTCAGGGACTGATGAAATCATCACTGTCGGATTATGTTGTTTATGCCGTATGCGATGCCCTTTTCTCAATCTGCCCACAGATATCTATGCTATGTTTAGAAGAACACGATTGCATAATCAAATTAAACATCTAAATACACACATAACATTGGCACACACCTCAATAAACTAGTACATGCATAATAAACTTATTCCTCTAAAACTATGAATATTTCTACATAGAGGGAGTATGAGAATTGAGAAATGATCATGAAATCATCTACTTCTTGTGACGCTTTCCGCCATCGCTCTGCTTGTGGCTCGATCCCTTGTTGTCTTCTGGTAGGAGGAATATCTCATGGCAATGATCCGCTTGAACATCTTGTAGCATGTGTACGCTTCCTTGACCACGATTTCGAGGTGATATTCATCCAGTTTCTTCACCTAGGCCCTGTGCCAGATAGACTTCTTCTTGTCGCAATCAGCCTTCATGTCAGCGTAGTAGAGGTCAATGATGGCCTCGGCCAGGTAAACATGGGAGTCCATGTTCTTCTTGTTTCCCAAGACCTTGTAGTGGTTGCAGATGTCGACAAGCTTCTAGCAGGCAAAGCCCGAAGTATTGATCAACTTTGGATCATTGGTAGTGTCCACCGTAGAGAACCTATAGTTGGGTTGTTGACAAACCTGGTGAAATGCTCGCAAGGCATTGTGCCCAGGCGTTAGTAGTAGAGGAGTGTTGGGGAATGTTGCATGGGAAACAAAAAAATTCCTACGCACATGCAAGATCTATCCATGGTGATGAGCATCTACGAGAGGGAGAGTGGATCTACATACCCTTGTAGATCGCTAAGCGGGAAGCGTTAAGAAATGCGGTTGGTGTAGTCGAATGTCTTCGTGATCAAAATCGCCGAGCGTCCCGCGATCTCATCACGATCCGTCCCGCGATCCAATCACAATCCATCCCGAGAACTCATCACGATCTGTCCCGCAAACTCGTCACGATCCGTCCCGCAAACTCATCATGATCCGTGTGGCGATCTTGATCACGGTCCTTCCGATCTAGCGCCGAACGGACGACACCTTCGCGTTCAGCACACGTACAGCTCGATGACGATCTCCACCGTCTTGATCCAGCAAGAGGAAGTGGAAAGGACGAAGAGTTCACCGGCAGCATGATGGCGCTCCGGCGATGGTGGTGGAGCAATTCCGGCAGGGCTTCACCTAATCACTGTAGAAAACCGATCTAGAGGAGAAACTGTGCACTAGAGGAACGAACATCATGTGGCTGAAAATCAGGTGCCAAAAACCCTAAATCCTCTAGTATATATAAGAGGGACGGAGAGGAATAGGGGCTGGCGCACAAGGCAGCCATCTAGCCTCTTGCGCAAGGAGGAGAGGAGGAATCCTCCTGCAATCCTAGTAGGACTAGGATTCCTCCTTTCCTACTTGGAAACTATTTCCACCTTCCGTTTTTTTCTTTGTCTTTCAACTCCAGCCTCATGGGCCTCTTGTAGGACTTCCACCAGCCCACTAAGGGCTGGTATTTATCCTCGTACATCCCATGTAGCCTCTTGGGTCAAAATACCTCTCCCGATGGTCCCCCGGTACACTACCGACACTCCCGGTATACTACCGATGAGCCCGAAACTTTTCCGGCGACCAAAATAGGACTTCCTATATATGAATCTTTACCTCTGGACCATTCCGGAGCTCCTCGTGATGTCCGGGATCTCATCCAGGACTCGGAACAAACTTCGGTCACCACCATACATAACTCTATACTACCGAAATGTCACCAAACCTTAAGCGTGCAGACCCTGCGGGTTCGAGAACTATGTAGACATGACCGGGACACCTCTACAGCCAATAACCTATAGCAGGCCCTGGACGACCATATTGGTTCTGACATATTCTATGAAGATCTTTATCGGTTGAACCTCTATGTCAAGGATTCAGTTAATCCCATATAACGTTCCCTTTGTTCTTCGGTATGTTACTTGCCCGAGATTCGATCGTCGGTATCTCCATACCTATTTCAACCTCGTTACCGACAAGTCTCTTTACTCGGTCCGTAATAGAAGATACCGTGGCTAACACTTAGTCACATTGCTTGCAAGGCTTTGTTGTGATGTAGCATTACCGAGTGGGCCTTGAGATACCTCTCCGTCACACGGAGTAATAAATCCCAGTCTTGATCCATGCCAACTCAACAGACACCCTCAGAGATACCTGTAGAGTACCTTTATAGTCACCCAGTTACGTTGCAACATTTCATACACATAAGGCCCTCCTCCGATGTCAGTGAGTTGCATTATCTCATGGTCATAGGAACATATACTTGACATGCAGAAAACAGTAGTAATAAACTGACACGATCATATGCTACGTTTGTAGTTTGGGTCTTGTCCATCACATCATTCTCCTAATGATGTGATCCCGTTATCAAATGACATCTCATGTCCATGGCTAGGAAACCTTAACCATCTTTCGATCAACGAGCTAGTCTATTTGAGGCATACTAGGGACATGGTTTTGTCTATGTATCCACACATGTATCTAAGTCTTCGATCCATACAATTATAGCATGGATAATAAACGATTATCATGAACAGGGAAATATGACAATAACTAATTTATTCTTGACTCTAGGGCATATTTCCAACAAGGAGAACGTGACGGCCCATGCTCAACTAGTCGAACGCAACCTTCTCGTCATGCCCGGCACGACCGCCGGTGTAAGCGAGGTCGATGCCGACCACTTTGTAATGGTCATACACATCACACAACCGCTCCATGGTGTCGATGGAGTCCTCCACCATGCCCGGGTCATTTGTGTACACCACTGTGGGGTCCGTCTTCCTCATGTGGGTCTCCACATGATGCATGCCTAATTCCATTGGAGCGCCTCTAAACATCCTCTCTGTATGTGTCGTCCCGGTATGCTTATTGTGTTGTGGGATGACATCGAAAGCGTGAAGATACTGGTTAATGGTCGTGAGTATAAATGGGGGCCGAACGTCCTGGAAAACCGACACGTTCAGATGGCAGTTTTTGCATCGCGTGATTCAGTCGAAGAGCAATAACTGCATGGGGGGACGTGCGTGGCGCAACCTCATGCATATGGAGCCCCGAATGTGATCGTGGGACGACCCCAACCATTGGCAGAGAACGCGTGGAGGGGCGCGAGAGCATAGCACGCGCAGGGACGCGAGGTCAAACCAGACCACTCTGTACTTGTCCTCGTCAAGTAACAGGTCCATGACGTTGGAGTTCTCCACCCAGATCGGATGTTTGGTGTACACCACCGAACCCCGTTACTCCTGGAGGTATCTAGACTGGCCCCATAGACCAACACTAGTCTTTCCTGCGCACTTTGTCCTCACTCGTGCGCACCCGGGACCAACCTCCCGGTCAGTCACCCATCCTAGAATCGCTCCAAGCCAAGCATGCTTGACTTTGGAGTTCATTTCGAGTGAGATCCCGAAAAAGAAGGAATTCCTTGTTGACATGAGTAGTCTATCATACCTATTAAGCCATGCTCTCACATACACCCCCACTCAAAGGAACCGATGTCCTCATTGGCCCATCAGGAAGGTTCCCTTTTGGCACATGTTGCGCATCCAGTCCGGCACATGTGCCATGATGGGCCACATGCGACATGCGCCACATGCCTGTGCACCTGAGCCATGCATGCCCATGTAACCACAAGGCTCGGCTCCACTAGTCCAGGCCAGGTCAGCGCATTAGTCCCGGTTCAGTCATGAATCGGGACCAATGGGGGCAACAGTCCCGGTTCGTGAGGCCAGGGGCCCGGGTGGGCCACGTGGGGCATTGGTCCCGGTTCGTCTGGAACCTTTGGTACCGGTTCCAAACACGAACCGGGACCAATGTGCCTCGCTCCTGGCCCACAACCATTCATCCCAGTTCGTGGCTAGATCCGGGACAAAAGGGGGTCCTTTAGTCCCGGCGCCAGGCACGAACCGGGACAAATGAGATGCCTATATATACCCCCTCGCCAACGTGCAGAGCACTCCACATTGCTCTGTTTTTCAGGCCAGCGAGGGGAGAGCTTTGTGGTGCTCTAGCTCACCTACTTTGCACATGAGGTGTTTGATGAAATGCCCAAGCCAAACTTAAGCTTTCTCCTCTCAAAGCTCCTTGTCCAAACTCCATTTTCTTCAAGATTTGTCTAGGTTTGCCGGTCCCTCCCCGTCCTGAAACCGCCGTCAATCACCCGCGCATGGTGAGCCTCTTGATCTTATCTTCTTGCTAAAATAAAATATACTTACTCGTATGATTTTCTTACTTTCATTATTGTTTGTGCCATGGTTATGGTATCCGCCCACGTCGGCCCTCATCCAGTCTATGCTTCAGATGTGGTATATTATCTTTTATATAACTATTTCACACATCTAATGTTTATGACAATTAATTATGCCACCAACTTGACGTAGATGTTTTTATCTATAGGAAGTAGTTGAACTAGAAATGGATACCGACTATGAAATTCTGCTCGACAAGTTAACTAAAGCTAAAAAAGAAATTGATCATTTGAAAGAAAAATTGAAAAGAACTGAAGATGACAAGATGGGATTGAAGTTGCATGTTGCTGATATCGTCGACGATCACAAGACCAAGGTGGATGGAATGCGCTTGAAGCTTAGAAAGACTAGAAAATATGCCATTCATACTGAGGCTTGGTATCGTTATGCCGTTGGATCAATTGGTACATTAGTAGCAGTTATGATTGCATTTGTTGTTGCATTTAATTTTTTTACATAGTTTTGATGCATGTTTTAATTAGATGCTCTAGAGAGTTATATGTTGTTCAATAATGACAACTATGTATGAACTGTACGTATTTCTTTTGATCATTATTGTGCTTTGGCTTTAATGTGATGATGAATTTCTATTAATTTGGTCACTTCTCTATTCATGATATGTTGTAATGGTTTTTAATACACTTTATTATATAATGCATGCAGATGCACCTGCAATGAATGTACGGTGACCGACGCACCTCCGACTATATTAAGGGCCTGCATAATTTTCTCGAAGCGGCTGAGGAAAACAAGAAGAATGGTTTTGTGTCTTGTCCATGTACTGTCTGTGAGATTACGAAGTCTTTCTCCAACTCTAAAATCCTTCACTTCCACCTGCTTCAGAAGGATTTTATGCCACACTATAATGTTTGGACCAAGCACGGAGAAAGAGGGGTTATTATGGAATATAACAAAAAAAAAGAGGATGAAGACAACTACCCTCCCCCTGAACACGGTGATGCTGCAATGGGGGAAGCTGAAGATCAAGAGGAACCAGACGATGTGCCCGATGATGATCTTCGCCAGGTCATTGTTGATGCACAGAGAGAAAGCGAAAGTGAAAGGGAGAAGTTGAAGTTCAATCGCATGTTAGAGGATCACAAAAAGGGTTGTACAAAATTACAAAGATGACAACAAAAAGCTCGGTACCACACTGGAATTGTTGCAATGGAAGGTAGACAATGGTGTATCTGACAAGGGATTTAGTTTGCTACTGAAAATAATGAAGAAGAAGCTTCCAAAGGATAACGAATTGCCCGACAGTACATACGCAACAAAGAAGGTTGTACGCCCTCTAGGATTGGAGGTGCAGAAGATACATGCATGCCCTAATGACTGCATCCTCTACCGCGGTGAGTACGAGGAACGGAACGCATGCCCGTTATGCGGTGCATTGCTATATAAGATCAAAAGAGATGACCCTGGTGATGTTGAGGGCCAGCGCACTGGGACGAGGGTTCCTTCCATGGTGATGTGGTATGCTCCTATAATACCACAGTTGAAACGTCTGTTCAGAAACAAAAAGCATGCCGAGTTGATGCAATGGCACAAAAAAGACCGTAAGAAAGACGGGTCGCAGTGGAGAAAGATCCAGAGAAAGTGGAGCGACTTTACAGGTGACTCGAGGAATGTATGGTTTGGTTTAAGTGCAGATGGTGTTAATCATTTTGGGGAGCAGAGCAGCCAGCATAGCACATGGCATGTGACTCTATGTATGTATAACCTTCCTCCTTGGTTGTGCATGAAGCGGAAGTTCATTATGATGTCAGTGCTCATCCAAGGCCCTAAGCAACCGGGCAATGACATTGATGTGTACCTAAGGCCATTAGTTGATGAACTTTTACAGCTATGGAATGGAAGAGGTGTACGTTTGTGGGATGAGAACGAACAGGAGAAATTTGACCTACTTGCATTACTGTTTGTAACCATCAATGTTTGTCCTGCTCTCGGTAACCTTTCAGGACAGACAAACAAGGGATACCACGCATGCACACACTGTTTAGATGACACTGACAATATATATTTAGACAAATGCAGGAAGAATATGTACCTGGGGCATCGTCGATTTCTTCTGACCAACCATCAATGTCGAAAGAAAGGAAAGCATTTCAAAGGTGAGGCAGATCACCGGAAGAAGCCCGCCCTCTATACTAGTAATCACATACTTGATATGGTCAATGATTTACAAGTAATATTTGGAAAGGGTCCTGGCGGACTATCTGTTCCGAATGAAGCTGACAAATGCGCACCCATGTGGAAGAACAAATCTATATTTTGGGACCTACCCTATTGGAACCTAGAGGTCTGCTCTGCAATTGATGTGATGCACATGACGAAGAATCTTTGCGCGAACCTGCTAGCCTTCTTGGGAGTGTATGGGAAGACAAAAGATACACCGGGGGAACAGGAGGAATAACAACATGTGCATGAAAAAGATGGCATGCATCCAAAGCAGCATGAAGGTCCTGCCAGCTACGCTCTTACCAAAGAAGAGAATGAAATCTTCTTTGAATGCCTGCTCAGTATGAAGGTCCCGTCTTGCTTCTCGTCGAATATAAAGGGAATAATAAATATGGTAGAGAAAAATATCCAGAACCTAAAGTCTCATGACTGCCACGTGATTATGACGCAACTGCTGCCGGTTGCATTGAGGGGGCTTCTACCAGAAAACGTTCGATTAGCCATTGTGAAGCTATGTGCATCTCTCAGAAGGTGATCGATCCAGTAATCCTGCCAAGGTTAAAGAGTTATTTGGTGCAATGTCTTGTTAGTTTCGAGCTGGTGTTCCCACCATCCTTCTTCAATATCATGACGCACGTCCTAGTTCATCTAGTCGACGAGATTGTCGTTCTGGGCCCTGTATTTCTACACAATATGTTCCCCTTTGAGAGGTTCATGAGACTCTTAAAGAAATATATTCATAACCGCGCTAGGCCAGAAGCAAGCATATCCATGGGCCATCAAACAGAGGATGTCATTGGGTTTTGTGTTGACTTCATTCCTGACCTGAAGAAGATTGGTCTCCCACAATCGCGGTATGAGGGGAGACTGACTGGAAAAGGCACGCTAGGAGCCGACTCAATAATATGTAGGGACGGGCATTTTTGGTCTCAAGCACACTACACAGTTCTACAGAATTCCGCCTTGGTGACCCCGTATGTCGATGAACACAAGAATATTCTACGCTCCAAACACCCGGAGCAGTGTGACGACTGGATTACATATGAACACATCAGGACTTTTGGCAGTTGGTTGCAAACACGTCTCATGGGTGACAACACTAATTCTGATGAGTTGTATTGACTTACAAAGGGTACGAGATAAATGGGAATACATTTTACACGATCGCCCAAGATGAAAAGAGAACCAACCAAGACAGCGGTGTCCGCTTTGATGCAGCAACCAAGAGGGGAAAGGACACATATTATGGTTACATAGTGGACATATGGGAACTTGACTATGGACATGATTTCAAGGTCCCTTTGTTTCAGTGCAAATGGGTCAATCTGTCAAGAGGCGGGGTACATGAAGACCCACAATACGAAATGACAATAGTGGATCTGAACAATCTTGGGTACACAGACAAACCATTCGTCCTAGCCAATGATGTGGCGCAGGTTTTCTATGTGAAGGACATGTCTACCATACCGAGAAAAAGAAAATATAAGGAAGCGAATACATCATACGATGAGCCAAAGCGCCACATAGTTGTTTTAGGAAAAAAAAGACATCGTGGGATTGGAGGGCAAGACAGACATGTCTAAACATTATGAAAAGTTTCATGAAATCCCTCCCTTCAAAGTCAAGGCTAACCCAAGCACCCTGTCAAACGATGAAGATTACCCATGGTTACGGCGCAATAAGCAAAGGACACAAGTGAATAAAAAGTAAAGACTTTCTCTCCACAAATAAATCATTTCAGTGACATGTGAAGAAATGAAATGCCTTTTGTAACACATGTGTTTTCGTCCGAAACCCTAATACTTCGAAAGTGATTTTCCGTTTTGTACATGAAGTGCATCCAGTTTTTGCCGTAACGCTCCCAACATTTTATGACATGCTATGTGGGTGAAGTGATGATACCATGCCAACTTTCAACCTTTTCACAGTTCATTTGAAGTGCTTTTCAATTTTAGGGTTATTTCACTCAAAAAAACAATAAGTGCATGAACAATACCAAATAAAGTCAGAAATGGTTGAAAATTGATTATGTGGCTTTGAATGGTGCATTTTGAACACACGAATACTCTGGAGTTCAAATAAGTTAGAAAAATGAAATCACTTTGTAACAGATGAGTTTTCGTCCGAAACCCTGATACTTCGAAAGAGATTGTCCATTTTGTACACGAAGCGCATCCATTTTTTGTCGTAACCCTCTCAACATTTTAGCACATGATATGTGGGTGAAATGATGATACCATGCCAACTTTCAAACTTTTCAGAGTTCATTTTAAGTGCTTTTCAATTTCAGGGTCATTTAGCTCAAAAAAATCAGTAAGTGCATGAAAAATACCAAATGAAGTCAGAAAAGGTTGGAAATTGATGATGTGGCTTTGAATGGTGCACTTTGAATACACAAAAAATATTGAGTTCAAATAAGTTCAAAAAATGAAATCCCTTTGTAACAGATGAGTTTTCGTCCGAAACCGTGATACTTCGAAAGAGATTGTCCATTTCGTACAGGAAGTGCATCCAGTTTTTGCCGTAGCCCACTAAACTTTTTAGCACATACTATGATAGTGAAATAATGATACCATCCCAACTTTCAACCTTTTTCAGAGTTCGCTTGAAGTGCTTTTTAATTTCTTTCAAAACATCGTGGGAGTGGAGTTCAGAAAAGGATCAACTGAAAATCTTTTATAAACCTGTAGTATTTTTGAAACTATGATTATATAAATATTATGCAACAAAAATTATCAAAGTATTTTTTGTTCAAAACATTAATAGAAAAAGGAATATAATGATAAAAACACAGTAGAAATAAATAAAGCAAGAAACAAAACAAATTAATGAAAATTATGCAACTAAAATTATCAAAGTATTTATTTGTTAAAAAGAATGAACTAAAATAACAGAATAAAAATACTGGAATTTTTTTAAAAATAAATAAAGGAAAAAACAAAACAAAAATACTGGAAAAAAATAAAAATGCCGTCTAGTGGACCACCATGGCCTGAATACGACTAGAAACCCAACCAGCCAATTGGACCAGGATTCAGGCCCACAGGCAGATACATAGTGGTTAGGCCTGTAAGCCTGCTTTAGAGAGGAGCTCGAAGGCTCAAGCGCACCGCGCCTTATAAACAGGTGGGGCACAGTCTCCACAAGTGAGGTGGGATTAAACTCTCACCACACCGCTAGGCAAGGCCATTGGTCCCGGTTGGTGGAACCAACCGGGACCAATACCCACCTTTAGTCCCGGTTGGTGGCACCAACCGGGACCAAAGGTCTCTGCTTCCCGCCCTTTGGGCTACCGAAAAGAGACCTTTGGTCCCGGTTGGTGGCACCAATCGGGACTAAAGGTTGGCATTGGTTCCGGTTGGTGCCACCAACTGGGACCAATGCTTCTTGTATATAAGAAAAACCTTGGAAAATTTCAGTTTTCATCTACCAGTTGCCCCGAGCCTCGTCCTCGCCCCCGTCACCTCCCCGTGGAGCCGCCGTCCTTGTCGCAGGCCCCATCGCCTCCCCAAGCCGCCGACCTCATCGCCTCCCCATCACCGGCCCCGTCCTCGTCGCCTCCCCGTCACTGGCCCCGTTGCCTCCCGAAGCCACCGGCCCTGTCACCGGCGTCCTCGTTGCTTCCCCGTCGGCGCCGTCCTCGTTCCTGTCGCCGCCGTCCTTGTCGCCTCCCCATCGCCGCCGTCCCCTTCGCCTCCCCATCGTCGCCGTCCCCGTCGCCTTGTCCCCGCCGCCGCCGTCCCCATCGCCTCCCCGTCCCCTCCCCCGTGTGAGCCCCCCTGCTCCCCGTGTATATGTGTGTATATGTTCAGGTATATATATATATATATATATATATATATATATGTTCATGTATATGTGTGTAGATGTTTATGTATATGTGTGTATATGTTTGTATATGTATATGTGTGTATATGTTCATGTATATGTATATATATTCATGTATATGTGTCATGTGTGTATATGTTCATGTATATATATGTTCATGTATATGTTTTTTTCATGTATATGTATATATGTTCATTTATATGTTTTTTTTCATGTATAAGTATATATATTCATGTATATGTGTGTATATGTTCATGTAAAAAGTCTTCGTTGTTTCTCGAATGTACGAAAATGTAGAGTGAAAACAAAAACAAACATATAAGAAAAAACAAAGTAAAAAATGAAGAAGGAAAATAAAACCGCTCACTCGACCTACTATCGAGGCCACCCAAACCCTAGAAGAAAGAGCGTCGTTGTCAATCTACCAACTTCCCGATAACTTCGACATGAGGGGGGACGTCGGACATGGATGATGAGGGATCGGTCCGCTCGCCCGACCAACTATCGAGGCCACCCAAACCCTAGAATAAAGAGCGTCGTTGTCGATCTACCCCCTCCCCGATAACTTCGACATGAGAAGGGACGTCGGACATGCATGAGAGAGAGGTGGTCTGCTCACCCAACAAAATATCGAGGTCACCCAAACCCTAGAAGAAAGAGCTTCGTTCTTGATCTACCCGGTCCCTACCCGATAAACTCCCGAGGCCACCCAAACCGAGACTGAAAAAGCATTGTCGAGGCCACCCCAAACCCTGGAAGTGTTGTCGAGGTCACCCCAAACCCTAGAAGCGTTGTCGAGGCCACCCAAATTTACCAAGTTAAATGATGGAAACTCCGGTAACATATATTTATCAAGAATGACTCGTTATGGATGTGCACAAGTTGATCCGATTTTTTTCCGATGTCATATACATATATATATATAGATATATATATATATATATTCTTCTATATGTCACGTTGTCTGTCAAAGTATTGAAGAAATCCATGGCTTCATCATTAGCTAGCAGTAACATGCGTATGAAGCTACGAAGCTCTTCAAAGATGTTTTGAAATGAAGTCCCGGATAGAATAATTCGCTTTTTGGTATGAATTTCAGCAAAGGCCTTCCAAATAGCGATATTCGGAAGGCTCTTGCTGAACTTCGTACCAAAAATCTAATTAATTATCCTATCCGGGACTTTGTTATAAAATAATTTTGGAGAGCTTCGTACTGTTATGCACCTGTTACTTCTGGCTAATGATGAAGCCTTGGTTTTCTTGAATCCTTCGACACTAGACAACGTGACAGATAGAAGGGTAGATGCGATTAGGAAAAATATGGACCATTTTCTGCACATTCAGAATGGCACCATTTTGTTAATTAAATCCCTTAAAGGTTAACCGAATCCCTTGTTTGACATTCATGAGAAAGGTGGTCCGGATGTCGGACATTCATGTTTGTATATTAATTGCGATGTTGTAATATTCTCAGAAACTATTGATCAAAGAGACGAAGAACAAGAACAGTTGTTGGGTGACATAATCCACGACAGACGTGATATCTTGTCGTTTGTCAACGAAACCGATGGTCTCGAAGGAGAGGATTATGACGGCTCCGGTGATCGAACAATGGAGGAGGAAGGACATGATCATGATGGCTCCGGTGACCGAATGCCGGAGGAAGAAGGAGACCATGATGACGGCTCCGGTGACTGATTGGAGAAGGGAGCTGTTGCAAATTCTGGCGAGGTATATATATTAGTTAAGCCTGTGCTGACTAGCTCATTGATGCATTAATTGTTTTGGTATGTACATATATTAATTAACTATTCTTTATTCTTTTATAGCGCTCCAGATCGAGCCAAACTTAGGTAACAAGACGAGGCCTGAAGAAGAGGTTGTGTAAGGATGAAAGGTTCACGATCACAGCACTCGCGAACGATGGCCATCCGATTGAACCCAAGTGGACCAAGAACGTATTTTCTGCTCAGCGTAGAGCTATTGTTAAGGACAACATCCCAATCAGCATCAAGCAATGGAATAAGCCTAAGGATGGCGCCCCTGAAGGTGATTATGTCACAGATAGACAGAAAGATGATCTTTGGACCGCGCTGAAGGCAAATTCCACCCTACCGCCAAAGGAAGATCTGAATGAGCCAGTTGTAGAGCCACTGGTCAAGGCGTGTGCTCTTAAGAAGATGGAAGATCTATTTAGGAGGTGCAAGAATGAGTTGAAATCAAAGTTTTTCGATAAAGGGAAGACTCCAGAATTCACTGGCCAATTTGAGAAGATAAGAGATTACTGGCCCGTATTTATAGGCTACAAGACATCGGACAAGAGTAAGAAAATGTCAGAGACAAACAAGGTCAATGCTGCAAAGAAGCAGTATCACCATCACACGGGGTCAGGTGGCTACCTCAAAGCCCGACCATTGTGGGACAAAGCTGAGAATGACCTGATTGCTAAAAACGTCGTACCGCAGACATTGAACTGGCCAGACTGTTCAAGAACTTGGTTCTTCGGGGTTGGGGAACTTTGGACCCTAAAACAGGGAAGTGCCGTTGGACGGATGAGCAACTTGCAATATCCATGAACAAGCTTCAGAAGTATATCACTGCAGCGTAGGATGGGACATTCATTCCCGCTAGAGAGAAGGACGAGCTGACTGAGGCCCTAGGGAATGCTGAGCACCCTGGACGAACACGAGGCACACCAGGCTCCATTTCGTGGAAGGTTGGGTTTCCCGATGTAGGCGGTTACAAAAGTCGGGAGAGAAAGAGGAAAGCGGAGCTGGGCGAAATTCAGAAGCTCAATGCAAGACTACAAAAGCTAGAGGAAGCTGGGAGCCGGCGAGCTACCGGCCAACCATCTCAGCAGCACGAAGCTACCCCAGAAGCTACCCCGCCATCTGACCAGAGAAGCAGCGTCGCTTCCATGAAGCCAGTTCAGCCCGACTTCATGTCTCCTAGCTACCCTGTGGATACGATCACGGAGGCTCAACATTGCGAGCTTATGACGTAATGCCGGAACCTCACTGTCAAGGCGGTTGTCGGCTCTGTTGCACCTCCTCAACCCAACAGAACTTTTCACTGCCATCCGATTCCATATGGCTATGTTGTTGTGATGGCGGATGAAGTAACGAAGGAATTTGAGGAGTTTGAGCTTGACCACTCTAGAGGTGAACGAGAGAATAAGCTGGTTCATGCCCTGAGGAATACATGTCTATGGCAGAAGGAGTACATCAAGCTTCCAAACTAGACGCCTCCGCCTCCTCCTTCTCCTTTGGCGAATCCCGGCACTCTCCCTCCTCCTCCTCCTCCGGCGAGTGATCAGGGCACACCACCTCCTTCTCCGAATCCTCTAATGCGTGGCGGCACTCCGCCTCCTCGTTCGCGTCCTCCGGCACATCAGAGCAGTACGCCTCCTCCTCAGCCTCATCGGCAACGGCAGAAGACAGCCACCGTCTCTTCGGCTCCTCCGGCGCCTAGTAAGCAACGACGGAAGGGAGCCTTCGCCGCTCCGACGGCTAGCAGTACAAGCATAGGCATGAGGGGATACAGGTACGCTCCATCTCTCAAGCCTCTGGAAAAGTTACCATATGAGAGGACCGAGTCTGAATACGAGGAGATATATCAGGCCGAATTGAGGGCCCACTTTGCAAAGAAAACTCCACCTCCGAAGGAGAAGATAGATCCAGTGAAAGCGATGCGCACTATGGATTCCGTGAAGCGACCACCACCGCCTCCGCCGGATTCCAACTTTGACCACTATATTAAAAAGACATATTAAGATGCGGGGCAGTTGCGAAGTAGTCCCAGTGATGCAAGGTTAGCAAAACGAAGAAGTGTTAAAAAAATTCCCCAGCTCGGCGAACAGGCGAACCAATCCTGCCCCCCGCTCAAGGTGTCTAGCGATATCATCGCTAATCATCCGAGGATGGTGCCCGGTATCAAACCTGGTGATTACCTGAGCGATGATGTACAATTTATATCGTTGGAGGTGGACGAATTCCGTTACCGGCAGGGGCGGCCTCTCGTCAAACATGATCATCCTCCTCTAACATTGATGATGCGAAAATACCATGAATGGTACATGAAAACCTGCCGCAAGTCTGGGAAGGATTCTTTGATGCTGTTAGTTAAAGAGGAGCATGATCTCGTTGGAATGAAACTGTTGAATGTTGAATTTGAGGAGATATTACAGTTATACAATCAAAAGGCCCTCGACAAAACAATCGTCACTTGCTACTGTCTATAAGTACTACTTCTGTAATTACGTCTGTCTATGTATATAGCTCAGCTCTTTCATTGCATGTATATATAATTATCCTCACTATATTACGTAGATTGAAGATCGTCGAATGCAGAAAAGCACAAATCTATGACATTGGGTTCATTAACCCAAATATCATACATGAGTATATTGTTCAAAATAATGCCACACAAACTGAGGACAACTTGCTACAATCGTTGCTTAAAAATCAAAACAAAGGGACAATACTCTTTCCTTAATTATAACTTCAAGTGAGTGTTATTGTCTTGTGTATATTTGGTTTCTCTTATTACTCGAGGTTTATAGTAATGTAATTGATGAGTTATGCATGCATGCATAGTTTCCACTTTATTCTGCTAGAGATTAAGCTTGAGCGGGGAGTAGTAACCGTCTTAGACTCGAAATGAAAAGATCCCCAGGAATATGCGAGCATGACTGAAATGCTCCAGAAGTAATTTCAATCGATCATTATCGCATCATATCGGCAACTTTGTTCATTTCCTGATATCAAGTAATTATTTTGTTTGTCTGACAGGGTTTGAAAAGAGTTCACAGCAATTGTTCCGGCACTGTCGGGGGAGCTGCGATTTACACACCCGAAAGTAAGTACTACTAGCTAGTTTCGTGCATCTCCCATCTATTCTAGTTTCATCAATACCATTTATCATGCTTGATTATCAGTTTGATTGAACTCTATTTCTCGTAAAGTGCTTGTGGCAGGAAATCGGGAATGATTTTTGTGGATACTGCGTTTGCGAGTTCATCTACTATGCGACAACCCCTAAGCGGGGCTACTCTGAAAAACAATTTCAAGTGCGTAAGCAATAATATTCACAATTTTATTTTATTACCATATATATGTATTGACCCCCTTCTTCAAATTAGATATGGCAGATGCGGGGTGAACTCCTACCACATGATCGCATACGAGCAATTCAAGAAGAATTGGCGGTATTCTTTCTTGACCACTTCATAAATAAAGCCGGAGAATAACATCTGGAATTGGACATTGGATGTTAGGTATTGTTAGGGATCATATATTGTATATACGTAGTTAGTAGCGTCGGATATATATACGAAAACTTGCTATACGACCAATCTCTCGGAGAAAGAGAGGTCGATCACTTCTATCTCTATATGTTCATGACGATCTTCTGTACTTAATGGTTCCTTCATTTGCTTACTAGCTAGCGTGTCAAGTTCTCTCTATAGTAGCTAGCGTCGACCAAGCACGGAGAAAGAGAGGACACTTATCTCTATTAATTAGCTAGCTAAAACAATATAAAACCCCTAAATCGACCGTCAAAAACCCCCTAACCCCCACTCCCTTTCAAAAAAATAACCAGCAACTGCTAGATGCAGACGTGTGGATGCCTTTTGGTCCCGGTTGGTGTTACCAACACTACTAGGGAACAGGCTGTTAGTGGCGCACCTGTTTGTGCTATTAATGGCGCATTATAGGTGCGCCACTATCATCACGCCACTAGTAACACATAGTAATGGCGCACCTCTGGTGCGCCATTAGTAACCAGATAATAGTGGCGCACCACATAGTGCACCATTTCTTTGTACAATAGTGCAGCATTACAATGCCTCCTAGGGGCCATATTTGCCTTCACCTATGCCCCCAGGTGCGCCATTATTATGTCCCAACATGCGCCACTGGTATTTGGCCCTAGTGCGCCACTAATGCTAAATGAGGTGCGTCACTACTATGAATATTAGGATTTTTTTTTCTGGTATTTGCACAGGTTATAAAATACGTTACAGAACAAAATATAAACATCACACAATATAAACAGCACAGAATACGTTACAACACATAATACATCATTGTCATATAAGACATCATATAACAAGTTGGTCACTAGTCATAATTACAACTCCTCCTCCTCATCATCATCAACTCTAACACATTGTAGCACATAATAACACATTGTAGCTAGGACCTAGTCCTCTCTCGTAGTAGGACCTACCCTACCCTCTCTTAGGTATAATATCATAAAACAAAATAGGTCCTGACTCTTCATTATGGAGAACAGAGATCATCCTGTCTCCGAGTTACGCACAATGTTGCTTCCAAGTAGCTCTCTACGATTGAGCACACATTTTTTCCAATCTTTTATTGTCATGACTCCATCGGTTTTAGAAATCCGGTATAGACAGGAGTGATGCATAAGCACACCTGGCCGTGGTGGCCCTAAGCTCGTAACAACAACATGGCCTGTCGGAAATATCAGATGAGGCACACAATCCTCCGGGATTTTCTGTTGAAAAACATAGTAATAACTTTGTAGTTAGCAATGTAGTTTAGTTTTAAAAAAATTTATGCAAAAGATGGACGGATGTCGTAACAATAGAATACAAAGCTTACCATGCAATCTCCATGGATGTTACCGTAGTTCACCGCGTGCACTAGTGGCACGTATTGACCATAATGTGCAGGAGTTTGATGATAGCTATTGTAATTCTCAAGATGACTAAGAAATGCGATAAGATGATCTTTCTCCGTATAAGTTAATTCTGCTTCATCATTATAGCAATAGGTTCTGTCTACCATCTTCCGTATATTTTTTGAAGAATGAAAATAAGCTGTAAATGCAAATATGTTGTCAACTATTTTACAATAAAAAATATAAATTACTTAATAAATATGGTTGAGAAACTCACATAATGGTAGAACTGGAGGCGTCTGCACATCGACCCAGATGTCGATATTACCTTCTATTTCATCTTCCGAACGAATATCAAAGGTGATAAGCATATTAGGCTTAAATGGATAAGCCTTGCATAATGCTTGCCAACTTTTGCATCTAAATAGCAATAGGTGTCTACATGGTACAATTTCACCGCGTAAAACCATGCTCGGTTCTCAAGTGAACTATCTTTACCTCCATTTCTTTTTTAGTATCAAAACCAATCTTATCCAAGACAAAAATGCTTGCATGGCATGGGATACGCTAGTATCACGGTAAAAAATTAAAATTGATTATAAATTCAAGCAAAGCAAAAGAGGAAGAAGTCATGCATGCTTAATCAGAAAAAAGACTTGTCATTGTGACTTACTGTATCCACTTCGAAGTTGTTATCCAACATGATGCTGAAGCGCCTACCATCAACTAGGAAAGTCTTGTCACAGAGGTCGCGCTCGTCTTCGCATAATTCGCACATACCGACTTCACTTTCGTCGTGAGACATTTCGTATGTTCATAGTTGAAACATTTAAAACCGGTCGAAGGAAACTAAGAGAAAAATGATCAACAAACAGATCACTATCAAATTACTCAATATGCAACAGGTTGACTTTAGGTGTGTCGAGTCATTCCTTCCTAAACTCTCATCTCACGTATATGGTGGGAACTCTTCTGATATTGTGATAGTCGGTGATGGTGGCTCCTCCATTCGTCCCCGAGTGCATTACACCAAAATGTCTAACACACGGGAACGAAGGAGAAGCGACCCCCACGACAACTGTCGGGATTCTTCCTCTCTCATATTTATATATGGTGGACACTCTCCCTTAGTGAAAGACACTCAAGGAGCCGAAACAGACCTAAAGTCAACCCGTTCCATATATATCGAGCAATGACATAAAAAAATTAGAGGTTGTTTTGTCGGAACGACTTGCAAATCACAAATACATTTATAATAACCTCGAATATAATATCACTAATACATCATCCCAAATAATCTAGTTAATGCATCATCAAATATTAACTAAAACATCTCTAATATTATCATATAAGATCAGTAATCCAGATCGAATACTATCGAATAATCTAAGTCGCTAACGGTTCCTAGGTCACGGGTGGTGGACACCCAAAGATAAGGAACCATCACGGGATCATAACTCATGTGAGATCCCTGAAGGATCTGCCAAGTATTGTCAAACCGGGCGTCCAACGCCGCCATGTAGCGACGGACATGCTCGTCCTCCTCCTTGACACGGTGACGTACCACCTCCGCGGGTGCCAGCTCGCTCCGCACCAAAAGTGGCCCGCGTGACCGCCACCACAGAAGGTCCGGGTCGACGACGATACCTGCATTCCACACCAACCTCCGAGACCGGGAAGGTAGCACCTCCCAGTGCCAGCCCGGCGGAGCCCAGTCCCGGACATGGCGCCTATCGAGCAGGCTCTTGCGGACTACTCGACGACGAGGGTGCGGGCCGGGCATCGTCTACTAATTTTTCATAAAACCCAAAATCAACATACACATACTAATCTAACATAAACATATTAATCTACTAATTTAAAAAAGGATAAACATACAAATGCTTAAATATATATATACTACAAAAACTAAATTAGATCATTATTATTCATCACGAGTTAACTATCGATCTGTCGGGATTCTCCTTCCTCTCTCATATATGGTGGACACTCCTTCACTGATTTTTCAACCGTCGATGATGGTCGCGACTCCTTCTCCCCCTAGTGCATAACAAAGGTCTAGCACAAGGAGAAGAAGGAGAAGCGACCCCACGACAACAGTCGTCATTCTTCTTCTCTCATATATGGTGGAGACTCTCCCTCACTGATTTTTTGACTGTCATGTATGGAGCCCCGATAGACTTATAGTCAACTGAAAATGATTTTATATGAACGATTTTATAAGTACAAACCATTCTTCTTCTTCCAATGAAACCAACCAACACCAGCAAACAAATGATTAAGCTAGCAAGGCAATAGTCATTCTAAAGCCCACATTTTTCACTAACAAAAAAAACATCTACATCTATCAAAACATCTACATCGTCATCGACATGGGGATTTGGCTGGTCTCACCTCAAGGTCAGAGGTGCTTGGTGACGGGGACGATGGCAGGGATGATGCAGGGGCTCCTTGATTTCTACAAAAACAAAATATAAACAAAAACATTATTATCCTCATCTTAGGACTTACTATAAATAAAAACAAAATTTCAATTAGATCATCAAATCTCATATACCTAAATTTTCTTACTAAAAATAAACTAGTTTATTAATTCAACTAGTTCAACTAAGCACTTACTATAAATAAAATAAACTAGTACCTAAATTTTCGAAAAAGAGAACCGTTATTCCAGACTTGACATTCTGACACTGACAAGCATCTCTAGTGTCAATCCTAAGATAGTGCCACATTCAAATCAAACCATCTATAAAAATTCATATATGGCTGCAACCATTTCGACTGAAACTCCTAAGGTAAAATTGCATGACCAAAACAAATCAGTGTTAGACGTGCAAAGATCCCCCACCACGTCCTCAAGCTAGCACCATCGAGCAACTAAACATACCAACTGTTATAGAAAGACCACACGTGAATTGCCGGTTAACAAAAACTAAGTTTCAGCACACCGGTGCTATCTGCCGAACGAGTCATATCGCGACAATACTCAAACATGCCCACAATCTCAGACCGATGTCATATATCGACCAAACACGGACCAACAAGACACACACCATAGCAATAACCTATGCATAGAGTCAAAATCCCCTCCTCACCAACACAATCTTCACATACACCCACATTACATACACCATAAAAACATGGTAACCTGCCAAGAAAAACTAGCACTCCAACACCTGACGACGATTGCTGGACAAGAAGGAAAACAGGAAAGGGCATCTTACTCGCGAGCTTGAGCTCCACCACGGGGTTGGGCGACTACTGGAATAGCGGGGGGAGGCTGGGGAACTTGGTGAGGAGGACCTGCGAAAAGGAGGAGGCTTCGTCACACGCCATCAATCAATTCACCGGAAGACCGGCCTCTCGCCCTCCCCGGCGAATCTGCCGGTGCCGCCTGTCCAACCAACCAGCGGACAAGAGAGAGAGAGGGATGAGCGAAGGGGCGGCGATGAGGAGTTGTACGAGGAGGGACGATGGCGACGCGGGCGGATGGGAGGGCGGATGGGAGGTTGAAGGAGGCGAGGGATTTGGGGGCGCAGCCGACGGCGAGCGATTGGGGGACGGGCTGGACGAGGCGGCGAGGCTGGCACGAGCAAGCGGCGGCGGGGGATCCGGCGACGGAGACGCAAGCGACGGCGGAGCGGGGGTGGGAGATGCAGGCGACGTCGGAGCGGGGGTGGGAGACGCAGGCGATGACAGAGGGTCAAAGGAGGGGAAGGCGGGATCGAGGCGGGAGGGGAGGGAGGGAAGGCCGTAGTGGGGGAGGGTTAGCAATGGCGCACGTCCTAGGAATGCGCCATTGGTAACTAGGGTTACTGATGGCGCACCTTGTGTGGGGTGCGCCATTACTAGTTTTAAAAAAAAATGATTTTTTTGTTAGTAGTGACGCACCGTGGGTGTGGTGAGCCATTACTAGTTAAAACTAGTAATGACGCACTTTCACCTGGTGCGCCACTCCTAAGTCTGGGGAGGGGTGTGGGGCCAGGACACGACTAGTAATGGCGCACCGCACACTTGGTGCGCCATTAGTAATATGGACACTAATGGCGCACCAAATACAGGTGTGCCACTGCTACCACATGCATAATGCGCCAATAATGTCTATATTAGCTATAGCCCTTTCCCTAGTAATGCAACCGGGACTAAAGGTCCTCCTGCCTGGGCTCCCAGCACTGGCCACGTGGAGCCCCTTCTGTCCCGGTTGGTAAGCGAACCGAGACTAAAGGTTTTGGGCTTTAGTCCCTAGGACCAACTTCCCGGTCGGTCACCCATCCTAGAATCGCTCCAAGCCAAGCACGCTTAACTTTGGAGTTCTTTTCGAGTAAGTCCCGGAAAAGAAGGAATTTCTTGTTGATATGAGTAGTCTATCATTCCTATTAAGCCAGGCTCTCACATACTAAGGAAAAGATAGTACTATGAAATAAGAGTCTCTCTCATAAGATGCTACTTGCATGGTTGTATCACAAATGACAGAAATAGTAGAAAGGTTCAAATTCCAGCATTACAAGGCTCAAATTCAAAGATTAAAAGGTTCAACCCTATAATAGAAATGAAATTCAGCTTATGTAGAAACTTTCTCATGCAGCTCTAGGCGCCCAAAAAACGAAATGTATCAGATGCATATCAGGATGTTCAGTTCCGTCTCCTACATAAGGATTTGCTAGCAGTTGTTCTATCGTAGCTGAAGCAATTTCATAACCAATATTTTAAGTAGGTGCAGTAGGTTGAGTGGCAACTAATTGTGCTTCCGGTCTATGTGAAGATACTCCGAACAAACTCATCAAAGGATTGTTTTCCATAGTGACATGTGACAATAAATTTCAGCACGTAATAAAGATTTTTCATTATCGATTTCCACTTACCAAGAGCGCTTCACTTCCCGGTAACGGCGCCAAAAAAGTGTCTTGATGACCCACAAGTATAGGGGATCAATCGTAGTCCTTTCGATAAGTAAGAGTGTTGAACCAAACAAGGAGCAGAAGGAACTGACAAGCGTTTTTTCAACAAGAAAATTTCTGGAAAGCACTCAAATTGTTAGTAACAGGTAGTTTTATGGTAAGATAATGGGTAACAAGAAACTAACCGTAAGGTAAATGAAGTGCAGCTAGTTAGCCCAATACTTTTGTGGAAAAGGATAGGACAAAACGGTCTCTTATAATAAGCAAAGCATTCTTGAGGGCACATGGGGAATTCATCTAGCCACTTTCATCATGTTGGTTTGATTCGCGTTCGCTACTTCAATAAATTGATATGTGGGTGTACCGGTGCTTGGGTGATGTTCTGACTTGAACAAACCTCCCCACTTGTGATTAACCTCCACGCAAGCATCCACAACTACGATAGAAGTATTAAGATAAAATCTAACCATGACAATAATCATTTGGATCCAAATCTGTCCCTTACGGAATAGTGCATAAACTAGGGTTTAAGCTGTTGGGGAACGTCGCATGGGAAGCAAAAAATTTCCTACGCACACGCAGACCTATCAATGGTGATGAGCATCTACGAGAGGGAGAGTGGATCTATGTACCCTTGTAGATCGCTAAGCGGGAAGCGTTAAGAAACGCGGTTGGTGTAGTCAAACTTCTTCGCGATCCAAATCGCCGAGCGTCCCGCGATCCAATCACGAACCGTCCCGCGAACCAATCACGAACCGTCCCGCGATCTCGTCACGATCCGTTCCGCGATCCAATCACAAACGTCTCGTGGCCTTGATCACGATCCTTCCGTTCTAGTACCGAACAGACGGCACCTCCGCGTTCAGCACACGTGCAGCTTGATGACGATCTCCACCGTCTTGATCCAGCAAGAGGAGGTGGAGAGGAGACAGAGTTCACCGGCATCGTGACGGCGCTCCGGTGATGGTGGTGGTGGAGCAATTCCGGCAGGGCTTCGCCTAAGCACTGCGGAAATCTAGTCTAGAGGAGCACTGGTGGAACAGGTAGCACGTGGCCGTAAAAGGTGTGCAAAACCCTAGCTATCCACCAATATATATAGGAGGATAGGAGAGGAGAGGCAGCCAAGGCCTCTTGGTTCGGCCGGCTAGGAGGAGGAGCAATCCTAGTTGCCCTCCAATCCTAGTTGGACTAGGATTGCTTTCCTATTGGCTGATTTTCTCTTTTTCCTATTTTTCCTTTAGGAAATTCTCTTCCTGCTCCATGGGCCTTTGTGGCTGGGTTTCCCAGCCCACTAAGGGCTGGTTAAAACCCTCCCACAGCCCATGGACCTCTTGGGGTCGAAATACCCCTCCCGGAGGCCTCCCGATACACTACAGGCACTCCCGGCACACTACCGATAAGCCCGAAACTTTTTCGGCGACCAAACTGGGACTTCCTATATATGAATCTTTACCTCTCGACCATTCCGGAGCTCCTCGTGATGTCCGGGATCTCATCCGGGACTCCAAACAACCTTCGGTCACCACCATACATAATTCTACACTACCGAAACGTCACCGAACCTTAAGTGTGCAGACCCTGCGGGTTCGAGAACTATGTAGACATGACCGAGATACCTCTGCAGCCAATAACCAATGGCGGGACCTGGACGTCCACATTGGTTCTTACATATTCTACGAAGATCTTCTCGGTTGAACCTCTATGTCAAGGATTCAATTAATCCCGTATAACGTTCCCTTTGTTCTTCGGTATGTTACTTGCCCGAGATTCGATCGTCGGTAGCTCCATACCTAGTTCAATCTCGTTACCGGCAAGTCTCTTTACTTGTTCCGTAATGCAAGATCCCACAACTAACAATTAGTCACATTGCTTGCAAGGCTTATTGTGATGTTGCATTATCGAGTGGGCCCAGAGATACCTCTCCATCACACGGAGTAACAAATCCTAGTCTCGATCCATGCCAACTCAACAGACACTATCGGAGATACCTGTAGAGCACCTTTATAGTCACCCAGTTAGATTGCGACGTTTGATACACACAAGGCACTCCTCCAATATCTGTGATATGCATGATCTCATGGTCATAGGAACATATACATTGACATGAAGAAAACAGTAGCAATAAACTGACACAATCATATGCTACGTTTGTAGTTTGGGTCTTGTCCATCACATCAGTCTCCTAATGATGTGATCCCGTTATCAAATGACATCACATGTTAATTGCTAGGAAACCCTGGCCATCTTTGATCAACGAGCTAGTTCACTAGAGGCATACTAGGCACATAATATTTGTCTATTTATCCACACATGGAATGTGTTTCCTATCATTACAATTATAGCATGGATAATAAACGATTATCATGAACAAGGAAATATAATAATAAACACTTTATATATTGCCTCTAGGGCATATTTCCAACATAAGCTTGTGTCACTCCAGCAACCCATCATCTAATAACTACTACAAAATGCATTCCCTTAGGACCAAAGATGGTGAAGTGCCATGTACTAGACGTTCACATGACACCACTAAGGGAATAGAAACATACATATCATCAAAATATCGAACACATATCAAATTCACATGACCACTTGCACCATGACTTCTCTCGTGGCCTCAAGAACAAGGGTAACTAGTGGCAAGTGATATTCATGCTCAAGATAAGAGGGGTATTAAATAGTCTAATGGATCTGAACATATAATCGTACGGCAAATAAACCATACGGTAATCAACTACAAGATGTAATTAACACTACTAATCACCCACAGGTACCAATCTGAGGTACCGGTACAAAGATTGAACACAAGAGAGGAACTAGGGTTTGAGAGAAGATGGTGATACTGAAGATGTTGATAAAGATTGGCCTCCCAAAGATGAGAGGGTTATTGGTGATGACGATGGCTTCGATTTTCCCCTCTGAGAGGGAAGTTCCCCAGCAGAATGGCACCGTCGGTGAGCAAAAGTCCTCCTGCCCAAGTTCCACCTCGAGACGACGACGCATTGTCCCGAAAGTCCTTCTTGATTTTTTTTTCTAGGTCAAAAGACCTTATGTACCAAAAGATGGGCAACGTAGGTGGGCTGGGTTGCCCACAGCCCACCAGGGGGGGGGGGCTAGCGCACCCTTGTGTCTTGTGGGCAGCAGGTCACCCCCTCCAGTAGTTATTTGCCCTAGTATTTTTTATATATTAGAAAATAATTCTCCGTATCAGCTCATTTGGAGATGTGCAGAATAGGTTTCTCTGACATGCTCTTTCAGGTCCAGAATTCGAGCTACCGGCATTGTCCCTCTTTGTGTAAACCATGCATATTATGAGAGAAAGTCTATTAGAATTACTCCTAAAGCCTTATTATGCATAAAAACATTACAAATAATAGTAGGAAAACATGATGCAAAATTGAAGTATCAAGAGGTTCATGGGAGTCTTGAAGAAATATGTTCATAACCGTGCTAGGCCAGAAGGAAGCATCTCCAAGGGCCATGAAACAGAGGAGTTTATTGAGTTTTGTGTTAACTTTATTCCTGATCTTAGGCCAATTGGTGTTCCTGAATCGCGGCATGAAGGGAGACTGAGTGGAAAAGGCATGCCAGGAAGGAAAGCAGTAATATGTATGGACAGGCATTCTTTCACTAAGAACGCTACACAGTCCTACAAAAATCCACCTTGGTGGCTTTGTATATCGAGGAACACATTTATATTGTATGCTCCAAGAACCCGGAGCAGTATGACCCGGAGCAGTCTGTGGTTGGTTGCAAAAACATCTTATGAATAACAACACTGTTAGAGATAAGTTGTACTTGTTGGCCAGGAAACCATCTTTGACTATATTGACTTTCCAAGGGTACGAGCTAAATGGGGATACATTTTGCACGATCGCCCAAGATAAAAAGAGCACGAAGCAAAACAGTGGTGCTAACGTTGATTCAACAAACAACAATAGGGAAAAGGACACATATAATGGTTATATAGAGGAGATATAGGAACTTGACTACGGGCATAATTTACGGGTCCCTTTGTTTCAGTGCAAATGGGTCAATCTGACAGGAGATGGAATAAAGGTAGACCCATAGTGCAAAATGACAACAGTGGATCTCAACATTTTTCAATACACAGAGGATACATTCGTCCTTGAAAATGATGTGGTGCAGGTTTTCTATATGAAGGACAAGTGTAACAAACCGAGAAAAAGTAAATAAAAGTAGGCAAATACATCATACGGTGAGCCGAAGCGCCACATAGTTCTTTCAGGGAAAAGAAACATCACGGGAGTGGACGACAAGAAATACATGCCAGAAGATTATGACAAATTTGATGAAATTCCTCCCTTCATACTAAAGACTAACCCAAGCATCTTGTTAAAGGATGAAGACTCGCCATTGTTATGGCGCAATCATAGGAAAGGTCATACATTGAGAAAAAGTCTTATACACCAAGATCCCACTCTGGGTTGTGACCGGCTTCACCTCATCACTATCTCTCTATAGTGAGTTTCCGGACATATAGCTGCAAAGACCTACTTCAGACAAACCGGGAGGGAATCTGTGTAAGAGCTAGGGCATTTTGGCATTTGAAACATGATTTGTCAGGACGAGCACGTCTGTCGCTAAATGGTTGCGTTAGACGTCGGGTTCTCCAATACTTGGCAGGTTCCTCATGGATCTTACCTGAGTTATGATCCTGTGATGGTTCCTTCTCTTTGGGTGTCCACCGCCCGCAGCTTATGAACCACGAGTCAACCAGATTACTCGATAATATTCGATCTGTATTAGTGATATTATATGATAAAATTGGGGATGCAATAGTTGTAATATTTGATGGTGCATTAACTGGATTATTTGAGATGTATTAGTGATATTATATGATCATATTGTTGTATTCTTTATATTGATTGCATATCCCGTATTGTTCTTCTCGATACTATGATTCAGTTTATGCTTATTGAATGGATTCTAATTGTTTTATCTTTCTTCTGCATTAGTTAAGCTATGGACGGTAGTGATAGAGACCATGATCAAGAGAATATCATTTTCGACATGATACGCTCCCACCACGAAGGGATTGAAGAGGCATATGATGGATCACAATATCTTAACCCATACAGTAAGGGAACACACGAAGAACCAAGAGACGAAGGGGAAACAAACAATGATGGCGAAGAAAATCTTCTCCAATTAACAAAGTCCGGCGAGGTATATATATAAGGCGTCTGGTGATCTTTAGATGTATTAATTGATTTGTATATATATATAGGAAAAGGATATTCTGTTACTAGTAACAGAATATTATATTGTTACCCCCGACCTATACAGGGAGAGACGCGTCCAACATGTACGAGGCTGGACTCTGCTACCACCCGGCCCAGCCCGACCCGCCTCCTACCGCCGGAGGCAGTCGTCGCACCGCCCCAGCTCGCCGGCCCCGCATGCCGCACCATCCCGCCAGCCCCGCGCACTGCCCTTGCTTGACGATCAGTTCGACGAGATGGAAAGCGTCAGTACGAAGCTGGGCTTTGCTGCGAACCGCCCCACCCGGTCCGCCTCCTACAGCGGGAGGCACTCGTCGCACCACCCCATCCCGCCGGCCCCGCATGATGCCCCTGCTCGATGATCAGTTCGATGAGATGTAAAGCATGAGTACAATTGCTCCAAGGCGTCAATTCCGGAATACTAAGAGAATAATATGATTTACTCAGCTCTCACAAATGGTTGAAAATTTCTAACGAAAACAGTACAAAAAACAAATTAAAGTACATTCAATGAAAAATGCGCAGTACAAACACACACATTTATCAGTACGAGTACTTTATTTTCGGACGGAAAATAGCAAGATGGGTCTCCCCATATTCAAAATTACTGTTAAATGCTTGCAAATTTGAGAAAACGTTCAACATGACTAAGTTTTGCATTTTGATAGCTTTCTATAGGTATATTATTTGCCTTGTTTCAACAAACTTTTCAAAAAAATCACGTTCGAAACCAAATTTCCCGAATTCAAATTCGAATTTAAACCGTAAAGAATTAGAAAAAACTTTCAATATGCAAAACTTGTGGATTTTCCATAGCTATCCAACTCCATTTCATTTGCATCATGCCGACAAGCCATTTGCAAAAAATCGTGAAAATACGTTTCGCCCGGAATTTCACCATTTTCCAAATTATTTTTAAATCATACGGAATTTGAAAAATCAATCTGCATATGGAAGATGCAGATTTTTACCAGCTTTCCAAGCCATCTCAGTTGCTCAATTCCCACAAACTGTTTGAAATTAGCTCCAAAATACAATTCCTTTTTTCGGTTTTCAAAAAAACGTTTTTTTCAAAACTGCTCTTAAACCATGATGACCTTACAAAAACAAATTATATGACTATAATTTAGATGTTAAGGACTTTCCAACGATATATTACACGCCCCATTCCAACGTTTTTTCGTGTAATGTTTGATTATTATGTTTTTTAAACTAAACAAGATGATCAGTTTGGCGTAATGAAAAGCATCAGTCCACTTGCTCAAAAAACCGTCAGTCCAATCTATAAACTACGTCATTTAAGGGGGTAACAGAATAATATTTTGTTACGCGAAACGGAATAGCCTATATATGTATAAATTTACATTCTTGGGTGAGGAATAGTTATTCTTCACCCCCTCTATTTTCACATCAATGCACCATAATTTTACATTCCATAATTTTTGTATGTAAAAAGAGACCGTAAAAAAATATAGTCGTTGTAAAAAATTATTTATGTATGTAAATTTACAAACATAAAAACATAGTGTAAAATATACATAAAATGTATTTTTTCTGGTCTTATGATCTATATTTTTATTTTTGTATGTCAAACTTTACATAGTGAATCAATATAAATGTAACTACTTGTATTTAAAATATAATTTATTTATGAAACGATCGTAATTTTATCTCGGATGAAGAATAACTTATTCTAGACCCTGGGAGATGAATATATATATAGGATAACACTATTATAATCCCAGGATTAGAATAGTTATTTGGATCACAACAGCCCTATAAGGGCCCAACGAGACGTTCTCAAACTTCCCGAAACCGCAGATGAGAAAGAAGCCACGCCCCATGCCCACCACTTCACCTGTGCTCCTCCCCCGGCGAGCCCCCACCGCTGTCCTCCGTCGAGCCGGCTTCTCCCCTCGACCTCCAACCGCCGGCACGGCCCGCCCCCACTCTCCAACCGCCGGATCCTGCCGCCGCGTCCCCGCCCCACCGTCGCGGACCTACTCCAACGTAGGATCCCCCCGCCGCGTCGCTGCTCCAACTACCAGATCCCACCGCCGCCCTAGGGTCCCGCACGCCCAGGATCCCTGCTGCCGCTGCCGCCCAGCATCTTATTGACGAGAGCACCCCACGACGCGAGCCACCCACCAGGTCGCGGCCGTCTTCCACCACCAGCCCCTAAATGCGGCTTCCTCCGGCTCGGCCGACCTGCTCCCTCTGCCATCCGTGAATTGTCCATTTTTTTCCATGAGTGTTAGTTCTTTTATCTCATGTACTATGTGAACTAGTTCTGTAAGCTAGGAACACAGATTCATTTGATTTTTGGCCTGTGTCGAAGGAGCATGTTTCCCTGTATTCCAACTATAGGGGGCGACATTGTCAAAAAACCCAACTTGTGGTGCTGACTTTCTTCCCGTGACCAATCTGAACTTCAGTGCCCTGCTTACTTCTTCCTCCTGAACCCTATTCCTCTCAGCGTCCAATTTTAAAAAGTATAAAGTTGGGAAAAATGATGGTTTACGGGATCCAAATAGTAAACATGGCAAAAACATGTTGCTAGTAGTGATTCGATTGTTATGTGTGCATTTTAATTTGCTACATTTTTTTGTCTAACATACATGATCGAGTTCAGAGCACACTTGCATTCAGTTTATAGTGTGTTTTTATTAGAAGAAAAGAAAAGAGAAGTTCAGTTTGTAACGATGACGCTGTTCAACGTGCAAACTAATTGAAAAACTATACAGGTCCGCCTACGAAAATTTCCAATATTTCTTGTGGAAAAAATTTCACTCTATTTTTTGAACTCTGCGTCAGAACTTTATGCTCTTTCAGATGTGTTCATTCGTATTTGGGTAAAAATGTATGTAGCACACGAAGTGTATGTGTATTGTTGTGTGTAATTTTCTTGAAATTCAATAGCATGTGAAGTTCGTGTTTTAGAAATTCATAAGTTCACGTGTACCACATACCGAAGAAAAAGATGGAGAAGTTCGATGATTATAGAAAACTTAGACTTTTCTTGTTATTAAAGAATGGAAACAAGAAGTCCAAAAACAAAATAACAAGAAGTTTAACCTTTTAAAAATAGAGCGCTTCAAAATTTCATAAAAAAGATTAAGAAGTAAAACCAGGAAGTCCATATTAAAAAGATGGACAAGTTGGATAATTGTAGAAAACTCAGATTTTCCTCGTTGTTAGAGAATGGAAACAAGAAATTCAAAAATAAAATAACAAGAAGTTCAACTTTTTAAAAATAGAGCGCTTCAAAATTTCAGAAAAAATATTAAGAAATAAAAGCAGGAAGTCGATATTAAAAAGATAAAGAAATTCAATGATTATAGAAAACTCGGATTTTCCTCGTTAATAAAGAATAGAAACAATAAGTTCAAAAATAAAATAACAAGAAGTTTAACTTTTTTTAAAAAAGCGCTTCAAGATTTCATAAAAAAGATTAAGAAATAAACCAGAAAGTCCATATTAAAAAGATGGAGAAGTTCGATGATTATAGAAAACTCAGATTTTCCTCGTTATTAAAGAAACAAAAGTTCAAAAATAAAATTACAAGAAGTTCAACTTTTAAAAATAGAGCGCTTCAAAATTCAGAAAAAGGATTAAGAAAATCAGATTAATATTCATAAAAAACTCAGATATTTTCACGTAACCGAGAGAAGTTCAGATTGATATATGCCAAAAGTTCACGTACTACACGGTGTGCATTTCGTATTGAAAAAGAATAAAAAGAAAACACTAAAACTTTTGTTGTTATAAGTTCAAGTCCTCGGTCGGAGAAAGTTAAAAAAATTATTGTGGGAGGGGTTTGTACAAAAGGAATATCATTTGTGTAATACTAACGAATGGATGAGAAAATGACAAATGAAAATACGTCACAGAAGTTCAACGTGAAAACAATAGGAAGTTCAATAACCGCACTCAATGAATTTCAGATGAAAAACATTAAAACCGCCGCGAGTGTGAAAAAATGATCAACATGGGAAAGTTGCGTGTTTACAACAACTTTCCATCAATATATAACTTGCTCAATTCCGATGAGTGGATGGAGAGCTACGAGCACAAAAAACACATGAAAAACATTATATCACAAGCCCCATTTGGACAATGTTTGTGAAAGTTCAACCTAGCGCTAGGAGAACTTCAGGTCGAACAACTCAGGCAGCAAAATTGCAACAGACGCATATTCATCACAACCCGAGAGCAAAATCTGCCAATGAGCGAGATTCCTATTTAAAACGGGTATTTAGTTGCTACAGACCATTTGCAGATTACACTTAGATCACATAGAACACGACTGACCAAAATAATTCGCGCGGGGAAACATGGTTGCAAAGATAGCCTAAAGGTCGGGTTCCTTTAGAGGGAAGTTCATGTTTGTGTAACTCAGGAAGTTCAGGTTGTGATCAGAATAATATTCTGATCCCGTGATCAGAATAGTGTTTATGTATGTATATGCGTGTGTGTGTGTATGTGTAGTTACTCTCACTTTTGTTTCGTATGTTGTAGGTAGTATTGAACGTATCAGAGAGTATGTACGCGTAATATGTAGTATATAGGAATATTTAGGTAGTATATCTACTGTTTTTTAGGTAGTATGTACCATATTTTTAGCATATTCATCTTTACGTACAAATATATACGTATTTCATAATATGATAAAAACTATGAATCAACTATATTTTTTTTCATGTAACACACCTTGAAGTATCTTATATATAGTATGTGAACATATTCAAAGTAAGAAATTAGTATATATACTATCACATGGTAGTATATGAGACATGGGAGTAACTACACCCTAACGAATCTTTCTTGGTTTAGCCATCCAATTCGACGAAATCTTCTAGTAGTGTACGAGGCCAGGCCAAAGAGTTACCCGAGGGTACAAAGTACAACATCGATGAAGTCAAAGCATCAGGAGAACCGATTGCTCTTTTATACAATGCATGAGATTTTATAAATCAATTCGGAATTATTGTTAAGGTCAATATCCCGATCACCGTTGGAGAATGCAATAAGCCAATGGAAAAGCGAGGAGTTACCTATGTCCACGAAAGATCGAAATTTTTTCTTTGGGAAGCTCTACTATCACATTTCAACCTACCAGAGGATTTCACAAATGACGAACGATTGAAGATCTATAATGGAGCTCTTCATAAGATGGCCACATAAATCCAGTCCTATAAGAAAACATTATACACCGAGTACAAAAAGGCAGGAAAGAAGACTCCAAAATTCACTGGAGAACTAGTGAAGCTAAAAGATCACTGGAACCAATTTGTGAAGTACAAGGAATCGGCTGAACCAATTTCTGACCAAGTGTTAGTTGCGGGATCTTGTATTACGGAACGAGTAAAAGAGACTTGCTGGTAACGAGGTTGAACTAGGTATGAGGATACCGACGATCGAATCTCGGGCAAGTAACATACCTAAGAACAAAGGGAACGTTATACGGCATTGACTGATTCCTTGACATAGAGGTTCGACCGATGAAGATCTTCGTAGAATATGTAGGAACAAATGTGGACATCTAGGTCCCGCCATTGGTTATTGGCCGTAGAGGTGTCTCGGTCATGTCTACATACTTCTCAAACCCGCAGGGTCTGCACACTTAAGGTTCGATGACGTTACGGTAGTGTAGAGTTATGTATGGTGGTAACCGAAGTTTGTTCGGATTACCGGAATGGACCCAAGAAGTCACGAGGAGCTCCGGAATGGTCCAGAGGTAAAGATTCATATATAGGAAGTCCCCATTTGGTCGCCGGAAAAGTTTCGGGCTCATCGGTAGTGTACCGGGAGTGCCGGTAGTGTACCGGGAGGCCTCCGGGAGAGGTATTTCGACCCCAAGAGGTCCATGGGCTGTGGAGAGTAATTACCAGCTCTTATTGGGCTGGAAAAATAGCCACAAGAAGGCCCATGGCTCAGGAGGTGATAAGTCCTAAGGAAAAGGTGGAAAAATCAGCCAATAAGAAGCAATCCTAGTCCAACTAGGATTGGAGGAAGGAGTGGAACTCCTCCTCCTCCTAGCCGGCCGAATCCACCTGGCCCTTGGCCTTGCGCCAAGGGCTGCCTCCTCTCCTCCTTTATATACTGGTGGGGTGGGTGGCTTTTGGGCATAATTTACGGCCACGTGCTACCCGTTTCACCTGTGCTCCTCTAGATCGGTTTTCCGTAGCGCTTAGGCGAAGCCTTGCCGGAATCTCTCCACCACCATCGCCGGAGCACCGTCACGCTGCCGGTGAACTCTCTCTTCTCTCCACCTCCTCTTGCTAGATCAAGACAGTGGATATCGTCATCAAGCTGCACGTGTGCTGAACGCGGAGGTGCCGTCCGTTCGGTACTAGATTGGAAGGATCGTGATCAAGGCCACGGTACGTTCGTGATTGTATCGTGGGACAGATCATGACAAGTTCACGGGACAGTTCGTGATTGGATCGTGGAACGGATCGTGACAAGTTCGCGGGACGGTTCGTGATTGGATCGCGGGACAGTTCGTGATTGGATCGCGGGACGCTCGGCGATTTGGATCGCGAAGAAGTACGACTACACCAACCGCGTTTCTTAACGCTTCCCGTTGAGCGATCTACAAGGGTACGTAGATCCACTCCCCCTCTCGTAGATGCTCATCACCATGGATAGGTTTGCGTGTGCGTAGGAAAAATTTTGTTTCCCATGCGACGTTCCCCAAAAGTGGCATCATGAGCTAGGTTGATGTGTCGATGAGATCTCGAGTTGAACACAAAAGGTTTGTGGGCGTTGATGCTTAGATTGCTTCCTCCCTTGGTCAGATTTTTATTCAGTGGTATTGTGAGACGAAGCGGCCTAGACCAACATTACTCGTACGCTTACGAGAGAACGGTTCCCACGACGCAACTTGTTGCTTAGCTGGCTTGCGGGTGATAGTTTCTCTCACGTTAGTTGGATCGGATCCGACAAAGGCGGTCCTTGAGAAGGTTGAAAAGCAAATAGTGTATCACCGTTGTGGATTTTGCGTAGGTGAGAATTGTTCTTGCTAGATACCCGTAGCAGCCACGTAAAACTTGCAACAACCATTAGAGGACGTCTAACTTGTTTTTGCAGGGTATGTTGTGATGTGATCTCGCCAATTACATGATGAGATATATGTGATGTATGAGATGATCATGTGATGTATAGAATTTCACGACATGCATGTCGATGAGTACGGCAACCGGCAGGAGCCCTAGGGTTGTCTTTAATTATTGTATGACCTGCGTGTCAATCATTAAGCGCTATGTAATGCTTTACTTTATCGCTAACCGGTAGCAATAGAAGTAGAAGCCGCTGGCGCCTCAACCCCTATGGCAGCACATTGATGGAGATCAAGACGATGGAGATCATGGTGTCGTGCCGGTGACGATGGAGATCATGCCGGTGCTGTTAAGATGGAGATCTTAAGCACAAGTTTATGGCCATATCATGTCACTTATGAATTGCATGTGATGTTAATCCTTTTATGCACCTTGTTTTGCTTAGTACGACGGTAGCATTATAAGGTGATCCGTCACTTAAATTTCAAGATAAAATTGTGTTCTCCCCGAGTGTGCACCGTTGCGAAAGTTCGTCGTATTGAGACACCACGTGATGATCGGGTGTGATAGACTTTACGTTCACATACAACGGGTGCAAGACAGATTTGCACACGCGGAACACTCGGGTTAAACTTGACGAGCCTAGCATGTACAGACATGGCCTCGGAACACAACAGACCGAAAGGTCGAGCATGAGTCATATAGTAGATATGATCAACATGATGATGTTCACCATTGTAGCCACCTCAACTCACGTGATGATCGGACTTAAGATTGGTGAATTTGGATCATGTGACACTCAGATGACCTGAGGGATGTCAATTTGAGTGGGAGCTTTAGTAGTTAGATTAACTAAACTCATTATCCTGAACAATAGTCTTAGTAACCTTTGCAAATTTATGTTGTAGATCAATGGCTCGCGCAGTAGCACCCCTGAATTTTAATGCGTTCCTAGAGAAAGCTAAGTTGAAAGATGATGGAAGTAACTATGTTGACTGGGCCCGTAATCTGAGGATTATCTTTACGGCTTCCCAGAAATCATGTGTCCTTGATGCACCGCTTGGTGACCAACCCGAAGACATGACCTCTGAAGACGTTAAGAATGTTTGGGAGGCTCGTGCTGGAGATTACTCAATAGTTCAATGTGCAATATTGTATGGCTTAGAACCGGGACTTCAAAGACGTTTTGAACGTCATGGAGCATATGAGATGTTCCAGGAGTTAAAGTTTATCTTTCAGAAGAATGCCTGGATCGAGAGGTATGAGACCTCCGATAACTTCTATGCTTGCAAGATGGAGGAGAACGGGTCTATCAGTGAGCATATACTCAGAATGTCTGGGTACGCAAATCATTTAGCGGAGTTGGGCATTGCCCTTCCGCAAGAGGCGATCATTGACAGAGTTCTTCAATCGCTGCCACCTAGTTACAAGAGCTTTGTGATGAACTATAACATGCACGGGATGAACAAGTCATCATCCGAGCTGTTTGCGATGCTAAAGGTCGCTGAGTCTGAAATCCAGAAAGAGCATCAAGTGTTGATGGTCAATAAAACCACTAGTTTCAAGAAGAACGGCAAGGGCAAAGGCAAGAAGGTTAAAACCAAAAGGGATGGCAAAGCAGTTGCTAAACCTAAGAAGCCTAAGCATGGACCTAAGCCAGAAACTGTGTGCTTTCATTGCAAGGGAACTGGTCATTGGAAGTAGAACTGCCCCAAGTACCTGGCTGACAAGAAGGCGGCCAACGATAAATCAGGTATATATGATATACATGTTATTGATGTGTACCTTGCTGGTTCTCGTAGTAGTGCCTGGGTATTTCATACCGGTTCAGTTGCTCATATTTGCAACTCTAAACAGGAACTACGGAATAAACGAAGGCTGGCTAAGGATGAAGTGACGATGCGCGTGGGAAATGGTTCCAAGGTTGAAGTGATCGCCATCGGCACGCTCTCTCTTCGATTACCATCAGGATTAGTGATGAACCTGAATAATTGTTATTTAGTGTCTCCGTTAAGCATGAACATTATATCTGGATCTTGTTTATTGCGAGACGGTTACTCATTTAAATTAGAGAATAAAGGTTGTTCTATTTATATGAATAATATATTTTATGGTCATGCACCCAATGTTAGGGGTTTATTCATATTGAATCTTGATAGTGATGAAACACATGTTCATAACATTGATGCCAAAAGATGTAGAGTTGATAATGATAGTACCACTTTCTTGTGGCACTGTCGTTTAGGTCATATTGGTGGAAAACACATGAGGAAGCTCCATGCTGATGGACTTTTGGAGTCACTTGATTTTGAATCACTTGACACATGTGCACCATGCCTCTTGGGCAAGATGACTAAAACGCCGTTCTCTGGAACAATGGAACGGGCAAGTGACTTATTGGAAATCATACATACTAATGTGTGCGGTCCAATGAATGTTCCAGCGTGTGGTGGATATCGTTATTTTCTCACCTTCACTGATGACTTAAGTAGATATGGGTATATTTACTTGCTGAAGCACAAGTCTGAAACATTTGAAAAGTTCAAGCAATTTCAGAGTGAAGTTGAGAATCATCGTAACAAGAAGATTAAGTTCCTGCGATCTGATCGAGGAGGTGAATATCTGAGTTATGAGTTTGGCAGTCACTTAAGACAGTGTGGAATTGTTTCACAGTTGACACCGCCCGGAATACCACAGCGTAATGGTGTGTCCAAACGTCGTAATCGGACCTTATTAGATATGGTGCGTTATATGATGTCTCTTGCTGATTTGCCACTATCGTTTTGGGGTTATGCATTAGAGATAGCTGCATTCACTTTAAATAGGGCACCATCAAAATCCGTTGAGACGACGCCATATGAAATATGGTTTGGCAAGAGGCCAAACTTGTCGTTTCTTAAAGTTTGGGGATGTGATGCTTATGTCAAAAAGCTTCAGCTTGAAAATCTGGAACCCAAAGCGGAGAAATGCGTCTTCATAGGATACCCGAAAGAGACAGTCAGGTATACCTTCTATCTCAGATCCGAAGGCAAAGTATTTGTCGCAAAGAATGGAACATTTCTTGAGAAAGAGTTTCTCTCGAAAGAATTGAGTGGGAGGAAGATAGAGCTTGATGAGGTTATTGAACCTTTACTTCAATCAGAGAGTAGCGCAGCACACAAAGATGTTTCTATGGAACCTACGACGGTAGAAGAGGAAGTAAATGATGATGATCATGAAGCTTCAGATCAAGCTGCTATAGAACCTCGTAGGTCGACAAGGCCGCGTACTGCTCCAGAGTGGTACGGCAACCCTGTCTTAGAGGTCATGTTGTTGGAGAACAATGAACCTACGAGCTATTGAGGAGCAGTGATGGGCCCGGATTCCGAGAAATGGTTAGAGGCCATGAAATCCGAGATGGGATCCATGTATGAAAACAAAGTGTGGACTTTGGAAGTATTACCTGAAGGGCGAAAGGCCATTCAGAATAAATGGATCTTTAAGAAGAAGACAGACGCGGACAGTAATGTCAACGTCTATAAAGCTCGACTTGTGGAAAAGGGTTTTTCACAAGTTCCAGGAGTGGACTACGATGAGACTTTCTCACCCGTAGCGATGCTTAAGTCTGTCAGAATCATGTTGGCAATAGCTGCTTATTTCGACTATGAAATTTGGCAGATGGATGTCAAAACGGCGTTCCTCAACGGTTTCCTTGAGGAAGAGTTGTATATGATGCAACCCGAAGGTTTTGTCGATCCAGAGAATGCTAACAAAGTTTGCAAACTCCAGCGATCCATTTATGGACTGGTGCAAGCATCTCGGAGTTGGAATAAACGTTTTGATGAGGTGATCAAGGCGTTTGGGTTTATACAAGTTTACGGAGAAGCTTGTATTTACAAGAAAGTGAGTGGGAGCTCTATAGCGTTTCTAGTGTTATATGTGGATGACATACTGCTAATTGGAATAATATAGATATGCTAGAAAGCGTGAAGGAATATTTGAATAAGAGTTTTTCAATGAAGGACCTAGGAGATGCTGCTTTCATATTTGGCATTAAGATATATTGAGATAGATCAAGAGGCTTAATAGCACTTTCACAGAACACATACCTTGATAAAGTTTTGAAGAAGTTCAAAATGGATCAGTCCAAGAAGGGGTTCTTGCCTGTTTTACAAGGTGTGAAGTTGAGTAAGACTCAATGCCCAGTGACTGTAGAAGATAGAGAAAAGATGAGTGTCATCCCCTATGCTTCAGCCATAGGCTCTATCATGTATGCAATGCTGTGCACAAGACCCGATGTCAGCCTTGCCATAAGTATGGCTGGAAGGTTTCAAAGTGATCCTGGAATGGAGCACTGGCAAGCGGTCAAGAATATCCTTAAGTACCTTAACAGGACTAAGGACATGTTTCTCGTTTGTGGAGGTGACGAAGATCTCGTCGTAAAGGGTTACGTCGATGCAAGCTTTGACACTGATCCGGACGACTCTAATTCGCAAACGGGATACGTATTTATTCTTAACGGGGGAGCGGTAAGCTGGTGCAGTTCCAAGCAAAGCGTGGTAGCTGATTCTACGTGCGAAGCGGAGTACATCGCAGCCTCGGAGGCGGCGAAGGAAGGTGTTTGGATGAAGCAGTTCATGACAGATCTTGGAGTAGTGCCCAGTGCACTGAATCCAATGAATCTGTTCTGTGACAACACTGGTGCCATTGCTCTAGCCAAGGAACCAAGGTTTCACAAGAGGACCAAACATATAAAGCGACACTTCAACTCCATTCGATATTACACCGAGGAGAAGGACATAAATATTTGCAAAGTGCACACGGATCTGAATGTTGCAGACCCATTGACTAAACCTCTTCCAAGGGCTAAACATGATCAACACCAGAACTGTATGGGTGTTCGATAGATTACAATGTAAATCACATAGTGATGTGAGCTAGATTATTGACTCTAGTGCAAGTGGGAGACTGTTGGAAATATGCCCTAGTGGCAATAAATAAAGTGTTTATTATTATATTTCCTTGTTCATGATAATCGTTTATTATCCGTGTTAGAATTGTATTTATTGGAAACATGGGTACATGTGTGGATAAATAGACAAAACACTATGTCCCTAGTAAGCCTCTAGTGAACTAGCTCGTTGATCAAAGGATGGTTAAGGTTTCCTAGCCATGGACATAAGATGTCATTTCATAACGGGATCACATCATTAGAAGAATGATGTGATGGACAAGACCCAAACAACAAACGTAGCATATGATCGTGTCAGTTTATTGCTATTGTTTTCTGCATGTCAAGTATATGTTCCTATAACCATGAGATCATGCAACTCACTGACATCGGAGGAGTACCTTGTGTGTATCAAACGTCGCAACCTAACTGGGTGACTATAAAGGTGCTCTGCAGGTATCTCCGAGGGTGTCTGTTGAGTTGGCATGGATCAAGACTGGGATTTGTTACTCCGTGTGACAGAGAGGTATCTCAGGGCCCACTCGATAATACAACATCACAACAAAGTCTTGCAAGCAATGTGACCAAGTGTTAGTTGCGGGATCTTGTATTACGGAACGAGTAAAAGAGACTTGCTGGTAAGGAGGCTGAACTAGGTATGAGGATACCGACGATCGAATCTTGGGCAAGTAACATACCGATGGGATTGACTGAATCCTTGACATAGAGTTTCGACCGATGAAGATCTTCGTAGAATATGTAGGAACCATTGTGGACATCCAGGTCCCGCCATTGGTTATTGACCATAGAGGTGTCTCGGTCATGTCTACATAGTTCTCGAACCCGCAGGGTCTGCACACTTAAGGTTCGGTGACGTTTCGGTAGTGTAGAGTTATGTATGGTGGTAACCGAAGTTTGTTCGGAGTCCCGGATGAGATCCAGGACGTCACAAGACCTCCGGAATGGTCCGTAGGTAAAGATTCATATATAGGAAGTCCCTATTTGGTCACCGGAAAAGTTTTGGGCTCATCGGTAGTGTACCGGGAGTGCCGGTAGTGTACCGGAAGGCCTCCGGGAGAGGTATTTCGACCCCAAGAGGTCCATGTGCTGTGGAGAGTAATTACCAGCCCTTAGTGGGCTGGAAAAATAGCCACAAGAAGGCCCAGGGCGCAGGAGGTGAGAAGTCCTAAGGAAAAGGTGGAAAAATTAGCCAATAGGAAGCAATCCTAGTCCAACTAGGATTGGAGGAAGGAGTGGAACTCCTCCTCCTCCTAGCCGGCCGAATCCACCTGGCCCTTGGCCTTGCGCTAAGGGCTGCCTCCTCTCCTCCTTTATATACTGGTGGGGTGGGTGGCTTTTGGACATAATTTACGGCCACGTGCTACCCGTTTCACCGGTGCTCCTTTAGATCGGTTTTCTGCAGCACTTAGGCGAAACCCTGCCGGAATCTCTCCACCACCATCACCAGAGCACCGTCATGCTGCCGGTGAACTCTCTCTCCTCTCCACCTCCTCTTGCTAGATCAAGACGGTGGAGATCGTCATCAAGCTGCACGTGTGCTGAACGCGGAGGCGCCGTCCATTCGGTACTAGATCGGAAGGATCGTGATCAAGGCCACAGTACGTTCGTGGTTGGATCACGGGACAGATCGTGACAAGTTCACGGGACGGTTCTTGATTGGATCGCGGGACGGATCGTGACCAGTTCGCGGGACGGTTCGTGATTGGATTGCGGGACAGTTCGTGATTGGATCGCGGGATGCTCGGCGAATTGGATCGCGAAGAAGTTCGACTACACCAACCGCGTTTCTTAACGCTTCTTGCCGAGCGATCTACAAGGGTACGTAGATCCACTCCCCCTCTTGTAGATGCTCATCACCATGGATAGGTTTGCGTGTGCGTAGGAAATTTTTTGTTTCCCATGCGACGTTCCCCAACAGGCTTTACTTAAAGAAATAGAAGATTCTCAAGCTGGGGAGTACATCCCCGAGAGAGACAATGACGAGCTTACACGCGCCCTCGGGAATCCAGAACACGGAGGACGAACATGAGGCAAAGGCATTGTTTCGTGGTTTCAGGGGTTTTCGGACTGGAATGACACTTACAGAATCCGTCAGAGAAAAAAGAAGTAGCATGCTGACATGCTTCAAAATTTAGAAAGAAAGAATGCAGAATTGGAAGGCATTTGTGTGCGGCATGGGTTAGCAACTGGCCACCATTATCTAGTAGATGCCATCTACTCATCAGCAGCAAGCAGATCCACCATTGGATAGTACCGTCCGGTCTTTGCAGAAAAGCAAAGTGGGTTCCACGGGGGTCCGGCCGATGATGCACTGTTGGCTTGCTATCCCGTGGACGATATCGAAGAGAGGACAAGTTGTGAGCTACACATGAAATTGAAGAACATATGCATGACGGTGGCGGTCAACTTTGCTTTCCCGAATGCACCTGAAGCAACCATCCATGGCAATATGATTCCAGCTGGCTATGCTCTTATCGGGGTGGATGATGTTCTGGAGGGATATGCCTCACTCGAGCTTGACTACCCTGGAGGTGAAGGGGAGCAGAAGACACTGGGAGATGTCTTACATTGTGTCATTGTATGGAGAAAGGATTGCATCGTGTTTCCAAACTCAGCGCCAAGGCTACTGACTCCTCCTAGCAATACACCTCTAAGGAGTACCGATAATGTAACGACCGACAACATTTCTAAACATTTTGGTTTCACTATTGAAGAACTCCGAGGCACCGTGGGATTCCCCGAGGCTGAATTACCATGGAATATGTGCTCGGGAACCCTCTAGTCACACCGGAGCAGGTCCGGCATCTGTCAACAAAAATGCAAAGATTACATGATTGGAACTTGGCAGAAGTAAAAATGGGGCGACATATGCACATGGGGAGGGTCAAGAAAGAGCATTTCTTCACTGATTCACATATAGTGTACAATCAAGACGCACTCGACAAATGTATCATTAGTTGTTATTGTCTGTAGTGAATTCTTCCACTAATTTAATTCTCTAATGCAGAATGAGGATTCTCGAATGCCAAAAGCGGGAATCTTTGACATTGGGTTCATTGACCAAAATATCGTTCATGAAGTAGTGGTAAAGGACTTCGCCGATGAAACACAGGCTATTTTGCTAAAAAAAATGAAGGAACAAAATACCAAAACATAAATACTATTTATGTACAACTTTAGATGAGTGTTACTGTTTTGTACTAGAAATTCTATTTTGCTTACTCGATGTTAAGTGTTCTTGAGTTATGCATGTCTAATTATATAAACATGTGCGCAGGTTCCAATGTATCCCGTTGGACATTAAAGTGGACGCTCGAACTATTGAACTCTTTCACTCACTAGGTAAAGACCCTAAAGACTACAACAGCGTGATTAACATGCTCGACGGGTAATTTCAATCAATATCACACTATATCGGGCTCTTTCGTTCATTTCCGGATATCAAGTAATTAATAACTACTTTATTGAATTTTTTTGCCCTGCAGGGATTGAAAACGCTTACCAAAGAAGTTGTCGGTGAACTGAAACCGAAGCTGCAATGGCTATTGAGGAAGGTAATTAAATAGTACTAGCTAGGTCCACGCATCTCTTTAATTCTAGTATCAATACCATTATCATGCTTGATGATTATCTGATCGAATTATATTCTCGCATAGTGTATGTGGCAAAAATAGGGGACCAATTTATGTGCATACTACATTTGCGAGAACATTCGCATTACGATCGAATGGCGCAGAGATGAAAGACAAATTCTGGTACGAAAACACTATTCACAATTTTTTTTATCATGATCTAATATATATACACACAGCTAGTATGATCTCCTTCCTTAAAGATGCAAGAGAGCGGGATAGACTCCTACAAGAGAAACGGCTCCATGCAAGTCAAGTGGAAATTGTGGGATTTTTGTTTAAGGAGGTCATACATAAAATCGAAGAATACCATTACGACTAATGCTTGCATGTAATAATCAATAAACTGTAGGAGAAATTATATACCAAATTATATATATATATATATATATGTGTGTGTGTGTGTGTGTGTGTGTGTGTGTATGTGTGTGTGTGTGCATGGCCGTAAGAGAAATTATTTATATGATATATGTATGGTCCTATGAGAAATTATGTTATATATGCATAACATGTACATTCGGTAGTAGCATAAAATATGAGAAATACGAGAAGCTGATCACACACGATTATCTTTTCTCTGATCTCTATAGATGCGCAATGTCTTTTCTCTGATCTCTATAGACGTGCAATGACTTGGAAGGGGTCCAAGGAACGACTTGCAAGTCTTCACGCCCAAAATAGCAGCACCAATGATAATAACATATAATTTATGGCTAGATATGTGAACGGTCCAAGGAAGTTTTTTTCAGTATTTTTATTTTGAGCTGGATTTTCGGCGTTCCAGTAGAAGCACAGCTTTCATTGTTTAATATCTCTATTTCCATGCCTGTCGACACGCAGAACGACTTGGAAGTAGTCCAAGGAAGACTTGCAAGTGCTTACGCCCAGACAAGAGCAGGTATAAGCAGGATAGAGACCGTAGCAAAAAAAATCCCAACAACTTGCTGTAGACGTGGAAAATTGCGAGGAAGAATAGCAGTCGTCTCCGTCTGATTAATGGAAAGGAGAGGAAAGGAAATAAGTATTTTTCTTGGAAATAACTTGCAAAATAAATAAACAACGGAATACGTCCATCTTGTCAAAGTGTAGAGCGTAACAAAAGAATTGGCCTATATAAACGGTAGGTACGTAAACCCAGGCCAAAACGAAATCCTCCCTACTTGCACTCCTTGTGACTCAGTAGCATTCATTCGCTCCATGGCTTCCCAAGATGCCCTTTCTCGTGGTGAAGAGAAAGTCCAGGACATGGCAGCTCAGCTGCTCGTCATGCTCAGCGCCCATGGGGCTGCGGAGAAAGGAGTAAGGAATGCGTGGGACCAACTCCAGTGGTGCCTGGCGAAGGTCGCCACCTACGTCGCCAATCCAATGACCACCCCGGATGCTCTGCTCGGCGTGCTGAAAGGTGCCAGGGAGGCGTCCTCCCTGCGCCTCGGCCACCCGGAAGCCGAGGCTTTGCTTAGGCAGATAATGGCGTCTCTAGAGGAGGAAACCACCAGGGCGCTGGACGCTGGTATGGCTATTCCTCGGCTCAGAGAGCTCCTCCTGGTGGTCGCCAAACAGCTAGACATGCTTCCGCTTCGCGATTCGCTCCCCCTGCACATGGTAGATGGGGAGTCCAACTTCTGCGAAGCCAACGTGGCTGGCATGGTCAAGTCCTCTACACAGCTCTCCGCCCCAAACGCTCCTTACGCTGTCGTCTCCATAGTCGGAGCACAGAGCAGCGGTAAGCTGAGCATGAGCGTATATTTATATGTTTTTCGCCGGATTAATTATGTGAATTCCACTCAATTGCTTGTATTTCATTTAATTTGCAGGGAAAAGCTATTTACTCAATCGTCTCTTTGGAACCGAGTTTCCTGAGATGGACGCAAAACGTGGACGGTAATCACCACTTTACCTATGTTCAAAGTTATACCTTGGATTTGGAGATCAAATGTGGCTGTCTTCTAGAAGACGCCAATCATGTGTTTTAGAACCAACAGAATCGAGGAATATTTCCTAAAGTCGGCACATCCATCCTAACATATATACTCGAACTTGCCAAACAACCATTGAAAAGCCTTTAAACATGTCACACGAGATCCAAATACTTTCACCATTATACTGGTCTATGATTACGGATTTTTGCTCCTCTTGAGAATTGTAATGTAGTAGCATTTTCAGTGTCCAATGGGTACTAGATGTTAATTGTGAGCATCTCCAAAGTACTGTTGACAAAACTTAAGATGAACTGCATATTTGCAATTGTGAAGGAGTCAAACTACAAGGGGAATAATGATGTCAAGCTGTATCGGGCCCTCCTTGTTAGTGCTGGACATTGAAGGTTTTGATGGAAGAGAGAAAGGACAGGTACTTAATCTTTTTTTCATGCCATCATTTGTTTTCACTAGTAAACTACCGCGTGTGGTCTGGCTGCAACATAGGGTGTTCTTCCAGCCCCTCCCTCATGGGCGGGCCCATAATACAGTTTTCTATTTTCCTTTTTATCTTTTGTCTCTGTTCAATGTATATTCTTGGTAATTTTTTAATATTATTTTCTAGTTTTTATACTTCTTCTTTTCGTTGCTTTCTTCTTTTGTATTCTCATATCTTTCACTTGTACATAATTTCTTGATTGCATACAATAAAATCTTAAGGTAATTCTCTTACTTCACAAGTATATGCACTTTTTCCTTGAAATATTCTTACTTAGACAAAACAGATTAAAGTTTCACAAAACGAAATGTACTGTATTTATTTATTTTAAAATAAAAATTGTATGTGAATACTTTACTAAATATACAAACATGTTTCATGGAGATTGTATCTCAGGTTTTGCCGGCATGGTTGGGAGGTAGGCTATTCTCGTTGGGCGTACTTTGTTGACCATTACTTTAATAGTTGACCCTGGTGTCTAGGTTAAATTAGCAACGGTTTACTGTATAGGATATATTTTTCAACGACCCCCACCCAAATGTTCCTATCAACTTACTCCGATGGTGTCATTAGCAACGGTTCTCTTTCTTTTTTTTGTCCCTTTCTTCATTTTCTATGTAGCTTATTTTGCCTTTTTTATAATTTTTTTATTATTTATCTTTTAATTTTTTTGTACTAATACATAATCCATTTATGGCATACAAGAAAATCATATATGTATTATAGAAATAATTTAGTTCGACAAAACATTACAATTCACAAAATAAAAATGTACCTTTATTGTTTTCGAAAATTTATAAAAAATACACGGATCGTCTGAATATTTTAAAAAATACGAACATATCCCGTAGACTATTTACAACATTTAGTATTGAAAAGGATTTTCATACAGAGGCATATTTTATCCATCTGACCAAGTTTTTGAACATGTGTAAACTTTCTCTGTGATACCTATGAATATTTCATTACACAAAGATGTAAAAAAATCTAAGATGGATGAGGATATTTCAAGGAATAAGGTTTCTCCCACGAATATTTAAGAAATTGCATGATAATTTAATTTCACATAAATGAAAATTTGAATATAAGCTAGAATTGTTTTTTACATGATATTATTTTTTCCACATGTAAGAAGTTTTCACGGTGATGTTTTATTCATGGAAACTAGGGACGCTTGAGATAAACTGACATGTAAGTTCTATGTGTTCAGGATACATTATTCGAGAAGCAAGCTGCCCTTCTTGCATTGACTATATCTGACATTATGCTTGTGAACATGTATGTTTCTTCCATTTTAGTGCTTGTTTGCTTGTCAAAGATATACCTATCCTACATGTTTGTCTAGTTTTTATTATAATATCAATCATCCTTGATTGTACATTTTTTTCATGTACAGGAATGCATTTGACATTGGTCGAGCTCAAGCTGGTGGTGCACCGCTCTTTAGAATAATATTTAAGGTATTTTTACATGGTACTTCCTCCATCACCAAATAATATGGATAGGTAATTTATATGTAAATGGTATCATTACATTTGTCTTGCAGAAGTCTTTCATTTCATACATCGTCATAATAATTTTGTGGATATATTATAACTTCAAATTGTAGTCAAAGTTGAAAGTTGTTAACCAACGAAAATCAGCGGCATCTTACATTTTTGGAAAGAGGATCTGCTTCACATTACTCAACTGAGTATATCAACAGCTATTTGGTTTCGTTCATTGTAGGTAGGGATGTGTTTGATTTCGGTCATTCTAGACATATGTTTGGTTCATTGTAAAGGAGCTAAATTTATGAACTCATTTGGGGGGTTCGAATGAATTCAATGCAGATCTAGTAGCTCTGAATCATATTTTCACCCTGAGATAATAAAATATGAAGAGAAGTATAAGTGCCTTCCACTAGTACATAATATTGGTAAAAAAACACCATTGAACAACAAAATGTAATTACAGAAACATCTAAGTTCCCATCAACAATGTTTACTTTATTTACCAACGAGGTGTACTGTTCGTCGGTAAATGTAATCAATAGATTTGTTTTTTTTCTATAGTTTATATTTTTGTGGGGCTAAAGGTTTAGAATTCCTTCTTTATGTATTTAGTTCTCCGTTTTCAACATGATTTTAAGGTCTTATATAGTTCATGCTTTGTCAAGTACGTTAAAATTTATAAAGTCAATTATCCAAGGTCTTAACAAATTAGGTATGCCAAAACTATGAGTAAATGATTTTCTCATCAAATAAATTAATTAACTTGATTATCTTAGAAATATAATTGTAACACTATACATAATTTGTCAAAACTTCATAGTTTTATTCTATTATTCAAATTCAAAAGTTAACCACAAAGTTCACATGTATAAAGTATATTCGTGTGCTTTTTCATTATAACAAGTTGTGTGGAATCATAATTATTGTGGCGAAACTTGTTTAACGGTGTATGTATATCATGCTTTACAACCAAATAGTTTGTAGGAACCTCAGCAGGGATGGGAGCTTAATTTATCTAATCTCATAATCTTCATTGCGCCAATAGAGAACCAAAATTCTTCTAATAGGAAAGAGGAAATGCATTTAAAAAACCTAGGAAAGATGAAATGATGGTCTCAAAATGTGCCTTCAAATTCTTTTGCAGGAAAGAGTAAAACTTGATGCAGGCCTGACAAAAATAATTGTTGTTCTTCGTCTGTATGATGGAGAGGTTTGTTCTATTAGTGCTAACTTTAAGCCACTAAAACTTCATATGTTGACCAAATTTTGTGTAATTATTTTTCTTCTGTAGACACCGCTCGATATACTGAAAAAGGATGTGATGAGTAGCTTAGAAGAGGTATTCCATTATTTTAATCAATGTACTCTTAGAAACAAATAATATAGCTTGCTATAAATATTTCATGCAGATGTGGAAAAGTGTGAACATGGGATCTTTTAAATTCGAGGAATACATTGAGGTTGGCTAACGCGCTTCTTTACAACATTTTTTAAATGTTGCACACAAAATAAAAATATTTAAAGATTACAAAGAAGAAACTAACTCCCTATCTATATATTGTACTTAGGTAAATGTTGTTGGACTGCCTGACAAGAATACACAACATTTTCCGAAAGAGGTATGTTATATCGTATATTTTTGTATATCATTGTTGGAGCTATATATTGGAAACATGTAAGAGAATCGGATTTTCAAAGTACTAGTCGCATGAGTGGTACATCCATTATTTCTAGTTCCTCCAAGCTAAGTTAAGTAGCATTAATAAACTGCTCAACGGAAACTGAGAGCAGAGAAAGAGACTATTCTGTGCAACTCAATTGTAGGCTCTTATTTATATCTACCGAAGCAAAACAATGTTATCGAGAGTCATCTTTGGATCTTTGGTGAAGCAATGATTATGTTACATTTCTTGATAAACTATAGTATGTCATGTATAAATGATTTTTTGTAAGATACATATAATTTGTAACCACGCCAATATTGACAATCAAGTATTTTTAAATTGGAAGGACACTTATTAAAGTATTAATGGAATTTTGGATTTTCAGGTTACAAATTTGAGAAGGCTTCTTTCAATCATCACTCTTGATGATAATAGAAGTTCTAAAGTTCCAGCCTCTAGCTTCTCAGTTAGTTCAAGAATATTTTGGGATACAATTAAGAAAAACAAGAAACTTGATATTCCGTCACATCAGGTATATGAAGTGATGTATTGCCATTCCAAACTGCGAGACATATATTGTTCACTATTTTATTTGACTTTCTATAATTTCTCTATACTCAGGTGGCCATTGCTAGATTATTTTGTCGGCAAACAGTCGACGAGACTCTAAGCTATGTAGATTCTTCCGAGGTATATTTATATCAACATGTATAACGGAATCACCTGTTGGCTAGTTTGTTGGACATCTAATATATACGTTCTTTCCTAAAATATATTAGTTATATATAGTACATATTTTCTTCATTGATTTTAATTTACAAGGACTATAAGCATTTAAAAGCCGAAGAATCTCCGCGACGCTTCAAAGAAATATCAGATACAATTTTGGGAAGCATCATAACCATGTAAGTATTGTTGCATATCTCTTTTCTATCTGAATAGAAAAATAGTTTATTACACCGTTTGTACCAGAAAGCTGCATGTATATGCTTTCTTATGTGTACCATGTCAGATATTAAATCCCATGCATAATTAATTCCATGGAAAATGAGAACTAGTTATTTAGTCATTTAAATAATTATGAAGATAGCATTTTGCGGAAAAACTACATTGTAAAAACTAGATACAAAGAACCAAAAGCTAGGTGTGCAAAAAAATATTTTTAAAGAAAAGCCCACGCGTGGGTTACCATTAGTGTTTTACATACCACTTCATTTGTTTATGACTCGTAATGTTGTATTTCAGGTATGATCAAGAAACAGAAATGTATGATCCGGAAGAAAGGGACAATGGACGTCGGTACATGGTAGAAAAACTAAACAAGGTACACCATTCCGAAAGACCTTTCAGATTTTCCTTCGGTGCATATGTCTAGAGATAAAACAAACAGATTATATATAACTTTTATTTTAATGTTAACTATAATATTGGCCATTAAGACTAAACAAAAGAAATATGCTTGAAGAGTGGGAGAACTATATGACAGTGAAAAATCAATTATTTTGCGCTTAGGGTATTCTCTTCACCAAGGAAGAAATTATTTCCTCTCTATCTCTCTGTTTCTCTATCTATCTATCTATCTATCTATCTATCTATCTATCTATCTTCCATACAAGAAAAGTGCCTATGTCATTTTTAATTTAAAACTTTTTAGGATATATCAATTGTATCTCGTCTTATGCTAATATTCCAATACAAAAACGGTTGCACATGTCGCCATTGTGTAGTTTAGTGGAGGCATTAGTCAATCAAGGAAAATTTAGAAATACCTTGACCGCCATATACCATCTTAAATTAAGTGAGGACGAAACTCCAAGATTGATGCCATGTATACAAAGACAAGTCCCACACGCGAGAATGTTATTATGCAAAAAAAATGGGGCTAGGGTTTTATAGGGATATCATAGTGAATGTTGTCATCATGAATGGGGCATGTGGTCTTATGCTCACGGAGATGACATGAGATCTGCCATAGGAGAGACTATTAACGATATGCTGATGAGCGCATTATTTTAGTACCCTTGCCATCCGTGAGGCCCAAGTATAGGTGCATAGTAGGATTTGTCCCTTGCAAAATCATAAGTTGTATTCGTTGTCGAAAATTATATAGTTTGCGTGCAATTTTTTGTCGTAAAATGATAAGCCCATGCAAAAGTCAACAAAACAAGAATTATCTTCAGAAAACCATAATTTACCTATTAATGAGTTGAATAGTCTTTGCTATATAATTTTATATAAAAGAAGCAAAACCTTATTATGCATAACTAGGATGCTTCGACTCCTTTGATTGCACAATAAAATCTCCAATATGTGAAGGACTATTAAACCTTAAGTGGTTATGTTTGCTCAACTCATCGATAATATCGAGATTCCACATCTCTCCTAATGATTTGTTCACACTTACTTGCCGTTCAAATTCAAAACTTGGTACTTATGATGATAATAGTGTCCATCATGTCATTACTGGTGTAGGTCTTTATAGAAGATTCCCTGTGAACTACTTCGAAAATTGCGGAGAAATACTTCGGAACAATTCAAAGGTGAATATGTCAAGCACCTCAAAAACATTGAAGGAAGTGATGCTGATTTAAAGTATGATGATCACATAGTGGATTCATGCGTAGAAAACTTCATGAATTCTTGTGAAGGTAACTTCGTCATTTTTTAATTTGTTCAAATATTCATATTCTTCATTGTATTCTGAATGAGTTGAATTTCATTACAGATCTGAAGGTATTTGTTTCAGACTACCTTCACCTTATATGTGAAGGACTCCAAAGAGATCTGCAATCATACACTCTTTACCACATTCTAACTAGAAATGTAAGTTTGTTTCATTCATTTTAGAAACCATGAATAATTCATAATTGTTTCCTACCAGAACTTTCACTGGACATATTGCTTTAAGATATCGTCTTAAATGGTTTTTGTGAACAGGAAAGAAAATTTAGGAGTGTATATCTTTGGTGCTACGTTGAAGTCAATAAAATCTCACATTACCGAAAGAAATATACCACAAGTAACAATGCAATACTAGGATGACAAATATAAACAGTAAGCGAGAAATGAGTGAGATATATGGTGACAAAAATAATATTTTTTCAAAATGGAAAGCGTGCCCATTTTCTGCATCCAAGCGATGTACATAGCAAAATTTAGTTGCACAGATATCAAAATTTACAACATAGAGGTTGGACAAGGTTGCGACATGGATCAGCCACCAGAAAAAAGAATATGAAAATCCTCTATGCATCTTGTAGTCTGTAAATTCTGGTTGAAGATAGCCCGCACAACCACTAAACGGTTTCATCGAGATTCGAGAATCCATATATCACCGCTGCTCAGGAAGGGAGGGGGTGACCACTTGTGAATCTAGTATGTAGCTCTATGGATAGCCTGCAAAAAGTGGCCAACTCCATTCTTGATAAACGATACATCATTTTGGAAATTTCAAAATGCCCAAACTACACCAGAAACACCCACACAAGTTTTAGTAATTATTTTCTTATCAATCCCATTAAACCAATTCCCAAACATATTGGTGATTTGGTTGCTGGTATATTAAAAGTCAAGCGAACAAATCTTCAAATTAAGCACAGAAAAGGACATGATATAAATAAATGCTCAATTGGCCTCTCTGAATCACACTGAAAGCTTTTCGTACACTCAGTCCATGACCTTTTTAGCTGGACTATCCTTAGTAAGAAATACTTTTGTATGAAGGAATCAAACAAAATATTTATCTTTATAGGGACCTTTTATTTCCCTTAAAAACTAGCGTGACCGTGCATACATCCACATACCGTAAACTATATTGTGGTAGACAACAGCCATTTAGAAGTATCCAACTGATCGGAAAGGTAAACCCCCATCAATCTTCTAACCAGATTCAGCCAAGCTGTCCATTTAACCTGTGTTAAAGCCCGCTTAAAACCAATGTTTCACTAAGCTTCCAACATGATATCCACAACAACATGTTTATGTCGCACAATAGTCCACCTAACCAAGAATTCTCAGAAAACAGAGTGCTCACCCCATCACCAATGAAAAAAGAGACTCGATCAAGATACTATCTTTTAACTCTCATGAGTCCCTAGCAAAAGTGAGAGTTTATTTGATTGGTTATGTACTTGAGATAATGTTTTTTCATGTACATACTTGTTATGTAGCAGCTCCTGCTACATTCCATCCTCATTGGGAAATTTAAACATCCATCATTTGAGTAAACACTTACTCTTTATATGAACTAACTCAATTCCCCAATCACCCATCGTATTTTTGGGCAACAAATAATGTTGTGTTTTGTTAGAATATATTTTCTCTTAAGGTCATGACTTGTCAAAAAACGTCCCTCATAGAAACCTAATATTTTCTTTACCTGTTCTGGTATCTCAAAGAAATATAATAAGAACATTGGTAGACTAGCAAGAAAAGAATAGATTTTTATGAGTATCTTGCCAACCAAACATTCACTCAAAGTGCTCTTCCATAGGTTGCCATTCTTTATTAAGCAACTTCCAATAATGGATAGGAATTCCCATGTGTTTAAAAGGAAGTGACCAACCTCACATTCAGATATATGTCTGTATTGACCATCTACCTCCTTAGCCTTGCCAAAAAAGTAAATTTATCTTTTTGAGAATTAATCCTTTGTCCAAACAACAATTAAAAATGACCAAGATTAATTCATTTTCACGGCCTTGTCCAAGTTATATTCGATGAAAAGGATGGATAAACTCCATTCCATGGGATGAGCTATGAGCCCCCCTACTTGGTTGTTCGGCTTCCCTCTATCGATGAGTATTGGAAACATATCTGCAATAATGTTAAATGACATAGGGTACAAGGGATACTCTTGTGTTAAGCCTTCCAAAGTCTATAAATATTATTCCAATATTATCATTGGATATAATACCAAGACTACATTGGGGCACAAACCGCGCAATCCATTATCAACACTTGGGTGCAAAACCCTTCATACGTATGGCTTGTTGTTGGAAGGAGCATTTAAGTTTATGATACGCCTTCTATAAGTATATCTTAATAGAACATTTCCCATTTTTTTATGGATTTTATGAACTGTTTCGTGGAGCACTACAGGCCCCTCTAGGATATGACTTCCTGATATGGAGGTGGATTTTTTCTGATAGTTATATGGAGGTGGATTGAGTATTGCAAACTAACGTATTAGCAATACCCAATGAGATTAGTGCCTACATGTTTGACACTTTTTGAAGCTAACATTAAGCAAACAAATGGCCTTATATTTTTCAATTCTAAAAGCATCCTCTTTTTTAGGTAAAAGTGTGATGACACCGAAGTTTAACTTGAACAATGACAACTCCCCGATTTGCAACGGTGAAAACATGTCAATCTTATCCACTTTAATAACCTCCCAAATTCTCTGATAAAACTTGACAGGAAACCTAGTTGGTCACAGAGCATTATTATATTCCGTCGGGGAATTGCTTCAAATACCTCCTTAGTGAAGCCAGCTGTTAAAATTATATTTGCCTACAAGGATAGCTGTGGTATATCATTATTATTTTACAGAGTGAACAAGCCTTTTTACTTGCATGCAAAACGAAATCCCCTAGGCCCATTTGGCACTTCAATACAATTCAGATTTTCAATAGTCAGACGTTCATTTTACCTAATATCTTGGTCAACAGAGACCAAGAAAATAGGCTTCGCCTTCACAACATTATTCTCTTTCACCACCAAACCGTGATCCACTCTGTATGGTCAAAATCCTCTTCTATCAAGAACATCGGCATTGGCGGCACTCTGTAGGGTCAATCTTGTTTTAGCTAGTCCGGTTTCTCCGTCGTGCACCAGTCTCTGTCGGCCAACAATCACAAGGAGAAGATCCAAGATGTATCGGAGATGTATAGGCGAAGAACATATTCCTATTATATCTAACCATACAGGCACAATCTATGCATGTGGTAGAAACATTCACGTAAATAGCTAGTATTGCGAACTAGTGGTGAAGCGTGGCACATAATTAAGAGGGCAGGTTGGGGGGGGGGGGGGCAAAATTTGAACAAAAAGGAAAATGTGCGTGAAAACAGGTCTGATTCACGCAATGAAAAATTAATCAAGCTTCTCTATTTAGCTAGCTATGCATGTATATATATCCTCCTAGTAAATAAGATTGCTGCCCTAAAATCAACATACTTCACTTATGGAAGCGGGGGTCGACCCCCTTTGGCCTCCAAGACGCTCCGCTAGTGCCACCAACATGAGATAAACAAGAGCGGGATAAACGTGTTATACCATTTAGTAGGCCAGGTCAAAACCGCTGTGTCGGCATCCATGGTGTTCTTCTTTTAGGCTGAAAGCTTCTCGCCGTCGGTGGACATGTTGATGACGAAGCTGAACACAACAAAGAGGAAGTAGTGAACGTAGATGAACGACAGACAACAGTTGGTCCCTAAGAGCCTAATAGCCCAACTTTCGTACAAGATTTCAAGAGGCGAGGTTCTAGAGGCCTGCTCTCCAGTATAGTCGTGCAAGCAGTGGACAGGACGTGTGTGACACGGCGTGCAACAGGGAGAAACGAGCATTAATCACTCCTCTTTAAAGTTCCAATATCATGTAGGGAAATTCACTTAGGCTATTGTCTACATACACATTTTAAAAGTTCAAAAAATCGAGAAAAAATCCTGGCGTACATCCGGATAATATATTTTCGTGCAAAAAAAATTCGGTGGAAAACGGACCTTTCTTTGGCTTGTGTAAAAAATTAAAAATTTGATGCTATATTATAACTATTCACGAGACAATTTTTCTAACATTTTATACATGCCACAAAAAATGTTTTTTCTTTGCAAAATTTTGTGTCCAACATAGAATATCCAGTTGTACACAGAAAACTATTGTTTGGAATTTTTTAACATTTTGAAATATGTTTTTCCTATATATGTCATAATATGTGTATCTACACCTATTAGCCAAAATACCAGTCTCGAAAAGAAACCCTTATAAAGGGCTCCAGAACTTTCTCCAACAGGGTGGTAGTAAACTTTCCTCCACCTAGTAATTTTACCAAAATAGGTTCTTAGAGAATATAAGAAATTCTTAGGTGAAGCTCAAACTCATCCTATATTTCAACACATGTTACTTCTATGCCGGTGTGCGACAACGACATCAAAAGACGTATGCCGGGGGGGGGGGGGCAATCCCGCTTACCTCTAATTTATTCTTCCTAGTGATGTTCTGACAATTAGGTTTTAACAAATTAACAGTTATCATTATGTATGTAATGCCGGTGAATCTGAAACTGTTGCATGTGTTGTCAGGGGGTGCACCAAAGGACTGATAAAACGATGGAAGAAATGATTCAAAAGAAACTTGAAGAGATGGCTCCAAGACGAAGGTATGCAATTGAAGAGATGGGTCTACGCGAGGAACAACTCAAGGAGGAGTTGGAACATACACGGATCTTGCTTGCCAAACTTACCGTGAAACAAGACAGAGGCAAGAAGCATGGTTTTTTTAATTGGAAAAAATAAAGTGATACATCAAGTTGCAAAGAAATGTGATACTGCAGTTTATTCCTTATTAATTATATGGCGATAATTAAAATACCACTTTAATCTATGGAGAAAATAAAATAAGCGTTTGTAATAAGCGTTTGGAAGCATGTATTATTTACCGAGTACTGTAATTATATTTTACTAGCAAATAAATATGTGCGTCGCAACGGGGAAAAATATATGATCCAATCGCAATAAAAACTATATTGAAAAATTCACTCGCCCATCCATGGCTCACAAGAAAAGGCCAACACTTAGTGGGCCAACCCTCCTTCCTCGCAAACGCAGGAAGGATAGGTCGTCAGTTCGATTCCAACACTTAGGCACGCAGGTCGCTCACGAGCGACCCAGCATGCACCCCTCCCTTAGTCTTTGGCCGGCCAGTTTTAGGTGTATTCCTCCTTAGTTTCTGGGATGTTTCTAGAACCTTTCCTCAGCCGGCTATATGATTTTTCTCCCTTTTTTTCTTTTTTGTATCTTTTCTATTTTGTTTACTTTCTCTTTATTTTTTGGCATTTTTTATTCATATTTTTTCGTGATCATCTTACAAATTTGTGAAACAACAATTGAAGTCATGCATATTTTTTCATATTCCCGAACCTTGTTTTTGAAATCATGAATTTAATTTTGAATTAGCAAAATTGCTTTTAAAATGTCATAGTTTCTATTAAATGTCATAGAATTCAAGAAATTTATAAATAAATTTGGAAACAATTTTTGAAATTCCTTTGCATTGTTTTTTGTTTTAAAATTTTCATGAACAATATTTGAATTCTTCATATTGATTCAAATTGATGTAGATTTGTTACTATGTGTACATTCATCAAAACCGTATACGAATTTTAAATATGCTAATGATTTACAAAAAATCATGACCATTTTTTGTACCCGCTAAAATTTTATGATTACTTAAATTTTTTATATAAAAATCTCATTTATTTTAAAAAACGAGAAACATGTTTGGAATCCAAAATAAATTAAAGTAGAAAGAAAGAAAGCAGCAAAATAAAAAGAACAAACGAAATCAAAAAAGCAAGGTGCCGGCACATGGGCCTGCCTAAAAGGGTGCGTCTTCTTTTATTGATTTCAAAATTCAACGTACAATTAGCCCATTAGTCAACGGCCAAGGCCGAGCTTAGTTTTTGGACTGCGAATTTATTTCAGAATTAGGATCACCTAGTGTATAGTAGGCTAATGGAGAATTGAGATAAAGACACCAAAAAATGCTGAAAATCATAGAATTGAGATAAAGAGACAAACTCAGAAGACTTGCCTCATTGTTGGCTGCCAACACTACCGCAGCAATTTCCAGCAGTGGCAGGCACGAATAGTCTACAATGACATTATTTGCTATATAGGGCACCCTACGCTAACCTCCCACCACGGGTAACATGTCATCAATGGGTAAAATAAAATACTCAACTGGAAATTTGAGTTAGAGCCCAAAGTGGGGCTCGATGCTCAGGAATGCCCTGCAGAAATTAATGTAGGAGACAATTTGGCAAATGGAATTGGGGGCGAGATGGTGGAATTGGATGCCCTAGAAATAGAGGAGACCTCGTAGAACGGGGTGGATGGGAAATCTTAGATCTCATAGTAGATGAGAAATAAAGATGGCCCCCTGGTGAGCGAAGAGTGGCATGGGAAGACCTCGGGTGTCCGAACGTACCCGAGGGCTTGGAGCTCAGAAATGTCCTCCGAGTGATGGCGGAAGGGAGACATAGCCCCATATTGCTTGTTGCTTTCTTCTTATTGTCGGTGTCAAAACCGGCGGATCTCGGGTAGGTGGTCCCGAGCTGTGAGACTAGAATCGATGGTAACAGGAGACGAAGGAGACGATGTTTACCCAGGTTCGGGCCCTCCTATAGAGGTAATACCCTACGTGTTGCTTGATTGTATTGAAATAGAAGATGCTCAAGCTGGGGAGTACATCCCCGAGAGAGAGAATGACGAGCTTACACGCGCCCTCGGGAATCCAGAACACGGAGGACGAACATGAGGCAAAGGCATTGTTCCGTGGGTTCAGGGGTTTTCAGACTGGAACGACACTTACCGAATCCGTCAGAGAAAAAAGAAGTAGCATGCTGACATGCTTCAAAATTTAGAAAGAAAGAATGCAGAATTGGAAGGCATTTGTGTGCGGCATGGGTTAGCAACTGGCCACCATTATCTAGTAGATGCCATCTACTCATCAGCAGCAAGCAGATCCACCATTGGATAGTACCGTCCGGTCTTTGCAGAAAAGCAAAGTGGGTTCCACGGGGGTCCGGCCGATGATGCACTGTTGGCTTGCTATCCCGTGGACGATATCGAAGAGAGGACAAGTTGTGAGCTACACATGAAATTGAAGAACATATGCATGACGGTGGCGGTCAACTTTGCTTTCCCGAATGCACCTGAAGCAACCATCCATGGCAATATGATTCCAGCTTGCTATGCTCTTATCGGGGTGGATGATGTTCTGGAGGGATATGCCTCACTCGAGCTTGACTACCCTGGAGGTGAAGGGGAGCAGAAGACACTGGGAGATGTCTTACATTGTGTCATTGTATGGAGAAAGGATTGCATCGTGTTTCCAAACTCAGCGCCAAGGCTACTGACTCCTCCTAGCAATACACCTCTAAGGAGTACCGATAATGTAACGACCGACAACATTTCTAAACATTTTGGTTTCACTATTGAAGAACTCCGAGGCACCGTGGGATTCCCCGAGGCTGAATTACCATGGAATATGTGCTCGGGAACCCTCTAGTCACACCGGAGCAGGTCCGGCATCTGTCAACAAAAATGCAAAGATTACATGATTGGAACTTGGCAGAAGTAAAAATGGGGCGACATATGCACATGGGGAGGGTCAAGAAAGAGCATTTCTTCACTGATTCACATATAGTGTACAATCAAGACGCACTCGACAAATGTATCATTAGTTGTTATTGTCTGTAGTGAATTCTTCCACTAATTTAATTCTCTAATGCAGAATGAGGATTCTCGAATGCCAAAAGCGGGAATCTTTGACATTGGGTTCATTGACCAAAATATCGTTCATGAAGTAGTGGTAAAGGACTTCGCCGATGAAACACAGGCTATTTTGCTAAAAAAAATGAAGGAACAAAATACCAAAACATAAATACTATTTATGTACAACTTTAGATGAGTGTTACTGTTTTGTACTAGAAATTCTATTTTGCTTACTCGATGTTAAGTGTTCTTGAGTTATGCATGTCTAATTATATAAACGTGTGCGCAGGTTCCAATGTATCCCGTTGGACATTAAAGTGGACGCTCGAACTATTGAACTCTTTCACTCACTAGGTAAAGACCCTAAAGACTACAACAGCGTGATTAACATGCTCGACGGGTAATTTCAATCAATATCACACTATATCGGGCTCTTTCGTTCATTTCCGGATATCAAGTAATTAATAACTACTTTATTGAATTTTTTTGCCCTGCAGGGATTGAAAACGCTTACCAAAGAAGTTGTCGGTGAACTGAAACCGAAGCTGCAATGGCTATTGAGGAAGGTAATTAAATAGTACTAGCTAGGTCCACGCATCTCTTTAATTCTAGTATCAATACCATTATCATGCTTGATGATTATCTGATCGAATTATATTCTCGCATAGTGTATGTGGCAAAAATAGGGGACCAATTTATGTGCATACTACATTTGCGAGAACATTCGCATTACGATCGAATGGCGCAGAGATGAAAGACAAATTCTGGTACGAAAACACTATTCACAATTTTTTTTATCATGATCTAATATATATACACACAGCTAGTATGATCTCCTTCCTTAAAGATGCAAGAGAGCGGGATAGACTCCTACAAGAGAAACGGCTCCATGCAAGTCAAGTGGAAATTGTGGGATTTTTGTTTAAGGAGGTCATACATAAAATCGAAGAATACCATTACGACTAATGCTTGCATGTAATAATCAATAAACTGTAGGAGAAATTATATACCAAATTATATATATATATATATATATGTGTGTGTGTGTGTGTGTGTGTGTGTGTGTGTATGTGTGTGTGTGTGCATGGCCGTAAGAGAAATTATTTATATGATATATGTATGGTCCTATGAGAAATTATGTTATATATGCATAACATGTACATTCGGTAGTAGCATAAAATATGAGAAATACGAGAAGCTGATCACACACGATTATCTTTTCTCTGATCTCTATAGATGCGCAATGTCTTTTCTCTGATCTCTATAGACGTGCAATGACTTGGAAGGGGTCCAAGGAACGACTTGCAAGTCTTCACGCCCAAAATAGCAGCACCAATGATAATAACATATAATTTATGGCTAGATATGTGAACGGTCCAAGGAAGTTTTTTTCAGTATTTTTATTTTGAGCTGGATTTTCGGCGTTCCAGTAGAAGCACAGCTTTCATTGTTTAATATCTCTATTTCCATGCCTGTCGACACGCAGAACGACTTGGAAGTAGTCCAAGGAAGACTTGCAAGTGCTTACGCCCAGACAAGAGCAGGTATAAGCAGGATAGAGACCGTAGCAAAAAAAATCCCAACAACTTGCTGTAGACGTGGAAAATTGCGAGGAAGAATAGCAGTCGTCTCCGTCTGATTAATGGAAAGGAGAGGAAAGGAAATAAGTATTTTTCTTGGAAATAACTTGCAAAATAAATAAACAACGGAATACGTCCATCTTGTCAAAGTGTAGAGCGTAACAAAAGAATTGGCCTATATAAACGGTAGGTACGTAAACCCAGGCCAAAACGAAATCCTCCCTACTTGCACTCCTTGTGACTCAGTAGCATTCATTCGCTCCATGGCTTCCCAAGATGCCCTTTCTCGTGGTGAAGAGAAAGTCCAGGACATGGCAGCTCAGCTGCTCGTCATGCTCAGCGCCCATGGGGCTGCGGAGAAAGGAGTAAGGAATGCGTGGGACCAACTCCAGTGGTGCCTGGCGAAGGTCGCCACCTACGTCGCCAATCCAATGACCACCCCGGATGCTCTGCTCGGCGTGCTGAAAGGTGCCAGGGAGGCGTCCTCCCTGCGCCTCGGCCACCCGGAAGCCGAGGCTTTGCTTAGGCAGATAATGGCGTCTCTAGAGGAGGAAACCACCAGGGCGCTGGACGCTGGTATGGCTATTCCTCGGCTCAGAGAGCTCCTCCTGGTGGTCGCCAAACAGCTAGACATGCTTCCGCTTCGCGATTCGCTCCCCCTGCACATGGTAGATGGGGAGTCCAACTTCTGCGAAGCCAACGTGGCTGGCATGGTCAAGTCCTCTACACAGCTCTCCGCCCCAAACGCTCCTTACGCTGTCGTCTCCATAGTCGGAGCACAGAGCAGCGGTAAGCTGAGCATGAGCGTATATTTATATGTTTTTCGCCGGATTAATTATGTGAATTCCACTCAATTGCTTGTATTTCATTTAATTTGCAGGGAAAAGCTATTTACTCAATCGTCTCTTTGGAACCGAGTTTCCTGAGATGGACGCAAAACGTGGACGGTAATCACCACTTTACCTATGTTCAAAGTTATACCTTGGATTTGGAGATCAAATGTGGCTGTCTTCTAGAAGACGCCAATCATGTGTTTTAGAACCAACAGAATCGAGGAATATTTCCTAAAGTCGGCACATCCATCCTAACATATATACTCGAACTTGCCAAACAACCATTGAAAAGCCTTTAAACATGTCACACGAGATCCAAATACTTTCACCATTATACTGGTCTATGATTACGGATTTTTGCTCCTCTTGAGAATTGTAATGTAGTAGCATTTTCAGTGTCCAATGGGTACTAGATGTTAATTGTGAGCATCTCCAAAGTACTGTTGACAAAACTTAAGATGAACTGCATATTTGCAATTGTGAAGGAGTCAAACTACAAGGGGAATAATGATGTCAAGCTGTATCGGGCCCTCCTTGTTAGTGCTGGACATTGAAGGTTTTGATGGAAGAGAGAAAGGACAGGTACTTAATCTTTTTTTCATGCCATCATTTGTTTTCACTAGTAAACTACCGCGTGTGGTCTGGCTGCAACATAGGGTGTTCTTCCAGCCCCTCCCTCATGGGCGGGCCCATAATACAGTTTTCTATTTTCCTTTTTATCTTTTGTCTCTGTTCAATGTATATTCTTGGTAATTTTTTAATATTATTTTCTAGTTTTTATACTTCTTCTTTTCGTTGCTTTCTTCTTTTGTATTCTCATATCTTTCACTTGTACATAATTTCTTGATTGCATACAATAAAATCTTAAGGTAATTCTCTTACTTCACAAGTATATGCACTTTTTCCTTGAAATATTCTTACTTAGACAAAACAGATTAAAGTTTCACAAAACGAAATGTACTGTATTTATTTATTTTAAAATAAAAATTGTATGTGAATACTTTACTAAATATACAAACATGTTTCATGGAGATTGTATCTCAGGCTTTGCCGGCATGGTTGGGAGGTAGGCTATTCTCGTTGGGCGTACTTTGTTGACCATTACTTTAATAGCTGACCCTGGTGTCTAGGTTAAATTAGCAACGGTTTACTGTATAGGATATATTTTTCAACGACCCCCACCCAAATGTTTCTATCAACTTACTCCGATGGTGTCATTAGCAACGGTTCTCTTTCTTTTTTTTGTCCCTTTCTTCATTTTCTATGTAGCTTCTTTTGCCTTCTTTATATTTTTTTTTATTTTTTATCTTTAAAATTTTCTTTTGTACTACTACATAATCCATTTATGGCATACAAGAAAATCATATATGTATTATAGCAATACTTTAGTTCGACAAAATATTACAATTCAACAAAACAAATATATACATTTATTGTTTTCGAAAATTTATTAAAAATACACGGATCATGTGAATATTTTAGAAAACTACGAACATATCCCGTAGACTATTTACTACATTTAATATGGAGAAGGATTTTCATACAGAGGCATATTTTATCCATCTGGCCAAGTTTTGGAATATGTGTAAACTTTCTATGTGATACCTATGAATATTTCATTACACAAACATGAAAAAAAATCTAAGATGGATGAGGATATTTCAAGGAATAAGGTTTCTCCCACGAATATTTAATAAATTGCATGAAAATTTAATTTCATATAAATGAAAATTTGCATATAAGCTAGAATTGTTTTTTACATGATATTATTTGTTCCATATGTAAGAAGTTTTCATGGCGATGTTTTATTCATGGAACCTAGGGACGCTTGAGATAAACTGACATGTAAGTTCTATGTGTTCAGGATACATTATTTGAGAAGCAAGCTGCCCTTCTTGCATTGACTATATTTGACATTATGCTTGTGAACATGTATGTTTCTTCCATTTTAGTGCTTGTTTGCTTGTCAAAGATATACCTATCCTACATGTTTGTCTAATTTTTATTATAATGGCAATCATCCTTGATTCTACATTTTTTTTCAAGTACAGGAATGCGTTTGACATTGGTCGAGCTCAAGCAGGTGGTGCATCACTCTTTAGAACAATATTTAAGGTATTTTTACATGGTACTTCCTCCATCACCAAATAATATGGATATGTAACTTATATATAACTGGTATCCTTGCATTTGTCTTGCAGAAGTCTTTCATTTCATATATCGTCATAATAATTTTTTGGATATATTATAACTGCAAATTCTAGTCAAAGTTGAAAGCTGTTAACCAGCGAAAATCAGCGGCATCTTACATTTTTGGAAAGAGGATCTGCTTCACATTACTCAACTGAGTATATCAACAACTATTTGGTTTCGTTCATTGTAGGTAGGGATGTGGCTGATTTCGGTCATTCTAGACATGTGTTTAGTTCATTGTAGGGGAACTAAATTTATGAACTTATTTGGGGGGTCCCGAATGAATTCAATGCAGATCTAGTAGCTCTGGATCATATTTTCACCCAGAGATAATAAAATATGAAGAGAAGTATAAGTGCCTTCCACTAGTACATAATATTGGTAAAAAAACAACACTGAACAACAAAATGTAATTACAGACGCATCTAAGTTCCCATCAACAATGTTTACTTTATTTACCAACGAGGTGTATTGTTTGTCGGTAAATATAATCAATAGATTTGTCTTGTTTTTCTGTAGTTTGTATTTTTGCGGGGCTAAAGGTTTAGAATTCATTCTTTATATATTTGGTTCTTCGTTTTCAACATGATTTTATGGTCTTATATAGTTCATGCTTTGTCAAGTACGTGAAATTTTATAAAGTCAATATCCAAGGTCTTAACAAATTAGTTATGCCAAAATTATGAGTAAATGATTTTCTCATCCAATAAATGAATTAATTTGATTATCTTAGAAATATAATTGTAACATTATAGATAATTTGTAAAAACTTCATATTTTGATTTTATGATTCAAATTCAAAAGTTAACCACGAAGTGCACATGTATAAAGTATATGCGTGTGCTTTTTCATTCCAACAAGTTGTGTGGAATCATAGTTATTGTGGCGAAACTTGTTTAACAGTGTATGTATATCATGCTTTACAACCAAATAGTTTGTAGGAACCTCAGCAGGGATGGGAGCTTAAAAAAGCTAGGAAAGATGAAATATTGGTATCAAAATGTGCCTTTAAATTCTGTTGCAGGAAAGAGTAAAACTTGATGCAGGCCTGACAAAAATAATTCTTGTTCTTCGTCTGTACGATGGAGAGGTTTGTTCTATCAGTGCTAACTTTAAGCCACTAAAACTTCGTATGTTGACCAAATTTTGTGTAATTATTTTGCTTCTGTAGACACCGCTAGATGTACTGAAAAAAGGATGTGATGAGTAGCTTAGAAGAGGTATTCCATTAATTTAAGCAATGTACTCTTATATACAAATAATATAGCTTGCTATAAATATATCATGCAGATGTGGAAAAGTGTGAACATGGGATCTTTTAAATTCGAGCAATACATTGAGGTTGGCTAACACGCTTCTTTACAACATTTTTTAAATGTTGCACACAAAATAAAAATATTGAAAGATTACAAAGAAGAAACTACCTCTCTATCTTTGTATTGTACTTAGGTAAATGTTGTTGGACTGCCTAACAAGAATGCACAACATTTTCCGAAAGAGGTATGTTACATCATATATTTTTGTATATCATTGTTGGAGCTATATATTGAAAACATATAAGAGAATAAGATTTTCGAAGTACTAGTCGCATGCATGATACTTCCATTATTTCCAGTTCCTCTAAGTTAAGTTAAGTAGCATTAATAAACTGCTCAACGGAAACTGAGAGCAGAGAAGGAGACTATTCTGTGCAACTTAATTGTAGGCTCTTATTTGTATCTACTGAAGCAAAACAATATTCTCGAGAGTCAGCTTTGGATTGTTGGCGAAGCAATGATTATGTTACATTTCTTGATAAACTATAGTATGTCATGTATAAATGATTTTTTGTATGATACATATATTATGAAACCACGCCAATATTGACATGCAATTATTTTTAAATTGGAAGGACACTTCTTAAAGCATTAATGGAATTTCGGATTTTCAGGTTACAAATTTGAGAAGGCTTCTTTCAATCACCACTCTTGATGATAATAGAAGTTCTAAAGTTCCAGCCTCTAGCTTCGCAGTCAGTTCAGGAATATTTTGGGATACAATTAAGAAAAACAAGAAACTTGATATTCCGTCACATCAGGTATATGAAGTGATGTATTGCCATTGCAAACTGCGAGACATATATTGTTCACTATTTTATTTGACTTTCTATAATTTCTCTATACTCAGGTGGCCATTGCTAGATTATTTTGTCGGCAAACAGTCGACGAGACTCTTAGCTATGTAGATTCTTGCGAGGTATATTTATATCAACATGTATAACAGAATCACCTGTTGGCTAGTTTGTTGGAGATCTAATATATACGTTCTTTCCTAAAATATATTAGTTATATATAGTACAAGTTTTCTTCATTGATTTTACTTTACAAGGACTATAAGCATTTAAAAGCCGAAGAATCTCCGCGACGCTTTAAAGAAATATCAGATACAATTTTGGGAAGCATCATAACCATGTAAGTATTGTTGCATATCTCTTTTCTATCCGAATAGAAAAATGGTTTATTAGACCGTTTTACCAGAAAGCTGCATCTATATGCTTTCTTATGCGTATCATATTAGATATTAAATCCTATGCATAATTAATTCCATGAAAAATGAGAACTAGTTATTTAGTCATTTAAATAATTCTGAAGATATCTTATTGCAGAAAAACTACAAAGGAATTACAATTAAGATATGTAAAAACTAGATACAAAGGACCAAAACCTAGGTGTGCAAAAAAAATATAAAAAAAACCCACGTGAGGGTTACCATCAGTGTTTTACATACCGCTTCATTTGTTTATGACTCATAATGTTGTATTCCAGGTATGATCAAGAAACAGAAATGTATGATTCGGAAAAAAGGGACAACGGACGTCGGTACATGGTAGAAAAACTAAACAAGGTATACCATTCCGAAAGACCTTTCAGATTTTCCTTCGGTGCATATGGTAGATATAAAACAAACAGATTATATATAACTCTTATTTTAATGTTAACTATAATATTGGCCATTAAGACTAAACTAAAGAAATATTCTTGAAGACTGGGAGAACTATATGATGGTGAAAAATCAATTATTTTGCGCTTAGGGTATTCTCTTCACCAAGGAAGAAATTATTTCCTCTCTATCTCTCAGTTTCTCTCTCTCTCTCTCTCTCTATCTATCTATCTATCTATCTATCTAAATATATATATATATATATTCCATATAACAAAAATGCCTATGTCATTTTTAATTTAAATCTTTTTAGGATATATCAATTGTATCTCCTCTTATTCTAATACTTCGATACAAAAACTGTTGCACATGTTGCCAATGTGTAGTTTAGTGGAGGCATTAGTCAATCAAGGAAAATTTAGAAATACATTGACCGGCATATACCATTTTAAATGAAGTGAGGACGAAACTCTAAGATCGACGCCATGTATACAAAGGCAAGTCCCACACGCGGGAATGTTATTATGCAAAAAAATGGGGCTAGGGTTTTATAGGTGATATCATAGTGAATGTTGTCATCATGAATGGGGCATGTGGTCTTATGAGCATGGAGATGACATGAGATGTGCCATAGGAGAGACTATTAACAGCATGCTGATGAGCGCATTATTTTAGTACCCTTGCCATCCGTGAGGCCCAAGTAGAGGTGCATAGTAGGATTAGTCCCTTGCAAAATCATAAGTTGTATTCGTTGTCGAAAATTATATAGTTTGTGCGTATTTTTTTTTCATAAAATGATAAGCCCATGCAAAAGTCAACAAAACGAGAATTATCTTCAGAAAACCCTAATTTACCTATTAAAAAGTTGAATAGTCTTGGCTATATAATTTTATATAAAACAAGCGAAATCATATTATGCATAACTAGGATGCTTCAACTCCTTTGATTGCTCAATAAAATCTCCTATATGTGAAGGACTATTAAACCTTAATTTGTTGGTTATGTTTGGTCAACTCATCGATAATATCGAGATTACACATCTCTCCTCATGCTTTGTTCACACTAACTTGCCATTCAAATTCAAAACTTGGTACTTATGATGATCATAGTGTCCATCATGTCATTACTGGTGTGGGTCTTTATAGAAGATTCCCATGAACTACTTTGAAAGTTGCGGAGAAATACCTCGGAACAATTCAAAGGTGAATATGTCAAGCACCTCAAAGACATTGAAGGAAGTGATGCTGATTTAAAGTATGATGATCACATAGTGGATTCATACGTAGAAAATTTCATGAATTCTTGTGAAGGTAACTTCGTCATTTTTTAATTTGTTCAACTATTCATAGTCTTCAGTGTATTCTGAATGAGTTGAATTTCATTACAGATCAGAAGGTATTTGTTTCAGACCACCTTCACCGGATATGTGAAGGACTCCAAACAGATTTGCAATCATACACTCTTTACAACATTCTAACTAGAAATGTAAGTTTGTTTTAGTCATTTTAGAAACTATGAAGTGTTCATAATTGCTTCCTACCAGAACTTTCACTAGACATATTGCATTAAATTGTTTTTGTGATCAGGAAAGAAAATTTAGGAGTGTATCGCTTTGGTGCTATGTTTAATTCAATAAAATCTCATATTACCAAAAAAATATACCATAAGTAACAATGCAATACTAGGATGACAGATATAAATAGTAAGCGAGAAAGGAGTGAGATATATGGTGACAAAAATAATATTTTTTGAAAATGGGAAGCGTGCCCATTTTCTGCATCCAAACGATGTATATAGCAAAATTTAGTTGCACAGATCTCAAAATTTACAACATAGAGGTTGGACAAGGTTGCAACATGGATCAGCCACGAGAAAATCCTCTATGCATCTTGTAGTCTGTAAATTCTGGTTGAAGATAGCCCGCACAACCACCAAACGGTTTCATCGAGATTCGAGAATCCATATATCACCGCTGCTCGGAAAGGGGGGATGACCACTTGTGAATCTAATATGTAGCTCTATGGATAGCCTGCAAAAAGTGGCCAACTCCATTCTTTATAAAAGAGACATCACTTTGGAAATTTCAAAATACCCAAACTACACCAGAAACACCCACACAAGATTTAGTAATTCTTTTCTTATCAATCCCATTAAACCAATTCCCAAACATATTGGTGATATTGGTTGCCGGTGTATTAAAAGTCAAGTGAACAAATCTTCAAATTAAGCACGCAAAAGGACATGATGTAAATAAATGCTCAATGGGCTTCTTTGAATTACAATGAAAGCTTTTCATACACTCTGTCCATGGCCTTTTTAGCTAGACTATCCTTAGTAAGAAATACTTCCGTATGAAGGAATCAAACAAAATATTTATCTTTATAGGGACCTTTTATTTCCCTTAAAATCTAGCATGACCGTGCATACATCCACACACAGTAAACTATATTGTGGTAGACAATAGCCATTTAGAAGTATCCAACTCATCAGAAAGGTAAACCCCCATCAATCCTCTAACTAGACTCAGCCAAGCTGTCCATTTAACCTATGTTAAAGCCCGCTTAAAACCAATGTTTCACTAAGCTTCCAACATGATATCCACAACAACATGTTTATGTCGCACAATAGTCCACCTAACCAAGAATTCTCAGAAAACTTAGTGCTCACCCCATCACCAATGAAAAAAGAGACTCGATCAAAATACCATCTTTTAACTCTCATGAGTCCCTAGCAAAAGGGAGAGTTTATTTGATTGGTTATGTACTTGAGATAATGTTTTGTCATGTAAGTACTTACTATGTAGCAGCTCCTACTACATTCCATCCTCATTGGGAAATTTAAACATCCATCATTTGAGTAAACACTTATTGTTTATATGAAGTAACTCAATTCCCCAATCACCCATCGTATTTTTGGGAAACAAATAATGTTGCGTTTTGTTAGAAGATATTTTCTCTTAAGCTCATGACTTGACAAAAAACGTCACTAATAGAAACCTAATATTTTCCTTACACGTTCTGGTATCTCAAAGAAATATAATAAGAACATTGGTAGACTAGCAAGAAAAGAAATAATTTTTATGAGAGTATCCAACCCAATATTCACTCAAAGTGGTCTTCCATAGGTTCCGATTCTTTATTAAGCAACTTCAAATAATGGATAGGAATGCCCATGTGTTTAAAAGGATGTGACCAACCTCACATTCAGATATATGTCTGTATTGACCATCTACCTCCTTAGCCTTGCCAAAAAAGTAAATTTATCATTTTGAGAATTAATCTTTTGTCCAAACAACAATAAAAAATGACCAAGATTAATTCATTTTCATGGCCTTGTCCAAGTTATGTTCGATGAAAAGGATGGATAAACTCCATTACATGGGATGAGGTATGAGCCCCCCTACTTTGTTGTCCGGATTCCCTCTAGCGGTGAGTATTGGAAACATATCTGCAATAATGTTAAATGACACAGGGTACAAGGGATACTCTTGTGTTAAGCCTTTGAACGTCTAGAAATATTATTCCAATAATATCACTGGATATAATACCAAGACTACATTGGGGCACAAACTGCGCAATCCATTCTCAACACTTAGGTGCAAAACCATTCATTCGTATGGCTTGTTGTTGGAAGGAGCATTTAAGTTTACGATACGCCTTCTATAAGTCTATCTTAATAGAACATTTCCCGTTTTTTATGGATTTCATGAACTGTTTCGTGGAGCACTACAGGCCGTCTAGGATATATCTTCCTGATATGGGGGTGGATTTTTTTTTGAAAGTTATACGGAGTTAGATTGAGTATTCCAAACTAACGTATTAGCAATACCCAATGTGATTAGTGCCTACATGTTTGACACTTTTGAAGCTAACATTAAGCAAACAAATGGCCTTATGTTTTTCAATTCTACAAGCATCCTCTTTTTTAGGTAAAAGTGTGATGACACCGAAGTTTAACTTGAACAATGACAACTCCCCTATTTGCAACTGAGAAAATATGTCAATCTTATCCACTTTAACAACCTCCCAAATTCTCTGATAAAACTCGACGGGAAACCTAGTTGGTCACAGAGTATTATTATATTCCGTCCGGGAATTGCTTCAAATACCTCCTTAGTGAAGCCAGCTGTTAAAATTATATTTGCCTCCAAGGATAGCTGTGGTGTATCATTATTACTTTACGGAGTGAACAAGCCTTTTTACTTGCATGCAGAACAGAATCCCCTAGGCCCATTTGACACTTCAATACGATTCCGATTTTCAAAAGTCAGACGTTCATTTTACCTAATATCTTGGTCAACGGAGACGAAGAAAATAGGCTTCGCCTTCACAACCTTATTCTCTTTCACCACCAAACCGTGATCCACTCTGTATGTTCAAAATCCTCTTCTATCAAGAATAGCGGCATTGACAACACTCTGTGGGGTCAATCTTGTTTTAGCGAGTCCGGTTTCCCCGTCGTGCCCCAGTCTCTGTCGGCCAACAATCACAAGGAGAAGATCCAAGATGTATCGGAGATGAACAGGCGAAGAACATATTCCTATTTTATCTAACCAGATAGGCACATCCCATGCATATGGTAGAAACATTCACGTAAATAGCTAGTATTGCCAACTAGTGGCGAAGCGTGGCACATAATTAAGAGGGCAGTTTAGGGGGCAAAATTTGAACCAAAAGGAAAATGTGCTTGAAAACAGGTCTGATTCACACAATGAAAAATCAATCAAGCTGCTTTATGTAGCTAGCTATGCATGTATATACATCCTCCTGGTAAATCAGATTGCTGCCCTGAAATCAACATACTTCACTTATGGAAGCGGGGGTCAGGACCCCCTTTGTCCTCCAAGACGCTGCGCTAGTGCCACCAACATGAGATAACCAAGAGCGGGATAAACGTATTATACCATTTAGAAGGCCAGGTCAAAACCGCCATGTTGGCATCCATGGTGTTCTTCTTTTAGGTTGAAAGCTTCTCGCCGTCGGTGGACATGTTGATGACGAAGGTGAACACAACAAAGAGGAAGTAGTGAACGTAGTTGAACGACAGACAACAGTTGGTCCCTAAGAGCCTAATAGCCCAACTCTTGTACAAAATCTCAAGAGGCGAGGTTCTAGAGGCCTGCTCTCCCGTATAGCCGTGCAAGCAGTGGACGGGACGTGTGTGACACGACGTCCAACGGGTAGAACGAGCATTAATCACTCCTCTTTAAAGTTCCAATATCATGTAGGGAAATTCACTTTGTCTCATAGGTGTAGATGCACCTATTGTCTACATACACATTTTAAAAGTTCAAAAAATTGAGAAAAAATCCTGGCGTACATCTGGATATTATGAGTTCGTGCAAAAAAATTCGGTGGAAAACGGACCATTTTTTGGCTTTTGTAAAAAATAAAAAATTTGATGCTATATTATAACTATTCACGAGACAAATTTCCTAACTTTTTATACATGCCACAAAAAATGTTTTTTCTTTGCAAAATTTTGTGGCCAACATAGAATATCCAAATGTACACAGAAAACTATTGTTTGGAATTTTTAACATTTTAAAATATGTTTTTCCTCTATATATCATAATATGTGTATCTACACCTATGAGCCAAAACACCACTCTCGAAAAGAAACCCTTATAAAGGGCTCCAGAAGTTTCTCCAACGGGGTGGTACTAAACTTCCCTCCACCTAGTAATTTTACCAACATAGGTTCTTAGAGAATATAAGAAATTCTTAGGTGAACCTAAAACTCATCCTATATTTCAACACATATTACTTCTACGCTGGTGTGCGACAACGACATCAAAAGACGTATGCCTGGGGGGGTGCTTAGCTCTAATTTATTATCTTCCTAATGATGTTCTGAAAATTAGGTTTTAACAAATTATCAGTTATCATCATCTATGTAATGCCAACGAATCTAAAATTGTTGCATGTGTTGTCAGGGGGTGCATCAAAGGACTGATAAAACGATTGAAGAAATGATTCAAAGGAAACTTGAAGAGCTGGCTCCAAGACGAAGGTATGCAATTGAAGAGATGGGTCTACGCGAGGAACAACTCAAGGAGGAGTTGGAACACACTCGGATCTTGCTTGCCAAACTTACCGTGAAACAAGACAGAGGCAAGAAGCATGGTTTTTTTAGTAGTTGGAAAGAAATGTGATACTGGAGTTTATTCCTTCTTAATTATATGGCAATAATTAAGAGACCACTTTAATCTATGGAGAAAATAAAATAGTCTATTATTGCTTACTTCTACGTCATAATTAAAAGAATAATTTACTATATATTGGAGTTAATCGAACCCTAAGATGCCCAATGGAATGAGTCAGCTATTTATTTTTCCTACTTCGGATCATTATTAGGTTTCATTATTATTAATGTTTGTAATAATCGTTTGGAAGCATGTATTATTTACTGAGTACTGTAATTAGATTTTACTAGCAAATAAATCTGTGCCTCGCAACGGGAAAAAATATATGATCTAATAACAATAAACACTATATTGAAAATTTCACTCGCCCATCCATGACTCACAAGAAAAGGCCAACACTTAGTGGGCCAACCCTCCTTCCTCGCAAACGCGGGAAGGATAGGTCGTCAGTTCGATTCCTAGTGTCTCCTATTGGGCACGCAGGTCTCTCACGAGCGACCCTGACTGCACCCCTCCCTCAGTGTTTGGCCGGCCAATTTTAGGTCTATTCCTCCTTAGTTTTTGGGATGTTTCTAGAACCTTCCCTCAGTCGGCTATATCATTTTTTCTCCCTTTTTTTCTTTTTTGTATCTTTTTCTATTTTGTTTACTTTCTCTTTCTTTTTTTCTTTTTTTGTTTTTATTTTTATCTTTTATTTTACTTTTTCGCGATCATCTAATTTGTGAAACAACTATTGAAGTCATGAATATTTTTTCATATTCCTGAACCTTGTTTTTTGTTTACATTGTTTTTTCATTGTTTTTGGAAACAATTTGGAAACAATTTTTGAAATTCCTTTACATTGTTTGGAAACAATTTTTGAAATTCCTTTACATTGTTTTGGAAACAATTTTTGAAATTCCTTTACATTGTTTTTTGTTTTAAAATTTTCATGAACAATATTTTAATTCTTCATATCTATTCAAATTGATGTAGATTTGGTACTATGTGTACATTCTTCAAAACCGTATATGAATTTTAAATATGCTAATAATTTACAAAAAATCATGACCATTTTTTATATCTGCTAAAATTTTATGATTGATTAAAAAAATTATATAAAAAACTCATTTATTTTTAAAAACGTGAAACTTGTTTGGAATCCAAAATAATTTAAAGTAGAAAAAACGAAAGCAGTAAAATAAAAAGAACAAACGAAATGATAAAAGCAAGGCGCCAACACATGGACCTGCCTAAAAGGGTGTGTCTTCTTTTATTGATTTCAAAATTCACGTACAGTTAGCCCATTAGTCAACGGGCAAGGCCGAGCTTAGTTTTTGGACTGCGAATTGATTTCAGAATTAGGACCACGTAGTGTATAGTAGGCGAACGGAGAATTGAGATAAAGACACCAAAAAATGCTGAAAATCAGAGAATTGAGATAAAGAGCCAAACTCAGAAGTGTTGCCTCATTCTGGCTGCCAACACTACCGCAGCAATTTCCAGCAGTGGTAGGCACGAATAGTCTACCACTGACATTATTTGCTATGTAGGGCACCCTACGGTAACCTCCCGCCACGGGTTACATGTTATCAATGGGTAAAATAAAATACTCAACTGGAAATTTGAGTGAGAGCCCAAAGTGGGGCTCGATGCTCAGGAATGCCCTGCAGAAATTAATGTAGGAGACAATTTGGCAAATGGAATTGGGGGCGAGATGGTGGAATTGGATGCCCTAGAAATAGAGGAGACCTCGTAGAACGGGGTGGATGGGAAACCTTAGATCTCATAGTAGATGAGAAATAAAGATGGCCCCCTGTGAGCGAAGAGTGGCATGGGAAGACCTCGGGTGTCCGAACGTACCCGAGGGCTTGGAGCTCAGAAATGTCCTCCGAGTGACGGCGGAAGGGAGACATAGCCCCCTATTGCTTGTTGCTTTCTGCCTATTGTCGGTGTCAAAATCGGCAGATCTCGGGTAGGGGGTCCCGAGCTGTGAGACTAGAATCGATGGTAATAGGATACGAAGGAGACGATGTTTACCCAGGTTTGGGCCCTCCTATAGAGGTAATACCTTACGTCCTGCTTGATTGTATTGATGGTATGTAGGTTACAGAGTCGATCTACCTCGAGATCAAATAGCTAAACCCTAGATGAGTTGTCCTCTCCCTACAACCTAAACCTTCCAGCTTATATAGACACCGAGGGTACCTAGGGTTTACACATAGTTGGTTACATGTCGAAGGGATAAACATGCCTATTCACTACTCCAAACGTGAAGGACAAGCCACGATTCCTGAATCTTCCTTCCTGGAGACACGACCTTCGATCGATCCAATGCTCGGCAAGCAGCCCATACAGTCCGGCCCATAAGAAACAGGTCGGCCTCCCGAGGGCCCATTAAACCAGGACTCCCTCACCTGTCACTGGCCTTCCCACTACTAGGAAATAGCTTATAGGTCGAACATTACTAGTATCGATGTATAAATGCCCGAATCTATTGTTAAATAGTAGTAGCGCCGTCAGAGAAACACGCTACTGGTAAACTATACCAATAGCGCTAGGATCCTCACCACGTGCTACTAATTCTTGAGCCCTACCGTACGCCCACGAGCTGGCCACAGTAGCAGCGCTTGTCACTAATAGTACTACTGCGAATACAATGAGCAATAGCGCTGTAGGAGGCCCGAAGATACTGCCGTGTCCAGCTCTGGCCCACCTCCCTTTCCCCCACTTAGCAGTACCGTATTTTTAGGAACAACACTACTGCTAACCCTACCTTATCCTCTCCTTATTCTCTCCCTCTACTCTCTCTCCCCCGCACCGGAGCTCCCCATCCTGGCCAGACGTCCCCACGCGACGGCACTCCACCCACACCCGCCGACTAGTCCACCAAGCGCCACCGCCTCCCCGACTATTCTAACACACCCGCCCTCGCCCCGTCCTCCTGCGACCCAACCCTATTCGCACGTCCGCTAGCACCTCCTCCCTGTCGTCGGTCCTCTCGGCCCCAACTTGCCAAGCTGCAGCTCCAACCTCTTCTTGCATCACACTTTCACCTTCCTTCCGGAATCATAGAACCCAAGAACTCAAATGTGCGTGGAAAAACTAGGGTTCTTGGTGCCATAGTTTCACAACTTAGAAGAAAATTTCTCAATTTTTGGTAAATGGCAGCTCAACCTAATTGTTCATTTGTTACGGTTAAGCTTCATCCTCCATAGTGCTAGGGTTCATATGGATAGTTTGGTTATTTGATCTGTGTAGACAATGCTAGTGTATGTTTATTTGTCTTAGTCTTGTGGGATTGATATCTAAATCATTTCTCCGTGGGATTTACACTTTGAGAAAACTTAGCATTTGAAGTATAATTTTGCAGAGAACACCTACGAGTGCCGATGTTCTGCCGGAATATTGATTCATTTATGTTCCATAAAACTTCATACACTCCATATATATACCATTTATAGCAAAGTCATGCCAAAATTTTGGCATAAATTGTGCTAGAAAGTACTATATATGGAGTGCCCAGGATTTGCGGCAGCGTAGGCCACTTTCTTAGTTCACTACTCAAGATATGTAGTGTTAAACTATTGATGGTTCGGGTTGACTTTTAGTTTGTTGGGGCTACTTGTGTGACTTTCAGTGAGGGAGAAGACCGAATCCCGATTATTGTCGTGTGGTACTTGTGATGTGCGTTTGGTTTTTCCCCGAAGAGAAGGGGATGATGCAACACAGTATAGATAAGTATTACCCTCAGTGAGAACAAAGGTTATCGAAACAATAGGAGGATCACACAACTTCCCGTCTTCAACGACTACACACAAAAGAGCACACACTTGCACCCAACGTGGGTAAGAGGATTGTCAATACCCTTGAACTCGTTACTTGCAAGAAAATGAGTGGTGTATTTGATAGTTGATAATAATAAATTTCAAAATAAATAAAAACTAAATAATTGCAGTGACGTACTGAGAGCGTTGGTAAATCTATATGTGAATAGGCTCGGGGGGTCATAGTGTTCGCTAGAGGTTTCTCTCTTGAAGAAAGCATATCGTGGGTAAACAAATTACTGCTGGGCAATTGATAGAAAATGCATAGTTATGCAATATTTATTCACGGCAATGATGGTGTGTATATTGCCATCACGTCCATAAACAAGTAGACCGACTCCTACCTGCATCTACTACTAGTAGTATAGTGCCCGTGCGTTGCCACAGGTTAACAAAACATGTGTGCAAAGAAAAATGTCATGTGACATGAGTCATAGACTATTCTCATGTGACAATATCTTATGGTCCTAAAGTGGTAGATAAATGCATCTCATAGTCACCCTCTCTCCTCCTTCTCGACTTCCACAATCCTTTATCCTCCATGTTATCTTCCCCATCCTTCACCTTGCACAATAGTGTTAATTGTCTTGTTCAACACCGGTTGGCCATCCTAATAAATATAATGAAAAGGGAAACAAAATGTCCCACGAGAGATGAAAATTTACGGCGATATGTAATACTTTGCAGTCAAATTTTAAGATACACTTTGTGTAGCTTCTATCAGGATTGTCACACGGACACATTCCACACACTAAAATGTGATGGTACTTCAATTTTACAGTACAATATTCAAAATGCAGCTCTAGTCATCAAGCCATGCGACTGCACGGGCTTTTAGAATAATGGCTTGTATCATGCTATAGGTATGATCAAGAATAAGAAAAAATATTATATCCGAACCGGTAAAAAATTATACTCTCACTGTGTGTCAAACCCTCCAACAATGCTCTTATCTCATTTTGATGGACTGATTCACAGGTTAATGTTGTACAGTCCACCAGAAACTTCAAGCGAAGGACCATGCTCCATACAACCCAAGATTTTAGACTTTTCTAGTTCTAGGGCAACCAACCAACATTAACATCTGCCTTCCAAAGTGCATGTATACAAACCAATTCTTTTGTACGATTTAGGTGGGAATTTATACCAATAAGAATAGATGAATGATTGATTGCAAAAGATCTGTTGAGGAAACATCACAAGACCATACTCATTAATTCCACTCACAAGCTTTTCCTCGCAGAATTTCACAACTTTATAAGGCATGATAAAAAATCGGCCGTCGGTAAATAGATTGCTCATTCCAGACATCATCGTATGAGTACATATTTAACATTCCAAACCATCTGGATCCATATTCTGTATAGAAGAATCAAGTAGACATGGGAATATACACATATACCGTTGAATCCTGTAAACCATTTAAAAGGTAATCGGCCACATTTTGACACCATTCTCTCAGCTCTTAAATAAGTGATAATTTTTGCCTACACAGTTTGCAAGGTACAAATGAGACCGTAAACTGTAGTAAGAACATAATCATAAAGTCATAAATAAATTTGTAGAATTCTTCTATCAATATTCCTGTGACTTATCATCTATAAAATTCAACGTGTTTAATCCTATAACGAATAGCAACCCGAATTCAAATGAGGCCAAGTATATATAGTTATATGCAGATGCAGGTCCCAATTTCAAATTTACTGAAAAAGGAGCAAAACTAACTTACATAGTAGTGTGATGTTGTCGCTCACTGGTGTTCTATGTGGCTCAACCACACTGGCGCTCAGTTCCTGTAGAAAAAGTATATGATTGTTAGAGAGCACATTGAAAGACAAAACGTGTACCACCGAAAAATATTCTGGAGATCTGGTCAGAATATTGAAGAGGAAATGCAGGTAACGGGATACCCTGTTGGCCTCACCGAAAAATTAAATCCCTCGATTCTATGATCCATTACCTTGAGGGAAAGTACTACAAATCCCACTACATTATAGAAGACCCAAAAAGAGAGTACAAATTCAGGGGAAAAGAAAAAACCAATTACATACCCGGTGGCCATTCACGCGGGACACCTCCAAGCTCGCTTGGTTCTCCAGTAGCACATCGGGCACGATCATGGCCCCATGCTCCACCACCCAGTACAGGTAGAGTGCTATCACATGATATTTCCTGCTTACACTCCCCCAATGTTGTTGTAAAAGACCAACAAAACGCATAAACATGTGAATCAACTAAATTACGAGCATCACCAGAAGTTTAATTCAGTAACAAAAACACGGTTAAACAATTTTATCACTTCTTGCAAAAAAAAAAAACACTGCTGATCAGAGAAACAACTAATGCAACAATACGTTGTTACAACTACAGGCACTCGAGAAGTATGCGATGCAAATATTCTTATATATCAAAAAAAAAGGGAACACGAAAAAAACAGTTTAAAGGAAAAGCAAATGGGTTGAATAATTGTAAAAGTTACTTTTATACACGTTACACGTAGATGGGCATTAAGACAAGAGGTAACCTTTATCTAATAACTTGCTTGAATTATTACGTGACATCCACTTATTGGTTAAGAATTTTGAGAGACCATAGTTAACTGTTCATTATTCTACAGCAAGTATGAAATACATCCTACTTTCTCTTCCATTAACCATGTCCAATTGTAGAATTATAGACAGAATTATCTATCTATCTTCCATCAGTAAATCACGAAAGAGGTCATTAAGAAAAATACAAATATCCTCAAGAAATGCAGAACCACAATGTTATGTCATACACAAGAACTTCTTTTAGCAACCTGAACAGAACAACATTTCATGTACTAGATTTAATGAAACTACTATTTCATAATTTAAACCATGTACACAACATGGCTGCTTTCCATCACCTACGGATATTATCACTTTATATGGGGGCTTTAAGAACCATACTCCAAACCCAGACATAACAACAAAGAGCACAACCTTTGGGAGAAAAAATGGGAACACCTTAGAAAAGTCCTCCCATTTGCAGCTGGTCAAATCTGCTAGAGGAAAACAAATATGAAGAAAAAACACAACTTCAGGAGAAGAGTGCATCGGCAAACAAATGGATTGACAGCTTACGTCATCGATCTTGTATCTGTCCATGTCTGCGGTTGCGAGACCCGGCCCAATCCCGACCACAACATTGTAAAAATCCTCACTAATGGTGAAACACCAAATAGTTTAGATCCATGGACTTGATATTGGGATTCAAAGGACAAAGCAGAGGGTAAAGTTGGGAGATGAATTAAACTCAGTTCTGAACATGCCTCCTTTGCTGACCTCTTATTACAAAGGCTATGCCATCCTTTGTAGCTAGTTGCAGCCAACACGTGCTGTGGCACGTGATATTGCCACAATTGACTTGGACCTAGCTCCTTCAGTTAACTGCATGTTGTCTTCAATTTGACTGATGGTTAAGTGCACGTTGTCTTCAGTCCGGCTCATGTCTGTGACAAACACCTGTAGTTCCAAACAAACCAAGCAGACTTAAATACCAAGACCTAAAATTGGAATCAACAAGCACATGTGAGGCTCCAGTAGTATCCGAAGAAGTAGCATAGTGAGGCCGCTGCTTGATGATCAACATTGAAATGGTAGTCCATGGACATCTCCTGCGTCCTCGTCAGCACACACTCGGCTGCGTTCACTAAATACAGTTATGGCAGCAGCTTGTACAGTTAGCAACCACGCTTCGAGCGATGCATATATGCAATTGGATAGAAGCTGCACGTACTTAACTCCCAGCACGCCTGCATGAACGCGAGTCCTTGGTTGCGGAGGAGGAGTCACACCGTGTGGGCAAGGAACTCTGGCGCGGGCTACGCCGAAGATGGCGATGAACTGCTGGGGCAGGCGTAGGCGTGCCACGTGACATGAGATTAATTGTGCCATCCTAAATTCTTAACTACTACCACCTCTTCAAAGTTTAGCTAGCCCGATCCCTTTGACTCTCTCGACACTTGAAGTCGTTCGATCAATCATCTTTAGCCTAAACAACCTAAGTTAACTAAACAAGCCATGCGTGTGTACATACCTTTCATTGTCCATCAGGAGCTGGACGAGCATCATGGGGAAGCAGGTTGCGGAGCCGCTAGCCTCTTTGTCTCGCGGCAGAATGGCCGACCGCTGCCGCCTCGTCTAATCTTCCCTGTGGTGCTAACCGTCCTGAGGAAGACCATCTGGGCGAGCACCATAACCGACATGGGCTTGCATAGCATCACCGTGCCTCTGAGCAGCAGCACCGAGAGGAAACTCCTCGCCCAGAGCAGCAGCTGTAGGGCGGCGGCCACCGGCGGCTAGAAGGAAACGGTCAGCTCGTCGACTGATGTTCATGTCGGGAAGGAGGAGAAGTCAATGGAGGCGGGGCCGGGAGGGATGGAGCCGAAGATTTGTACCGAAGATGGTGGCGCTGGTGAGAGGGGGCATACATCAGGAGAGTCGCGAGAAGATGGGATGAGGGAAGTGGGAAGAGAAGGGACGGGCGGTGGCTGATGGGGTGGAAGACGAAATTGCTCCCTAGACTCCATGCGATCGGGTGGATTGGGAGCGGAGACGGGAGATCGTGGGTGGGGATCTGGAGCGAGTGGTTTTTTTCTTAAGTAACCACATATATTTCATTAGAAACACGGATTGTAAAGAGTACACATTATGTCGTTAGAAGAGACATACATAGATGTTTTGCAATATTGCATCAAAGACTCCACAAGTAAAACAAGAATTCCACTCCGGGAGAATCTTTTGCCACACCGAAACGTCGTCCACCACCGTCTTCTGCAGTGGTTGAGGCAACACAAAAGAAATAGGGGAATAGCCTTCATACCCAAATCTGGAGGAGCACCTTCGCATACAAGAATGCTTTTCGAAACGATGAATCGGACCGCCGCAAGAGACGAGACCGAGGCTTTGTGGCACGTCGGCCGGGGTTCTTCCCCATGTCCGCCAGATCCCAGCGTCATCAACTTCATCCGACATGGCCGAAGAAGAGAAATGCCGCTGCTTGCCGCTATCCACGCAACCCACTGCAAGACACCGAACAGAACAACAACAGTCGACGCCAACGCCACCCACGATGGTTTCGTGCATCAACCATTGGACATAAATCTCACTAGATCTGAAGACCGACAAGAAGACCGAGCCACCTGCTCCCCAGTTCCGCCCATTAAAATAACATTGAGATGGAGAAAGAGCAGAAGCAAACTATTCCGACACAATGCCGCCTCCACAAGGGGTTGCGGCTAATTTCACTGGGAAATCATGCGAGGGAGCTTTGGAGGCGGTACAAGGGGAGGAATCGTATGGGGGGAGCGAACCAGGGGTCAAACCATCTCTATGTTCGATTGCCCTTTAATAGTAGAGATTAGTCTAGTTCAAAAGCGCTTCTATATGCTTGTCTCTTTAGGTATTAAGTTCATAACAAAAAGATATTCTTGGAGACCGTGAAACACGTTATTTTAAATCTAATTTCAAAATATTCAAGATTTATCTTGGTCCGAAGATCATGTTGCAAGGAATTTGGATATATAAAAAAATTCAATAAAGAAATTTGATGGTGACTATCTAAAATAGAAAGCAAAAATAAAAAGATGGATTTGTTTAGGGGGGGGAGGGAGAGGACAGAGGTCGCATGCATGCGTACACTGGGGTGACAAAACAGTGGGCGTGTTTGGTTCCATTAATGAACAACAGCTGCATTGCGTGCACATCTCAACCTAGCCTGGTTGAACAAAAACAACCCCAAATGCGCCATCTGTAAGTTGTTTGGTTGCCTGCATCTAGGATCTAGGGTCCCTACATTAGGTAATACGCAATGCACTTTGTTTGGTTGCCTGCAATTGCCCACGTGGGACATGAACACGGTGTTTGGTTGCATATGGCATACATGGTCTACTTACCTTGTATCCTATTTGGTGAGCTTATCCACAATGAGCACACCTAGAACACCAACTCCACAACACAACAATGGCGATGAACTGGGCGAAGATGACGAAGTTTTTTACGTTCAGCCTAAACTGACGATCCGCCGTAGCACCTTTCACGTTGACACCTCCAACCTTGCCACTGTCAACACTGTTGTCTCCGTGCTTTCGCATCCAGTTGGAGTAAGCTTGTTCTGCTGCCTGCCTAGTCTTGAACCCTCTAATTGTTGTTGTTGCTATACGATGCCACTTGTGCACCGGCTTCTTCTCATGAACCGTAAACCCCTGGAGCCTTACTGATGAACACGTCATACCACTTGCCCTAGAATGCACAAGAGCAAGAGTTGAAGTAAAATAACCAATGAAGCACACAAGTAGAAGAGAAGAAGTAAAGCATGCATGATCATACGACATAGCAAGTTCTACCTAGCATTACCATGGTGTTATCCTACCACCACATCCAAAACAGGGTGTCGTCCTACCATCGCAAGTTCACCATCATCGTGAGAGGTCAGTATATACCACCTCACCAAAATATATAGACCATCAAATAGTTTTCCATCCCTAGCTACACAAAATGTACGTCGTCCTCGTCCTCGTCATCGTCGTCGTCACCGCCATCGCCATCGCCATCGTCGTCGGGGATCATGCATGCTCACAGGCAGCACTACTCTAGTAGTAGTGCTTGCCCAGCCAGCTCCCGAGCCACAGCACCCTATGAGCGTCTGTCATGGCAACGAACCCAACACCCTGGGCCTTGTTGTCAAGTCGGTGACTGAGAGCTGCCATGAGATCCTCGTCGTTGATGCCACCCTGGGTCGAGGGGCTTGCACTCCCTGATGGTTGTTGCCACCTCCTTCACCACCACGGTCATACTGCAAAAGACATTGATCTCCTCCTCCATCAGACCTCCTCTCTTCCTCTTCCTATCATGCACGGGGTCAAATGTCTTGTCGAAGGGCTTATCGAAGGGCTTCTCGAAGTGCTTGTCAGGGCCATCAACGACCTCGACGTCCGGGGTCACAGGGAATTCTGCCATGGGAGAACCAAGAGGCTCCCCGAGCCCATGGCATGCTTCCCAGTTGCCAGACCGAAGGAGAATATGTGATGCATCTGGCTGTAGTTCTGTATGGGTGTGTTGAGGAACTCAGCGTCCCTTGGGAGGTCCTATGAATGAAACACAAGTGTTGTTAGTTGCTATTAGGAGTAGGCAATGGTGGACAATATGAAAAGGAAGAGGGCTGTGAGCTAACCGCGACATGGCCGGCGTAGTGCTTTGCCTCCAGAACTATGGAGCAAGTGTTCTCATCTCATGAGGTTCCACTAAGGTCTCTCAGCTTGGACACTTGGATCCATTGACCTCTCCACCTCCTCGTGTGGTTGTACACCTGGGTGGCGGACACGTCCTATCCATAGAACTCGAACACCTGCTTCGCAATGGTGTTCAAGTGCACTACCTTGAAGCCCTTGTCAGTCCTAACTCCACTAGAGATGAGCTCACACATCTTGTTCAGCATGAACGTGGACATGAACGGCTGCTACTTCATGTTGTTCGACCTACGATCCTTCTTTGCCTTTGCTGTTGCAGCGGCAGCAGCAGCAGGAGGAGTTTGCCGAACGAGCAGTACTGGCACATAGACAATGCCAGACGCGGACACCTCTAAATCAGGTGCCATCTAGGACATAGGCTGCGAATCCTAGACAAACGATGGAGGAAACTGGCTGTCCAACAGAACAAGGGCCTGACTAAGATCTTGCGTCTGCGTTGTCATGTCCTATAATCATAGCACGCATTGATAGTAAGTATAGAACACAACACGGCCTAAACGTAATCTGCTATCTGCACACATCACTATCATACTAAGCACATGGTTCATCGCTATCATACTAAGCATACTGGACAATCTATGAGCAGGAACGTACATCTACAATGAACAACATGCTACAAATGGACCATCAATTGTTACAAATCACATATGTAAGCACAAATCAACACAAGCACAAGGTTCAAGTTCAAACTCTACTACTAATCTAGCCTACCACATGTTTGAACATCTAACCCTACCACAAATTGCAACCGCAACATAGAAATCAACCACATGACTTCACAGATCAGAGCACTAATCAACCATGCATCTACATCAGACCCTAGTTGTAGCTCAGATCTAGATAGAAGGAACAGAGCGAAAGGGGGATTGAACTCACAGAGGCCATGGACGCGGCTCGAGGACGAGGGGGGAATAGTCATAGAAAATCACCGTCGGCCGGTGAAGAACCGCCGACGCCGTGGACCGTCGGCTGATGAAGATGCGTCGCTTACCTGCTCATCGGTGGCTATGCGCGTCGGAGGGAAATCTCAAAAGGGGGGAGAATGGTGGCAGGAGTTGAGGCGGTGAGGGAGGAGGCTAAATAGGGGCAGACTCGGTGATCAAACAATGGAGGAGGAAGGACATGATCATGATGGCTCCGATGACCGAATGCCGGAGGAAGAAGGAGACCATGATGATGGCTCTGGTGACCGATCAGAGGAGGGAGCTGTTGCAAAGTCTTGCGGGGTATATATATTAATTAAGTCTTGGCTCTGGTGACTAGCTAATTGATGCATTAATTATTTTAGTATGTACATATATCAATTAACTCTTCTTTCTTCTTTTTTAGCCCTCTGGATCGAGCCAAACTTCGGTAACGAGACGAGGCCCGAAGAAGAGGTTGCGCAAGGAGGAAAAGTTTACGACCAAAGCACTCGCGAACGATGGCCATCCGATTGAACCCAAGGGTAACAAGAACGCATTTTCTTCTTAGTGCGGAGGTATTGTTAGGGAGAACATCCCGATCAGCAACAAGCAATGGAATAAGCCTAAGGACGGCGACCCTGAAGGTGATTATGTCACCGATAGACAAAAAGATGATCTTTGGACCGCGCTGAAGGCAAATTTCACCCTACCACCAGAGGAGGATCCCAATAAGCCAGTTATAGAGCCACTAGTCAAGGCATGTGCTCTTAAGAAGATGGCACATCTATTTAGGAGGTGGAAGAATGAGTTGAAATCAAAGTTTGTCGACAAAGGGAAGACTCCAGAATTCACTGACCAATTTGAGAAGATAAGAGATTACTGGACCGCATTTGTGGACTACAAGACATCGGACAAGAGTAAGAAAATTTCAGAGACAAACAAGGTCAATGCTGCAAAGAAGCAGTATCACCATCACATGGGGTTAGGTGGCTATCTCAAAGCCCGGCCGTTGTGGGACAAAGCTGATAATGACCTGATTGCTAAAAACATCGTACCATAGACATATAACTGGCCAGACCGTTCAAGGAGATGGTTCTTTGGGGTTGGGGGAACTTTGGACCCTGAAACCGCGAAGTGCCGTTGGACATACAAGGAAATTGCAATACCCATGAACAAGCTTTAGAAGTATATCACCACAGCGCAGGAAGGGATGTTCATTCCCGACAGAGAGAAGGACGAGTTGAGTGAGGCCTTAGGGAATGCTGAGCACCCTAAACGAACACGAGGCACACCAGTCTCCGTTCGTGGAAGGTTGGGTTTCCCGACACAGGTGGTTACAGAAGCCGGGAGAGAAAGAGGAAAGCAGAGCTAAGAAAAATTCAAAAGCTCAATGGAAGACTACCAAAGCTAGAGGAAGCTGAGAGCCAGCGAGCTACCGGCCAACCATCTCAGTGGCACGAAGCTACCCCGCCATCTCAGTGGAGAAGCAGCGTCGCTTCCACAGAGCCCGTTCAGCCTGACTTCAGGTCTCCTAGCTACCCCGTGGATACTATCACGGAGGCTCAACATTGCTAGCTTACGACGAAATGCCGGAACCTCACTTTCAAGGTGGCTGTCGGCGCTGTTGCACCTCCTCGACCCAACGGAACTTTTCACTTCCGTCTGATTCCACATGGCTATGCTGTTGTGATGGTGGATGAAGTAATGAAGGAATTTGAGAAGCTCGAGCTTGACCACTGTACAAGTGAAGGAGAGAATAAGCTGGTTCGTCCCCTGAAGAGTACATGTCTATGGAAGAAGGAGTACATCAAGCTTCCAAACTGGATGCCTCCGCCTCCTCCTTCTCCTCAAGCGAATCAGGGCACTCCGGCTCCTACTCCTCCTCCTCCTCCTCCTCCGCCGAGTGATCAGGGCACACCGCCTCCTTCTTCGGCTCCTCCGACACGTGCGCGCACTCCGCCTCCTCCTTTGCCTAATCCGGCACATCAGAGCAGTACGCCTCCTCCTCAGCCTCGTCGGCAACGACGGAAAACAGACGCAACCACTCTGGCACCTCCAGCGCCTAGTAAGCAACGAAGAAAGGGAACCGCCGCCGCTCTGGCGGCTAGCAGTACAAGCATATGCAATAGGGGATACAGATACGGTCCATCTCTCAGGCCTCTGGAAAAGATACCATATGAGAGGAGCAAGTCTGAAAACGAGGAGATATGTCAGGCCGAATTGAGGGCCCATTTTGCAAACAAAACTCCACCTCCGAAGGAGAAGATAGATCCAGTGAAAGCGATGTGCACTATCGATGCCCTGAAGCGACCACCACCGCCTTCGCCGGATTCCAACTTTGACCACCGTATTAAAAAGACATATCAAGCTGCATGCCGTTCGGAAAGTACTTCCATTCATGCAAGGTTAGCAAAACGAAGAAGTGGGAAAAAAATTCCCCAGCTCGGCGAACAGGCGAACCAATCGTGCCCCCCTCTCAAGGTGTCTAGCGATATCATCGCTAATCATCCGGGGATGGTGCCCGGTACCAAACCTGGTGATTACTTGAGTGATGATGTACAATTTAAGCCATTGGAGGTGGACGAATTCCATTACAGGCACGGGCGGCCTCTCGTCAAACCTGATCATCCTCCTCTAACAACGATGATGCGAAAATTCCATGAATGGTATATGAAAACCTGCCACGAGTCTGGGACGGATTCTTTGATACTGTCAATTAAAGAGCAGCACGACCTCGTTGGAATGGAACTATTGAATATTGAATTTGAGGAGATATTTCAGTTATACAATCAAAAGGCCCTCGATAAAACAATCGTGACTTGCTACTGTCTGTAAGTACTAGTTCTGTAATTAAGTCTCTTTATGTATGTAGCTCAGCTCTTTTATAACATGTATATATAATTATCCTCACTACTATATTATGTAGATTGAGCATCGTCGAATGCAGAAAAGCACAAATCTATGACATTGGGTTCATTAACCAAAATGTCATACATGAGTATAATTTCCAAAAGTAACCCACACAAACCGAGGACAACTTGCTATAATCGTTGCTTAAAAATCAAAACAAAGGGACAATACTCTTTCCTTACAACTTCAAGTGAGGGTTACTGTCTTGTGCATATTCGGTTTCCCTTATTACTCGAGGTTTATACTAATGTAATTGATCAGTTATGCATGCGTGCACAACTTTCACTATATTCTGCTAGAGATTCAGCTTGAGCGGGGAGTAGTAACCGTCTTAGATTCGAAACGAAAAGATCCCCAGGAATATGCGGACATGACTAAAATTCTCCAGAAGTAAGTTTAATCGATCATTATCGCATCATATCGGCAACTTTGTTCATTTCCTGATATCAAGTAATTATTTTCTTTGTCTGGCAGGGTTTGGAAAGAGTTCACAACAATTGTTCTGGCACTGTCGGGGGGCTGCGATTTACACACCCGAAAGTAAGTACTACTAGATAGTTCCACACATCTCTCATTGATTCTAGTTTCATCAATACCATTTATCATGCTTGATTATCAGTTTGATTGAACTCTATTTCTCATAAAGTGCTTGTGGCAGGAAACCGGAAATAATTTATGTGGATACTACGTTTGAGAGTTCATCTACAACGCGACGACCCCTAAACGGGGCTACTCTGAAAAAGAATTTCAAGTGCGTAAGCAATAATATTCAAAAATTTATTTTATTACCATATATATGTATTGACCCTTTTCTTCAAATTAGATGTGGCAGATGCGGGATGAACTCCTACCACATGATCGCATAAGAGCAATTCAAGAAGAATTGGCGGGATTCTTTCTTGACCAGGTCATAAATAAAACCGGAGAATCCATCTGGAAGTTGACATAAGATGTTAGGGATTGTAAGAGATCTTATATTGTATATATGTAGATAGTAGCGTCGGATATATATACGAAAACTTGTTATACGACCAATCTCTCGGAGAAAGAGAGGTCGATCACTTCTATCTCTATATGTTCATGACGATCTTCTGTACTTAATGGTTCCTTCATTTGCTTACTAGCTAGCGTGTCGAGTTCTCTCTATAGTAGCTAGCGTCGACCAAGCACGAAGAACGAGAGGACACTTCTCTCTATCAATTAGCTAGCTATAACAATATTAAACTCCTAAATTAACCGTCCAAAACCCCCTAAACCCCCCTCCCTTTGAAAAAAAACAAGCAACTGTCAGATGCTGACGTGTGGATGCCTTTTGGTCCCGGTTGGTGTTACAAACCGGGACTAAAGGTACTCCTGCCTGGGCTCCCCGCAGAGGCCACGTGGAGCCCCTTCTGTCCCAGTTTGTAAGTGAACCGGGACTAAAGGTTTTGGACTTTAGTCCCGACCCTTTAGTCCTGGTTCCAGAACCGGGACAAATGGGCCTTACGAACCGGGACAAATGGGCCTTTTTCTACTAGTGAACCACCAGGAATGCGCGTAGACAAGCCGACGCCGGAGAATACCTAGCTGTCTCTGTGCCATGACCCACACACCACCACATCGTCGTAGCTCACCACACGCGGTGATCCACCCGGACACCGTCGCCCTAGCACACGTTGCATCCTTCACCCTGAGCCGCCCGCCGATGACCAAAACTAGATCCAGGCGGACCTGGCCGGTCACAGTCAACACACACCCGTTGTGCCCCCATGGCCCTCAAAGGCACCAAAGCAGAGGAGGGAGATGGAGCCCATTATCTCCCCCCCACCAGGCGGATACCAAGGTAGGGGTGGCCGCCCGAGACCCACGTCGCCTACCGCACGCCCCTCGTGATCGGATCTGGCCGGGGCAAACATGCCAGCTCTGCCCACCCCACCCAACCCCTCGCCCCCACGCGAGCACCTTCACAGCTCCGCTGACGTCGTCTAGCTAAGACGCGCTGCCATGCCTCACACCTCACGCGACACCCAGACCCGGGGTGATCCACCGCGTTTCTCGCCAGCCGTGCGAGCGGAATAAGAACTCCCCACCTCCACCGGCCAAGCATTTCCCGGTCGCGCCCACTGGCGGCGGTGAGGGAGGGGAGAAAAGTAAGAGGGCAGCCCGGCCGACAGTTATGGTTATCTCTGGGTGCCCCCGGGGGCATCGCCGGAGGAAGGGGAAGGGGTGCTATGTTTTGGCTTCAATGTATTTTTCTTATCCGCACATTGGTGAAAATCTAAAATGCGTCATATCACATTGGGTGCACCTATGAGGCGGTGTACATAGCCGGACTTTGACGTCTGGCCGACTCAGATGGACAAGAAAATGCGGACACATTGGGTGCTAGTTGGATCGCAACAAATTTTAACATGCTCCAACCATGAATTAATGAGAGCAACGTCTGAGATCATTTATATACTCTTACCTTCCATGTGAAAAGAGAAGTTAAGAGGAGCACCCTCTTTTCACACTCTTATCCTTTCTTTTCATATGAGTGGTAAGAGTATAATAATATGGGCAGTTGATCTCATTATTTAGTGGTCTGATTAACTATCACCTTCTTACTTCATATATATAAAAAATAAAAAAAGGTTGTTAAAATTTACTGGGTAAAAGAAAGCATGTTAAAATTGATCGCCTGTTGGAATTGGCCCCCGGTCATCTCTCCTCAGTCATACACAAACCACATGCCCCCACGCCACGCCACATCACATCACAGACGCGCAAAGGCAGTGGGAGAGCAAAGCCAAGCGGGACGCACGCACGCGCTCGCGCATTGGCTGCGCATCACGGAGAGCATGACAGCGCAGGCGGAGGAGACGCGGGCGGCGCTGCTGCTTCTCCACCTCCGCCCTGGGGAGGGCGCAGGTGCGCGGAGGAGAGCGGCGGCGAAGGGGTGTACCGCGGAGGGGCGCGCCGTGTGCGTCACCGGGGGGATATCGTTCCTCGGGCTCGCCGTCGTCGACCACCTCCTCCGCCACGGCTACTCCGTCCGCCTCATCCTCGAGACGCAAGGTTTGTCCGTTGCCTGCTTGGCCTCTGACAGTCTTACTGACTATTGTGTCATGAGGACCACTTCATTCTCTCCTACTCATTGCCTTGAGTAGCTGACGCTTCACGAACGCAGTTCGTATGGACAACATGAAATATTTCATACGATCAGATCGGTCAGATCACTCTCTTTGGAAGGCAAGAACCTACTGATTCATGCATAATGGATGCCCCATGTTTTACTCCCGCCGCTTCATACTTTCCTCCCTCATGCAAGAAAAGCGCCGGAATAGGGCGCTACATCGATCGTTCTACTTCATACATAAGCACAAAAATAATAATAATTAACAGTAGTCGTTCTCCGATGAATATTATTATCTGTCTCAATGGTTCAGTATGACATTATTTTGGAGTCCCCTTTATCATAATAATAATAATAATTAACTGTACGGGTGATTATTTTTCTGAAACTTGATGTGTTACACTCTTATGCGCTATTGGTACTATGCTGGCCTATTTTTAATACAAAAAATGGGGTTGCTGAACTTGAAGTAGCAACAGCAATATTAAAGATCGTTTTTTTAAAGGAGGAAAACCCCTGCCCTTTTCATTTGAATGATGCATGCATCCGCATTATTACTCTAAAATATCGCACAAAAGGTCTCTTATACATAAATTGATCTCACAAGATCCAAAGTATGATAAAAAATAAATGATAAATGTAACACAATTGGTAAATGTTTTACTAGATGATTACTGTCTTTCGCCGTGGCAGAGGATCTGGACAAGCTCCGGGAGATGGATGTGTTTGGTGACAATGGCCGCTATGGGGTCTGGGCTGTGAGGACAAATGCGATGGACCTTGAGAGCTTGTACCGAGCTTTCAACGGCTGCGTTGGTGTCTTCCACACCTCATCACTCGTTGATCTAGGGGGTATCTCTGGCTATACGGTGAGCTACATAACCTATATGAATGTTCCTTTGATAGGTAGATGAATGTCCCCAAAGTTTATCATAAAAGAATCATTCTTGCATTACGCTGAATAAGTTAGTCAGCTTATTTTGGTTGTTGGTGGAAGGAAAATTATGTTTCAATAGTGCCATTGGTCATATATCTGAAACTTTTGACACGTAACTTTTGGCTTCGCTCTTGAGGAAGGCAAGACGTATAGACTAAGGAATAGGTGGGTTTCAAACTGATTAGGACATATGATAGGGGGTGTCAACTTCATAAGGACTGTGCTAGTCTTCTAAAATCCAAATTACCGAGACAATGACAGAGATATAGTCAAGACTAACAGACAAGCAACACAACAGTCATATCAAATCCGTCGGCTATCATTTAATTTTATCGGGTATCTTTTGTCATCACAGAGTTGAAGTTTCATACTTCCTCCGTCCCAAAATTCTTGTCTTGGATTTGTCTAGATATGAAAGTATCTAGTCACGTTTTAGTATTTAGATACATCTATTTTTAGAAAATCTAAAACAAGAATTGTGAGACGGAGGGAGTACCTAATACCTGCACACACGTTGCAGTCAGTAATTCTGCAAGTTAGCCAGTAGTACTAATCTTCTAGAACAATTTTATTCTGGTGAAGTTTTTGGCCAATTTTTCTACCAGAATTAATTTTGATGTAAATATTCTGGTCAAATTCTTCCGCTGTAACACTGAAATCTCAAATACCCTATGTTTCTATTCTGCGCACAACTGCTTAAAATCGTAAATAGGCTTCGTTGATTGGGCTAGTAGCTTATGATAAATCATAATTTTTGTTCTACCTGTACTTCCGGTTTTACATATAGAATATGTTCAAACTTTGAATGAACGATAGAGCGTGTAAGTGGTGCAGACAGAGTAGGACTCCGAATTTCAAGCATCATCTAGCAACGGAGCACAACACTTGATTTAAACACCGAATTATGTGACCTTTATAAAAATGAGAAGACCTTCTTGAATAAAATAGTGTGAACACACCTTGTAAAGTTCTCGTAGAACATTGTTTGCTAGTTGAGACAGTTTTCATAAATAAATAAATAAATAAATGATAAAATACATCTTGGTTTCATACCACACTATTTTGGTTTTGCAAACAGCTTATTGTAATGTTCATTAGTCTAGGTTTTACTCCAAAGTTGCCTTGCCTTGCTTAACTTTTCAAACGTTAAGCTTGACAGAAACACATGGCGACTCTGGAAGCCAAAGCGGCAGAGCAGGTGGTTGAAGCGTGCGTGAGGACGGGGTCCGTGAGCAAGTGCGTCTTCACCTCGTCGCTGCTGGCCTGCGTGTGGAGGCAGAGCTACCCAAACCGCAGCCAGTCCCCCATCACCATCGACGAGAGTTGCTGGAGCGACGAAACCTTCTCCCGCGACAACAAGGTGAGAGATTCTGCTGAAGCTGTAGTAGGATGGCTCTCCGTTCTATATATGGATCAACATGCAACATACTGTATGTGACAGCGTGATCAAAACGAACTTTTTGCAGCTGTGGTTTGCTCTTGGCAAGACGATGGCTGAGAAGGCCGCGTGGAGGGCGGCACGGGGCCGGGACCTGAAGCTCGTGACAGTGTGTCCTGCACTCGTTACCGGGCCAGGTTTCCGCCAGCAGAACTCTACCCCTTCCATTGCCTACCTCAAAGGTCTCTTTGTTTGCCCAGTGTACGTGTTTGCATCAAGCGTGCTCACAGCTCACCGAACTGACAAACTGCTGTTACTTTCATCCGGACATACCAGGAGCGCACGCCATGCTGGCGGAGGGCCTGCTGGCGACGGCGGATGTGGGACGGGTGGCGGAGGCGCACGTCCGCGTGTACGAGGCGATGGGCGGCACCGCCGGAGGCAGGTACATCTGCTACGACCACGTCGTGCAGCGCGCCGAAGAGTTGGCGGAACTTGAGCGGCAGCTGGGGCTGCGGCCCAGGGCAGCGCCGCCGTTCCCAACGCGGAGCCATGGTGACCGGGCGGCATCGCCGTCGTTTGAGCTCTGCAACCGGAAGCTAGCGAGGCTCGTGGCCTCGTGGAGGCGGTGCACGCACGACGCGTACGACCAATAAAAGGTAGTGGCCGTAGCGGTAGCGAGTCAACGTGAGATGATGCGATGCTTCGACAACATGGTATGTTCGTGGTTGGAAGGTCGATCCAGCACGGTTTGGGTTGGACTGGTGGACTGGTGATGACACTTTGGCTATTTCTTTTTCGCTTCTTTTCTCTTACTGTTTTTTCCTCTGACGTCTCTATCTCGAAGCTCTGTCTTAATAATTGAGTCTTGGGACTGAGGATATCATCCTCTCCTGTAGAGTTTTTCATAAGGGCATTTTATTACTTAAAAGGTTTATTACACCTTGTCTCTGCATAACTGAGATGCACACAGTCAACTAAAGTACATTCATACAAATAAAAAAAATGCCGAAATACAAATAAACATGTGGAGTCTGTATAACACCTAAGCCATAGGAGGGCCAATCCTAAGATCATGTTGTTACCCATGTTGGGTAAAAGTATCCCTCGCCGTAGCCTCCGATCGTGTACACACCTCCGTAAACAGGCATTGATTATCCACACGTTTAGAGACGACCATAAGCAAAACGTTCCGATACATCTATAGATAACCTGCATAAGAGAAGTACTTTTACCATTAAAAACCTTATCATTTTTACTTAGGCAAAGCGACCAAATATCGGCAAGCGCTCCCACCCTAAGAAAAGTTCTAAACCTCTGTTCAATCCCATGTAACCAGTTGCCAAATATATTAACAACACCACAAGGAGGATACAAGCCATAAGCTATTTGGATGACTGGCCATGTAGAAGAACAAATGTTTCGTTGTCTCATCATGTTGATAAAAAAACACATTGCGCACTTCCATGCCAATTTTTCTTAATAAGGTTATCCTTAGTAAGACTGACTCCGCGACGAAGATACCATGCAAAGATTTTATTTTTAAGGGGTATCTTCATCTTCCAAATCTTCTTGTTATTATTAACTGGCACATCAGATTCGGGCAAAGCTCTGTACATGGACTCCATTGAGAATTGTCCATTCTCATGTAGATTCCAACGAAACACATCGGACCCTTGTGACAATTCCACCGTGGACAACCGCTGAAGCAGAGTGTTCCACAATTGTAGTCTGGATCGAATTAAGTTTCTTCTGAACGTCACATTTGGCGAAAGTCACTAGTAGAAAACAGACCTTTTGTCCACATCATTAGTCCCGATTGGGTTTTGAACCGGCACTAATGTGCTCATTAGTGCCGGTTCTTGACAGGCATCATTAGTGCTGGTTCATTCCAGACCTTTATTCTTGGTTTGTGCCACGAACCGGCACTAAAGGTGTGGTGGCAGGCTGGCGTCAGCCTGGGCCCCACGGGAACCTTTAGTCCTGGTTGGTGGCTCCAACCGCGACTATAGGCTAACTTTAGTCGTGGTTGGAGCCACCAACCGGGACTAAAGGTTCCCTATATTGAAACCCTACGGCACCAGCCCGAGCAGAGTCTTGTGTTCTTCCCCTTTCCTCTCATCTCTGTTCTTCCTCTCTTCCTCGAGCGCATCCTCCATTTTTGACAAAATTTGTCAAGATTTGGAGGCAACCCATCCATCCAAGTGTTCACAAAGGTTAGCAACTTTGTCCTTTCATCTCTCATTGCTAGATTAGCTCTTGCAATGCTCTATAATTATAGTAATTTGTGGGTTTTAGTTTGTATGTGGTAGTTTATTTCATTTATGCAATTTGAGCTCAAATTAACTTCTTACTTTGCATTTGTACGTGTGGTGTACTTAGTGCCTTCCCGTCCCCGTCCTAACCACCGTCGATCGCCCGCACCGTCCCGTCGCCGACACCACCTTGGTGTGCCTCTTGTTCTTATCCTTTTTATAATAAAAAAACCATGTTTGTAAGATTTCGTTACTTACTTGTATAGTTTTCTTACCTATATGGTTGTTTGTTATACATAGTGGCATGATTTTGAAATCTGTCCCCGTCGGCCCTCGTCCGGTTTATGATGCGGATGTGGTATATACTCTCTTTTATAACTCTTTGTTGCATTTTGTGTTCATGACAATTATGCCAATCAAGTTGACATAGATGTTTTTATCTAGGAGGTATGTGAACCGGAGATTCCAACCGACATAGATATTCTTGTCAAGAAGTTAAATTTAGTTGAAAAAGAAAACGAGTATTTGAAAGAAAAATTGAAAAGAGTTGAAGAAGAGAAGATGAAACTGGAGTTGTATCTTGCCGATGTCATTGATGATCGATCAAGATGGGTGCAATGCGCTTGAAGATTAGAAAATTTAAAAGATATGCCATCGATAGTAAGGCTTGGTATCACTATGTTGTTGGATCAATTGTTACCTTAGTTGCGATGTTGATCGCATTTGTTGTTGCATTTAAATGCTTTAGCTAGAGAGTTTATATGCTGTTTTGTGAGAACAAGTGTGTATGAACTTTATGTACGAACTTGTATTAATTTGGTCTTTTCGATGTTGTGTAATGAAGATGAGCCAGCAATGGATGTACGACGATCGATGCTCTCCCCAGTTCATTAATGGCGTGCATAATTTTTTGGTTGCGGCTGAGGCAAACAAGCGGCCAGATGGTTTGATGTATTGTCCATGTGCTGGCTGTAAGAATGATCAAAATTACTCTAACTCAAGAACCATTCACGTCCACCTATTTGAGTCCGATTTCATGTTCGGCTATAACTGTTGGACCAAGCATGGAGAAAGAGGGGTCCTAATGGATGAGAATGAAGAAGAAGAGGATGACGATAGCTATCGTGTCCATGGGTTCCATGAATATGATGGTACAACAATGGGGGAAGAAGCGGAGCCGACAATGCGGGAAGGAGCTAAACAAGAGGCATAAGATGAGCCTACTGATGATCTTGGTCGGACCATTGCCAATGCAAAGAGAAACTGCGCAAGTGAAAAGGGGAAGCTGAACTTGCAGCGTATGTTAGAGGATCACAAAAAAAGGTTGTACCCAAATTGCGAAGATGAAAATAAAGAGCTGGGTACCACACTGGAATTGCTGCAATAGAAGGCAGAGAATGGTGGATCTGACAAGGCATTTCAAAAGTTGCTGATAATGTTAAAAAAGAAGCTATCAAAGGACAGCGAATTGCCAGAGAGTACGTATGAAGCAAAGAAGGTTGTCTGCCCTCTAGGTTTAGAGGTCGAGAAGATACATGCATACCCTAATGACTGCATCATCAGATCGGCCATCATGACCCTGGTGATGTTGAGGGCGAGCGCCCCGGGAAGAAGATTCCTGCCAAGGTAATGTGGTATGCTCCTATAATACCACGGTTGAAAAGTTTGTTCCAAAACAAAGAGCATGAGAAGTTGATGCGATAGCACAACGAAGACCGTAAGAAAGACGGGAAATTGAGAGTGCCTGCTGACGGGTCGCAGTGGAGAAAACTCGAGAGAAAGTGGAAGGACTTTGCAAAGGATGCAAGGAACGTATGGTTTGGTTTAAGTGCAGATGACATTAATCCTTTTGGGGAGCAGAACAACAATAATAGCATATGGCATGTGACTCTATGTATCTATAACCTTCCTCCTTGGTTGTGCATGAAGCGGAACTTGATTATGATGCCAGTGCTCATACAAGGCCCCAAGCAACCCGGCAACGACATTGATGTGTACCTAAGGCCATTGGTTAAAGAACTTTTACAGCTGTGGAATAGAAAAGGCGTACGTGCATGGGATCCGAAAGATCAGGAGGAATTTGACCTACGTGCATTGTTGTTTGTAACCATCAATGATTGGCCTGCTCTCAGTAACCTTTTAGGACAGAGAAACAAGGGATACCACGCATGCACGCACTGTTTAGATGATACCGAAAGTATATATTTAGATAAATGTAAGAATAATGTGTACCTGTGGCATCGTCGATTTCTTCAGAGGAGGCATCCCGTAAGAAAGAAAGGCAAGCATTTCAAAGGTGAGGCAGATCACCGAAAGAACCCTCGCCATCGTACGGGTGATGAAATACTTGATATGGTCAAGGATTTAAAAGTAATCTTTGGCAAGGGTCGTGGTGCACAATCTGTTCCGAATGACGCTGACAAACGCGCACCCATGTGGAAGAAGAAATCTATATTTTGGGACCTACCGTATTGGAAAGACCTCGAGGTCCGCTCTGCAATCGATGTGATGCACGTGACGAAGAATCTTTGCGTGAACTTGCTAGGCTTCTTGTGCGTATATGGGAAGACAAAAGATACGCCGGAGGCATGGGAGGACCAGCAATGTATGCACGACAAGACGGCATGGATCCAAAGCAGTTTCAGGGTCATTCCAGCTACGCTCTTACCAAAGAAGAGAAGGAAATCTTCTTCGAATGCCTGCTCAGTATGAAGGTGCCCTTCTGGCTTCTCGTCGGATATAAAGGGAATAATAAGTATGGCAGAGAAAAAGTTCCAAAACCTAAAGTGTCATGACTACCATGTGATTATGACGCAACTGCTTCCGGTTGCATTGAGGGGGCTTCTACTAGAAAACGTTCGATTAGCCATTGTGAAGCTATGTGCATTCCAGAATGCAATCTCTCAGAAGGTAATCGATCCAGAAATCCTACCATGGTTAGAGAATGATTTGGTGCAATGTCTTGTCAGTTTCGAGTTGGTGTTCCCACCATCCTTCTTCAATATAATGACGCATGTCCTAGTTCACCTAGTCGAGGAGATTGCCATTCTGGATCCTGTATTTCTACACAATATGTTCCCCTTTGAGAGGTTCATGGGAGTCTTAAAGAAATATGTTCATAATCGTGCTAGGCTAGAAGGAAGCATCTCCAAGGGCCATGAAACAGAGGAGGTCATTGAGTTTTGTGTTGACTTTATTCCTGACATTAAGCCGATAGGTGTTCCTGAATCGCGGCATGAGGGCAGACTGGGTGGAAAAGGCACGCTAGGAAAGAATTCACTAATATACCGATACCGGCATTCTTTGGCGCAAGCACATTACACAATTCTACAAAGTTCCGCCTTGGTGGCTTCATATATCGAGCAACACAAGAATATTCTACGCTCCAAATACCCGGTGAAGTCTAACGACTGGATTACACATGAACAAATGGTGACTTCCGCCGGTTGGTTGCAGACAGGTCTCATGCATGACGACACTGTTGAAGATGACCTGTACTTGCTGTCCAGGTTACCATCTTCGACTATATTGACTTTCAAAGGGTATGAGATACATGGGAATACATTTTACACGATCGCCCAAGATAAAAAGAGCGCCAACCAAAACAGTGGTGTCCGCTTTGATGCAGCAAACAACAATGGGCCAAAGGATACAATGGGTACATAGCGAAGATATGAAAACTTGACTATGGACTTGATTTGAAGGTCCCTTTGTTTAGGTGCAAATGGGTCAATCTGTCAGGAGGCGAGGTAAAGGAAGACCCGTAGTACGGAATGACAACAGTGGATCTCAACAATCTTGGGTACGTAGACGAACCATTCGTCCTAGCCAACAGTAGGTTTTCTATGTGAAGGACATGTCTACCAAGCCGAGAAAAAGAAAAGATAAGGAAGCAAATACATCATGCGACGATCCAAAGCGCCACATAGTTCTTTCAGGGAAAAGAAACATCGTGGGAGTGGAGGACAAGACAGTCATGTCAGAAGATTATGAAAAGTTTCATGAAAGTGCTCCCTTCACAGTGAATGTTGACCCGAGCATCAAGTTAAACGATGAAGATTTTCTATGGTTACGACACAAAGGGACACACGCGAAGAAAAAGTTTTACACCCAAAGATCCCACTCTGGGATGTGACCGGCTTCTCTAGTTAGTTTCCGCACTTATATATCTAGAAAGTCCCACTTCGGACAAACTGAAGGGAATCTTTATAATACTAGTATACTTATGTGTTTTGTGCGTTCAGTATGCACCATTCGAAGGGAGGACACCAATTTTCAACCCTTTCCGACTTCATTTGCTATTTTTCATACATTTATTGATTTTTTTAGCTAAATGACCCTGAAATTGATAAGCACTACAAATGAACTCTGAAAGGGTTGAAAGTTGCCATGGTATCGTCATTTCACCCACATAGCATGTGTGCTAAAAAGTTGAGAGGGTTACGACAAAAACTGGATGCATTTTGTGTACAAAATGGACAATCTCTTTCGAAGTATCAGGGTTTCAGACGAAAACTCGCCTGTAACAAAGGCAATTCATTTTTTTAACTTATTTCAACTCCAGACTTTTTGTGCGTTCAGTATGCACCGTTCGAAGGGAGACCATCAATTTTCAACCCTTTCTGAATTCATTTGCTATTTTTCATGCATTACTGATTTTTTTGAGCTAAATGACCCGGAAATTGATAAGCACTACAAATGAACTCTGAAAAGGTTGAAAGTTGGTATGGTATGATCATTTCACCCACATAGCATGTGCTAAAAAGTTGAGAGGGTTACGGCAAAAACTGAATGCATTTCGTGTACAAAATAGACAATCTCTTTCGAAGTATTAGGATTTCACACGAACACTCGCCTGTTACAAAGGCATTTCATTTTTTAAGTTATTTCAACTCCAGACTTTTTGTGCGTTTAGTATGCACCATTCGAAGGGAGACCATCACTTTTTAACCCTTTCTGACTTCATTTGCTATTTTTCATGCATTTACTAATTTTTTTGAGCTAAATGACCCTGAAATTGATAAGCACTACAAATGAACTCTGAAAACATTGAAAGTTGGCATGGTATCATCATTTTACCCACATTGGCATGTGCTAAAAAGTTGAGAGGGTTACGGCAAAACTTGGTGTGCCATCATTGAATGTAATAAGTAGTATGTTATACATAGGATTACTGTGGTGCTTTGTGTTTTGTACCTCTTGATTTAGATCAGTGATGGTCTGCTGGATTTTTGTTATCATTCACTTACTGTGAAGGATCTGCACCATTTCGACATTATTTTATCATTTTATGGATAGACAAGCTTTGAAAGTATTGAACTCGAACATTAGCTGCGATAATAACCCTAACAAATGGTTGTGCATCCCATAAACTTACTGAAAAGTGGATGTTATGTAGTATGTTTTCAGGAGTCTAAAAAAATAATCAATGTACTTGGATTTCATTAAAAACACACCCAGAGGCTTTGGTTCTTTTACTCATGACCCATCCCAGTGTATATCTAGTGGTGTGCTGTCTATTTGGACAATATCCATGTTCTCTGGTCAATTTGTGTTCCAAAATGATTCTGTTTTACATGGTAAATTAAAACCATTCGAAATGTGTCGGTCATGAGCAATGTGCATGCAACCTGCCAAGATGACTAGAATTTGAGTTCCTTGCTTTGTTAGAAGGCATTCAAGTTCTTGATCGGGCCGATTGATTACTTGTGGGAGGTTTTAACCTCATTAAAATTCCTGGTGATAGGAATAGGCCCGGTGGAAGTATAAATGAAATGTTGCAGTATAAAATTTTCATTAATCACCTTCATGTAGTTGATATATACCACATAGAGACATAAGGTTCACCTCGAGCAATGTGTAGAATTCCCCACTTTTGGAATAGAAATTATATTGGTTCTTCTCCTCCCTTGTCTTGCCCATTATACATCTGATCATGCGCTTTGCTTTTATTTGCACCTCAACTTGGATTCCCAAGCATATGTATCCAGATTTGAGAATGCCTGGTTGGAGCATGATGGTTTCCTTAACCTTGTACTATTTACTGAGCACAACTGCATTTTTCGGCAGAAGCTTCTAAAATAATTAATGCTAAATTTAAATATCTTAGAAAGTCCCTTAAACTTTGGGAAAAAACTATCGGGTATGAAAGAAGCCATATCAGATCTTTTTTGTCTCCTGGATGCTCTTGAGAATACTAGGATGCTTTCCAGCAGAGAAATTCAGTTTAAAATATCTTTATAGGAGCACCACCACCAACTTCTTAAGAAACGAAAGTTTGTTTTATATAGCGAGGTACACGCTGTGAAACCTTGGCTGATATTTTTTTTTTCGTTTTTCAGTCCATAGTCTCTATTCAACATAGCAAGAACCACATCACATCTCTTTCCAATTCTCAGGGGTTAATAATAGCAAAAATATGGCTTGAACTCAAAATCGTGCTCTTGGTTTTATTTTCTCTTCCCATCTAATTTCTTACAATGATACATGGACTGCAGAAAGGGCTTTTCACTCTCTTAATCATGAACCCGTGCAACAGGAACAAGACACCAACGTTTTTTGACAGTCTCCTTATCTGGCATCTAATTCCTCGTCTTCTGTTATAGCATGTTGCTAGTCTCAACTGAAAAATTGCACCGCATCGACCTTAAGTATACTAGCACGGTGATTTTTGTGGGTTCCAATTTGCATCCCTAACTGACATGCCTTTATACTCTACAAACAAATAAATATTAATGTTGTTTCTCTCTATTTTTGCCTCCCTACCATGAGGGTGGTGTGGCTATTGAAGCTCAACAGGCTAGAGTCGAACTTATAGAGACTGAAATATCCAGAAGATATGCTGCCGACAAACTGTCTTTTACCTGATTTCTTTTTCAAAAAGAAGAAATACCCTTCACTCTGGAAAACGATGCACATAGCCACTTCATTATATTATTTTACAGAATTCAAGAAAATAAATACATGGATCAACACAAAGTCATGTGCCTGACAACTATTGTCACTACACTTACAATTTTATTGACGTGCCCTGAACCTCGCATGAACACACTACATCTATTCCAGTGGCCTCATCAAGCCGTCCACCGGCAAGTAGAGAGCACGTTCCCGTCCAGCTAAACCCAATGTGCACACCGCATGTGCGCGCCCTAGGATCAACCGCCACCATGTTCCGTCATCTTGCCATCTGGAGAGGTCAATGCTTGCATCTCGCTAGACCACACTTTCGTTGATGTCACCGCAATGTCACCATCCTGCACGTATCCATCCACAAGCACCCGTCATCAAAACTCCGTTGCGCCATGCCTTTGAGACCCCCGCCGGCCTTGCAGTAGATGTAACACCGCTCTTTCACTCGTGCCCTCCAACCAGCACCTGCTTCCAAACGATGCCCATAAGAGGGTGAACGGCATTGAAGGAGCCGTCGTCGTTCAATTCAGGAGACCTAAATCTATGGTTCACCCGAAATAACCCCAGCGTGGTTATACAACCTGCAACGACGATGCGTCGAAAAGTAAACGATGTAGAGACGTTGCCATCATTTGCAAAGACACTAGTGGCCACGATTTTCATCAGAAGCCACGTCGGCCCGATGCCTCGACCTCGCAGCTGGCTGGATCCGCGAGCATCATTGCCAGGTAGACGTACAGGGCCGTCCGATCGATGGTAGAGGACCTCTGGCCACCCCACACTGGTCCCATCACGTGGCCTCGGCCAGCCAAAGCCATTCCTCGATCGTGTCTTTTGCCTGATATTTCGGTGGGTTAAATATTTTCTTTCCTTCACTTCTAATTTCTCATTTAATTATTTGTCAACTTAAAACAACAGGTGAAATTTTGTTGAAATAAAACCCAACAAACTACTAATCCCACCCTGTTGTGATAATAAACAGAGTACTGGTACCCACATTTCACTGCACTTACTTAAGAGGAAATGTAGACTTGTCGATGATTTCTTCTCGTTCAGTCCATCGCACAACAATCCAGGACCAGGAGGTACCGAGTTCGTTGATCTGGCTGTTGAAATGTCTTTCCGCCAGCATCAAGCTTTACAGCACGACCCAACAACCCGAAAGTTCAGTTATTTAATTCGTCGGGACGTCATTTGTTGCTTAATCACGGCACTCCACTATAATGGGACGATAGTTACGCATCAGCGATCGACCTAACCAAGCTATGACCCGGGGCGGTCCTATGCAGGCACGGAAGTACTTGACATGTCCCGACGAAACCACAGCAAGTTAGCACCTAACAAGATGTGTTCATTCGTCAACCAAACACATACACATCAAAAAGATGACGAAATAAAGAAACACAACTTTAAGTTAACTGCTTTATTAGTCTTCCATTGCTTGTACATTTGCAACACACATTTAGATTGCTCTCTGTATTAGCAGCTTGACACACACATGTAAGCACCAATGTGTGCGCCGGCAGTAGTCTCAGTTTGGGCGCGCATGCAGTTGATCAATGGGAAATGGTTGTTGCCGGTCGATCGGCTAGCGTTTTGGCGAGTCGCAGGCTTCTCATCGTCCCGCAATAGGCTCCCTCGTGGGCCCGCAGTCACTTACCTCCTCTGCTTTTCGAATTTTAGTCTAAAAAGTCTACGTGCCTAGTGGAATTGTTAAAAAGGACCACATGCGGTACAAAATGATAGAAAAGACCACCTCGTTCTGGCGGCAGGCACGCCAGGTGACACGTGTCACCTGCCACCATGGCGCGGGAAGGCTGGCCCCGTCACCACGGCCCGAGGCGGCATGTCCTGCACCCGTTCTAGCCAGCGCCCGCAACGGAACGACGACAGAGACGTGGGGCCTGCCGTCATTGCCCCATGCGACAACCACTCTAGCATGCACGTGCCGAAAGTTGAGTCTGATGGCGCTGATTCCGAGACGCTGGCGGCATGGATCCGAGGCTGCCAGTACAGATTATTCGGTTGCGTGTCACTAGTAGAAAACAGACCTTTTGTCCACAACATTAGTTCCGGTCAGGTTTTGAACCGACACTAATGTGACTATTAGTCCCGGTTCGTGACGGGCATCATTAGTGTTGGTTCGTTTCGGACCTTTAGTCCCGGTTCGTAACCTTAGTGTCGGTTGGTGGCAGGCTGGTTTTAGCCTGGGGCCCCACGAAAACCTTTAGTCACGGTTCGTGCTACGAACCGGGACTATAGGCTCAACTTTAGTCCCGGTTTGTGTCACGAACCGAGATTAAAGGTCCCCTATATCAACCATTCGGCCAACCCGAGCTCTTTGTTATTCCCCTTTCCTCTCCTCTCTGTTCTTCCCCTCTTCGCCGAGCTCATCCTCCATTTTTGTCAAAATTTGTCAGGATTTGGAGGCACCCCATCCATCCAAGTGTTCACAAAGGTTAGCAACTTTGTCGTTTCATCTCTCATTGTTAAATTAGCTCTTGCAATGCTCTATAAGTATAGTGATTTGTGGGTTTTAGTTTGGGAGTATTTATATGTGGTAGTTTATTTGATTTATATGCAATTTGAGCTCAAATTAACTTCTTACTTTGCATGTGTAGGTGTGGTTTACTTAGTGCCTTCCCGTCCCCATCCTAACCACCGTCGACCGCCCGCACCGTCCACTCGCCGGCACCACCTTGGTGAGTCTCTTGTTCTTATCCTTTTTATATATAAAAAATCATGTTTGTCAGATTTAGATAGTTACTTATATAGTTTTCTTACCTATACGGCTGTTTGTTATACATAGTGGCCTGGTTTTCATATCCGTCCCCGTCGGCCCTCGTCCGGTTCATGAGTCGGATGTGGTATATACTCTCTTTTATAACTATTTGTTGCATTTTGTGTTTATCACAATTATTCCCATCAAGTTGACATAGATATTTTTATCTAGGAGGTATGTGAACCGGAAATTCCAACCGACATAGGTATTCTTGTCAAGAAGTTAAATTTAGTTGAAAAGAAAACGAGTATTTGAAAGAAAAATTGAAAAGAGTTGAAGAAAAGAAGATCAAACTGGAGTTGTATGTTGCCGATATCGTCGACAATCACAAGATCAACATGGATGCAATGCGCTTGAAGATTAGAAAATTTTTAAAATATGCCATTGATAGTGAGGCTTGGTATCACTATGTTGTTGATAGCATTTTTTGTTGCATTTAAATTCTTTAGCTAGAGAGTTTTGATGTTGTTTTATGAGAACAAGTGTGTATGAAATTTATATATCAACTTCTATTAATTTGGTCTTTTCGGTGTTGTGTAATGAAGATGAGTCGGCACTGGATGTACGACGACCGAGGATCTCCCTAGTTCATTAATGGCATGCATAATTTTTTGGTTGCAGCTGAGGCAAACAAGCGGGCGGATGGTTTTATGTATTGTCCATGTGTTGGCTGTAAGAATGGTCGAAATTACTCTAACTCAAGAGCCATTCACGTCCACCTGTTTGAGTCCGGTTTCATGTCCGGCTATAACTGTTGGACCAAGCATGGAGAAAGGGATACTAATGGAAGAGAATAAAGAAGAAGAGGATGAAGATAGCTATCCCGGCTATGGGTTCCATGAATACGATGGTAAAAAAAGGGGGAAGAAGCCGAGGCGGCAATGCGGGAAGGAACTGAAGAAGAGGCATCAGATGAGCCCGCTGATGATCTTGGTCGGGCCATTGCCGATGCAAAGAGAAACTGCGCAAGTGAAAAGGAGAAGCTGAAGTTGCAGCGCATGTTAGAGGATCACAAAAAGGGGTTGTACCCAAATTGCGAAGATGACAAGAAAAAGCTGGGTACCATACTGGAATTGTTGCAATGGAAGACAGAGAATGGTGTATCTGACAAGTCATTTGAAAAGTTGTTGATAATGTCAAAGAAGAAGCTACCAAAGGAAAATGAATTGCTCGACAGTACGTACCAAACAAAGAAGGTGGTCTGCCCTCTAGGATTAGAGGTGGAGAAGATACATGCATGCCCTAATGACTGCATCCTCTACCATGATGAGTACGAGGATTTGAATGCATGCCCGGTATGATGTGCATTGCGCTATAAGATCGCTCACGATGACCCTGGTGATGTTGACGGCAAGCAGCCTAGGAAGAAGATTCCTGCCAAGGTGATGTGGTATGCTCCTATAATACCACGGTTGAAACGTTTGTTCCAAAACAAAGAGCATGCCAAGTTGATGCGATGGCACAACGAAGACCGTAAGAAAGACGGGAAGTTGAGAGTACCCGCTGACGGATTGCATTCGAGAAAAATCTAGTGAAAGTGGAAGGATTTTGCAAAGGACGCAAGGAACGTATGGTTTGGTTTAAGTGCAGATGGCGTTAATCCTTTTGGGGAGCAGAACAATAATCATAGCACATGGCCTGTGACTCTATGTATCTATAACCTTCCTTCTTGGTGGTGCATGAAGCGGAAGTTCATTATGATGACAATGCTCATCCAAGGCCATAAGCAACCCTGCAACAGCATTGATGTGTACCTAAGGCCATTAGTTGAAGAACTTTTACAGCTGTGGAATTGAAAAGGTATACATGCATGGGTTGTGAAGGAACTAGAGGAATTTGACCTACATGCATTGCTGTTTGTAACGATCAATGATTGTCCTGCTCTCAGTAACCTTTCAGGCCAGAGAAACAAGGGATACCATGCATGCACACACTGTTTAGCTGATACCGACAGTATATATTTGGATAAATGTAAGAAGAATATGTACCTGGGGCATCTTCGATTTCTTCAAAGCAGGTATCCTGTAAGAAAAAAAGGCAAGCATTTCAAAGGTGAGGCGGATCATCGGAAGAAGCGTCTCCACCGTACTGGTGATGATATACTTGATATGGTCAAGGATTTAAAAGTAATCTTTGGAAAGGGTCCTGGCGCACAATCTGTTCTGAATGACGCTGACAAACGCGCACCCATGTGGAAGAAGAAATCTTATTTTGGTACCTACCCTATTAGAAAGACCTCGAGGTCAGCTCTGCAATCGATGTGATTCATGCGACGAAGAATCTTTGCATGAACCTTCTAGGATTCTTGGGCATGTCTGGGAAGACAAAAGATACACCGGAGGCACGGGACGACCAACAACGTATGCACGGAGAAGACGACATGGATCCAAAGTAGTTTGAGGGTCATGACAGCTACGCTCTTACCAAAGAATAAAAGGAAATCTTCATGGAATGCTTGCTCAGTATGAAGGTCCCGTCAGGCTTCTCGTTGAATATAAAGGGAATAATAAATATGGTAGAGAAAAAGTTCCAGAACTTAAACTCTCATGGCTGCCATGTGATTATGACACAACTGCTTCCGGTTGCATTGAGGGAGCTTCTGCCGGAAAACGTTTGATTAGCTATTGTGAAGCTATGTGCATTCCTGAATGCAATCTCTCTGAAGGTAATCGATGCAGAAATCCTACCAAGGTTAGATAATGATTTGGTGGAATGTCTTGTCAGTTTTGAGTTGGTGTTCCCACCATCCTTCTTCAATATCATGATGTACCTTGTAGTTCACCTAGTCGAGGAGATTACCATTCTGGGTCCTGTATTTCTACACAATATGTTCCCCTTTGATAGGTTCATGGGAGTCTTAAAGAAATATATTCGTAATCATGCTAGGCCATAAGGAAGCATCTCCAAGGGCCATGAAACATAGGAGATCATTGACCTTTGTGTTGACTTTATTCCTGACATTAAGGCGATTGTTGTTCCTGAATTGTGACATGAGGGCAGACTGGGTGGAAAAGGAACGCTAGGAAAGAATTCACTAATATGCCGAGACGGGCATTCTTTGGTGCAAGCACACTAGACAATTCTACAAAGTTCTACCTTGGTGGCTCCGTATATCGAGCAACACAAGAATATTCTACGATCCAAACAACCGGAGCAGTCTGACAACTGGATTACACATGATCAAATGGTCACTTTTGCCGGTTGGTTGGAGATACGTCTCATGCATGACGACACCGTTGAATATGATCTGTACTTGCTGTCCAAGTCACCATCTTCGACTATATTGACTTTCAAAGGGTACAAGATAAATGAGAATACATTTTACATGATCGCGCAAGATAAAAAGAGGGCCAACCAAAACAGTGGTGTCCACTTTGATGCAGCAAACATCAATGGGCCAAAGGACACGTATTATGGCTACATAGAGGAGATTTGGAAACTTGACCCATGTGGAAGAAGAAATCTTATTTTGGTACCTACCCTATTGGAAAGACCTCGAGGTCTGCTCTGCAAGAGATGTGATGCACGCGATGAAGAATCTTTGCGTGAACCTTCTAGGATTCCTGGGCGTGTATGGGAAGACAAAAGATACACCGGAGGCATGGGAGGACCAACAACGTATGCACGGAGAAGACGCCATGGATCCAAAGTAGTTTCAGGGTCATGCCAACTATGCTCTTACCAAAGAAGAGAAGGAAATCTTTTTCGAATGCCTGCTCAGTATGAAGGTCCCATCGGGCTTCTCGTCGAATATATAGGGAATAATAAATATGACAGAGAAAAAGTTCCAGAAACTAAACTCTCATGGCTGCCATGTGATTATGACGCAACTGCTTTTGATTGCATTGAGGGAGCTCCTACCGGAAAACGTTCGATTAGCCATTGTGAAGCTATGTGCATTCCTGAATGCAATCTCTGTGAAGGTAATCGATCCAGAAATCCGACCAAGGTTAGATAATGGTTTGGTGCAATGTCTTGTCAGTTTCGAGTTGGTGTTCCCACCATCCTTCTTCAATATCATGATGTACCTCCTAGTTCACCTAGTCGAGGAGATTACCATTCTGGGTCCTGTATTTCTACACAATATGTTCCCCTTTGAGAGGTTCATGGGTGTCTTAAAGAAATATATTCATAATCATGCTAGGCCATAAGGAAGCATCTCTAAGGGCCATGAAACATAGGAGATCATTGACTTTTGTGTTGACTTTATTCCTGACATTAAGCCGATTGTTGTTCCTGAATCGCGACATGAGGGTAGACTGGGTGGAAAAGGCACGCTAGGAAAGAATTCACTAATATGCCGGGACGGGCATTCTTCGGCGCAAGCATACTAGACAGTTCTACAAAATTCCGCCTTGGTGGCTTCGTATATCAAGCAACACAAGAATATTCTACGCTCCAAACAACCGGAGCAGTCTGACAACTGGATTACACATGATAAAATGGTGACTTTTGCCGGTTGGTTGGAGATACGTTTCATGCATGACGACACTGTTGAATATGAACTGTACTTGCTATCCAAGTTACCATCTTCGAGTATATTGACTTTCAAAGGGTACGATATAAATGATAATACATTTTACACGATCATGCGAGATAAAAAGAGCGCCAACTAAAACAGTGGTGTCTGCTTTGATACAGCAAACATCAATGGGCCAAAGGACACATATTATGGCTACATAGAGGAGATCTGGAAACTTGACTATGGACTTAGTTTGAAGGTCCCTTTGTTTAGGTGAAAATGGGTCAATCTAACAGGAGGCAGGGTAAAGGAAGACCCGTAGTACGGTATGACAATAGTTGATCTCAACAATCTTGGGTACGCAGACGAACCATTCGTCCTAGCCAATGATGTGGCGCAGGTTTTCTATGGGAAGGACATGTCTACTAAGCTGAGAAAAAGAAAAGATAAGGAAGCGAATACATCATACGATGAACTAAAGCGCCACACAGTTCTTTCAGGGAAAAGAAACATCGTGGGAGTGGAGGACAAGACAAACATGTCAGAAGATTATGAAAAGTTTCATGAAAATTGCTCCCTTCACAGTGAACGTTGACCCAATCATCAAGTAGAATGATGAAGATTGTCTATGGTTACGACGCAAAGGGACACACGCGAAGATAAAGTTTATGCCCAAATATCCCACTATAGGATGTGACCGGCTTCTCTAGTTAGTTTCCAGCTTATATATCTGCAAAGTTCCACTTTGGACAAACCGAAGGGAATCTTTATAAAGTAGTGTACTTATGTGTTTTGACATTTGAAGCGCGAAGAAATATTATGTCAAAGTACCAGGGTTCAGACAAAAACTCATCTGTTATAAAGATATTTCATTTTGTTAAACGTATTTCAACTCTAGACTTTTTGAGCATTCAGTATGAGCCATTTGAAGCCACGTCATCAATTTTCAACCCTTTTTGAATTAATTTGCTAGTTTTCATGCATGTACTGATATTTTAATCTAAATGACCCTGAAATGGAAAAGCACTACAAATGAACTCGGAAAATGTTGAAAGTTGGTATGGTATCATTATTTAACCCACATAGCATGTGCTAAAAATTTGAGAGGGTTATGGCAAAAACTGGTCACACTTCGTGTACAAAATGGGCAATCTATTTCGAAGTATCAGGGTTTCTGACGAAAACATGTCCGTTACAAAGGCATTTATTTTTTTAAAATTTATTTCAACTCCAGAGTTTTTCTGCGTTCAGTATGCACCATTCGAAGCCACATCATCAATTTTCAACCCTTTCTGACTTTATTTGCTATTTTTCATGCATTTACTAATTTTTTGAGCTAAATGAACCTGAAATTAAAAAGCAATACAAATGAACTCTGAAAAGGTTCAAAGTTGGCATGGTATCATCATTTCACCCACATAACATGTGCTAAAAAGTTGAGAGGGTTACGGCAAAAACTAGATGCACTTCGTGTACAAAATGGGGAATCTCTTTAGAAGTATGAGGGTTTCAGACAAAAACTCGTGTGTTACAAAGTCATTTCATTTTTTAAATAACCTAATAAATAAAAAATTGAATATAATGATTAAACACAGTAATATTAAATAGCAGAAAAAAGAATCACAGGAAAATCTAATTTTGAAGTAAAGTTATTTACAAACTAGTGATTCACACAGATTTCAAATAATTCAAATTTAAACTATTCAAATTTGAAAACTAATAGCACTACCAGAAAGTTTATAATTATTTTTACCTAAAGCAAGAAGATTCACAAAGAAACTCTAAATAAAGCAAAAAAACAACTCAGAAAATTAGGAATAAATAAAGCAGAAAACAAGAAAACAAAAATTATATTTTAAAAAAGCGCACCTATTGGGCCACCACGGCCTGCATACGATTAGAAATCCAACTTCTAGTTGGGCCAGGATGCAGGCCCGTATGGCCCAGTAGGCCCCACAGGGCGGTAGAGGTGCGGTAGGCCCGAAAGGCCTGCATTAGAGAGGAGCTCGACACGGTAGTTGCGGCGGGGCTTATAAACCGGTGCGAGCTCCTCTCAACTAGCGAGGTGGGACTAAACATCCACCGCTCCCCTCGCCTGGCATACCACCTTTAGTCGCGGTTGGTGGCTCCAACTGCGACTAAAGACCCCCCTTTAGTCACGATTGGAGCCACCATTCATGACTAAAGGTAAATTTCATCCAGTCCAAGCGACGGGAAGCCGGACCTTTAGTCGCGGTTGGTGGTTCCAACCGCGAATAAAGGTGACCTTTAGTCACGGTTGGTGGTTTTGCCATCGCCGCCCCTCCTGGACCTCGCGCGCCGTCGCCCTGCTGTAAGCCCCTGCCACCATGGCCGCCCCCTCCCATCGAGCCCGCACACACACTCACACATGCATGAACACACACACACGTTTTCAATTTAGATGTTTTTCACTAGTATATTGTATGTATGAATGCATGTTAGATGGATATAATTAGTTTTTAATTAGTATAGATTTTTTTATATAATGTTCTTTTTCTGTTTTTTAATGGATGTATAGAAGTATGCTTCATTAGTGTTTCTTTTTCTGTTCTTTTAATTTTATATAATGTTGTATATCATAGTATAGGAAAAAATTGCATATCGGAAAAAGTTGACCATATATATATATATTTGTTAAAAGGACTATAGATAAGTGGGAAAAGTTTTGGAATTTTGTGAGAAAGAAATATTATTAGGCTAATTTTAACCTATGAATGGGACATTATAATTGAAAAGGGGATATTTTGCACACAATGTCCTAATAAGACATTGCATATATAGGATTTTTTTTCATAAGATATTTTTCTCGGAGTCAACAATGTCCGGCCCGCATCCTCTTCGTCGACTCATTTGGGACGAAGTCCTGCTTCAGAGGGGCAACGTTCGGGACTAGGCTCCGCCGGGCTGGCACTGGGAGGTGCTACCTTCAGGGGCACGCAACTTGGTGAGGAAGCCGACCCCGGGTCCCGTCGTCGACCCGGAGATTCTTTGGTGGCGTTCGCGTGGGCTACTTTCGGTGTGGAGGCAGCTGGCCCCGCCAGAGGTCGTACGTCGCCGTGTCAGGGAGGAGGATGAGATCGTCCATCGCTACATGGATCCGTTGGACGTTAGGTTCTCCAATACCTGGCAGGTTCTTCAGGGATCTCAGCCGAGCTATGATCCTATGATGGTTCCTTCTCTTTGGGTGTCCTTCGCCCGCGCCTCAGGAACCCCGAGTGAACTAGATTCTTTGATAATATTCGATCGGTATTAGCTAGTGATGTTATAAATATATAAATATTCGAGATGTATTGGTGATAATACTCGAGATGTATTCGAGATTATATTCGATAATATTCGAGATGATTTATTCAAGATTATATTTGATGATGCATATTATATGAATTATTCGAGATGCATATTATGTACTATGATTCAGTTTTCCTTATTGATTGCATGCATTCTAATATGAATACTAAATATTTTTATATTTCTTCTGGGTTAGTTAAATAAAAGCTACGGACAATACCGACATAGAAGAAGAAGAGGCTCTGTTCAACATCATACGCTCCCCGAGCCCAGAGCATGAACCCGATCAAGCAAATCTTCTACAAGCGACAAGGTAGTTCGAGGCCCGGCCAGAAAGTTGGACCCTCACGTAAAGTTCAACATCGATCCATAAAAACATCAACTGGCGAACCGCTTGAACCTAGGAAAAATGCGACCAAGTTCAAGAATCAATGCGGAGTTATTGACTGGGACCAAATCCCGATCTCTGTTCAAGATTGGAAAAAGCCAGCAAAGGGAGATCGAGCTGGAGTTACTTTTGTCGACGAAAGTGCAAAATATGTGCTTTGGACCGAGCGGATGTCACATTTCACACTACCAGATAATTTGACAGATGCAAATCTAAAAAAAGTCAGAAACTATGCTCTTAAAAAGATGTCGATCGCATTCAGCACCTTCAAGAAAAATGCATGGGCTGCGTACGTCAAATCAAACAAGAAGACTCAAAAATTCGAGGGGGTACTGGTGAAAGCAAAAGATCACTGGGACGATTTCGTGAAGTTCAAGGACTAGCTAAGGAACGGTCGAAAAAACAAGATTAATGCTGCAAAAAGGGAGTGGCACCATACTCTGGGGGCCAGGTGGCTACCAGACGGCCCTACCTAAGTGAAATCAATCCGAACAAGAGATGATTAGTGCAGGGTTCACTCCAGTTACACTGACCTGGCCCCCAGGTGCAGGACATGGTTTCATGCGCATGGGGGGCGGGGGAGTTGGACCCAGAGACAGTGGATATTATGGTTAAGGCAAGTCTTAAAGGAGTGACAGACGGAAGGTGACATCTGGATATCACGCGCTACAACTTGACATTCTTGGAGGTGACAAGGAGAGAACACTCGGAGAGGCCATACATAGTATCATTCTATGGAAAAAGGATTGCATCGTCTTTCCAAGGCCACCGACTCCTTCTCCTCAAAGTCTGCCGCCGTGTCAGTCGACTCCACCTCCTCCAAGTCCGGCACCACGTCAGCCTACTCCTCCTCCAAGTCCGGCACGGCGTCAGCCAACTCCTCGTCCTCCTCCGAGTCCATCACCGCATCATCCTACTCCTCCTCCATGTACGGCACGGCGTCAGCATGCTCCGTCGACTCCAAGTCCGGCACCGCGTATGCCGTCTCTGCCGACTCAGCGTGCTCTGTCGCCTAAGCAACAGTGGAAGAGAGAGGTCGCAACTATGACGGCTAGCGGTATAACAGGCAAGAAATTCAAATATGGTCCAAGCCTCAAGCCTCTTCTGAAGTTGCCTTACCACCTGACTGAGGAGGAACTCGACACCGTAGTGGATGCAAGAATAAAGGCCCATTTTGGACCGAAATCTCCCCCGCCACCAAAGGAGAAAGTACCTAAGCATGTCTCACAACACTTTATTGATATGGCTCGACCGACTGTCAATCGGAAGGACTGTGACTATGTGCGGTCTATCAAGAAGTCATTGTTGGGGAATGTTGCATGGGAAACAAAAAAATTCTATGCACACGCAAGATCTATCCATGGTGATGAGCATCTACGAGAGGGAGAGTGGATCTACATACCCTTTTAGATCGCTAAGCGGGAAGCTTTAAGAAACGCGGTTGATGTAGTCGAACTACTTCGCGATCCAAATCGCCGAGTGTCCCGCAATCCCATCACGATCCGTCCTACAACCCAATCACGATTCGTCCCGCGATCTCATCACGATCCGTCTCGTGATCCAATCACTGATCATCACACGATCACGGTCCATCCGATCTAGCACCGAACGGACGACACCTCCGCGTTCAGCACACGTATAGCTCGATGATAATCTTCGCCTTCTTGATCCAGCAAGAGGGAGAAGAGAGGTTGATGAGTTCTCCGGCAGCACAATGGCGTGATGATGCTGGTGGTGGTGAACTAATGCTGCAGGGCTTCGCCTAAGCACCGTAGAACTAATCTAAAGGAGAAACAGATCTTGAGGAGAGGGTAGCACATGGCAGATTTCCGTGTCTCAAAACCCTCAAAACCTCTAGTATATATAGGAGGAGGGAGGGAGGAGGCTTGGCGCACAAGGAGCCAGCCCTTGCCCTTGGCGCAAGGAGGAGAGGAGGAGTCCTCCTCCAATCCTAGTAGGATTAGGACTCCTCCTTCCCACTTGGAAACTCTTTCCACCTTGTGTTTTGCCTTCCCAATCCAGTCTAGCCGCATGGGCCCTTATAGGAGGCTTCGGCTAGCCCACCAGGGGCTGGTTTACCTCCTCCCACAGCCCATGTAGCCTCTTGGGTCGAGACACTTCTCCCGATGATCCCCGGGTACCCTCCCGGCACTCCCGGTACACTACCGATGATCCTGAAACTTTTCCGGACACCAAAAAAGGACTTCCTATATATCAATCTTTACGTCCGAACCATTCCAAAGATCCTCGTGATGTCTAAGATCTTATCCGGCACTCCGAACAACCTTCAGGCACCACCATACATAACTCTATACTACCGAAAGGTCACCGAACCTTAAGTGTGCTGACCCCGCGGGTTCGAGAACTATGTAGACATGACAGAGACACCTCTATGGTCAATAACCTATAGCGGAACCTGGATGCCCATATTGGTTCCTACATACTCTACGAAGATCTTTATCGGTTGAACCTCTATGTCAAGGATTCAGTTAATCCCGTATTCTGTTCCAGCTTTTCTTCGGTATGTTGCTTGACCGAGATTCGATCATCGGCATCACCATACCTAGTTCAATCTCGTTACCGGCAAGTCTGTTTACTCGTTTCGTAATACGAGATCCCATGCCTAACACTTAGCCATATTGCTTGCAATGCTTATTGTGACGTCGTATTATGGAGTGGGCCCTGAGGTACCTCTCCGTCACATGGAGTAACAAATCCCAGTTTTGATCCATGCCAACCTAACAGACACCTTCGGAGATACTTGTAGAGCACCTTTATAGTCACCCAGTTACGTTGCAACGTTGGATACACACAAGGTACTCCTCCGGTGTCAGTGAGTTGCATGATTTCATGGTCAGAGGAACAGATACTTGACATGCAGAAAACTATAGCAATAAACTGACACAATCATATGCTACGTTTATAGTTTGGGTCTTGTCCATCACATCATTGTCGTAATGATGTGATCCCATTATCAAATGAAATCTCATGTCCATGTCTAGGAAACCTTAACCATCTTTGATCAATGAGCAAGTCCATCAGAGGCATACTAGGGACATGGTGTTGTCCATGTATCCACACATGTATCTGAGTTTCCGATCAATACAATTCTAGCATGGATAATAAACGATTATCATGAATAAGGAAATATGATAATAACTAATTTATTATTGCCTCTGGGGCATATTTCCAACAGTCTCCCACTTGCACTAGACTCAATAATCTAGTTCAAATCACCATTTTATTCACATTGTTATGAATCTAACACTCAATGAGTTCTGGGGCTCGATCATGCTTTGAATTTGAGAGAGGTCTTTTAGTCATTGCGTCTGCGACATTCAGATATGTGTGCACTTTGTAAATGTCTATGTCATTATGTAAATACTGCTACTACACTGTACTTGGAACCATTCCAAATGACTGCTCCACTATATGTATCCGTATTGCTAATAAGAGTCATCCGGATTGGCGTTAAAGCTTGTACCGACATACTCTTTAGGACGAACTCTTTATCACCTCCATAATCGAGAAACATCTCCTTAGTCCTCTGGTTTCTAATGATAACTTTGACTTTTGTACAATGATCCACTCCTGGATCACTCTTGTACCCCTTGACAGACTCATGGCAAGGCACACACCAGGTGCGGTACACAACATGGCATAATATAGAGCTTATGGCTAAGGCATAGGGGACAAAATTTCTCCTTTCTCTTTCTTCTGCCTTGGTCGACCTTGGAGTCTCACTCAACTTCACACCTTACAAATCAGGCAAGAACTCTTTGTTTGAGTGATCCATTTTGAACTCTTTCAAAATGTTGTCAAGGTATGTACTCATTGAAAGTCTCATCGGGTGTCTTAATCTATCTCTATAGATCTCGATGCCCAACAATTAAGTAGCTTTATCTAGTTCTTCCTTTGAAAAACTCTTTTTCAAACAACCCTTGATGCTTTGCAGAAATTTTACATCATTTCCGATCAACAATATGTCGTCCACATATTCTCATCAGGAATTCTATAGTGCTCCGACTCACTTCATTGTAAGTACAAGTTTGTCATAAACTTTGTATACACTCAAAAACTTTGATCACCTCATCAAAGCGTATATTCCAACTCCGAGATGCTTGCTTCAGTCCATAGAAGGATCACTGAAGCTTGCACAACTTTAGCATCCTTAGGACTGACAAAACCTTCTGGTTGTATCTCATACAACTTTTCCTCAAAGAAGGAAACGATGTTTTGACATCCATCTGCCAGATTTCATAATTGAAAAATGCAGCAACTGCTAACATAATTTCAACAGACTATAGCATCGTTATGAGTGAGAAAGTCTCATCATAGTCAACTCCTTGAACTTGTCAGAAAGTTCTTTGCGACAAGTCAAGCTTTATAAATGGTGACATTCATCATCAGCGTCTGTCTTCATCTTAAAGGTCCATTTGTACTCAATGACCTGCCGTCCAACGGGAAAGTCTACCAAAGTCTATACATGGATCCTTTCTCAGATCTCATGGCCTCTAACCATTTGTCGGAACCCAGGCCCATCATCGCTTCTCCATAGTTTGTAGGTTCATCGTTGTCCAACAACATGACCTCTAAGACAGGGTTGCCATACCACTCAGGAGTAGTACGCGTCCTTGTCGACCTACGAGGTTCGATAGTAACTTGATCCGACGCTTTATGATCATCATCGTTAACTTCCTCTTCAACTGAAGTAGGCTCCATAGAAATATCTTTCTGTGTTGTGCTACTCTGTGGCCTAAACAAAGGTTGAACAACCTCATCAAGTTCTATCTTCCTCCCACTCAATTCTTTCGAAAGAAATTCTTTCTTGAGAAATGACCCATTTTAGCAACGAACACTTTGTGCTTGGATCTAAGATAGAAGGTTTACCCAACTGTTAAGTTAGGGTATTCTATGAAGATGCATTTGTCCGCTATGGGTTCGAGCTCATTAGGTGAAAACCCTTTTTCACATAAGCGTCGTAGCCCCAAGCATTAAGAAATGACAACTTAGGTTTCCGTCAAACCAAAAATCATACGGTGTCATCTGAACGGACTTAGATGGTGCCCCTTTTAAAGTGAATGTAGTTGCCTCTAATGCATAGTTCGGACCATATCCAATAGAACACGACTACGACGTTTGGACACACCATCACACTATGGTGTTCCAAGTTTTATACCAAAGTCGTAACTCAGATATTCACCTCCACGATCATATCGTAGACATTTTATCTTATTTTCACGATGATATCAAACTTGACTCTGATTTTTCTTGAACTTTTCAAATGATTTTGACTTGTGCTTCATTAAGTAAATATACACTAAATCTACACAAATCATCAGTGATGGTAAGAAAATAACGATGTCCACCGCACGCTACAACACACATTAGATTGCATACATAAATATGTATCATTTCCAATAAGTCACTTGCCCGCTCCATCAAACCGGAAAATGGGGTCGTTAGTCATCTTACACAATAGGCATGGTCCGCATGTCTCAACCGATTCAAAATCGAATGAGTCCAAAGATCCATCAGCATGGAGTTTTCTTCATGCGCTTTACACCAATATGACACTTAGCGGCTATGCCACAAGTATGTGGTACTATCATTATTAACATTGTATCTTTTGGCATCTATGTTATGAACATGTGTATTACTACGATCAAGATTCAACAAACCATTCTCGTTGGGTGCATGACCAGTGAAGGTATTATTCATGTAAACATAATAACCATTATTCTCTTATTTAAATGAATAACCGTATTGCAATAAACATGGTCTAATCACGTTCATGCTCAATGCAAACAGCAAACAACATTTATTTAGGTTCGTCACTAATCTCGAAGGTAGAGAGAGCGTGCGATGTTGATCACATCAACCATGGAGATATTTCCAACACACATCGTCACCTCACCCTTAGCTAATCTCTGTTTATCCCGTAGCTTTTATTTCAAGTTACTAACATTTAGCAACCGAACCGGTATCCAATAGCCAGGTGCTACTACGAGTACTAGAAAGGTACATATCAATAACACATATATCAAATATACTTCTGTCGACGTTGCCAGTCTCCTTATCTACCAAGTATCTAGGGTTGTTCCGCTTCAGCGACCTTTCTCCTCATATTAGAGGCACTTAGTCTCGGGTTTGGGTTCAACTTTGGGTTTCTTCACTGGAGTAGCAACTGACTTGTCGTCCATGAAGTTTCCCTCCTTGCCCTTGCCCTTCTCGAAACTAGTGGTTTTACTAACCATCAACACTTGTGCTCCTTCTTGATTTCTACCTTTGCGGTGTCAAACATCACAAATAGCTCAGGGATCATCATTTCTATACCTGGCATTTCATAGTTCATCACGAAGCTCTAGTATCTTAGTGACAGTGGCTTGGAGAAGTATATCAATCACTATCTTATATGGAAGATCAACTCCCACTCGAGTCAAGCGACTGTAGTACCCAGACAATCTGCGCACATGCTCAATATTGATCTATTCTCCTTCATCTTGCAGGCAAATAATCTTGTTGGAGATCTCATATCTCACAACACGGGCACGAGCCCGAGATCACAATTTCAGATCTTAGAACATCTCATATGTTCCGTGACGTTCAAAACGTTTTGGATCCTCAATTCTAAGTCATAATGCATGACGCATTGAACTATGAAGTAGTCATCGGAACGTGCCTATCAGATGTTCACAACATCTACAAACGACGCTAGAAGGGGTGGCACACCGAGCGGTGCATTAAGGACTTAAGCCTTCTGTGCAGCAATGAGGATAATCTTCATATCACGGACCTGGTCCGTAATATTGCTACCATTATCTTTCAACTTACTTTTCTCTAGGAACGTATCAATAAAATAGGGGAGCTACACCGCGAGCTATCTACAACATAATTTGCAAAGACACTTTGACTATGTTCATGATAATGAGTTCAATTAATCATATTACCTAAGAACTCCCACTCAAATTGACATCCCTCTGGTCATTTGAGTGATACATGATCCAAATTCACGAAATCAAGTCCGATCATCACGTGAGTTGAGGTGGTTTCAATTTTGAACATCATCATGTTGATCATATCTACTATATGACTCATGTTCGAACTTTCGGGATCTTGTGTTCCGAGGGCTTGTCTGTACATGCTAGGCTCATGAAGTTTAACCCGAGTGTTCTGCATGTAGAACATTGGCTTGCACCCGTTGTATGTGAACGTAGAGTCTATCACACCCGATCATCACGTGGTGTCTCGACATGATGAACTATCGCAACGGTGCACACTCGGGGATAACAAAATTTATCTTTAAATTTAAGTGAGGGATCACCTTATAATGCTACCGTCGTCCTAAGCAAAACAAGGTGCATAAAAGGATTAGCATCACATGTAAATCATAAGTGACATGATATGGCCATGAACTTGTGCTTTTGATCTCCATCCATAAAGCATTAGCATGATCTCCATCGTCACCGGCATGACACCATGATCTCCATCATCTTGATCTCCATCAACGTGTCTCTATCAGGGTTGTCGCGCCCACCATGCTTCTACTACTATTGCTACTGCTTAGCGATAAAGTAAATGATTACATAGTGCTTAATGATTGACATGCAGGTCATACAATAATTAAAGACAACCCTATGGCTCCTGCCGGTTGACGTACTCATCGATATGCAAGTCATGATATTCTATACAATACATGGTCATCTCATACATCACATATATCTCATAATGTAATTGGCCATATCACATCACAACATACCCTGCAAAAACAAGTTAGGCATCCTCTAATTGTTGTTGCAAGTTTTACTTGGCTGCTACGGGTATCTAGCAAGAACAATTCTCACCTACGCATAACCAGAACGGTGATACATAAGTTGCTTTTCAACCTTCTCAAGGACCGCCTTTGTTGAATCTGATCCAACTAAAGCAGGAGAAACAGACACGTGCCAGCCATGTTTGTGCAACGAAGTTAGACGTCAGTGGATGGAACCGGTCTCTCATAAGTGTACGAGTAAGGTTGGTCCGAGATGCTTCATCCCACAATACCGCTGAACCAAAACATGACCAAGGGAGGAAGCAATCTAAGCATCAACACCCACAAACTCTTTGTGTTCCACTCGAGATCTCATCAAACGGGAAGCGTTAAGAAATGTTGTTGATGTAGTCAAACGTATTAGCGATCCAAATAAAATGCTGTTGAGAAAAAAATGATCTTTTAAAAGACTGTTAATATATCTAGAAAGAATTGGTCTATGAAACTTGATGATGCTTTACGGGCTTATAGAACTGCTTATTAAAATCCCATGTGAATGTTCCCCTATAAAATTGTCTATGGGAAAGCATGTCATTTACCTCTTCAGTTAGAACATACAACTTATTACGCAATTCAAAAAATCAATTATGACTTTAAGCTTGTGGGTGAAAAGAGGTTGTCTGATATTAGTTCATTAGATGAACGGAGGATGCAAGCTTACTAAAATGCCAAGTTGTTTAAAGATAAGGTTAATAGGATGCATGACAAGACAATTCAAAAGGAAGATTTCAATGCGTGGTTGACTAAGTTCTTATGTACGATTCTTGTTTCGGATTTTTGCGAGATAAGCTCCTCTCTAAATGGGAAGGCCCATATGTTGTCGACGAGGTCTATCGCTCTAGTGCTATAAAGATTACTAACTTCGAAGAAAAAAATCCAAGAGTGGTAAATGGGCAAAGGATTAAGCATTACGTGTCAGGTATGCCCATTAATGTCAAAACTAATATTATTCCAGTGATAATACCAGAAGAGCACATAAGAGAGACCTTCCGAGACAATCCAAAAACCTAAAAAATGAGTAGGTATGTTATATAGGAAGTAAACTGACTCCAAAAATTCCAAAAAAAATATGTTTGTTGGTTTTGGTATTTTAGGAAAATTTCTACAATAAAAAGAAGTCAAGAGGACCATGAGGGAGGCACAAGCCAACAAGGCTCGCCCACCCCCCTAGGCGCTCCCTGATGGCTTGTGGGGCCCTCGTGTACCTCCTGGAGTTCGTTTTCTTCGAAAGCACATATTCGGAACTAGAAAAAATCGTTATATATAGTTTCTTTGTTGCTCTTGTTTCGGGTTGTTTCTTTTATAGATTTAGATCGCCATGAAGTCCCCAAGATCCTCTAGAGAAAAGCCTTTCAAGAAGGTCCTCAAGCCCTACCTGTCATAGGTGATGAAGCACCCTCAATCCATTGAGACGCATGAGGGGGTGCTCCACATTTGGGATATTCAAGACCCCAAGAACAAGGGAAGCGAGAAGTCTAGGCTTGCATATGTGGAGTGGGAGACCTTCAAGTGCCAAGGGATGGTTGAACGTGGTCTGAGTGCTAATCACTCTATGATCACGGACTTCATCCGGGAAGACAAGATGGACACAAGGAACATGGGAGAGGCTCTCTTCAAGCTTCAATAGAGGATCGAGCATCTCCAATCTCAAATCAACGAACTGCAAAATGTAAATTGTGAGTATGATTCCAAATTTAAAAGGATGAGCATCACTATCAATTTCAGGATTTTGGAGACAAGATCTTCCTTTTATGATGGAGAGCCCATGCCTTGCACTAGTAGAAAACATGCTATTAGTCCCGGTTGGGAAGGGCCTTTAGTCCCGGCTCCCCAACGGGGACTAAAGTATAGAGACTAAAGGGTCCAGGCCTTTAGTCCCGGTTGGCTACAAACCGAGACTAAACCCTGGCCACGTGGGCGGCAGAGCGCGCCAGGATATTGAGACCTTTGGTCCCGGTTGGTAACACCAACCGGGACTAAAGGTTTAGGGGTTTAGGGCTTTAATGTATTTTGTTCATTTTTTCTTTTCATTTTGTGTTTTACATTTAATTATTTTTCATTTCAAACATATTTTACGCTACTACATACTGTACACGTTATGCATATATAATAGAATTTCTCATAGAACCGATCATATATCATAAAATTTCTCGTACAACCAGTCATATATCATAGAATTTTCTCGTATGACCACATGCATACACACATATATATACAATTTCCCGTACAATTTGCAGATCATTGGGGGATCGGGTAATGGTATTCTCCGTCGGGGGATATGGCCTGCTAAAGCAAAAATCCCATAATTTCCTCTTGTATTGCTCGTATGTGGTCCGTTGGTAGGAGCTGATCCCGCATCTGCATCATCTATATATAAATAAGGAGATCAATATGAATATGCATGTTAGTTGTGTGTATATGTATTAGATCATGATAAAAAAATATGAATGGTGTTTACGTACTCAAAGATCTCTTGCACTCTTGCTGCTTTTGGTCATAAAGCGAATGTTCTCGTAAATGTAATATGCACATAGTTTAGTCCCCTGCGCCTGCCTCGTGCACTTTAGGAGAATAGAATTCAATCAGATAATAATTAAGCATGAGAATGGTATTGAAACTAGAATTAAACAGATACGTGGACATAGCTAGTACTACTTAATTACTCTGGGCTTTCGCCATCTCAACTCTGGATTCCATTCACCGGTAACCTGTTTGATGAAACGTTTCCAAACCCTGCTCGGCAAATAAAATGAATAAAGGAGTTATTAATTACTTCATGTCCGGAAATGAACTAATAAACAAGCCGACATAGTGCGTCAATGATTGAAATTACCTTCCGAGCGAGCAACGAAAGCAAGCTCATGTAATCTTCAGGGTCTTTACTTAGGGGGTACATTACTTCAACACATCCATAGCCAACTCTAATGATTAGAAGGATCCAGTGGAAGCTGCGCACACAATATGTATAAGCGAACGTCCATATAACTCATCAACTACACTTAACATCGAGTATATATATATGCTAAAAATAGAATTTGTAGTACAAGACAGTTACACTCACTAGAAGTTCCAAGGTAAAAGTATTTCTGGTTTGTACTTTAGGGCCTTCAAAAACCTTAGAATCATTTTGTCCGTGTCTTTAGGGTCCCTTCTCAACACTTCTTCACTAATGGTATTTGGGTCAAAGGAAAAAATGCCATAGACTCCATCTCTTTTCAATTCAAATATCTTCATTCTCCATAATACAAGAGACAAGAATATAGTGAGTATAATAATATGCAATGAACGAGCTGAGCTAGAGACTTAAATTATGGAAAGAAATTACATACAAACAATAGCAACTGATGATAGGCTTGTCAAGTGCTTTTTGATTGAATAACTGAAAAATTCTATATTTTCAATCCACAAAGCATTTCATGGATGTCATGCTCTTTCTCGACTCTCACCATGAGGCTAGATCATCAACCGACCTTTACTTCTCTCATGTACCAGTCATGCAAGTTGTGCAGTTGCATTGTTATGCTATTTCCTTCGGATCCAATGGTGGAAATTCCTCGATCTCTAGGAGTTGTTCAACGGTGATAACGAGCAATCTAGCATTCTCTCTGTCAGCGTCGGTTATTACCACCTTATTGGAACTAACCTTGGGTGGGTGATTGATTGGACTAGCTGTTCTCCGAGCTGGGGAACAGTTTTCCCGCATTTACTACTACCGCTTGACGTCTTCCGGCTGTTGCAGGATTCAATGGACATGGTGATACAACATTCATAGTCTGATACCGGTCTTTTCTCTGCCGGTTTAGCTGCATCAATAAAGTATTTTACGACGTCGTCGGGTACTTTCTCCTTTGGCAGCGGGGGCGGTTTTGGTTCAAAACATGCCTGGAATTGGATAGCCACTTCTTCATCGAGTTCTGTGTTAGTCATATCGTAATCTAACTTCTTGTTCATTGGAGGCCCGAGTTTCTTCTTTCGTGCTGATCTCTTCCGCTTTGGAGACGGCGGATATTGATATCACAGACTCTTCATGCTAGGCTGCGTCTCGGGGTGGGATGGACTATGCTGACATGGTGGAGCTTGATATCACGGGCTCGCCATGCACTCTATCTCGGGGTGAGATGGATTCGGCTAGTGTGGAGGAGATGGATATGGCGGACTCACCCTACGCTCCGTCTCGAATATGGCGGACTCTCAACTTCCCATCTTTCTTACAGTCTTCTTTGTGCCATTGCAACAACTTGGCATGCTCTTTTTTTGGAACAAATGTTTCAACTGTGGTATTATAGGAGCATACCACATTACCTTGGCAGGAATCCTCTTCGTAGGGCGCTCGCCCTAAACATCATCACCAGCGTCATTGAGACCGATCTTACATCGCAATGCATTGCATACCGGGCATGCATTTAAATTCTCGTACTCAACGCGGTAGAGTATGCAGTCATTAGGGAATGCATGTATATTCTGCACCTCCAATCCTAGAGTGCAGAAAACCTTCTTTGCCCCGTATGTACTGCCGGGCAATTCGTTGTCCTTTGGAAGCTTCGTCTTCATTATTGTCAGCAACTTTTCAAATGCCTTGCCAGCTACACCATTCTCCGCCTTCCATTGCAACAATTCGAGTGTGGTACCGAGCTTTGTGTTGTCCTCTTCTCAATATGGGTACAAACCTTTTTTGTGATCCTCTAACATGCGCTGCAACTTCAACTTCTCCTTTTCATTTTCGCAGTTTCTCTTTGCATCAGCAATGGCCCGACCAAGATGGTCAGCTTCTTCTTCTTCACTCTATTCCCCCATTGCACTACCATGCATCATATTTAGGACACCTAGGATGGTTGTCGTCATCCTCTGCTTCTTTATTATCTTCCATTAGAACCCCTCTTTCTCCGTGTTTGGTCGAACAATTATAGCAGACATGAAACCAGACGTAAACAGGTGGACATAAATCTATTTTGAGCTAGAGTAAGTCTTATCATTCTTACACACACCACATGGACAACACATAAAACCATCTCGCTTGTTTGCCTCAGCCGCGTGCAAAAAAATCTGCATGCCATTAATGAACTGGGGAGAGATCCGGTCAACGTACATCCATTGCCAGTTCATCTTTGGTACACAACACCGAGAAGACCAAATTAATACAAGTTCATACATAAAGTTCAAACACACTTATTCTCATAAAACATTTTAAATTCAACAACAAATGTGATCAAAATCGCAACTAAGGTAAAAATTGATCCAACAGCATAATGATAACAAGCCTCTTTATTAATAGCATATTTTCTAATCTTTCTAATCTTCAAGTGCAATTCATCCATCTTGATCTTGTGATCATCGACGACATTAGGAAAGTATAACTCCAATTTCATCTTCTCTTCTTCAACTCTTTTCAATTTTCCTTCCAAATCCTCGTTTTCTTTTTCAACTAAATTTCACTTCTTGAAAATAGGGTTGGTTGGCATTTCCGGTTCAACCACCTCCTAGATAAAAATATCTATGTCAACTTGATGGGCATAATTGTCATTAACACGAAATGCAACAAATAGTTATAAAAGAGAATATACCACATCTGAATCATAAACCGGACGAGGGCCAATGGGCACAGATATGATAACCATGGCACTATATATAACAACAATCATACAAGTGATAAAACTATGCAAGTAACTTTATCTGAATCATACAAATACGATTTTATTTATAAAAAAGATAAGAACACAAGAAGAGGCTCACCAAGGTGGTGCCGGCGACGGGACGGTGCGGTCGATAGACGGTGGTTAGGACGGGGATGAGAAGGCACACTAAGTAAACCATACCTACACATATGCCAACTAAGGAGTTAATTTGAGCTCAAATTGCATATAAATAAATAAAAACTATCACATAATTACACCAAAACTAAAACCCACAAATCACTATAGTTATAAAGCATTGCACGAGCTGATCTAGAAATAAGAGTTGAAAGGACAAAGTTGCTAACCTTTGTGAACAATTGGATGGATTGGGGTGCCTCAAATCTTGAAAAATCTTGGCAAAAATGGAGGGATGAGCTCGATCTAGGTTAAGAAATAGAGAGGGCACTTCGAATGGAGAAAACAGCAAAATGGAGTTATGCTAGATGAAGGGTTTATATAGGGAAACCTTTAGTTCCAGTTGGGTAAACAAACCGGGACTAAAGGTCAATCTATAGTCCTGGTTTGTATCACAAACCGGGACTAAATGGGCTCGTGGGGGCCGCAGGCTGGCACCAACCTGCCAGCACTCCTTGAGTCCTAGTTTGTGATACAAACCGGTTTGGCTTTGAACAGGGACTAATGGCGTGACCGCTACTAGCCGTTGGAACCAGGACTAATGGTAACATTAGTCCCGGTTCAAAGCCAAACCGGGACTAAAGGTAGAAACGGAAGGCCTGTTTTCTACTAGTGTTGGAAGATGGAGCACAAGCCTACTAATTCATCACCACCATCACTCAAGAGGAACTCTCGAGTACATGGGTATGGGCTCCCCCCTTAGCTTGTTCCAAGCTTGGGGGAGGTACCCCGGTATCCTAACACCATCACTACTAGGAAAAGGGCTATAGATGATATGGCCACTAATGGCGCACCAGACATGTGGTGCGCCACTACTATATAGTAATGGCGCACCATGAGTCGGTGCGCCATTAGTGTGGTAGACACTAATAGCGCACTAGACCCACGGTGCGCCATTAGTAACAATTTATTATTATTATTTTTCCAAAAATTCTAATGGCGTACCAAGGAAGAGTGCGCCATTAGTAAAAAACATTCTAATGGCGCACCGTTCGGGGGTGCGCCATTGCTATGTAAAAAAAACATTCTAATGGCGCACCGCTCGGGGGTGCGCCATTAGTAATCTTCCCCCTATCTCTAACTCCCCCGACCCCTTCGTCCCTCCCTCTCGCCAGATCCACTTCCCCCCTAGCTCTGCCCCGACCCACGACGTCACCGCCCCCACGCCTCCGCGCCCCCCACCACTGCAGCTCCGCCATCGTCGACGCCTCCGCGACTTCGCCGTCGCCAACAGCCTACCCGCGTTGGCCCCTGCCCTGCGCGGATTTAAATTCTTTCATGTTGAAGCATTCACATATCGATCTCACTGTCCTCTCTCAAGTTTCTGCTTGAATCTCTGCAAAAAGAGAAATCCGCACGAAAAACTACCTTCTTTCCCCACTTCCATCCGAAGTTCTGAAAATTGTGAAGGTCATTTTTAAGCAGAATAGAGACGAAGATCATTCACTGCTATCAATATCATGCAGCAGTGCTTACATTTGTTTTACATCGCCGCCTATTTTTCTGAAAATGAAGCATGTGGTTGTACTTTATTTTGGAGTAGTATATTACAAATACTTGACTGAAATTATGTGCATATGTGACAATGTGAGACATTTTCTGCTAGATATTCACTACAACCCTTTATTATATTTTAAACTTGGCAAGAAAAATAATAATAACTAGTTTGTTTTGAAGTTGTTACCCAACTAATTAAGTGACTGGCAATATCACTAACAGTTATTTGTATTAAAATCACATCTATTATTTCGTTATTTTTGTTCTGATATTAATTGTGCTTCTATTAAAAGAATTGGGAGTTACTCACTGTACTAGAACTCTGTAGGTTCACTTTGAGAATGTAAGCACCTATTATTGCTACTGATATCATTGGCTCATTGTTGCCTTTGTGCAATGCAGAACTGTTAAGAGTGATTTGGAGGATTCAAGATTCTGTGAAGCTCTTTTGACATTTAAAGCTCAGAACTGAAGGTACTTAATAAACTCAAAAGCATTGATGATAACTCTTGTTGCCTAGAAACAGAGGTAGTTTACATATTGCATTATTGGTGTTTGTTTCTGTTCAGAGTGTAAGCATGTGTAGTGTAATGTAGTGTAGTGTAGTGTAGTGTAGTGAGCTTGTTCTAGTGTAAAATCAGACTAGTATGGCCCTGGCCACAATCTGTCAACATTAGCCTTCTGTGATTTTCAAAACAAGTTAACTGCATTCAGATCTCTTGATGCTCAAAACCTGTCAATTTCTATCAGCTTTTGATCTATCAAGTTGATATTCAGTCAAGTTGATGTCAAACTTGACACATAAACAACAGCTTTAATAAACTGAGAGACAAGATGTAGGGTTTTTAGCTGCTGCCACAACATAAAGTCTATAGATGCTGAAGTTGTCAGTATTAATTATCAAATCATTCAGAGTAGATGATGCAAGCAATCAACATTCAGTTTTGACCATAACAGTACACTTGCTCAGAGTTTAAGCATGTGTAGTGTACAACTGCTCTACTAGTGTAAGTCATCTTACAATAAGCAGTACACTTGCTCAGAGTTTAAGTTTACTGAACCTATTCATTTTTGTGGACTTAGTGAACATGATAAGACAAGCCAGATGCACCATTTTTAATTAACAGTAATCCATGATCAGCAACAGTTTCTTTCACTAATTTTCAGTTAACAGCAATCCATGATTTTTTTCCATCTAAAACTATTGATTATTTTTTGTTGGGTGACCTATTAGATCTGGAATGGAAGCTCACATAAGTTGAGCTGATTTTTGTCCATATGAAAGCAGAGGACCATATGGTATGTGGCCTTTTCATCCATATGCAAGCAATCTAGATACGCGCGCTATCTAGCGGGAGAGAGGAGGGAGCGTTGGAGGAACCGGATGAAGACCAGTTTCATCGGGATTATGCTCATCGTGATGACCGCAGCTCTCTTCTATGTGATGGTAGTTTAGATGATCGATATCGACTTGTAATGTGAAGACAAACTCGCTACTCGTGGTCTCGAGACCTGTAATGTTCTATCTTTGTTCGGTCTTTTGAATTCGGAGACTAATATGATGATTTGTATTCGAAGACTAATCTTCTATTGTATTCGATGAATCTACTGTTGCTATGCGGTGTTGTCTAAATTCTGTCCAATAATATATTTTGTAACCTGTGAAAATATCAGAAAAGAAAAAAATTCCTAATATTCATACTAGTGGCGCACCACTCAAGACACTAATGGCGCACTGTAAAAATGACACTAATGGCGCATCACCCACTAGTGCGCCATTAGTATGCTAAAGCACATGGGTACATATGGCCCCCTGGGAGGCATACTAATGGCGCACTGTGGGCTATACTAATGGCGCACGGCGTGGTGCGCCATTAGTACACCAGATTCTAATGGCGCACCAGGGGTACGCCATTAGTATTTAATTCTAATGGCATGGCGCCAGTGGCGCACCACCAGTGCGCCATTAGTAGGCAAAACTGGTGCGTCACTAGCATGCCTTTTTCTAGTAGTGCATCACCTTTTTACCATTACCATCTATCTTAGTTCGATCCTTAGCTATTTCATTATTTAGAGAAACAAAATTTCAGATTTGCGTTGCTTAGAATTTTAGCTTTGAGGTCCATCTATCCTTGTAATCGAGTGTGATAGTTACATAATAAGGATTAGTTGAGTTTGTGTGCTTTACTTTCATGCAGACATCATCATAGCATGCCAATAAAAGAAAGAGAAAAGATCATACGCTTATCTCATGGGGAGTAATAACTTCGCGTAGAAAAAGGTATACGTGATAGAAGATGTTGAGAACTATCAAACATAACATTAGTAATTGATATAATCTATGAAAGATTATGATAGAGAAGAGGAGATTCACATATAAATACACCATCTTAGACAACTTCTATGATTGTGAGCCCCCACCAAATATTATATAATGATCGAGTGTCAATGTTGGACATGGAAGACAACATAATGATCATGATTTCTTACATTTGCATAGAAGTTATATTGACATGGACCCTCTAACATGTAGTGCTTGTCTTAGATCTTTCTTCTAGCAAAAGATTTTCTGTACCAAGTAGAGATACTACTTGTGCATCAAATAATCCTATGAACTTAGTTTCTTTCCATGAGAGTCCACCATACAAACGTAGAGATTGAATAAGATCCTTCAAATAAGTTGTCATTGATGCACAAAACAACAAAAGTTGCTTGTAAACATGTATGATATTTTATTGTAATGAAAAATAAGCTTTGTACGATCTTGTGTTATTGAAGAATTAAGAGCGATAGAGTCCATAATAAAGTTCATTATCACAAGAGGCAATACAAAGTGATGTTCCTATGCATTAAGGAGTTGCACATCGAAACAAAGAAAAGCGCATGACAATCTCTTCTTCCCTCTGCGTAGGGCCTATCTTTTACCTTCTTAAAGCATTTGTTTTTGCGTAAGAGTCAATGATATTTACCCTTGTTCCTACCTATTAACTCTTTAGCCAGTGAGCATGATGTGTTGAGGAAACATCCATATATATATATATATTTATGTATATGCACACACACATATATATATAGATATGTACATATGTATGTATATATATGTAGATATGTATGTATGTATTAGGGTTTAGGGTTTAGGTTATATATATATGTGTGTGTAATCATGACTCATTACTATTGACATTATCTTTGAGGTAAATTAGTTGGGTGGCAAAGTTAATAAAAGCCCTTCTCTTCCTATGTGTCTAACGGAAACATTAGCTCAAAAAATATGCAATGAGTTGCAACAATCATAGAAGGCTAAATGATAGTTGATTATGTGAACTTGCTAGAATAAAAGCTATTAAATGGACTCTTCTCTTGACTATCATGAATTACGATTATCTCAATAACTAATGGCACCATTTGTTGGCTGTAAATAAAGTTTATGTTGCATATTACCTCTGTTGTGAATAGATCGTTACTTGTTTATGAGAAGCTATATGATGGAAAACATGCTGCTATGTTATTATTCATGATGCTCGCATGTCTTTGTTTTGTTTTTATCGACTCCCCTCTCTCAAACCATGGGGTCATTATTTTCGAGTTCGGCTTTCGCTTGAGGACAAGCGAGGTCTAAGCTTGGGGGAGTTGAGACATCCATTTTGCATCATGATTTCTTATTGATATTTAAGTTATTCATGTCCATTATTTCCTATTATCATACAATTCGTATGCCCTTTCTCTCTGAATATGCAAGGTATATCACAAAGAGGAAAATATCTAGAAACTGGAATTCTGGACCGAGAAATCAAGAAAAGGAAGAAAAGTCACAAGACGCCAAATGACCTAAAACTTCATAGAGATTTTTTATGGAATATTTAGGAACTATTAGTCCAAAAATATAATATACCAGAGGGGGGCCAGTTGCTGGCCACAAGCCAACAGGGTGCGCCCACCCCCTAGGTGCGCCCCGATGGCTTGTGGGGCCCAGAAGGCCTCCCGACCCCCTCTTCTCCTATATGGTGTGTATTACGCTAAAAAAGATCATAAGAAATATTTCGGGATGAAGTGATGCCATCTTGGAGCGGAAACCTGGGGAGAGGCCCTTTCCCACTCCGACAAGTTGATTATATAATTGAAACTTCCCTCCATGAGGGGGAGATCGAAGCCATTGTCATCACCAACGCTTCCTCCTTCGTGAGAGATCTCAACATCTTCACCAACACCATCTCAAGTACAACCCTAGTTCATCGCTTATATTCAATATTTGTCTCAAAACCTCGGATTGGTACCTATGGGTGTTGGGGAACGTTGCATGGGAAACAAAAAATTTCCTATGCACACGCAAGATCTATCCATGGTGATGAGCATTTACGATAGGGAGAGTGGATCTACATACCCATGTAGATCATTAAGCGGGAAGCGTTAAGAAACGAGGTTGGTGTAGTCGAACGTCTTCGCGATCCAAATCGCCGAGCGTCCCGCGATGTCATCATGATCCGTCCCGCGATCCAATCATGATCTGTCCCACGAACTCATCATGATCCGTCCCGCGATCTCATCACGATCCATCTCGCGATCTTGATCACGGTCCTTCCGATCTTGCGCGGAACAGACGACACCTCCTCGTTCAGTACATGTACAGCTTGATGATGATCTCCGCCTTCTTGATCCAGCAAGAGGGAGCGGAGAGGTATACGAGTTCTCCGGCAGCGTGATGACGCCGTGGCGATGGTGGTGGAGCAATTCCGGCAGGGCTTCGCCCAAGCACTGCAGAAAACCGATCTAGAGGAGAAACTATGCACTAGTGGAACGGGTAGCACGTGGCTGAAAATCTTGTGCCAAAACCCTAAAACCCTCTAGTATATATAGGAGGAGAGGAGGAGGAGGCTTGGCTCCCAAGGAGCCAGGCCTTGGGTCGGCCGAACCAGGAGGGAGGAATCCTCCTCCTCCACTCCTAGTAGGATTAGGACTCCTTCCTAATTTAGCCCTTTTGCCTTTTTCCACCTTTTTCCTTTTGGGATTTTTCTTACCAGCCGCATGGGCCCTTTGTGGGGCTTCCTCCATCCCACTAAAGGCTGGTATTCATCCTCCCACAGGCCATGTAGCCTCTTGGGTCGAAATACCCCTCCCGATGGTCTCCCAGTACACTACTGGCACTCCCGGTACACTACCGATGAGCCCGAAACCTTTCCGGTGACCAAAATAGGACTTACTGCTAGCTAATAAAACATATGGGTTCCATGCCTGACATATGGATTCTGTGTAGCAGCCGAATCAATAGGACATATCGAAAGGTAGCTGGAAGAAGCTTGGGATTCACAAAGGTATGCGGAATCCCAGCAGCAAGCCGACTGTCTTGCTATACAAAACAGGCTGGTGAAATAAAGAGTTTAAAAACTCAATTGGCCCAGCTCAAGAAGATAATCAAAATCTTCGGAGGGGTGTATTTGGTAAATACAATTCCACTATGAGTAAGTATTTCCGTTATATAGAATGATAGTAACCGCGCTTGTCATCTTACGTGCAGGTCTCCTGTCCGGGCATCCTGAAGAGGAGATCGAATCGGACCACGGGGAGCTGCTGAAGGAGCTAACCTCTCTCCATACACGCATGCAAAAAAGCAATGAAAGGGATGGTGAAGGCACTATGGCCCATCGAACAACAACCTGAAGGGCTAGCTGCGCTCGTGGATAGATACAAGGGAGCGCGAACTAGGTTCGAACTATGAAATACTTTGGCTTGTCGTTAGGGAGCCTGGGAAGCATGGACGATGTTCAAGACTCATTTTACCGGACTTAACCCTGAGCATATGGCACAAGTTGGTCCCATGGAATCGGATGGCAAAGAAGTGCCCCTCCACCTGGTGTATGACAAAGTGATGCCTGCCGCCAGTCTCTCGCAAGCAGACTGCCCCCTGGACACAATAATCGATAATCTGGAGCTGCATCCACACATCTAATTTATATGTATGTGTGTATTAAAAATCCGTGTTGTAAACTTTGTCTTAATCGGCCATCGGCTTCGCCCTCCCGTGCGATGAGCTCGGGAGTGTTCCTCCTTAATTGGCCTTTTGAAAGAATGAACTATATTCGGGGAAGCAGGCAATCCGGCCATGTGGTGCAAACAGACAGAAAGCACACAGAAAGATATGGTATATTACTACTTAGAGTAAGAAACATCTTCCGAGGAAAATAGTAACCCTATCGAGACCTTTCGTTGGGGTTCTATGAGGATCGTAGGCGGAAGTACGCATACGAAGAGCATACTCTTCGTATGCGGCATTGTTCGTTGGAAAAAAGACCCGAACAAAGGTGAGGATGGCCGGAACCATATATGGTGTTTCTGCGATAGCCGGCCAATTGTCTACATAAGATAGCTAGCTTTCAGCTTCACCCGTCTGAGGTACGTGTCCGGATGACCCGGTCGTAATAATCGCAGAGGTGCTCCCTTTACTTTCTAGCCGAACAATCGGGATCGTAGAGAGTAATCACAGGAGTGAGGCAACACGGCTTGGCAAATGCTTAGTTCGAATTGATGCATATTGTGGCTAGAACATGACAAAAGAAACATGCACACACGATAGGTGTGGGCAAATAATTTCAAAATAACAAAAAGGTTGGCTACTAGGAGGAGCCCCCAAGTGCTATGTTTGGATTTGACACTTTATGGTGTATGACAAAAGAAACCGAACATAGGAAGAAGAAAATCGATCCTGTCGAACAGTAAAGTGGGAAGGGAAGAAAAAAAGTGGCAATACAAGAAAATAAGAAATGCAAAATGTTTAGGGCTTGGAGAGGATCGGTCTATCCGTAGAAGTGCCAAAGACGAGCCATGTTCCATGGGTTTGGTTCAAGGTGATTATCTAATGAGTTCCGAAGACGATAGGCTCCTCCCGCGAGTACTTAATTGATGATGCAGGGGACCTCCCACTTGGGGTTGAGTTTATGCTTCTGCTTCTCCAGGAGCCGTAGGACGAGTTCACCTACGTTGTATGCTTGTGCCCTGACCTCCCTACTCTAGTAGCGTCGCACTTCTTGCTAATAAAGTGTTGGAAATATGCCCTAGAGGCAATAATAAATTAGTTATTATCATATTTTCTTGTTCATGATAATCGTTTATTATCCATGCTATAATTGTATTGATCGGAGACTTAAATGCATGTGTGGATACATAGACAAAACCATGTCCCTAGTATGCCTCTAGTAGACTAGCTCGTTGATCAAAAGATGGTTAAGGTTTCCTAGCCATGGACATGAGATGTCATTTGATAACGGGGTTGCATCATCAGGAGAATGATGTGATGGACAAGACCCAAAATACAAACGTAGCATATGATCGTGTCAGTTTATTGCTACTGTTTTCTGCATGTCAAGTATACGTTCCTATGACCATGAGATCATGCAACTCACGGATATCGGAGGAGTGCCTTGTGTGTATCAAACATCCCAACGTAACTGGGTGACTATAAAGGTGCTCAACAGGTATCTCCGAGGGTGTCTGTTGAGTTGGCATGGATCGAGACTGGGATTTGTTACTCCGTGTGACGGAGAGGTATATCGGGGCCCACTCGGTAATACAACATCACAATGAGCCTTGCAAGCAATGTGACTAATTGTTAGTTGCGGGATCTTGTATTACGGAATGAGTAAAGAGACTTGTCGGTAACGAGGTTGAACTAGGTATGGAGATACCGACGATCGAATCTCGGGCAAGTAACATACCGAAGAACAAAGGGAACGTTATATGGGATTAACTGAATCCTTGACATAGAGGTTCGACCGATAGATCTTCGTAGAATATATAGGAACCAATGTGGACGTCCAGGTCCCGCCATTGGTTATTGGCCGTAGAGGTGTCTCGGTCATGTCTACATAGTTCTCGAACCCGCAGGGTCAGCAGACTTAAGGCTTCGTGACGTTTCGGTAGTATAGAGTTGTGCATGGTGGTGACCGAAGGATGTTCGGAGTCTCGGATATGATCCCGGACATGACGAGGATCTTCGGAGGAGTCTGGAGATAAATATTGATATATGTGATAACAGTGTTTCGATCTCTGGATGAGTTCCGGAATTAACCGGAAGGGGTCCCGGATGTTTACCGAAGTGTTTGGGTGCAGCAACACTTTATATGGACCAATGGGGTAAAACCCACAAGGTATTGGAAAGGGAAAAAGGAAGTTTTGCTGCTGCCTTAAGCAGTAAGGCAGTACTACCGCTTGTGAAGCGGTACTACCGCTCAAACGGTACTACCGCTTGGGAAGCGGTACTACCGCTCAAGCGGTACTACCGCTCGCGAAGCGGTACTACCGCTTGTGCGCGGGACTGCAGGGATCCGAGTTGGACTCTTTTCTTGCGGGCCAAACCTACCTTGTGCGGGCAAAAGCGACTTTGTAGAAGTTTTTGCTCCAAGTTTAGACCCCAGGGCTCAACATATAAATAGAGGGGCAGGGTTAGCACATGGGACATAACTTACGGCCACGTGCTACCCATTCCACCGGTGCTCCTCTAGATCGGTTTTCTGCCGTGCTTAGGCGAAGCCCTGCCAGAATTGCTCCACCACCACCATCACCGCAGCGTCGTCAAGCTGCCAGTGAACTCTCTCTCCTCTCCACCTCCTCTTGCTGGATCAAGACGGTGGATATCTTCATCAAGTTGCACGTGTGCTGAACGCGGAGGTGTCGTCCGTTTGGCGCTAGATCGGAAGGATCGTGATCGAGATCGCGAGACGGTTCGTGATGAGATTGCGGAACGGATCATGATGAGTTCGTGGGACGGATCGTGATGAGATCGCGGGACGGATCATGATGAGTTCATGGGACGGATCGTGATTGGATCGCGGGATGGATCGTGATGAGATCGCTGGACGCTCGGCGATTTGGATCGCGAAGATGTTTGACAACACCAACCGCGTTTCTTAACGCTTCCTGCCTAGCGATCTACAAGGGTACGTAGATCCACTCTCCCTCTCATAGATTCTCATCACCATGGATAATTTTGTGTGTGCGTAGGAAGATTTTTGTTTCCCATGCGACGCTCCCCAACAGTGGCATCATGAGCTAGGTTGATGGTTCGATGAGATCTCGAGTAGAACCCAAAGGTTTGTGGGCGTTGATGCTTAGATTGCTTCCTCCCTTGGTCGTATTATGGTTCAGCGGGATTGTGAGATGAAGTGGCCCGGACCAACATTACTCGTACGCTTACGAGAGACCGGTTCCCTCGACGCCACTTGTTGCCTAGATGGCTTGCGGGTGACAGTTTCTCTCACTTTAGTTGGATCGAATTCGACAAAGGCGGTCCTTGGGAAGGTTGAAAAGCAACTAGTGTATCACCGTTGTGGTTTTTGCGTAGGTGATATTTGTTCTTGCTAGATACCCATAGTAGCCACGTAAAACATGCAACAACAATTAGAGGACGTCTAACTTGTTTTTGCAGGGTATGTTGTGATGTGATATGGCCAATTACATGATGTGATACATGTGATGTATGAGATGATCATGTGATGTATAGATTATCATGACTTGCATGTCGGTGAATACGGCAACCGGCAGGAGCCATAGGGTTGTCTTTAATTATTGTATGACCTGCGTGTCAATCATTAAGCGCTATGTGATGCTTTACTTTATCGCGAAACGGTAGCAATAGTAGTAGAAGCATGCAGGGCGTGACAACCCTGATGGCGACATGTTGATGGAGATCAAGATGATGGAGATCATGGTGTCATGCCGGTGACGATCCGGTGCTTTCTAGATGGAGATCAAAAGCACAGGTTCATGGCCATATCATGTCACTTATGATTTGCATGTGATGTTAATCCTTTTTATGCACCTTGTTTTGCTTAGGACGACGGTAGCATTATAAGGTGATCCCTCACTTAATTTCAAGATAAATTGTGTTCTCCCCGAGTGTGCACCGTTGCGAAAGTTCGTCGTGTTGAGACACCACGTGATGATCGGGTGTGATAGACTCTACGTTCACATACAACGGGTGCAAGCCATATTTGCACGTGCAAAACACTCGGGTTAAACTTGACGAGCCTAGCATGTACAGACATGGCCTCGGAACACAAGAGACCGAAAGGTCGAACATGAGTCATATGGTAGATATGATCAACATAATGATGTTCACCATTGCAGCCACCTCAACTCACGTGATGATCGGACTTGAGTTGGTGAATTTGGATCATGTATCACTCAGATGACCTGAGGGATGTCAATTTGAGTGGGAGTTCTTAAGTAATATGATTAATTGAACTCATTATCATGAACATAGTCAAACTGTCTTTGCGAATTATGTTGTAGATTACTAGCTCGTGCTGTAGCTCCCTTGTATTTTGATATGTTCCTAGAGAAATAGAATTGAAAGATGTTGGTAGCAAAATTGCGGACTGGGTCCGTGATCTGAGGATTGTCCTCATTGCTGCATAGAAGGCTTATGTCCTTAATGCACCGCTCGGTGCGCCACCCCATCTAGCGTCGTCTATAGATGTTGTGAACATCTGACAGACACGTTTCGATGACTACTTCGTAGTTTAGTGTGTCATGCATTACGGCCTAGAATTGAGGCTCCGAAACATTTTGAATGTCACGGAACATATGAGATGTTCTAAGAGCTGAGATTGTGATCTCAGGCTCATGCCCGAGTTGTGAGATATAAGATCTCCAACGAGATTCTTTGCCTGCAAGATGAAAGAGAATAGCTCAATCGTTGAGCATGTGCTCAGACTGTCTGGGTACTACAATCGCTTGAATCAAGTGGGAGTTGATCTTCCGGATAAGATAGTGATTGATGTAGTTCTCCAAGTCACTGTCACTGAGCTACTAGAACTTGGTGATGAACTATAAAATGCCAGGGAAAGAAATGTTGATCCCTGAGCTGTTCGCAATAGTTGACACCGTGAAGATAGAAATCAAGAAGGAGCATCAATTGTTGATGGTTAATCAAACCACTAGTTTCGAGAAGGGCAAGAGAAAGGAGGGAAACTTCATGGATAGCAAGTCAGTTGCTGCTCCAGTGAAGCAACCCAAAGTTGAACTCAAACCCGAGACTAAGTGCTTCTGTTATGAGGTAAGCGGTCGATAAAGCGGAACAACCCTAGGTACTTGGTAGATAAGGCTGGCAACATTGATAGAAGTATATTTGATATACGAGTTATTAATGTGTACCTTGCTAGTACTCTTAGTAGCACCTGGGTATTGGATACCGGTTTGGTTGCTAAATGTTAGTAACTCGAAATAAAAGCTACGGAATAAACGGAGAACTAGCTATTGGTGAGGTGACGATATGTGTTGGAAGTGTTTCCAAGGTTGATGTGATCAACATCGCATGCTCTCTCTACCTTCAGGATTAGTGACAAACCTAAATAAATGTTATTTGGTGTTTTGCGTTGAGCATGAACATGATTAGATCATGTTTATTGAAATACGGTTATTCATTTAAGTTAGAGAATAATGGTTATTCTGTTTACATGAATAATACCTTCAATGGTCATGCACCCAGTGAGAATGGTTTGTTGAAATCTTGATCGTAGTAATAAACATGTTCATAACATTGATGTCAAAAGATACAAAGTTAATAACGATAGTACCACATACTTGTGGCACTGCCGCTAAATGTCATATTGGTATAAAGCGCATGAAGAAACTCCATGCTGATAGATCTTTGGACTCATTCGATTTCGAATCGGTTGAGACATGCTAACCATGCCTCTTGGGCAAGAAGACTAAAAACCCCGTTGGATGGAGCGGGCAAGTGATTCATTGGAAATGATACATGTTGATGTATGCAATCCAGTGAGTCTTGTACCGTGAAGTGGATATCGTTATTTTCTTACCTTCGCTGATGATTTGAGTAGATATAGTGTATATTTACTTAATGAAACACAAGTCTGAATCGTTTGAAAGGTTCAAGCAAATTCAGAGTGAAGTTTAAGATCATCGTGACAAGAAGATAAAAATGACTGTGATATGATCGTGGAGGTAAATATCTGAGTTACGAGTTTGGCATACAACTTAAGACAATGTGAAATTTGTTTCACAACTAAAACGCCACCTGGAACACCATAGTGTGATGGTGTGTCCGAACATCATGGTCATGCTCTATTGGACATGGTGCGTGCTATGATGTCTCTTATCGTTTTACTACTGTAATTTTGGGGTTATGCATTAGAGACAACTACATTCACTTTAAATAGGGCACCATCTAAATCTGTTGAGATGACACCGTGTGAAATATGGTTTGATAGAAACCTAAGCTGTCATTTCTTAATATTTGGGGCTGTGACACTTGTGTGGAAAATGTTTTCACCTAATGAGGTCGAACCTAAGGCGGACAAACACATCTTCATAGAATACCCTAAGATCAGTTGGGTGAACCTTCTATCTCAGATCCATGTGCAAAGTGTTTGTTACTAAAATTAGGTGCTTTCTCGAGAAAGGGTTTCTCTTGAAAGAGTTGAGTGGGAGGAGGATAGAACTTGATGAGGTTGTTGAAACCTCTGCTTCAACCAGAAAGTAGCGCAGCACAGAAAGATGTTTCTGTGAAGCCTACGTCAGTTGAAGAGGAAGTTAATGATGATGATCATGAAAGCTTCAGATCAAGTTACTATCGACCTATGAGGTAATTTGAGCTTGATGAGGTTATCGAACCTTTACTTCAACCAGAGAGTAGCGCAGTGCAGGAAGTTGTTTCTGTGAAGCCTACGTTAGTTGAAGAGGAAGTTAATGATGATGATCATGAAGCTTCGGATCAAGTCAGTCTCAAACCTCGTAGGGCGACAAGGACGTGTACTGCTACCGAGCGGTACGACAACCCTGTCTTGAAGGTCATGTTGTTGGACAACAATGAACCTACGAACTATGGAGAAGCGATGATGGGCCCGGAAACCAACGAATGGTTAGAGGCCATGAAATCCGAGAAAGGATCCATGTATGAAAACCAAGTATAGACTTTGGTGGACTTGCTCGTTGGACGGCAGGTCGTTAAGTACAAATGGATATTTAAAATGAAGACAAACACTGATGGTAAATGTCACTATTATTAAAGCTCGACTTGTTGCTAAGATGTTTGTGACAAGTTCAAGGAGTTGACTACGATGAGACTTTCTCGCTCGTAGCGGTGCTAAAGTCTGTTGGAATTATGTTAGCAGTTATTGCATTTTTCAATTATTAAATCTGTCAGATGGATGTCAAAACATCGTTTCCTTAACGGTTTACTTGAAGAAAGGTTGTATGTGACATAACCAGAAGGTTTTGTCAGTCCTAAGGATGCTAAAAGGTGTGCAAGCTTCAGTGATCCTTCTATGGACTGAAGCATGCATCTCGGAGTTGGAATATAAGCTTTGATGAGTTGATCAAAGTTTTGAGTTTATACAAAGTTTACGAGAAACTTGTATTTGCAACAAAGTGAGTGGGAGCACTATAGAATTTCTGATAAGTATATGTGGATGACATATTGTTGATCGGAAATAATGTAAGATTTCTGGAAAGCATAAATGGTTGTTTGGAAAGTGATTTTCAAAGGAAGACCTGGATAAAAGCTACCAAATTGTTGAGCATCAAGATCTATAGAGATAGATCAAGATGACTTGATGAGACTTTCAATGAGTACATACCTTAACAAAGATTTTCAAAGAGTTCAAAATGGATCAGTCAGAGAAAGAGTTCTCGCCTGATTTGTAAGGTGTGAAGTTGAGTGAGACTCAAAGCTCGACCACGGCAGAAGGAAGAGAAAGGACGAGCGTCGTCCCCTATGCCTTAGCCATAGGCTCTGTATAGTATGCCATGTTGTGTACCGCACTTGTGTGTGCCTTGCCATGAGTCCGTCATGGGGTACAATAGTGATCCACGAGTGGATCACTAGACAGCGGTCAACATTATCCTTAGTGACTAAAAGACTAAAGGAATTGTTTCTCGATTATGGATGTGATGAAGGGTTCGTCGTAAGGAGTTATGTCGATGCAAGCTTTAACACCTATCTGGATGACTAGTAGTAGCAATCTGGATACGTATAGTGGAGCAGCCATTTGGAATTAGTACCAAGTGGACTGCGGTAGCAGTGTTTACGGTTTGACATAGAGATTTGCAAAGTACACACGGATCTGAATATCACAGACCTGTTGACTATAGGACCTCTCTCACATGCAAAGCATGATCGAGCCCCAGAACTCATTGGGTGTTAGACAATGCAAGTGGGAGACTGTTGGAAATATGCCCTAGAGGCAATAATAAATTAGTTATTATCATATTTCCTTGTTCATGATAATCGTTTATTATCCATGCTATAATTGTATTGATCGGAGACTTAAATGCATGTGTGGATACATAGACAAAACCATGTCCCTAGTATGCCTCTAGTAGACTAGCTCGTTGATCAAAAGATGGTTAAGGTTTCCTAGCCATGGACATGAGATGCCATTTGATAATGGGGTTGCATCATTAGGAGAATGATGTGATGAACAAGACCCAAAATACAAACGTAGCATATAATCGTGTCAGTTTATTGCTACTGTTTTCTGCATGTCAAGTGTATGTTCCTATGACCATGAGATCATGCAACTCACGGATATCGGACGAGTGCCTTGTGTGTATCAAACGTTGCAACGTAACTGGGTGACTATAAAGGTGCTCTACAGGTATCTCCGAGGGTGTTTGTTGAGTTGGCATGGGTCGAGACTGGGATTTGTTACTCTGTGTGACGGAGAGGTATCTCGGGGCCCACTCGGTAATACAACATCACAATGAGCCTTGCAAGCAATGTGACTAATTGTTAGTTGCGGGATCTTGTATTACAGAACGAGTAAAGAGACTTGCCAGTCACGAGGTTTAACTAGGTATGGAGATACCGACGATCGAATCTCGGGCAAGTAACATATCGAAGAACAAAGGGAACGTTATACGGGATTAACTGAATCCTTGACATAGAGGTTCGACCGATAGATCTTCGTAGAATATGTAGGAACCAATGTGGATGTCTAGGTCCCGCCATTGGTTATTTGCCGTAGAGGTGTCTCGGTCATGTCTACATAGTTCTTGAATCCATAGGGTCCGCACACTTAAGGTTTGGTGAAGTTTCGGTAGTATAGAGTTGTGTATGGTGGTGACCGAAGGATGTTTGGAGTCTCGGATACGATCCCGGATATGACGAGGATCTCCGGAAGATTCTGGAGATAAAGATTGATATATGTGATAACAGTGTTTTGATCTCTGGAAGATTTCCGGAATTAACCGGAAGTGGTTCCGGATGTTTACCGAAGTGTTCGGGAAACCCCCCAGTCACTAACGTAAACAAAGTAGAAAAAGCACCAATTTCTGTACCGGTTCCGGAAGAGCGAAGAAAAAGGGAACATTTTATATAGACCAATGGGGTAAAACCCACGAGGTATTTGAAAGGGCAAAAGGAATTTTTGCTGCTGCCTTAAGCAGTAAGGCAGTACTACCGCTTGTGAAGCGGTACTACCGCTCAAGCGGTACTACCTCTCGTGAAGCGGTACTACCGCTTGTGCGCGGGACTGCAGGGATCCGAGTTGGACTCTTTTCTTGCGGGCCAAACCGACCTTGTGCGGGCAAAATCGACCTTGTAGAGGTTTTTGCTCCAAGTTTAGACCCCAGGGCTCAACATATAAATAGAGGGGCAGGGCTAGCACACGGGACACAACTTACGGCCACGTGCTACCCGTTCCACCGGTGCTCCTCTAGATCGGTTTTCTGCAGTGCTTAGGCGAAGCCTTGCAGGAATTGCTCCACCACCACCATCACCGGAGCGCCCTCATGCTGCCGGTGAACTCTCTCTCCTCTCCACCTCCTCTTGCTGGATCAAGACGGTGGAGATCGTCATCCAGCTGCACGTGTGCTGAACGCGGAGGTGCCGTCCGTTCGGCGCTAGATCGGAAGGACCGTGATCGAGATCGCGAGACGGTTCGTGATGAGATTGCGGGTCGGATCGTGATGAGATCGCGGGACGCTCGGCGATTTGGATCGCGAAGATGTTCGACTACACCAACCGCATTTCTTAACGCTTCCCACTTAGCGATCCACAAGGGTACGTAGATCCACTCTCCCTCTCGTAGATGCTCATCACCATGGATAGGTTTGCGTGTGCGTAGGAAGATTTTTGTTTCCCATGCGACGTTCCCCAACATAAAGCGCATAGCAATCCGGAGCTATGTCCCGTTATCCCTCCAAGGCGTCCAGGTTGTCCTGCCGATACAACTCGGCTTCCTGTTCCTCGTACATGCGCACTCGCGGTGCATCATGAATAATGTTGCCGGGGAGGACTGCCTTAGCCCCATAGACCATGAAGAATGGTGTGAAGCCCTTTGATCTATTTTGGGTGGTACGCAGGCCCCATAGTACGGAGTCAAGCTCCTCAACCCAATGACGGTCGGACTCATGAAGAGATCGGACCAATCGAGGCTTAATGAAGTTCATTATGAGATCATTGGCACGTTCGACTTGCCCATAATCAAGCTTAATGCCCATTTTCATGCACCGGTCCTTGACCTCTTGGGACGTAAAATTAGATCCATTATCCGTTATTATGTTGTGCGGTACGCCGTAATGGTGTACTACGCCGGATATGAAGTCTATAACTCGTCCGGACTTGTCTGATTTAACGGGCTTTGCCTCTATCGATTTCGTGAATTGTCAACTATGACCCACATGTATTTGTTTTTCTTGGTCCCCACTTTAAGGGGTCCGACCATGTCAAGCCCACAGACCGCCAAAGGCCAAGTGATCAAAATAGTCCGAAGAATTGTTGGAGGTATGTGACTTTGATTTGCGAAGAGTTGACACCCCACGCAATGCTTGACAAGTGTCGACTGTGCATCCATCCGAGCTATGGGCCAGAAGAAACCAGCTCGGAAGGCCTTCCTAACTAAGGCTTTTGCCACGATGTGATTGCCGCCTATGCCTGCATGAACTTCGGCAAAAAGCTCCCACCCTTCTTCCTCGGATATGCACCGCTGTCATACACCAGTTGTGCTGTTCTTCTATAACTCACCGTCGTGGATCTTGTAGGCCTTAGAGCGCCAAACTCTGCATCGTGCCTCTACCAGGTCATCGGGGAGTTCCTCTCGAAGAAGGTAGGTGAGGAAGGGCTCTGTCCAACATGCAATTATTGCCATTACCTCATGAGCCGAAGGCGTTTAATTCATTACGGAGCCGCTGATTATTTGGTCGCCCAGTTCGTTGAAAGGAGGGCCATCCACGACCGATGTATTCGTAACAGCGCCATTGTCATCGTCCTGCCACACGACGGAAGGCTTAAAAAGCTGTTGTAGAAAACTGTTCTTCGGGACAGGATCGCGCTTGGCTCCTATACGAGCCAATATGTCGGCTGCTTGGTTGTTGCCGCGAGTGTCATGGTGAAATTCCAGCCCCTCAGACCGAGCTGATATCTTGAGGATGGCATTTCTGTATGCCGCCATCTTTGTATTTTTAGCGTCGAACTTGCTATTGATTTGGGATATGGCTAAGTTAGAGTCTCCCGTACCTCTAGCTGGCGTATGCCCATTGATGCAACCATTTGGAGACCATGAAGGAGTGCCTCGTATTCGGCTGCATTGTTGGAGTCCGCGTACATGATTCGCAACACGTGTCGCACGTTGTCGCCAGTGGGGGATGTGAGGATAACTCCAGCCCCTAGTCTGGCAAGGGTTTTGGAGCCGTCAAAGTACATTGTCCAATGGGAGTATGCACTGTATTCCTTGGGGAGTTCGGTCTCCATCCATTGAGCCAGAAAGTCCACCAGCACCTGTGATTTAATGGCATGGCAGGGCATGTAGGTTATTTCAAAGGGGAGGAGCTCAATGGCCTATTTGGCAATGCGGCCGGTGGCGACCCTGTTGTTGATTATATCATTCAAGGGGACCTCCGATGCTACCGTTGCCTCACACTCCTGGAAGTAGTGTCAGAGTTTCCTCGATGCCATGACTACTGTATAGGCAATTTTTTGATAATGCGGATATCTGGACTTGTGATGCGTTAGCACCTCTGACACATAGTATACCGACTTCTCAGTCTGGAATTTATGCCCCTCCTCATCTCGTTCAACGACGAGCACTGAATTGACAACTTTGTTTGTGGCCGATATGTATAACAACATAGGCTCACCGGCGCCTGGTGCTGTGAGTATGGGGTTTGTTGCCAATATTTCTTTCATTTCTTTCAATGCAATCATTGCTTTATCTGTCCATTCGAAATTGTTGGTCCGTTTTGGCAGGTTGTAGAGTGGCAGAGCTTTTTCTTCTAGGTGGGAGATAAAGAGGCTTAATGCCGCTATGCACCCGGCTAGCCTCTGGACATGCTTCAGCTTTGTGGGGATTGCAAGCTCTGATAGAGCACGGATTTTAGCTGGATTTGCCTCTATTCCTCTATGGGAGACGATGAATCCAAGCAGCTTCTAGAGGGAACTCCGAATACACATTTTCCGGATTGAGACGTATATCATATTCGCGTAAATTAGCGAAAGTTCGACGTAAGTCGTCGATCAACTGGTCGACGTGTTTGGTTTTTATTACCACATAATCCATGTATGCCTCAACGGTCTTGCCGAGCTGTGTAGAGAGGCAGGTTTGGATCATGCGCTCGTATGTGACCCCAGCATTTTTTAGCCCGAAGGGCATTGTTTTGAAGCAGAGTGGCCCGTAGGGGGTGATGAATATCATAGTAGCTTGATTGGATTCCGTCATTTTAATTTGATGGTATCCGGAGTAAGCATCGAGGAAACACAACAAATTGTGTCCGGCTATGGCATCGATAATCTGGTCTATGTGTGGTAAGGGGAAAGGGTCCTTGGGACATGCATTATTAAGGTCATTGAAATCGACACCTAGTTGCCAGAACTTGTCTTTCTTAGGTACCATCACCAGGTTTGCTAACCACTCGGGGTGTTTAATTTCTCGAATAAATCCAGCCTCGAGCAATTTGGCTAATTCTTACCCCATGGCTTGCCGTTTGGGCTCGGAGAAGCGACGCAGAGTCTTATTCATGGGCTTAAAGCCTGGAATGATGTTTAGGCTATGTTCGGCTAGACAACGTGGGCTTCCAGGCATATTGGAAGGATGGCAGGCAAAAATGTCCCAGTTCTCGTGAAGGAAATGCCGCAAATCCTCGTCCATGAGGGGATCGAGCTGGGCTCCGATGGACGCTATCTTCTTGGGGTCTGTTGGGTGCACCTGAAATTTAATGATTTCTTCTGCGGGTTTGAAGGATGTAGACTTGGGTATTTTGTTTAGGATCACATCCTCTCTATTAACCGTTGACCGAAGAGCGGTTAACTCTTTGGTGGCGGAAGTTTCTGCTAGTGCCTCGAGGGCGAGCGCTGCCGTTTTGTTTCTGCCCAAAGGGCTATGTTCGAATCACTGGTGATTGTGATCACTCCGTTTGGTCTTCGCATTTTTAGTTTCATGTACCCATAATGGGGTATAGCCTGGAACTTTGTGAAGGCTTCGTGACCCAATATGGCGTGATAGCCAGTTGGTAAGGGGATGATGTGGAAGAGAAGTTCTTCAGATCGGTAGTTTTCGGGTGTGCCGAACACAACATCCAGGATGATACATTCGGAACAATGCACATCCTTTCCTGGGATAATTCCCCGGAATGTTGTATTGCTACGTTTGATGCGGGATCGGTGGAACTACATTTTTTCCAGAGTGGCCTCATAAATGAGGTTAAGACCACTGCCGCCATCCATTAGCACTTTATGTAGCTTGTATCCATCAAGTATGGGATTCAAGACTAGGGCGGCCGGTGAATGACCGGGAAGAATGGGTGGCCGATCAGTGTCCCCGAAAGTAATTGGTACGTCTGCCCATGGGCTAGTGGTTGCCACGTGGTAGAATTGCTCATGCTCCTTAAGAGCTCTCTTGCGTCTATTCCATGAGGGGAAGATTTTGTAGATAGTAAGGACTTCGGCATTAAATTCGGGTGGCGAAGGAGAACATCTACTCGACGGAGGTATGACGAGGATGGCCTCGCCGCTTTGTGCATTGGGGTCGTGTTTAGTAATACGGAATGTATGGGGCAGGGTTTATCCAAAAGCCCATCAAGGTCAATGCAGGCCCTCGAAAGGGGTTTGTTTCTTTTTTGACAGGTTCATACCTGGCCGGCCGATTTGGATGTATCTTCTTTTTCCGAGCTCCTCTAGGGTGTTCGGAGGATTTTGGTTCCGAGAACAGCTGCTCGGTTTAACAGACACTCTCCATGGCACAATACTTCTGTACCAATTCGGATAACTCCGTGTAATCGCTTATGCGTCGGCGGACTAGGGCATTAAGGGTACCCTCGTAATGGAAATTTTGAATGAAAATTGCCGTCAAGTCTTGGTCGCTGGGACCTTTTACTCTGCTCCTAGCGAGTAGGAGTCTTGCCGAAAAGTGGTGGACTGATTCTCCTCCCAGTGGTTTTATGTCTTGGAAGTCCGGAGATAGAGGCATCGATGAAAAATTGGGATTATCATCCTGTGCGGTGGGTGGGCAAAAATAGGAATCTACGTCACATCGAGTATTTGGGACTGCACACTCTGAATTGTGGGATAGACCTAGGACCGATGACACTCCTGTTTTAAGCTGATCCCTGGCACGAGGCTCGTCTGCATCGCCTTGGTTATCAGAAACCGAGGTCTAAACTGTTTTCAATTCTGGCTATCGGGACGAATCCGCAGCCGGACACTCGACAGTAGCGTCAAGGTGGGTGATAGGAGGGAGGTGAATCTCCCTATCATTAGGTCTAATCCCGAGCCGATCATAGATCGGAACCTGGTCATCTGGTATATGCATTGCCTCAAGCCAATCGAACAATTCGTTGAAGAATGAAGCGATGGCAGGGTGCGTGTCGCTGATACGAATGGAGTCGTCAAGTGGTGTGACGGTTCCGGAGTCGCTTCGAAATGGGTCTACATTTCCTTCCACCACGAGAACTAACATCTTCGACGTCAACGCATCCGGACTTGCGGGTCTTTCTTCGAAATTAGTGTCCTCCATGAGTCAGCCACAAACTCTAGGGTTTCAAACTTGATATACTGATTTGGGGGAAACCTTCCAATGTGGCCTTGATGACTGATCGAGCTTGCATGGGACAAGGTGTCGTTGCCAGTGAAATTCTGATCGGGGGCGGAAGTTCCCTCGAAGCGTATCTTGCCATTCATAATGAGGCGAGCCATCGATGCCTTCAGCGCTCATAGCGGAACTCTCAATGAAAGCACCAATGTTGGTGTCAAAAAAGGCGGATCTCGGGTAGGGGTTCCTGAATTGTGTGTCTAGGATCGACGGTAACATGAGACAGAGGGGACACGAGTTTACCCAGGTTTAGGCCCTCCAATGGAGGTATTAACCTACGTCCTGCTTGAATATATTGATGGTGTAAAGGGTTACAGAGTTGATCTACCCCGAGATTGTATGTCTAACCCTAGATGAGTTGTTCTCTCCCTACGCCCTAAAACCCTTCCGGCTTATATAGATGTCCGGGGTGCCCTTGGCTTACACATGGTCGGTTACATGCCGAAGAGATAACTTGCCTAACTACAACTAATAACTTGGAGAACACGCCTGGACTACATCAAGCTTCAATCCTGGCGCAGGTGGTTTGATCATCTAATGCCTGCCTTGCGGCCCCCACAGTACGGCCCACAAATGGGTCGGCTATCCGAGGACCCCTTAATCCAGGACTCCCTCAGTAGCCCCCAGACTGGCCTTCAACGTCGATATATATTCGGCCGATCTCTTCACATTATCGTCTTCGTCTTGCAAGGCGATTCCCTCATCCTTCTTCGTTCGACAACTGACCAGTCTTCGATAAGTTCCCAAGCGTCGCGGGCTGAGGTCATTATAATAACTACATGAGTTCCTCGATTTTCACGCATCATGGGGAAGTGAGTGGCCAGAGATTTTTACATGCCTACCCTTCCTTAACGGAGAACGTCATCGACCCGTACGTGTGCTTAACACGGAGGTGCCATCCATTCAACGCTAGATCAGAAGGACCGTGACTGGATCGAGGGATAGATTGTGATTGGATCGCGGGACGGATTGTGATTGGATCGTGGGAAGGCTTGCGATTTGGATCGTGAAGACGTTCAAGTACATCAACCGTGTGTCTTCGCTTCCGGATTAGCGATCTACAAGGGTATTTACATCCACTCTCCCTCTAGTAGATGCTCATCACCATGGATAGATCTTGCATGTGCATAGGAAATTTCTTGTTTCCCATGCAACGTTCCCCAACACTTTGTTATTATTGAGATGCCCGAGGAAGACAACATGTCGATTATGCTTGCTAGACCCTTTCTGAATACTGGAGGAGATGTTATTGATTGCAATAAAAGCAAAGTCACTTTTCATATCAATGGTAATGAGAATACGTTGCACTTTCAGAAGAAACAATTCTAACTGAATGGCATTAATGTTATTGAAATTTTTTTGACACTCCCTGTTGGAAGTTTTCATCTACCTATAACTACTGCCAAAAAGAAATATGATATAGTTATGGTTGGGGATATGCATATCCCCGTTGAGGTAACATAGTGTTTTACGAAAGTTATTCGGTTTCATGCTAATCGAAAGTGGTTGTCAATAAGACTTGATCAACATTATTAATGGATCATTTTTGAGAGGTATGAAGTGGATGAATTTAGCAGGCACAACCTTTTGCTTCCACTTAAATACAATAAAATGCCATGTTTAAATTGTTTTCTGACTTCTCAATGCAACAAAAAATTGACCCAAAAACACAATTTTTTTCTGAATAATTCTGAAATTTTGGGGAATATACCATCAGAGGGGGTGCACCTAGAGCCCCCAAGACACCAGGGCATGCCAGCAACCCCATGCGCGGCCTGGTGGGTTGTGGTCCCACATGGGTCCGCTCACTTATCTCTTTAGCCCATGTCATCTCCTACCTCAAAAAAATCACCATATCTCTTACTCTCACGTTCTTGCTCTCAAACACATGGATTTCAATCGCTTTGCTCGAAGCTTCATTTCCGAAACTGTTTAGGGGATTACTACTTGGTATGTGACTCCATTGGTCCAATTAGTTTTTGCTTTAGTGGTTTATTTTTAGAATAATTAGCTTCTCTTGGTGTTGTTGTAGATGGGGTTGCATGTCGAATTCTTAGAGTTCTAAGTAGTTTCAATGCTTAATATGGCCTCTATGCATCCATATGAGTAGTTGCCATGAATCTTGTGAAGTCTTGTTAACAAAATTTTGTGTCCTAATTTTTTTCAGAAATTGTTCGCAAATAAAAATGCAATTCTTTAGGAATTCTTCGAGCACGAGGTCCTTGGAGGCATCATCAAGTGGAACCTCGGTCCGATAATTATATGTTGAACCAAGTGCAAGTTCGATGCGGCACGCTGATACCAAATCATGAGCTTGGACGTGTAATACATTTATAGTTGGTGCAAGTATCAAGGAAGAATTTTAAAAGTATGTTCACAATGCCGATCACGCTCCCTTCATCAAAGATAAGTGCATCCAACATCCCAACCTCATAGAGACGTTTACTAAGAAATTGAAAGTTCATCCTCGTGAGTCAAGAGTTTTATTTATCCTTTATAATAATGCGTTCATCATGCCTTTTTATGTGTTCTGTGAAGCGTGCAAAATTGCACATTGGGGTTCACTAGACGAACCACTAGCATCTGAGTATGAGTCATTTTTTATTAATATTTACTACGGTTAAGATATAGGAGTGACACAAGGTAGAATAAAAAGCATCCATATATACACTACTTTGCACTCTTTAATGGCAAATGCATTTTAGGCAAGCCCCTGATTTGAGTCTTATACCCACTGCTATGACAGGAATTAAACGTTATAATGTAGGAGCAATTGTTGCATGGAGATTAAAACACAACACTAATAGTGTTCACTCTTATGGTGGGATCTATGCCTCCCGTGTAGCTAAGAGTATCACCTTGGCCTAATGATCCTATTTTACCTTCTTAGTACTTAGACTTTGAGGCCATGAAACATAATAAGTTCCTTAAGGGAAAAATCACTAACTATACTTACAACTTGATGTTCAATAAAGGTCCCATTGCACCTATCGTCTTGCCTGATTATCACAGTACTATTTTCTTGAGAGCGAGGCACGCATGTACAATGCGGAGGTTGAAGGTGCCAGACGGGTTGAGGAGGCTGCAGTAAGAGCCTCGGTGGGCTATCACTTAGACTATTATCCAGGCTGCGGAAGGTGATTACCAAGCTAGGCTAAAAGCCTACGCTTGGGGGAGTATGTATTTCCACCGACATTATATTCATGTTCACACATTTCATTCCACTAGTCGGTGTCCATAGTTTTTCATTGTATTATCAATGCTAGATTTACTTTGTCGCTTTAATTTTGTATGTTCGGAAAACATTGAGAAAAAAAATTCTAGCTTATTTTTTGTTTTTCTTCCTAGTTTAAATTAGTTGTAGTATTAAAAGAAAATCCAAAAAGATTTCTCGTTTGTCATTTTGCTTGTTGGGACCCCCCCATGGAAATAGTTTTACCGGTTTTGTTTTTCTTTCTTTAACTTGCTTTCTTCAAGAAAAACTAAAAAATCCATAAATATTTTGCTCTGAAATTTTCTCCCTTTTATTGAGTCATACCAAGGAGAAGATCACGATGAAAATTTTGAGTGGCTCTCATATGCACTACTATTGATCTAACAAAGCGCCCATATTACTTTATCTTCTCCTCTTGGATAAAATTCTTGCAGATTCCATCTTAGTCCACGACCCTCTTGCACCGTTATTATTTTCATATCGTTTCGTCAAGCAAGGGAAAGGCAATAATGATCATATTTGATGAAGAGACTATGGCAGAGACAAGCAGATATGAACTCAACTAGTTTTTGTTTTTGTAAATATGTATAACCTAATATCCATGATTCAACATATTACGGTCAAACATGTTTACAATCACAATTATATATGATAAGTTGCTCATGCCATGCATAAGTATCTAGGAGTGGATAATGATTTATGTTGGATGTCAACATGCATTAAAATGGTTGTGATGTAGTATGATGATATGGTTTCCTTGTTGGGGAACGTTGCATGTAAATAAAAAGTTTCCATGCAATATATATACATGGTGATGTGCATGTATGACAGGGAGAGTGGGTCTTCATATCCTTCTAGATCGCTAAGCGAGAAGTGTTAAGAAACATTGTTGATGTAGTCAAACGTCTTCGCGATACAAATCGCTAGCCCTCTCGCGATCCAATCACGATCTAGCATTGACCGAACATCACCTCCGTGTTAAGCACACATACAACTCGATGACGATCTCTGGCTTCTTATTCGAGCAGGAGGGAGCGGGGAGGTAGATGTTTTCTCCCGCAGCGCAACGACATGTCGGCGGTGGTGGTGGAACTATTGCAGCAGGGCTTCACCTAAGCACCGCCGAAGCTATTTGGTGGACGAACTAGAGTGTAGAGAACTAACACATGGCTTAGTGTTTTCGGGCTCCATTCCTCTAGTATATACAGGAGGGAGGGGGAGGAGGCAGCCCTAGGGTTTCCCCTTAGGGTCTTCGGCTGAAGTGGGAGAGGTGGAGGTTTCCACCAATCCTACTACAAGTAGGATTACAATTCTACTTGGAAACCCTCTCCCCCTTTGGGGTCTTTCTTTCCCACCTTTCCTAGCTGCATGGGCCCTTAGGGGATGGCTTTCAAAGCCCACTAAGAACTGGTGAGCCACTCCTAAGGCCCATGTGGCCACCCAGTGTGGGTGGCCCCTCCCAACGGTCCGCCAAAACCCCCTCGACACTCCCGGTACACTACTGAAGTACCCCAAACTTCTCCAGTGACCAAAATGGGACTTCATATATATCATCCTTTACCTACAGACCATTACGGATCTCCTCGTGACGTCCGTCATCTCATCCGGGACTCCAAACAACCTTCGATCACCGACTGTTAAGTGTGCAGACATCACCGAGACACCTCTATGGTCAGTAACCAATGGTGAGACCTGGATTCCCATATTGGTTGCTACATACTTTACAAAGAAATTTGTCGGTTGAACCTCTATGTGAAGCATCCAGTTAATCCCGTATGTTGTTCCCTTTGATCTTCGGTATGTTACTTGCCAGAGATTCAATCGTCGGTATCTCTATACCTAGTTCATTCTCCTTATCAGCAAGCCTCTTTACTTGTTTTGCAATACAAGATCCCATGGCTAACACTTTGTTCACTTTGCTCACAAGGCTTCTTGTGATGTTGTATTACTGAGTGGGCCCTGAGATACCTCTCCGTCACATGGAGTAACAAATCCCGATCTTGATCCATGCCCACTCAACAGACAATTTCGGAGATACCAGTAGAGTATCTTTATAGTCACCCAGTTATGTTGCGACGTTTCATACACACAAGGTATTCCTCCGGTTTCAGTGAGTGGCATGATCTCATGGTCATAGGAACTGATACTTCACATGCAGAACATCTTGATCAACTGAGTCGATCATATGCTATGTTCATTGTTTTGGTCTTGTCCATCATCATTATCCTAATGATTTGATCCGATCATCAAACGAAATGTTATGTCTATGGCTAGGAAACCTTGAACATCTTGATCAACGAGCTAGTCTACTAGAGGCATACTAGGGACACAGTGTTGTCTATGTATCCACACATGCATTTTAGTTTCCAATCAATACAATTATAGCATGGAGAATAAACGATTATCATGAACAAGGAAATATAATAATAACCACTTTATTATTGGCTCTAGGGCATATTTCCAACAGTCTCCCACCTGCACTAGAGTCAATAATCTAGTTAAAATCAGTATGTGATTTACATTGTAATGAATCTAACACCCATACACTTCTGGTGTTGACCATGTTATCCCTTGGAAGAGGTTTAGTCAACGGGTGTGCGACATTCAGATCTGTGTGCACTTTGCAAATATTTATGTACTCCTCCTTGATGAGGTCGGTGTCAAATCCAGCATATTTCATAGTAGGGCTCCTAAGATAGGAGTCTTGGAATGATGGTAACATGGACATAGGATTTTACCCAGGTTCGGGATCTCTCAAGGAGATAATACCCTACGTCCTGCTTTTCATTGTATTAATATGGGCGATAGTACATAGTACATGTATCTACCATGAGATTATAGTAGTGAATATTAGATTGTCTATCGACAAGTCTGGCTTCGGTTTATATAATGCACCGTAGGCCTAGGATTTAGAGGAGTCCTTGTCTTATGCACCAAGTCATGTGGAATCTCCCTTGTATGCATCATGGGCTGCCCGAAGTGGCCCATTAGTGAATCATCCTAGGGGTCCTCGACCCGACCCACTAGTCGGGAGACGACGTGGTGAGTACAACCTAGTCCAGGACACCGTCAGTAGCCCCCTGAACCGGTCTTCAAGTTTGGAATGCTCCTCGGTTTTCCAAACAGTTCTTTGTCTACGGTCGTTGATCTTGAAAACTGGTTCAACAAATCTTCCCATGTCTGATCTTGAGGATCGCCGAGCTGAATTCGAAGAGTTCACATGTCGGGCATCCGAGGAGCCCCTTTGAGTTCTCGGCCTTTATCAATGCCTTGTATTTTTTTATGCCACACCTCAGGTTTGAAGTGTTTCCCATGTGGTTGATTCCTCTTGCGCCTGAGCTCCACCGCTGAACTGCATCCGAGGTGTCTTTTTGCATCCGAGCTCCAACGCTGGTCAGCATCCAAGTTGTCATAGATTACCTTGGTCTCTGAAAATTTGAAGGAGTCCATCCGAGCTTCAATGCCGAATAGTATTTTATGGACTGCTTCCGAGGTGTTTTGAGTAGCCGAACTGCAACACTGGTCGGCATCCGAGGTGCCATAGATTACTTCGGTCTTTGAAAAGGTTGCACATGTTAGGCCGAGCTTAATGTCGACAATGCCCTCTATTGAGCCATCCACCTGCATCCGAGATTTACATCGGATTGCTTCGGAAATAGTGCACAACCTCGGGAGTGGGCTGATTTTTTGTCGTAATAATTTTCGATCATGGCAATTTATTTACTACCAAGATTTATAGCTGGTAGCCCTCAAGGTGTGTGTCGGTCTATAATCCGAGATGCACCTGAAGGAAAAAATAATAAACGAAATGAAACCACTGATCCCAGTAGCCCCTGAGACTTAGGTCAATTTGCACAATTGGCCTGAGGATCAAGTTCTTGCTCGGCCGCATACGTTGGGGATGTAAACGCGGTACGTAGTAGTTTCCGAGACTTGGGTTGGGTGCGGACGACCAACCAAAGGATCGAATCTCCTCTGAAACCTAATTGCACTTTGGGTTGGCTGCATTGAAAAGGTAATGCATAGTTGCTCCCGAGCTATAATTTAGGCATGGGTGGTCGAATTAAGGATCGATATTTGTTTGACACCAACATTGTTATGGTCAACACAATTTATTTGTAATGATTCTATGTATCCAAGTGCTTTACATCATTATTTTTTGGATTCACATTGTAGAAGACATTTTATTTTAACCGACCATCATCTTCAACATCCTCGGCCAGTAGCCCACGAGTGTTTGTCATACTTTATAAAGCCTTTTGAACGGCAATGATTTAAGACAAACAAGGCAATTCGGTCATACGGTTTCATAAACAAAGATACGTAGAGAGATATGTTATATTACTATTAACGTAAGAAACATCTTCTGGGAAAAATAGATCCTGTATAAGTCCCTTTTCCGAGGATGTCATGTTGACCATGATCGTGAAACCTCAACTCCGATCAATGTGGGAGGAAAATATTGAGGATTTAGTTTGGGGAATGTTCCCCAACTCTATGGGCTTTGATAAACCGAAATTTTCACTTCCGTCATTGCCGACCAATTATATTCTTAAATTGGCTAGCTTTCAGCTTCTCCCAGTCTAAGGTACTAACCCGCATGACCCAGAATTAACAACCACACAGGTTCTCCCCTTGCCTCCTAGCTGAACAATCGGGAACATGGGGCGTAATCATAGGAGCCAGGCAACCCAGCTTGGCTAAAATCTTAAGTCCAATTGATGCATATTTATGGCTTTGTAATTATGATTACGGAAGGAGACACTCACATATTGAATATAAATTCTTTAATGTTATATGCTATTTTAACTCCTTTGTGACCGTTTATCATTTGAGGTTGGCCCATCATCGGCTTTTACCCCTTTGTAGATACTACGCGGGGTGTTTCCGTAGTAACGAGACAAACCCTAGTCGATGTCTCGGTGCCCGGAAGCAGTTGTGTTAGCGGAAACGATGCAATCAGATGTTCGAGCTTTATAACTTTCACTTAGTCATGGAGCATACGTTTGGCGGCAAATTAATAGCCCCCGGTATAAGTCGACTCCTCGGATTATTCAAGTTCGAACCAACCACAACTTGGCCTTTTGAAGAAAGAAAGGCCCTTTGTTTTACTCGGATAACCTCAGTCGGCTATATTTGGTTGAACACTGGCTGCTATTCGTTGACTGATTTACGCTTGTTGTGACGGTCAGCTTTCAGCTTTCTCCAACTGAGGTACTTAACCAGTGAAACCGGAAGTGACAATCATAGTGGTTCTCCCTTTAACCCATAGCCGAACAAAGCGAAAACGTAAGGGGTAAGCACAGGAGGCTGGCAATCCAGCTATAGACCAAAGACACAACTCGATATCAATGCATAGAAATGTGAAATACCAAAGACATTTTGCCGAGGACTGCATGGAGTACCTTGGTCTTTGGTGGGTTCGGTGCTGACCGCAGACCCCCTTTAATATGTGCTTCGGTCGTGCTTTAACATGATATGTCTGAACTACGGACTTCAAGCAGGCTAGCCTTCGGCTTGAACCTCCATATCCCGAAGGCTGAGTGTTTCTACGATGCCTGTTTAGCAAACTAAACTCAAGTGGCTTTAGAAAGAAACCAGGCTATCCGGTGATTGGCCATACACTGGTGTTGGAAAAAGCATTAGTAGACAAAGACTTTGCAACGACTAAGAAGATAACACATTTACTATAGAACCACTCATATAAATTTGAGAGACCCCAGTTAACTATGGGGAAAGGAAATTGTTTTCAACAAATGATTTTTTTGTTTCAACCAAACAAAAATAAAAATTCAAAGAGAGTTTAACAAAATTTATAATATTTTTGTTCAACCGAACAATAAAAATTCAAAGAGAGTTGAGCACGAAAGTGACTTAGATGGTTAATGTGTTCAATGCAGTTTGGGGTTGTGGCGGCACGGAGACGTAGTCCTCGGCCTAGCCGAGGTCGCCACCCCCAAGGCGGAGGTAATCATGCGAAGATCTCAGGTTGAGAAGTGGCAATGCAACACAGTTGTTGTGGCCAGGCGAAGCCCCCAGTCTAGCCGAGGAGATAGAGTAGTTCGACAGCTTGATGGCGAACACCAAGTTATCATGGGAAAAGGAAGTGTTTTTAACAAACGACACAATTAACAAGCTAACGTTTTAACAAACAACTTTTTTGTTTAACACAAATATAATGCTAGTTTGAAATGCACATTAATTAAAGCTTGAAAAAAGGTTAAGCATGAAAGCGACTCAGCTGGTTAATGTGCTCGGTGTGACATGTGTCGAGGTTGTAGAGGGTCAAGGTCCCATCCCCCAAACTGGTCACGATGTAGCCGACGAAGAGCTCAGCTTAGTGAAGTGACAACACAACACTTCCGAAGGGCCGAGGAGAAACCCCGGTCCAGCCGAGGAGACAGAGTAGTTTGGAAGCATAAAGGCAAAGCCCCCACGTCAGTCGACCATGTCGACGACACAAGTTGCTTGATGTAGGTGGGACGACAATGTAGGCAAGCCAAGGTGATCATGTGACACTAGCAAAGTTGATTACCTGTGCACACAATATAGTACAATCCAAGAGTAATAACAAATAAAGGTAATAATATATTTAGAAAACTCTTCTACTTAGTTAATTTGAGTGAAGAAAATAATTAAAGGAATATGGCCTGGCCGCTGAGGTGCCTAAGCAAAGAGCCCGGCATGATGAAGTGGTGACAATGCACGGTCGATGTGGCAAGGCGAAGTCCCAGGTCCAGCTAACATGATGAAGATGGTTGGCTGGTGGCACCGAAGTCCCTGAAGCAGGTTGATGAAGAGATGGCAATGCCCCCAGTCTGGTCGAGGTGATAGAGCAGGTCAGTAAGGTGATGCTAGAGCCCTCATGCTAGCCGACGTGTCAAAGTAGGTCGGCAAGGCAGACACCCAATTGAAGAAGCGACGGTGTTGCGGTCCCGACGCCGGACAAAAGGTGACAACACAATTTGCTCAACAGAGGAGAGATGACGACGCCAACGCACCGAGGTGACCGTGTTACAAAGTCGACGTCAATTACCTGTGTACATAATATAATGCAAGCTAAAGTAACACCAAATAAGGATAAAAAAAATTCTTCTACTTAATTAACTTAAGTGATGTAAAACAAATTAAAGAAATATGGCCTGAGCGTCGAGGTTGGCTCAGCAGAGTGGAGGCGCCGAGATGCCAGCACACTTGTGCGTCGAGTTGATGCCATAACTTCTGGCGCAGGTGTGACAATGACATAGGCTTGCTAAGGTAGCGATGTGGCATAGTCAAGCCCGATTATATAGGTCGGCTGGGCGACAACGTTGGTGTACCAAGGTGTTAGTGCAGCACGACCCAAATCATTTCCTGGCACACATGCAGTAGTGCAAGAAAAAATAATAATAATTGAAATGAGTAGAAAAAACTTGCGTAATTAAGTCCACTCAAAGTGAATAAAATGGATCGAAGACGGCGCCATGGTCAATGGCAACGAAAGAAGGTGTGTTGGCATGTTTTTCATAGGACAGATCCAATTGTAGATACGACGTTCGTCAGATTGCCGACAAAAAGATATAGAGGTGCTGACGAAACGTCACCACAATGCTGGTCTACATTGTTCATTAATTAAACCTTAACAAAAGAAACCCTGCAAAAACAAATCACTTGATTGCATTATTAGTGCTTAGTTCCATGCATGCGGCAAAAAAAACACTAGTTTATGAATGACCATCTATGTGAAGATATTATTTTGAAGGAAAAATGCATATAAAGACAGAAGAAAGAATTCCTCAGGCCATCTATTGACCATGCGGGATCATCTTAGGCCTGGGTGGTACTCGCCGGCCTCGTCATGTACTTGCAACCTCTTGAGATTGTGTTGGTTTTCCCTTGTAGTGGAAAGGGTGATGCAGCGAAGTAGATAAGTATTTTCCTCAGTTTTTGAGAACAAAGGCATCAATCTAGTAGGAGGAACAAGCAAGTCACCAATGGATGCACCTACACAAACAATCAATATCTTGCACCCAATGCTATAAAGAGGTTGTCTATCACTTCACGGTTATTTACAAGGTTTATATTTGATAGAGATAGATGTAAACGAGAACGGACAGTAAAAGGCAAATAAATTGCAGCAAAGAATTTTTGGTATTTTTGGTTTAAAGATCTAAAAGTATATTATGAAAAGTAGACCCGGGGGCCATAGATTTCACTAGAAGCTGCTCTCTTGAAGGCAAATATCATGGTGGGTAAACAAATTACTGTCAAGCAATTGATAGAAAAGCAAATAATCATGTAGTTATCCAAGGCAATGATCATGCATATAGTTATCATGTCCGTATCAAGTAGACCAAACGATTATGCATCTACTACTATTTTTTCATGCATCGACCGACTCCTGCCTGCATCTAGAGTATTAAGTTCATGAAGAACAGAGTAATATATTAAGAAAGATGACATGATGTAAAGGGATAAACTCAGGCAATGTGATGAAAAACCCATATTGTTACCCTTGATGGCAAGAATACAATACATGCCTCGCTACCCCTACTATGTCACTGGGTGAGGACACCGCAAGATTGAACCCAAAACCAAACAATTCTCCCATCGCAAGAATTACCAATCTAGTTGGCTAAATAAAACCAATAACTGGAAGAGACTTCCAAGGATATGAAATCATGCATATAAGAATTTAGAGGAGATTCAAATAAGATTCATGCATAATCTGAACATAAACCCACAATTCATCAGATCTTTACAAACACACTACAAAATAAGATTACATCGTATAGATCTCCATGAACAACATGGTATTGACGATCAAAGAGAAAAAATAAGCCATCTAGATACTAGCTATGTACCCGTAGGTTTGTGGTGGACTACTCATGCATCATCGGATGGTCAATCGAGTTGATGTCGATGCCCTCCGTGACTGAAACCCCCTCCGACAGATTACCAGAAAAGGCTCCAAGTTTGGATCTCTCGGGAACGGAGGCTTCTGTGGGCGTAAAAGTATTTGCATGGCTTGTTCTGATGTTGGGGGTCTATTTGGGAATTTATAGGCCAGAGATTAGGGTTAGGAGACCTGTCGAGAGATGACAAGACCGCTAGGAGCGGCCAGGGGGGGCGCCTGGCAGGCTTGTGACTCCCATGCAGGTGTTGGAAATATGCCCTAGAGGCAATAATAAAATGGTTATTATTATATTTACTTGATCATGATAATCGTTTATTATCCATGCTAGAATTGTATTGATCGGAAACTCAGATACATGTGTGGATACATAGACAACACCATGTCCCTGGTATGCCTCTTATGGTCTAGCTCGGTGAACAAAGATGGTTAAAGTTTCCTAGCCATGGACATGAGATGTCATTTGATAGCGGGATCACATCATTAGGAGAATGATGTGATGGACAAGACCCAAACTATAAACGTAGCATATGATCGTGTCAGTTTATTGCTATAGTTTTCTACATGTCAAGTATTTGTTCCTATAACCATGGAATCATGCAACTTACTGACACCGGAGGAGTGCCTTGTGTGTATCAAACATCACAATATAACTGGGTGACTATAAAGGTGCTCTATAGATATCTCCGAGGGTGTCTATTGGATTGGCATGGATCAAGAAAGGGATTTGTTACTCCATGTGACGGAGAGGTATCTCAGGGCCCACTCGGTAAGACAACATCACAATAAGCCTTGCAAGCAATGTGACTAAGTGTTAGCCATGGGATCTTGTATTACCAAACAATTAAAGAGACTGGCCGGTAACGAGATTGAACTAGGTATGGAGATACCAACGATCGAATCTCGGGCAAGTAACATACCGATGAACAAAGGGAATAACATATGGGATAACTCAATCCTTGACATAGAGGTTCAACCGATAAAGATATTCGTATAATATGAAGGAATCAATATGGGCATCCAGGTCCCGCTATTGGTTATAGACCGTAGAGGTGTCTCGGTCATGTCTACATAGTTCTCGAACCCACAGGGTCTGCACGTGACTTAAGGTTTGGTGTCATTTTGGTACTATAAAGTTATGTATGGTGGTGAAAGAAGGTTGTTTGGAGTCCCGAATGAGATCCGGGACGTCACGAGGAGCTTCGGAATGGTTCGGAGGTAAAGATTAATATATAGTAAGTCCTATTTTGGTCACCGGCAAAGTTTCAGGCTCATCGTTAGTGTACCGGGGGACATTCGGGAGGGGTATTTCGACCCAAGAGACTACATGTGCTGTGGGAAGAGGTATACCAGTCCTTAGTGGGCTGGCCTAAGTCCCACAAGAGGCCCATGCAGCTGGAGTGGAAGGAAAAGGAAAAAGGCCAAGGTGGAAAGAGTTTGCAAGTGAAAATAAGGAAGGAGTCCTAATCCTACTAGGATTGGAGGAGGACTCCTCCTCTCCTCCTTGCGCCAAGGGAAAAGGGCTGGCCCCTAGCGCGACAGCCTCCTCCCTCCCTCCTCCTATATATACTAGAGGTTTTGAGGGTTTTGAGATACAGAAATCAGCCACGTGCTAGCATGTCCTCTAGATTGTAGTTTCTCCTCTACATTGGTTTTAGCGATGCTTAGGCCAAGCCCTGCAATAATAGCTCCACCGCCATCGCCGCAATGCCGTCGCACTGCCAGAGAACTCATCTACCTCTCCGCTCCCTCTTACTGGATCAAGAAGGCGGAGATCGTCATCAAGTTGTACGTGTGCTGAACGCGGAGGTGTCGTCCGTTCAGTGCTAGATCGGAAGGACCGTGATCAAGATCGCGAGACGATTCACGATGAGATCGCAGGACAGATCGTGATGAGGTCGCAGGACGGATCGTGATTGGATTGTGGGACAGATCGTGATGAGATCGCGGGATGATCGACGATTTGGATCGCGAAGACGTTCGACTACATCAACCGCGTTTCTTAACGCTTCCCACTTAGCGATCTACAAGGGTACTAGATCCACTCTCCCTCTCGTAGATTCTCATCACCATGCATAGATCTTGCGTGCGCGTAGAATTTTTTTTGTTTCCCATGCAACGTTCCCCAATAGTGGCATCATGATCTAGGTCTATGTGTAGATGAGATCTCGAGTTGAACACAAAGAGTTTGTGGGCGTTGATGCTTAGATTGCTTCCTCCCTTGCTTGTGTTTTGGTTCAGCAGTATTGTGGGATGAAGTGGCCCTGACCAAACTTACTCGTACGCATACGAGAGACCGGTTCCATCGACTGACATGTGACTTCGTTGCACAAAGATGGCTGGCGGGTGTCTGTCTCTCCTACTTTAGTTGGATCGGATTCGACAAAGGCGGTCCTTGACAAGGTTGAAAAGCAACTTATGTATCACCGTTGTGATTTTGCATAGGTGAGAATAGTTCTTGCTAGATACGCGTAGCATCCACGTAAAATTTGCAACAACAATTATAGGACGTCTAACTTGTTTTTGCAGGGTATGTTGTAATGTGATATGGCCAATTACATGATCAGAGATATGTGATGTATGAGATGATCATGTGTTGTATAGAATATCACGACTTGCATGTCGATGAGTACGACAACCGGTAGGAGCCATAGGGTTGTCTTTAGTTATTGTATGACCCATGTGTCAATCATTAAGCTCTATTTAGTGCTTTACTTTCTCGCTAAACGATAGCTATAGTAGTATGAGCATGGTGGGCGCGACAACCCCGATGGGGACACGTTGATGGAGATCAAGATGATGGAGATCATGGTGTCATGCAGGTGACGATGGAGATCATGTCGGTGCTTTCAAGATGGAGATCAAAAGCACAAGTTCATGGCCATATCATGTAACTTGTGATTTGCATGTGATGTTAATCCTTTTATGCACCTTGTTTTGCTTAGGACAACGGTAGCATTATAAGGTGATCCCTCCCTTAAATTTCAAGATAAATTGTGTTCTCACCGAGTGTGCACCGTTGCGAAAGTTTGTCGTGTCGAGACACCATGTGATGATCGGGTGTGATAGACTTTATGTTCACATACAACGGGTGCAATCCAGTGTTGCACATGCACAACACTCGGGTTAAACCTGACGAACCTAGCATGTACAGACATGGCCTCGAAACACAAGAGACCGAAACTTCGAACATGAGTCTTATAGTAGATATGATCAACATGATGATGTTCACCATTTAAACCACCTCAACTCACGTGATGATCGGACTTGAGTTGGTGAATTTGGATCATGTATCACTCAAATGACCGGAGGGATGTCAATTTGAGTATGAGTTCTTAGGTAATATCATTAATTGAACTCATTATCATGAACATTGTCAAAGTGTCTTTGCAAATTATGTTATACATTACTAGCTCATGCTGTAGCTCCCACGAATTTTTATTTGTTCCTAGATAAATAGAGTTGAAAGATGATGGTAGAAATATTGCGAACTGGGTCCGTGATCTGAGGATTGTCCTCATTGCTACACAGAAGCTTATGTCCTTAATGCACCGCTCGGTGCGCCACCCCCTCCAGCGTCGTTTGTAGATGTTGTGAACATCTGACAGCCACATTCCGATGACTACATGATAGGTAAGTGCGTCATGCATTACAGATTAGAATTGAGGGTTCCAAACATTTTGAATGTCATGGAACATATGAGATGTTGTAAGAGCTGAAATTGTGATCTCAGGCTCGTGCCCGTGTTGTGAGATATGAAATCTCCAACAAGATTCTTTTCCTGCATGATGAAGGAGAATAGCCCAATCATTGAGCATGTTCTTAGATATTTCGGATACTACAATCGCTTGAATCGAGTGGGAGTTGATATTCCAGATAAGATAGTGATTGATAGTTCTCCGAGTCACTGTCACTAGGCTACTAGAGCGTCGTCATGAACTATGAAATGTCAGGGATATAATTGATGATCCCTGAGCTATTCGCGATGTTTGACACCGCAAAAGTAGAAATCAAGAAGGAAAATCAAGTGTTGATGGTTAGTAAAACCACTAGTTTTGAGAAGGGCAAGGGCAAAGAGGGAAACTTCATGGATGGCAAGACAGTTGCTGCTCCAGTGAAGCAACCTAAGGTTGAACCCAAACCCAAGACTAAGTGCTTCTATTATGAGGAGAAAGGTTGCTTAAGGGGAACAACCTTAGATGGTTGGTCGATAGGAAGGCTGGCAACGTCGACGGAAGTATATTTGATATATGTGTTATTCATGTGTACCTTGCTGGTACTCCTAGTAGCACCTGGGAATTGGATACCGGTTCAGTTGCTAAATGTTAGTAACTCGAAATAAAAGCAACGGAATAAACGGATACTAACTAAGGGTGAGGTGACGATGTGTGTTGAAAATGTTTCCAAGGTTGATGTGATCAACATCACATGCTCTCTCTACCTTCAGGATTAGTGTGGAACCTAAATAAACGTTATTTGGTGTTTGCATTGACTATGAACGTGATTATATCGTGTTTATTGCAATACGGTTATTCATTTAAGTCAGAGAATAATGGTTATTCTATTTACATGAATTATACCTTCAATGGTTGTGCACCCAATGAATGAATGGTTTGTTGTATCTTGATCGTAGTAGTACACATGTTCATAACATAGATGCCAAAAGATACAAAGTTAATAATGATAGTACCACATACTTGCGGCACTGCGGCTAAATGTAATATTGGTGTAAAGCGCATGAAGAAACTCCATGGTGATGGATCTTTGGACTCATTCGATTTTGAATTGGTTGAGACATGCAGACCATGCCTCGTGGGCAAGATGACTAAAACCCCTTTTTCAAACTAACTTATTGGAAATGATACATGTTGATGTATACGGTTCAATGAGTGTTGTAGCATGTAGTGGATATCGTTGTTTTCTTACCTTCACTGATGATTTGAGTAGATATAGTGTATATTTACTTATGAAACACAAGTCTGAATCATTTGAAATAGTTCAAACAAATTCAGAGTGAAGTTTAAGATCATCATGACAAGAAGATAAAAATTTCTATGATATGATCGTGGAGGTGAATATCTGAGTTACGAGTTTGGATACAACTTTAGACAATGTGGAAGTCGTAGTCGTGCTCTATTGGATATGGTGCGAATTATGATGTCTCTTATCAGTGTGCCAATATCGTTTTGCGTTATGCATTAGAGACAACTACATTCACTTTAAATAGGGCACCATCTAAATCCGTTGAGATTACACCATATGGTTTGACAGAAACCTAAGTTGTCATTTCTTAACGTTTGGGGCTGCAACGCTTATGTGAAAAAGGTTTTCAATTAAAGAGCTCGAACCCAAAGCGAACAAATGCATCTTCATAGAATATATCCTAAGAACAGTTGGGTATAGCTTCTATCTCAGATCCGAGCACAAAATGTTTGTTGCTAAAATGGGTCCTTTCTCAAGAAAGAGTTTCTCTCGAAAGAATTGAGTGGGAGGAAGATAGAACTTGATGAGGTTGTTGAACCTTTGTTTCAGCCATAGAGTAGCGCGACACACAAAGATGTTTCTGTAGAGCCTACGTCAGTTGAAGAGTAAGTTAATGATGATGATCATGAAGCTTCGGATCAAGTTACTATCAAACCACGTAGGTCGACACGGACGCATACTACTCCTGCATGGTATGGCAACCCTGTCTCAGATGCCATGTTGTTGGACAACGATGAACCTACAAACTATGGAGAAGCGATGATGGGCTCGGATTCCGACAAATGTTTACAGGCCATGAAATCCGAGAAAGGATCCATGTATGAACACCAAGTATAGACTTTGGTAAACTTTCTCGTTGGATGGCAGGTTGTTGAGTACAAATGGATCTTTAAGATGAAGACAAACGCTCATGGTGAATGTCACCATTTATAAAGCTCGACTTGTCACAAAGAAGTTTTTGCCAAGTTCAAGGAGTTGATTACTATGGGACTTTCTCACTCGCAGTGAAGCTAAATTCTGTTGGAATTATGTTAGGAGTTGCTGCAGTTTTCAATTATGAAATCCGGCAGATGGATGTCAAAACATCATCTCCTTCCTTGAGGAAAGGTTGTGTGAGATACAACCAAAAGGTTTTGTCAGTCCTAAGGATGCTAAAATGACTGCAAGCTTCAGTGATCCTTCTATGGACTGAAGCAAGCATCTCGGAGTTGGAATATACGCTATGATGAGGTGATCAAAGTTTTTGAGTCTATGCAAAATTTATGAGAAACTTGTATTTACAATAAAGTGAGTGGAGCACTATAGAGTTTATGATAAGCATATGTGGATTTTGCTGATCGAAAATGATGTAGAATTTCCAGAAAGCATAAAGGGTTTTTGAAAACAGTTTTTCAAAGGACCGAGACACCTCTACGGCCAATAACCAATGGCGGGACCTGGACGTCCATATTGGTTCCTACATATTCTACAAAGATCTTTATCGGTCGAACCTCTATGTCAAGGATTCAGTTAATCCCGTATAACGTTCCCTTTGTTTTTCGGTATGTTACTTGCCCGAGATTCGATCGTTGGTATCTCCATACCTAGTTTAACCTCGTTACCGGCAAGTCTCTTTACTTGTTCCTTAATACAAGATCCTGTGACTAACACTTAGCCACATTGCTTGCAAGGCTTGTTGTGATGTTGTATTACCGAGTGGGCCCTGAGATACCACTCCGTCAGATGGAGTAACAAATCCCAGTCTCGATCCATGCCAACTCAACAGACACCATCGGAGATACCTGTAGAACACCTTTATAGTCACCCAGTTACATTGCGACGTTTGATACACACAAGGCACTCCTCCGATGTCCGTGAGTTGCATGATCTCATGGTCATAGGAACATATACTAGACATGCAGAAAACAGTAGCAATAAACTGACACGATCATATGCTACGTTTGTAGTTTGGGTCTTGTCCATCACATCATTCTCCTAATGATGTGATCCCGTTATCAAATGACATCTCATGTCCATGGCTAGGAAACCTTAACCATCTTTTGATCAACGAGCTAGTCTATTAGAGGCATACTAGGGACATGGTTTTGTCTATGTATCCACACATGCATTTAAGTCTTAGATCAATACAATTATAGCATGGATAATAAACGATTATCATGAACAAGGAAATATGAAAATAACTAATTTATCATTGCCTCTAGGGCATATTTCCAACAGTCTCCCACTTGCACTAGAGTCAATAATCTAGTTCACATCACCATGTGATTTGCACTGTTATGAATCTAACACCCACTGAGTTCTGGGGCTTGATCATGCTTTGCATGTGAGAGAGGTCTTATAGTCAACTGGTCTGCGATATTCAGATCCGTGTGTACTTTACAAATCTCTATGTCAAACCGTAAACACTGCTACAAAACTCCACCTGGTAGTATTTCCAAATGGCTTCTCCACTATACGTATCCAGATTGCTACTAGTAGTCATCCGGATAGGTGTTTAAAGCCTGCATCGACGTAACTCTTTATGACGAACTCTTTATCACTTCCATAATCAAGAAACATTTTCTTAGTCCTCTGGTCACTAAGGATAATTTCGACCGCTGTCCAGTGATCCACTCCTAGACCACTCTTGTACCCCCTGATGGACTCATGGCAAGGCACACACAGGTGCGGTACATAGCATGGCATAATATAGAGCCTATGGCTAAGGCATAGGGGACGACGTTCGTCCTTTCTCTTTCTTCTGCCGTTGTTGAGCTTTGAGTCTCACTCAACTTCACACCTTATGAATCAGACGAGAACTCTTTCTCCGACTGATCCATTTTGAACTCTTTCAAAATCTTGTCAAGGTATGTACTTATTGAAAGTCTCATCAAGCATCTTGATCTATCTCTATAGATGTTGACGCTCAACAATTAGATAGCTTTATCGAGGTCTTCCTTTGAAAATCACTTTTCAAGCAACCATTTATGGTTTCCAGAAATTCTACATTACTTCTGATCAACAATATGTCATCCACATATACTTATCAGAAATTCTATACTGCTCCCACTCAATTTATTGCAAATACCAGTTTCTCGTAAACTTTGTATAAACATAAAAAACTTTGATCACCTCATCAAAGCGTATATTGCAACTCCGAGATGCTTGCTTCAGTCCATAGAAGGATCACTAAAGCTTGCACACCTTTTAGCATCCTTAGGACTGACAAAACCTTCTGGTTGTATCACATACAACCTTTCCTCAAGTAAACCGTTAAGGAAACGATGTTTTGACATCCATCTGCCAGATTTCATAATTGAAAACACGGCAACTGCTAACACAATTCCAACAGACTTTAGCATCGCTACGAGTGAGAAAGTCTCATCGCAGTCAACTCCTTGAACTTGTCACAAACAACTTTGCAACAAGTCGAGCTTTACAAATGGTGACAATTACCATCAGCATCTGTCTTCATTTTAAAGATCCATTTGTACTCAACGGCCTGCCGTCCAACGAGCAAGTCTACCAAAGTCTATACTTGGTTTTCATACATGGATCCTATCTCGGATTTCATGGCCTCCAACCATTCGTCGGAATCCGGGCCCATCATCGCTTCTCCATAGCTCGTAGGTTCATCGTTGTCCAACAACATGACCTCCAAGACAAGGTTGTCGTACCACTTAGGAGGAGTACACATCCTTGTTGACCTACGATGTTCGATAGTAACTTGATCCTGAAGCTTCATGATCATCATCATTAACTTCCTCTTCAACTAACGTAGGCTTCACAGAAACATCTTTCAGCGCTGCGCTACTATCTGGTTGAACAAAGGTTTAACAACCTCATCAAGTTCTATCTTCCTCCCACTTAATTCTTTTGAGAGAAACATTTCCTCGAGAAAGGATCCGTTTAAGCAACAAACACTTTGCACTAGGATCTGAAATAGAAGGTTCACCCAACTGATCTTAGGGTATTCTATGAAGATGCATTTGTCTGCCTTGGGTTCGACCTCATTAGGTGAAAACATTTTCCACACAAGTGTCGCAGCCCCAAATATTAAGAAATGACAGCTTAGGTTTCTATCAAACCATAATTCACACGGTGTCATCTCAATGGATTTAGATGATGCCCTATTTAAAGTGAATGTAGTTGTGTCTAATGCATAACCCCAAAATTATAGTAGTAAAACGATAAGAGAAATCACAATATGCACCATATCCAATAGAGCATGACTATGATGTTTGGACACACCATCACACTATGGTGTTCGAGGTGGCGTTTAGTTGTGAAACAAATTTCACATTTTCTTAAGTTGTATGCCAAACTCGTAACTCAGATATTCACCTCCACGATCATATCGTAGTCATTTTTATCTTCTTATCACGATGATCTTAAACTTCACTCTAAATTTGCATGAACCTTTCAAACGATTCAGACTTGTGTTTCATTAATTAAATATACACTATATCTTCTCAAATCATTAGTGAAGGTAAGAAAATAACGATATCCACTGCATGCTACAAGACTCACTAGATTGCATACATCAACATGTATCATTTCCAATGAATTACTTGCTCGCTCCATCCAACGGGGTCCTTTAGTCATCTTGCCCAAGAGGCATGGTTCGCATGTCTCAACCGATTCGAAATCGAATGTGTCCAAAGATCCATCAGCATGGAGTTTCTTCAAGCGCTTTATACCAATATGACATTCTGCGGCAGTGCCACAAATATGTGGTACTATCATTATTAACTTTGTATCTTTTGACATCAATGTTATGAACATGTGTATTACTACGATCAAGATTTCAACAAACCATTCTCACTGGGTGCATGACCATTGAAGGTATTATTCATGTAAACAGAGTAACCATTATTCTCTAGCTTTAAATGAATAACCGTATTGCAACAAAGATGATCTAATCATGTCCATGCTCAACGCAAAACACCAAATAACATTCATTCAGGTTCGTCACTAATCCTGAAGGTAAGGAGAGCGTGTGATGTTGATCACATCAACCTTGGAAACATTTCCAACACATATCATCACCTCACCCTTAGAAGGTTATCCATTTATCCCGTAGCTTTTATTTCGAGTTACTAACATTTAGCAACCGAACCGGTATCCAATACCCAGGTGCTACTAGGAGTACTAACAAGGTACACATTAATAACTCGTATATCAAATATACTTCTGTCGAAGTTGCCAGCCTTCTTATATACCAAGTATCTAGGGTTGTTCCACTTCAGCGACCTTTCACCTCATAACAGAAGCACTTAGTCTCGGGTTTGAGTTCAACTTTGGGTTGCTTCACTGGAGCAACAACTGACTTGCTATCCATGAAGTTTCCCTCCTTGCTCTTGCCCTTCTCGAAACTAGTGGTTTGCTTAACCATCAACACTGGACGATCCTTCTTGATTTCTACCTTCGCGGTGTCAAAACATCGTGAACACCTCAGGAATCATTATTTCTATCCCTGGCAATTTATAGATCATCACTAAGTTCTAGTAGCTTAGTGACAGTGACTTGGAGAACTATGTCAATCAATATCTTATCTGGAAGATAAACTCCCACTTGATTCAAGTGATTGTAGCACCCAGACAATCTGAGTACATGCTCAACGATTGAGCTCTTCTCTTTCATCTTGCAGGCAAAGAATCTTGATGGAGATCTCATATCTCGCAACACGAGCACGAGCCTGAGATCCCAATTTCAGCTCTTAGAAACATCTCATATGTTCCATGACGGTCAAAACGTTTTGGAGCCTCAATTCTAAGCCGTAACGCATGACGCACTAAAATATCAAGTAGTCATCAGAACGTGCCTGTCAGATGTTCACAACATCTACAGACGACGCTAGAGGGGTTGGCGCACCGAGCGGTGCATTAAGGACGTAAGCCTTCTGTGCAGCAATGAGGACAATCCTGAGATCATGGACCCAGTCCGCAATATTACTACCATCATCTTTCAATTCTGTTTCTCTTGGAACATATAAAAATACAAGGGAGCTACAACGTGAGCTAGTAATCTACAACACAATTTGCAAAGACACTTTGACTATGTTCATGATAATAAGTTCAATTAATCATATTACTTAAGAACTCCCACTCAAATTGACATCCCTCGGGTCATTCGAGTGATACATGATCCAAATTCACCAACTCAAGTCCGATCATCACGTGAGTTAAGGCGGCCATTTGTTACTCCGTGTTCGGAGAGGTATCTCAGGGCCCACTCGGTAATACAACATCACAACAAGCCTTGCAAGCAATGTGGCTAAGTGTTAGTCACGAGATCTTGTATTACGGAACGATTAAAGAGACTTGCCAGAAACGAGGTTGAACTAGGTATGGAGATACCGACGATCGAATCTCGGGCAAGTAACATACCGAAGAACAAAGGGAACGTTATATAGGATTACCTGAATCCTTGACATAGAGGTTTGACCGATAAAGATCTTAGTAGAATATGTAGGAACCTATGGGGACGTCCAGGTCCCGCCATTGGTTATTGACCGTAGAGGTGTCTCGGTCATGTCTACATAGTTCTCGAACCCGTAGGGTCTGCACAGTTAAGGTTCGGTGACGTTTCGGTAGTGTAGAGTTATGTATGGTGGTGACCAAAGTTTGTTCGGAGTCCCGGATGAGATCCCGGACATCACGAGGATCTCCAGAATGGTCCGGAGGTAAAGATTCATATATAGGAAGTCCCAGTTTGGTTTCCGGCAAAGTTTCGGGCTCATCGGTAGTGTACCGGGAGTGCCGGTAGTGTACCGGGAGTGCCGATAGTGTACCGGGAGGCCTCCGGGAGGGGTATTTCGACCCCAAGAGGTCCATAGGCTATGGGAGAATAATAACCAGCCCTTAGTGGGCTGAGAAAACAGCCACAAATGCCCATGGTGCAGGAGAGAAAGTCCTAAAGAAAAATGTGGAAAATCAGCCAATAGGAGGCAATCCTACTCCAACTAGGATTGGAGGTGAAGTAGGGTTGCTTCCCACCTCCTATTTCGGCCAACCCAAAGGCCTTGGCTGCCTCTCCTCTCCTCTCCTCCTATATATACTAGTGGATTGGGTGGTTTTTCGACAGAATTTCCGGCCACGTGCTACCCGTTACACCGGTGCATAGTTTCTCCTCTAGATCGGCTTTCTGCAGCGCTTAGGCAAAGCCCTGCCGGAATCACTCCACCACCATCACGGGAGCGCCGTCACGCTGCTGGTGAAAACTCTCTCCTCTCCACCTCCTCTTGTTGGATCAAGACAATGGAGATCGTCATCAAGCTGCACGTGTGCTGAACGTGGAGGTGCCGTCCGTTCAGCGCTAGATCGGAAGGACCGTGATCGAGATCGCGAGACAGTTCGTGATGAGATCGCGGGACGGATCGTGATGAGTTCACGGGACAGATCGTGATCAAGATCGTGAGACGGATCGTGATGAGATCTCGGGACGGATCGTGATGGGATCGCGGGACGGATCGTGATGGGATCGCGGGACGGATCGTGATGAGATCGCGGGATGCTCGGCAATTTGGATCGCGAAGAAGTTTGACTACACCAACCGCGTTTCTTAATGCTTCCCTCTTAGCGATCTACAAGGGTACGTAGATCCACTCTCCCTCTCGTAGATGCTCATCATCATGGATAGATTTGCGTGTGCATAGGAAATTTTTTGTTTCCCATGCGACGTTCCCCAACAGTGGTATCAAAGCCAGGTTGATGGTTCGATGAGATCTCGAGTAGAACACAAAAGGTTTGTGGGTGTTGATGCTTAGATTGCTTCCTCCCTTGGTCGGATTTTGGTTCAGCGGGATTGTGAGATGAAGCGGCCCGGACCAACATTACTCGTACGCTTACGAGAGACCGGTTCCCTCGACGCAACTTGTTGCTTAGATGGCTTGCGGGTGACAGTTTCTCTCACTTTAGTTGGATCGGATCCGACAAAGGCTGTCCTTGAGAAGGTTGAAAAGCAATCTATGTATCACCGTTGTGGTTTATGCGTAGGTGAGAATCGTTCTTCCTAGATACCCGTAGCAGCCACGTAAAACATACATCAACAATTAGAGGACATCTAACTTGTTTTTGCAGGTTATGTTGTGATGTGATATGGCCAATTACATGATGAGATATATGTGATGTATGAGATGATCATGTGATGTATAGAATTTCATGACTTTCATGTCGTTTAGTACGGCAACCGGCAGGAGCCATAGGGTTGTCTTTAATTATTGTATGACCTGCGTGTCAATCATTAAGCGCTATGTAATGCTTTACTTTATCGCTACGGTAGCAATAGTAGTAGAAGCATGTAGGGCATGACAACCCCTATGGCGACACGTTGATGGAGATCAAGATGATGGAGATCATGGTGTTGTGCCGGTGATGATGGAGATCATGCCGGTGTTTCGAAGATGGAGATCTTAAACACAAGTTCATGGCCATATCATGTCACTTATGAATTGCATGAGATGTTAATCCTTTTATGCACCTTGTTTTGCTTAGTACGGCGGTAGCACTATAAGGTGATCCCTCACTTGAATTTCAAGATGAACTGTGTTCTCCCTGAGTGTGCACCGTTGCGAAAGTTCGCCGTGTTGAGACACCACGTGATGATCGGGTGTGATAGACTCTACGTTCACATATAACGGGTGCAAGCCAGATTTGCACGTGCAGAACACTCGGGTTAAACTTGACGAGCCTAGCATGTACAGACATGGCCTCGGAACACAAGAGACCGAAAGGTCGAGCATGAGTCATATAGTGGATATGATCAACATAATGATGTTCACCATTGAAGCCACCTTAACTCACGTGACGATCGGACTTGAGTTGGTGAATTTGGATCATGTATCACTCGAATGACCCGAGGGATGTCAATATGAGTGGGAGTTCTTAAGTAATATGCTTAATTGAACTCATTATCATGAACATAGTCAAAGTGTCTTTGCAAATTATGTTGTAGATTACTAGCTCGCGCTGTAGCTCCCTTGTATTTTTATATGTTCCTAAAGAAATAGAAATTAAAGATGTTGGTAGCAAAATTGTGGACTGGGTCTGTGATCTGAGGATTGTCCTCATGGCTGCACAGAAGGCTTATGTCCTTAATGCACCGCTCGGTGCGCCACCCCATCTAGCGTCGTTTGTAGATGTTGTGAACATCTGACAGGCACGTTTCGATGACTACTTGATAGTTTAGTGCGTCATGCATCACGGCTTAGAATTGAGGCTCCAAAACGTTTTGAACGTCACGGAACATATCAGATGTTCTAAGAGCTGAGATTGTGATCTCAGGCTCGTGCCTGAGTTGCGAGATATAGGATCTCCAACGAGATTCTTTGCCTGCAAGATGAAAGAGAATAGCTCAATCGTTGAGCATGTGCTCAGACTGTGTGGGTACTACAATCGCTTGAATCGAGTGGGAGTTGATCTTCTAGATAAGATAGTGATTGATGTAGTTCTCCAAGTCACTGTCACTGAGCTACTAGAACTTGGTGATGAACTATAAAATGCCAGGGAAAGAAATGTTGATCCCTGAGCTGTTCGCGATGTTTGACACCGCGAAGGTAGAAATCAAGAAGGAGCGTCAAGTGTTGATGGTTAATCAAACCAGTAGTTTCGAGAAGGGCAAGAGTAAGGAGGGAAACTTCATGGATAGCAAGTCAGTTGCTGCTCCAGTGAAGCAACCCAAAGTTGAACTCAAACCCGAGACTAAGTGCTTCTGTTATGAGGTGAGCGGTCGTTGAAGCGGAACAACCCTAGATATTTGGTAGATAAGAAGGCTGGCAACATTGATAGAAGTATATTTGATATACGAGTTACTAATGTGTACCTTGCTAGTACTCTTAGTAGCACCTGGGTATTGGATACCGGTTCGGTTGCTAAATGTTAGTAACTCGAAATAAAAGCTACGGAATAAACGGAGAACTAGCTAAGGGTGAGGTGACGATATGTGTTGGAAGTGTTTCCAAGGTTGATGTGATCAGCATCGCACGCTCTCTCTACCTTCAGGATTAGTGACGAACCCAAATAAATGTTACTTGGTGTTTTGCGTTGAGCATGAACATGATTAGATCATGTTTATTGCAATACGGTTATTCATTTAAGTTAGAGAATAATGGTTATTCTTTTTACATGAATAATACCTTCAATGGTCATGCACCTAGTGAGAATGGTTTGTTGAAATCTTGCTCGTAGTTTTACACATGTTCATAACATTGATGTCAAAAGATACAAAGTTAATAATGATAGTACCACATACTTGTGGCACTGCCGCTAAATGTCATATTGGTATAAAGCGCATGTAGAAACTCCATGCTGATGGATATTTGGACTCATTCGATTTCGAATCGGTTGAGACATGCGAACCATGCCTCTTGGGCAAGATGACTGAAGGACCCCGTTGGATGGAGCGGGCAAGTGATTCATTGGATATGATACATGTTGATGTATGCAATCTAGTGAGTCTTGTAGCGTGCAGTGGATATCGTTATTTTCTTACCTTCACTGATGATTTGAGTAGATATAGTGTATATTTACTTAATGAAACACAAGTCTAAATCATTTGAAAGGTTCAAGCCAATTCAGAGTGAAGTTTAAAGATCATCGTGACAAGAAGATAAAAATTACTGCAATATGATCGTGGCGGTGAATATCTGAGTCACGAGTTTGGCATACAACTTAAGACAATGTGAAAGTTGTTTCACAACTAAACGCCACCTGGATCACCATAGTGTGATGGTGTGTCCGAACATCATAGTTATGCTCTATTGGACATGGTGCGTGCTATGATGTCTCTTGTCGTTTTACCACTATAATTTTGGGGTTATGAATTAGACACAACTACATTCACTTTAAATAGGGCACCATCTAAATCGGTTGAGATGAGACCATGTGAATTATGGTTTGATAGAAACCTAAGCTATCATTTCTTAATATTTGGGGATGTGACACTTGTGTGGAAAATGTTTTCACCTAATGAGGTCGAACCCAAGGCGGACAAATTGCATCTTCATAGAATACCCTAAGATCAGTTGGGTGAACCTTCAATCTCAGATCCTAGTGCAAAGTGTTTGTTGCTTAAACGGATCCTTTCTTGAGGAAATGTTTCTCTCGGAAGAATTGAGTGGGAGGAAGATAGAACTTGATGAGGTTGTTAAACCTTTGTTTAACCAGAGAGTAGCATAGTGCAGAAAGATGTTTCTGTGAAGCCTACGTCAGTTGAAGAGGAAGTTAATGATGATGATCATGAAGCTTCAGGATCAAGTTACTATCGAACTTCATAGGTCGACAAGGATGTGTACTGCTCCTAAGTGGTACGACAACTATGTCTTGGAGATCATGTTGTTGGACAACGATGAACCTACGAGGTATGGAGAAGCGATGATGGGCCCGGATTCTGACAAATGGTTAGAGGCCATGAAATCCGAGATAGGATCCATGTATGAAAACCAAGTATAGACTTTGGTAGACTTGCTCGTTGGACGGCAGGTCGTTGAGTACAAATGGATCTTTAAAATGAAGACAGGCACTGATGGTGAATGTCACTATTTGTAAAGCTCCACTTGTTCCAAAGATGTTTGTGACAAGTTCAAGGAGTTGACTACAATGAGACTTTCTCACTCGTAGTGGTGCTAAAGTCTGTTGGAATTATGTTAGCAGTTGTTGTGTTTTCAATTATGAAATCTGGCAGATGGATGTCAAAACATCGTTTCCTTAACGGTTTACTTGACGAAAGGTTGTATGTGATACAACCAGAAGGTTTTGTCAGGCCTAAGGATGCTAAAAGGTGTGCAAGCTTCGGTGATCCTTCCATGGACTGAAGCAAGCATCTCGGAGTTGGAATATACGCTTTGATGAGGTGATCAAAGTTTTGATGTTTATACAAAGTTTACGAGAACCTTGTATTTGCAATAAAGTGAGTGGGAGCACTATAGGATTTCTGATAAGTATATGTGGCTGACATATTGTTGATACAAAATAATGTAGAGTTTCTGGAAAGCATAAAACGGTCATTTGGAAAATGATTTTCAAAGGAAGACCTGGATGAAGCTACCTAATTGTTGAGCATCAAAATCTATGGAGATAGATCAAGATGCTCGATGAGACTTTCAATGAGTGCATACCTTGACAAGATTGTGAAAGAGTTCAAAATGGATCAGTTAGAGAAAGAGTTCTCGCCTGATTTGTAAGGTGTGAAAGTTGAGTGAGACTCAAAGCTCGACAACAGCATAAGAAAAAGAAAAGACGAACGTCGTCCCCTATGCCTTAGCCATAGGCTCTATATTATGCCATGCTGTGTACCGCACCTGTGTGTGCCTTGCCATGAGTCTATCAAGGGGTACACGAGTGGTCCAGGAGTGGATCACTGGACAGCGGTCGGAATTATCCTTAGTAACCAGAGGACTAAGGAAACGTTTCTTGATTATGGAGGTGATAAAGAGTTCGTCGTAAAGAGTTACGTCGATGCAAGCTTTAACGCCTGTCCGGATGACTAGTAGAAGCAATCTGGATACATATAGTGGAGCAGCCATTTGGAAATAGTACCAGGTGGAGTGTGGTAGCAGTGTTTACGGTTTGACATAGAGATTTGCAAAGTACACACGGATCTGAATATCGCAGACCAGTTGACTATAAGACCTCTATCACATGCAAAGCATGATCGAGCCCCAGAACTCATTGGGTGTTAGATTCGTAACAATGCGAATCGCATGGTGATGTGAACTAGATTATTGACTCTAGTGCAAGTGGGAGACTGTTAGTAATATGCCCTAGAGGCAATAATAAATTAGTTATTATCATATTTCCTTGTTCATGATAATCGTTTATTATCCATGCTATAATTGTATTGATCGGAGACTTAGATGCCTGTGTGGATACATAGACAAAACCATGTCCCTAGTATGCCTCTAATAGACTAGCTCGCTGATCAAAATATGGTTAAGGTTTCCTAGCCATGGACATGCGATGTCATTTGATAACGGGGTCACATCATTAGGAGAATGATGTGATCGACAAGACCCAAACTGCAAACGTAGCATATGATCGTGTCAGTTTATTGCTACTGTTTTCCGCATGTCAAGTATGTGTTCCTATGACCATGAGATCATGCAACTCTTGGATATCGGAGGAGTGCCTTGTGTGTATCAAACGTCGCAACGTAACTGGGTGACTATAAAGGTGCTCTACAGGTATCTCCGATGGTGACTGTTGAGTTGGCATGGATCGAGACTAGGATTTGTTACTCCGTGTGACGGAGAGGTATCTCAGGGCCCACTAGGTAATACAACATCACAACAAGCCTTGCAAGCAATGTGGCTAAGAGTTATTCACGGGATCTTGTATTACGGAATGAGTAAAGAGACTTGCTAGAAACGAGGTTGAACTAGGTATGGAGATACCGACGATCGAATCTCGGGCAAGTAACATACCGAAGAACAAAGGGAACGTTATACGGGATTAACTGAATCCTTGACATAGAGGTTCGACCAATAAAGATCTTAGTAGAATATGTAGGAACCAATGTGGACATCCAGGTCCCGCCATTGGTTATTAACCGTAGAGGTGTCTCGGTCATGTCTACATAGTTCTCGAACCCGCAGGGTGTGCACACTTAAGGTTCGGTGACGTTTCGGTAGTGTAGAGTTATGTATGGTGGTGACCGAAGTTTGTTCGGAGTCCCAGATGAGATCTCGAAGGTTACGAGGAGCTCCGGAATGGTCCGGAGGTAAAGATTCATATATAGGAAGTCCCAGTTTGGTTTCCGGAAAAGTTTAGGGCTCATCGGTAGTGTACCGAGAGTGCCGGTAGTGTACCGGGAGTGCCGGTAGTGTACCGGGAGGCCTCCGGGAGGGGTATTTAGACCCCAAGAGGTCCATGGGCTGTGGGAGAATAATAACCAGCCCTTAGTTGGCTGGGAAAACAGCCACAAAGGCCCATGGCGCAGGAGAGAAAGTCCTAAAGCAAAAAGTGGAAAATCAGCCAATAGGAGGCAATCCTACTCCAACTAGGATTGGAGGTGAAGTAGGATTGCTTCCCACCTCCTATTTCGGCCGACCCAAAGGCCTTGTCTGCCTCTCCTCTCCTCTCCTCCTATATATACTAGTGGATTGGGTGGTTTTTGGACAGAATTTCCGGCCACGTGCTACCCGTTACACCGATGCATAGTTTCTCCTCTATATCGGTTTTCTGCAGCGCTTAGGCGAAGCCCTGCCGGAATCATTCCACCGCCATCACCGGAGTGCCGTCACGCTGCCGATGAACTCTCTCTCCTCTCCACCTCCTCTTGCTGAATCAAGACGGTGGAGATCGTCATCAAGCTGGACGTGTGCTGAACGCGGAGGTGCCGTCCGTACGACGCTAGATCGGAGGGACCGTGATCGAGATCGCGAGACAGTTCGTGATGAGATCGCGGGACGGATTGTGATGAGTTCACGGGATAGATCGTGATCAAGATCGTGAGACGGATCATGATGAGATCGCGGAACGGATCGTGATGGGATCGCGAGACGGATCGTGATGGGTTCGCGGGACGGATCGTGATGAGATCGCGGGACGCTCGGCGATTTGGATCGCGAAGAAGTTCGACTACACCAACCGCGTTTCTTAACGCTTCCCGCTTAGCGATCTAGAAGGGCATGTAGATCCACTCTCCCTCTCGTAGATGCTCATCACCATGGATAGATTTGCGTGTGTATAGGCAATTTTTTGTTTCCCATGCGACGTTCCCCAACAACCTCTCCGTCACACGGAGTAACAAATCCCAGTCTCGATCCATGCCAACTCAACAGACACCATCGGAGATACCTGTAGAGCACCTTTATAGTCACCCAGTTACGTTACGACGTTTGATACACAAAAGGCACTCCTCCGATGTCCCTGAGTTGCTTGATCTCATGGTCATAGGAACATATACTTGACATGCAGAAAACAGTAGCAATAAACTGACACGACCATATGCTACATTTGTAGTTTGGGTCTTGTCCATCACATCATTCTCCTAATGATGTGATCCCATTATCAAATGACATCTCATGTCCATGGCTAGGAAACCTTAACCATCTTTTGATCAACGAGCTAGTCTATTTGAGGCGTACTAGGGACATGGTTTTGTCTATGTAACCACACATGCATTTAAGTCTCCGATCAATACAATTATGGCATGGATAATAAACGATTATCATGAACAAGGAAATATGAAAATAACTAATTTATTATTGCCTCTAGGTCATATTTCCAACAGTTTTTTCTCAATTATATAGGTGATAAAGAGTTCGTCGTAAAAAGTTACGTCGATGCAAGCTTTAACACTAATCTGGATGGCTCTTAGTAGGAATCCAGATGCGTATAGTGAAGCAGCCATTTGGAATAGCTCCAAGTGGAGTGTGATAGCAGTGTCTATAGTAAGACATAGAGATTTGCAAAGTACACATGGATCTGTATGTCACAGACCCGTAGACTAAAGAGACCTCTCTCACATGCAAAGCATGATCGAGCCCAGAACTCATTGGGTGTTAGATTCATGACAATGCGAATCACATGGTGATGTGAACTAGATTATTGACTTTAGTGCAAGTGGGAGACTGTTGGAAATATGCCCTAGAGGCAATAATAAAATGGTTATTATTATATTTCCTTGTTCATGATAATCATTTATTATCCATGATAGAATTGTATTGATCGAAAACTTAGATACATATGTGGATACATAGACAACACCATGTCCCCAGTATGCCTCTGATGGACTAGCTCGTTGATCAAAGATGGGTAAGGTTTCCTAACCGTGGACATGAGATGTCATTTCATAACGGGATCACATCATTTGGAGAATGATGTGATGGATAATACCCAAACTATAAACATAGCATATGATCTTGTCGGTTTATTGCTACAATTTTCTGCATGTCAAGTATATGTTCCTATGACCATGAGATCATGCAACTCATTGACACTAGAGGAGTGCCTTGTGTGTACAAAACATCGCAACGTAACTGGGTGATTATAAAGGTGCTCTATAGGTATCTCCAAGGGTGTCTATTGGATTGGCATGGATCAAGACTGGGATTTGTTACTCCATGTGACGCAGAGGTATCTCAGGGCCCACTCCTTAATACAACATTACAATAAGACTTGCCAGCAATCTGACTAAGTGTTAGCCATGGGATCTTGTATTACAGAACGAGTAAAGAGACTTGCCGGTAACCATATTGAACTAGGTATGGAGATACCGACGATCGAATCTGGGGCAAGTGACATACCGATGAACAAAGGGAATATCTTACGGGATTAACTGAATCCTTGACTTAGAGGTTAAACCGGTAAAGATCTTTGTAGAATATGTAGGAATCAATATGGGCATCCAGGTCCCACTATTAGTTATTGATTGTAGAGGTGTCTTGGTCATGTCTACATAGTCCTTGAACCCGGAGGGTCTGCACACTTAAGGTTCGGTGATGTTTCGGTAGTATAGAGTTATGTATGGTGGTGACCGAAGGTTTCTGGGAGTCCGAGATGAGATCCTGGACATCACGAGGAGCTCTGGAATGGTCCGTAGGTAAATATCAATATATAGGAAGTCCTGTTTTGGTCACCGGAAAAGTTTCGGGCTCATCGGTAGTGTACCGGGAGTGCCGGGAGTGTATCGTGGGACCATCGCGAGGGGTATTTCGACCCAGGAGTCCACATGGACTATGGTAATAGGTATACCAGCCCTTAGTTGGCTTGCCTAAGTCCCACAAGAGGCCCATGTAGCTGGAGTGGAAGGAAAAGGAAAAGGCCAAGGTGGAAAGAGTTTCGAAGTGAAAATAAGGAAGGAGTCCTAATCCTACTAGGATTGGAGGAGGACTCCTCCTCTCCTCCTTGCGCCAAGGGAAAAGGAGGAGAGGAGGTAGACTCCTCACTCCCTCCTCCTATATATACTAGAGGTTTTGAGGGTATTCATACACAAAAATCAGCCACGTGCGACCCTTTCCTCTAGATTGTAGTTTCTCCTCTAGATTGGCTTCAGTAGTGCTTCGGCGAAGCCCTGCTAGAATAGCTCCACCACCATCGTTGCAATGTCGTCACGCTACCTAAGAACTCATCTACCTCTTCACTCCCTCTTGCTGGATCAAGAAGGCGGAGATCGTCATCGAGCTGTACGTGTGCTGAACGTGGAGGTGTCGTCCGTTCAGTGCTAGATCAGAAGGACCGTGATCAAGATCCCAAGACGATTCACGATGAGATCGTGGGACGGATCGTGATGAGGTCGGGGGACGGATCGTGATTGGATCGCGGGACGGATCGTGATGAGATCGCGGGACGCTCGGCGATTTGGATCGCGAAGACGTTCGACTACATCAACTGCATTTCTTAATGCTTCCCGCTTACCGATCTACAAGGGTACGTAGATCCACCCTCCCTCTCGTAGATGCTCATCACCATGGATAGATCTTGCGTGCACGTAGGAAATTTTTTGTTTCCCATGCAACATTCCCCAATAGCAAGGTCCCTGCCATGCACTCCAAGCCTAGTTGATTTGTTTCCTTTCCAGAAAATTTCCTTCCAGAGGTTTTATTCCGTTTGGACTCTATTTAATATTCCATATCTGCAAAAATGAAAAATAAGGAAAAAACAGAAACTGGCTCTAGGCTCTAGATTAATAGGTTAGTCCCAAAAATAATATTAAATATCATATGAATGCATATAAAACATCCAAAACAGATAATATAATAGCATGCTATCATCAAAAATTATGGATACGTTGGAGACGTATCAGTACTCTGCGGGATGCATACGCCGTGTGAAGCCAATGCTACATGCGGTTTAGTGTTTCGATTAGACATCACCGCCTATGAATCTCCAGACCGTGGTATCAGAACACTGGTGCCGCATACGAGTGCTTGATTGACCTGTATCCAGACGTAGCCATAGGAGAAGAAAAGGAGTGCACCAAAGTGTTGTGTTGTTTTACGTGGGATGTAGTCAAAAAAGGATAGGACGTTGCCTCAATCAAATCGATCGATGTGCACCTAGTGTGTGGCAGACATCACCATAGGAAAGTTCATGAATAAAAGGATCATTAGTGAAAAGCATAGGGTATTCAGCTTCACTGAATAATAAAGAAAAGGAAAGATCCATCTTCCTGTAGTCGTCATCCAGTCGATTCATTGGTCTTCTGCACGAGCATCGCTTGATGGCTCTCCGGCTACAGCGCATGGGACTTGCCGCCGGACACCTTTTACTATGATCATGATTTGACTACGAATAGGGTATCTCAACGCTGCAGCCATAATTTTGGGAAAAATATAATTTATATGGTACCGGTTTAGCTAGAAAAATATCACCTGATTTGTTGATCTTCATTTCCATCGAACCATGACGAATACCTAGGAGGCTCTCAATGAAAGCACCAATGTCGGTGTCAAATCCGGCATATATCTTAGTAGGGGCCTATGCTGGGTGTCTTGGAGCGATGGTAACATGGACACGGGATTTTACGCAGGTTCAGGCTGTCTCAAGGAGATAATACCCTACGTCCTGCTTTTCACTATATTGATATGGGGGATAGTACATAGTACAGGTATCTACCACTAGATTATAGTAATGAATATTAGATTGTCTATCGACTAGCCTGGCCTCGGTTTATATAATGCACCATAGTCCAAGGGTTTAGAGGAGTCCTTGTCTTGTATTCCAAGTATTGTGGAATATCCCTAGTATGCATCATGGGATGCCAGAAGTGGCCCATTAGTGAATCATCCTAGGTGTCCTCGCCCGACCCACTGGTTGGGAGACAACATGGTGAGTACCCCCTAGTCCAGGACACTGCCATTAATCGTGAATGTAATTGAAGCATCTCTTTATGTTTTTGGTCCTCTTGTGAAACCTTGGTTCCTTGGCCAAAGCAATGGCACCGGTTTTGTGACAGAACAGAGTCATTGGTTATAGTGCATTGGGCACTAGTCCAAGATCTGTCATGAACTCCTTCATCCAGACACCTTCCTTCACCACCTTTGAGGCAGCGATATACTCTGCTTCGCATGTAGAATAAGCTACCACCACTAGTAGAACGTCGATCAATAGTCCCGGTTGGGATGGACCTTTAGTACCGGTTCCCCAACCGGTACTAACGGGTCGGGACTAAAGTTCCAGACCTTTAGTACCGGTTGGACCACGGACCAGTACTAAAGGCCCTCCACATGGCTGCTTGCGTGGACTGGTGGTGGAAGACCTTTAGTACCGGTTGGTGATACCAACCGGTACTAAGTCTTCTGTTTTTTCTGTTTTAGCTTCTAATTAGGTTTTAATTTTCTTCTCTATTTTTTGTGTTTTCCATTCATTTCAAATTTATTTTACGGTGCTACATACTATAAACAGTACCCAAGTTCATGCATATATATATATATAATAAAATATTCAATATCTCATACATAGTATATATATATACAAATGGAATTACACATCCATATAAATTCAGGACTTATAATTAACTTAAGGCCCAAAACACGGCTGGGACTAGCTAGCTAGTGCTCCGGATGAAATCTCAGTTCTCTACTACTGATTTGCTGGCATTATTGAGGCGGCGGTAAGGAATAGCGCTCTCCGTTTACATGAATGACATGTTGAAGAAGAAATGCCGCAAATTCCTCTTGATGTACTACAAAGCGTTTCTCGGGTGAGATCTTTGACATCATCTCCCAAACCTGGAGTTGTCTTTCACGTGCTGCTCTGCGACGTATATGACTTTCGGTCTGGATGCGAATATTCTTGCAGAGGAAATATCCACATAAATTTGTCCCCTGTGGCTGCTTCGCGCACTTTGCAAAAGAATAGAATTGAATAAGATAATTAATAATCGAGCATGATAATGGTACTGAAAATAGAATTAATGAGATGCGCGGATCTAGTAGTACTACTTAATTATCTTCATCTTTTTCCACTTTAGCTTCGGTTTCCATTGACGACCGTGATGGGTTTTTTCTATCATCTTTTTTCAAACACTACCCGTCAAAGAAAAAGAACAAAAGAGTTATTATAATTACTTTTGATATCAGGAAATAATGAAAGAAAGCGAGGTCGATAAAGATTGAAATTACCGTTCTATCATAATGAAAGAAAGCAAGGACGATACAAGTCCATGTATGATTATTCTGGTGTATCTAGTGAGTCGTACACTTGAACAAGTCCATCCGCGAGGATAATATATAGTGGCCTCTGCGTAGAAGTTTATATAATTAAGCAGGCATGCGCATATAACTCATCAACTACACTTGATAGCAAGCTAGTAAGCAAAAATAGAATTTGTAGTATACAAGAGAGTAAACACTCACCCCATGTTGTAAGGAAATATTATAGTAGATTTGTTGGTATTCATTATTGCCTCTAGAAAATTTTCCAAGAGATCTTCTGTGTCTTTGGCATAATGTTTTACCACATGACCATTAATGGTACTTGGGTCGATGAACCCAATGTCATCGATTCCCTCTTGTTTCAATTCCCACATCTTCAATCTGCATAATAGCGTAGAAAAGAACATATATATTGAGCATAAGCCAATGAATGATATCTTAGCTAGAGACTTAAATTACTAAAGATATAAATCACTTACAAACAATAGCAACTAATGAGATTTTTGTCGATAGAGTCCATGTGGTATAATTGGAAAAGTTCTGAGAATTCAAGACATATGTCACATGCATTGATGTAATGCTCTTTCCTTACTTTGACCATAACCACCGTCTCCCCTTGCTTTGCTTCACGCATGTACCAATCATGCAACCGTCACATCGCAGTTGGTAGTTCCTTGTACTGCTCGGGTGTGACAAGTGGTTTTCCGATGGCATATTGCATGGCGTACTCAGTTGCATCGTACCCGCGGATTTCCTTGGTGCCAAGTATTTGGTCAAGAGTGAGACCTGCAGCCTTTAGTACTTCGAGATCGATTGGGTTTCCTTGCACGTCTACTAGTTGGATCGGTTGCTTGCTGGGATTGGTACTCACCTTGAGCGGAGAGATCGATTGCTTGGATTATTCTCCGAGCTGGGGAACTGTTTTCCCGCTAGTTGATGCGCTACTTCCCGACTTCTTCCTTGGGCTGGGACGACTTCTCTGCTCACTTGCCTTCTGAATTTGTCGCTCATAGTCCGTCAGCATACGCTCGATATATGCCGAGGGTCGATCAATAAAGTGTTCCATGAAGTGATCTTGGACTTCCCTGGGTATTACCTCCTTTGGCGGCACGGTCTTCTTTGCAAAAAAGGCTTTCACTTGGAGATCACATTAAATTTTATTTTCCTCCGGTGTCATGTCATAAGGCAGCTTCCTTTTGGCCGGAGGCTCGGGTTTCTACTTTGCTTTGTTCCGAAGAGGACTGCTGGTGGCCTTCCTCTTTTGGGAGCCCTGTTGACGGGACCGCTGCCGGGGTGGAGTCCGCTCACACGGCGGAGATCAATATCGATGATGATATGGACTCATGTCGTGCTCCGTCCCGAGGTTGGGAGGACTGCTAATGGCGAGGTGGGGAGGACTGCTGGCGTGGTGGGACGCCTCTCGAGGTGGGGACGACTATGGGGGAGCTCGAGGTGGGGAGGACTGCTGGCGAGGTGACTGCTGCCGAGGTGACTGCTGGCGAGGTGGGGAGGACTGCTGGCGCTGCGATGCCTCTGGCTAGGATCCCTCGCGCTGGACATCGATACTCGGAGGAGCCGGTGGCCTTAGCGTCGAGTGTGGACGGACGATGCAGTCCTTACTCCATAGAATGAGATTACGGCCGGCTTCTGCCAATGTGGACACCCCTCACCTCCAGGGATGTGAAGCAATAGTTCATCATATCCCGGCTCTATTGCGTCCACCGCGACATGAGCATACCCAGCTAGAACCGGATTGCAATGCCAGAGAACATCAGATGTATTTGGTAAAGCTTAGCCCGTCGCGACCCGCACGGGTATGTTCTTCATTTTCTGGATTAGCTCACAAGATGTCTTCTCGGTGATATCATCCATGGGGGTGTGACCCAGCAGTGCCCCTGTGGAACCCACGCTGCTTTTCTGCATTGTAGATGGGACGGGTTCTTCCCCTGCCTCCTCTTGTGGAGTTTCCGTTTGCTGGGCCAGTACCAGTATCTGCAGCTGATGCTGCTCGTACTTCTAGTCCAACTTCGAAAGTCGGTCTGCTTCCACCTTCTTTTTTCTCGAATGGCTTTTATAACTGTCCTGCCATCCCGCAAACCCCTCGTACCACGGAACAACGCCCATGCCTCGTGTTCATCCTTCGTGTTCGGCATTCCCGAGGGCGCATGTAAGCTCGTCGTTCTCTCTATCGGGGTGAAATTGTCCTTCTTGGGCATCTTTTATTGCTTGAATCAACTCATCGGATGCATGCTTCAGACTGGCCAGTGCAATAATCTTCCCTGTGGCTGGGTCCAACTTTCGCCCATGCGCAAAAAACCAATTCCTGCACCTCTTGGGCCAGTTGAAGGTTACTGGAGTGATCCCTTCAGCAAGCATCTTTTTCTCTAATGCATCCCACTTAGGAATGGCTGACTTGTATCCACCTGTCCCTAGTTTATGGTGATACTTTTTTTCTCAGTATTTATCTTATTCTTTGCCGACTTCTCCATAGCAGCTATCGATGTCTTGTACTCGACAAATGCGTCCCATTGATCCTTTACCTTCTCGTATATTCCTTTGAATTCGGGCGCCTTCTTGCCTCTAGCGTTGTGCTCGGTCCATAATCTTTTCTTCCAAGTCTGGAACGCGTCGGCCATCTTATGGAGAGCAAACTCCTTGACTTTGTTCCTTTGACGCTCCGAGAGAGAATCTGGTAGGGTGTAAGGCTCCATGAGCTCTCGCCAAAGGGCATCTTTAATTCTTGTATCGACATAATTCACTCCTGTTTTTGGTTCCTTTGGCTAGATTCATTCATGCATTATGATCGGGACTCCGTCCCTAACAACCACTCCGCATTGGCTTCAGGGTGAATCGGTTCACCATTATGTTTGAAAGCATCAAGATTGAGCTTTACGTTGCCGTCCAATATTTTGGCAGCGCCTCATACAATTCTACTAGATTGGCTCAATCCGGAGGGCTGATAATTAAAATAAGAAAGATTTTTTAATATATATATATATACAAATCAATTAATACACATTTCATGATCACCAGAGGCTAATGGATGTGTATATACCTCGCCGAACATTCTTGGTTGTTCCGGATTTTGGAACATAAGTTGTTCTTCCTCGGTCTCACATCCATCACCGTGATCGTTTAGATATTGTGATCCATCATCATGATCATGTGATGATTCACCTCGAAGGTCCACTGGGTTTTCGGAGGAGCGTATCATGTCGAACATGTCCTCTTCATGAGCTCTACCGGTATTGTCCATAGGTTAATAACTAGTCCATAATAATATAGTCAAAACAAATTAGTATTTAAATTAGCATGCATTCAAGAAGCAAAATATATGATAGTTAATTAATTATGCATCATCGAATACATATATAGTATAGTTCTTAGAAAAGACCTCATCTGCATAATCTTGGATAATTTTCAATACATCGGCTAATCTCCATCGATCTAGTTAATACATCATAATAATACATCACAATAGTAGCTAGCTAATATATAGATCTAGCTAGAACCCTAGCGCCCGGCGGATATCGGGGCGGGCGGTGGACACCCAAAGAGAAGGAACCATCACAGGAACATAGCTGCGGTGAGATCCCTGAAGAATCTGCCAGGTATTGTCGGACCTGGCCTCCAAAGCTGCCATGTAGCGACGGACGTGCTCCTTCTCCTTGTTGACATGGTACTGTACCACCTCCGTGGGGGACTCAAGCCTCTGAAATCTCCGTGGCCCATGCGGCCGCCACCACAGAACTTCCGGGTCAACAACGGGTTGGCTCCTCACCAAGGTGCGCCGCCCGGAAGGCGACACCTCCCAGTACCAGCCCGGCGGAGCCCAGTCCCTAATAGGGCCCCTCGACTCAAGCAAGTGACCTCCTCCGGCGACTCGACGACGAGGATCTGGGATCGGCATCGTCGACGTCGAGAAGAAACACTTAATTACGAAAACAAATTAAACAAAACTTAGCAAAATTACCACTTAACAAAATTAACACTTAGCAAAATTAACACTTAGAAAATTAACACTTAGCATCTAGCAAAATCAAGAATTACGGCACGCTTTGGATCCTAATGCGTGTGTGACTATCGGTCTGGTGAGACTTTCCTTAAATAACTCTCACATACCTCATGGTGTGTTGGTGCGCACTCTCTCACATTGATACGATGGTGTATATATGTTGGTGGACACTCTCCCGCAGTAATAGGTTCGACCGGCGGTGATGGGTGCTTCCCCTCTCCTCTTCTTGCACAATATATCGATGAGTATATCGCAAAGAAGACGAGATAGAGGAAGTGCCCCCCACGACAACAGTCGGGATTCCTCCATCAAGAACACACATGAAACCATAAACTAAATTAGGATCGATGACAGACCGAAAGTCACACACGCATTAGTATCCAACTAAATTAAACCTAAAACTAAACTAAAAATAAACTAAATTAAACCTAAACTAAACATAAACTAACACATATCCTAATAACCTGACAACCTAACTAACTAACTAACTAAATAGGGGTGTTGTGTCTTGGTCGGGGTTGGGTGTCGGGGGTGTCGTGTCGGGGTGTCGGGGTTCGACGTCGAGGGACCCTAGATACCCTAGCATCTACACACTAGTCCGGCGATCATCGGGGCGATCGTCGGGGAGAGGGGTCGGCCGGGAGATCTCGCCTAGCCTCCTGACCCGGAGGTGGCGTCGGCGACGGGCTCGGGGCGGCAGAAACGGGATCACGGAGCGGCGGCCGTAGTGAGTGGGCCGGCGGCGACGGGACCGGCAATGAGGGGCGGTGTCCGGGTAGGCGAGGGCGATGGCGGCGAGGGCGACGACGGCGGTGGTGAGGGCGACGGCAGCAAGGGGCGGCGTCTGGGTAGGCGAGGGCGACCGCGGCGAGGGTGACGGCGACGAGGGTGACGGTGGCGAGGGCGACGGCAGCGATGGTGAGGGTGATGGCGGCGAGGGCGACGGCAGTGGTGGTGCAACGGTGACGATGGTGAGGGCCGGCGATTGCAGTGGCGCGGTGGTGGTGCGATGGCGGCGAGGGCGACAACGGCTAGAGCGATGGCGACGAGGTCGACGGTGGCAAGGGCGACGGCGGCGAGGGCGACGGTAGTGAGGGCGACGGTGGCGGTGGTGAGGGCGACGGCGGCGGTGGTGAGGTCAACAACGGCGAGAGCGATGGCGGCGAGGGCGACTTCGGTAGCCTAGCGGCGCAAGTTGGAGCTCTCCCGGTGCGTGGCTTGGCCCGGGATGACGAAGTGCTCAATTTATACCAGGCACCCTTTAGTACCGGTGCGTGCCACGCACCGGTACTAAAGGTCCTCCCAACAGAGCGCAGGGCGGTGGACCTTTAGTACCGGTGCGTGACTAGCACCGATACTAAAGACCCTTTAGTACCGGTGCTAGCCACGCACCGGTACTAAATGTCCTCCCAAAAGAGCGCGGGGGCGGTGGACCTTTAGTACCGGTGCGTGGCTAGCACCGGTACTAAAGGGCCTTTAGTACCGATACTAGTCACGCACCGGTACTAAAGGTGTTTTTAAATTAAATATTAGTTATTATTTTTAGAAAACCCCGTAAACTTTAGAAAATGATAAAACAAAACGTAGGACTCCAATGGAAATAAATAATATATGAAAAAATATCAGAAAAATATAAAGAATCTGTTTATGGCATTTCCATGCATGTTTGAACAACTTCAACTGTTGTATAAGATAATTTGATTAAATATGGCATTTGAAATATTCATATCTCGCGTTTGAAAAGCAGTACAAATAAACTCTGAAATGGTTGTAACTTGGCATGACATCATAATTTCACCCACATAGCAACTTCTAGAGAGTTGAGAGGGTTACGACAAAAAAAGGATGCACTTCGTGTACAAATTGGACAATCTCATAAGAAGTATGAGGGTTTCGAACGAAAACTCATCTATTACAAAGGGATTTCATTTTTAATAACTTATTTTAAGTCCATACTTTTTGTGTGTTCAATATGCAGCATTCAAAGGCACATCATCAATTTTCAACCCTTTCTGACTTCATTTGACATTTTTCATGCATTTAATGATTTATTTTGATCTAGATGACCCTGAGTTTGAAAAGCAGTACAAATGAACTTTGAAAAGGTTGTAACTTGGCATGACATCATAATTTCACCCACATAGCAACTTCTAAAGAGTTGAGAGGGTTACGGCAAAAACTGGATGCACTTCATGTACAAATTGGACAATCTCTTAAGAAGTATATATGAGGGTTTCGGACGAAAACTCATCTATTACAAAGGGATTTCATTTTTAATAACTTATTTTAACTCCATACTTTTTGTGTGTTCAATATGCACCATTCAAAGGCACATCATCAATTTTCAACCCTTTCTGACTTCATTTGATATTTTTCATGCATTTATGATTTATTTTGAGCTAAATGACCCTGAACTTGAAGAGCAGTACAAATGAACTCTCAAAAGGTTGTAACTTGGCATGACATCATAATTTCACCCACATAGCAACTTCTAGAGAGTTGAGAGGGTGACGGCAAAAACTGGTTGCACTTCGTGTACAAATTGGACAATCTCATAAGAAGTATGAAGGTTTCAGACGAAAACTCATCTATTACAAAGGGATTTCAGTTTTAATAACTTATTTTAACTCCATACTTTTTGTGTGTTCAATATGCACCATTCAAAGGCACATCATCAATTTTCAACCCTTTCTGGCTTCATTTGATATTTTTCATGCATTTAATGATTTATTTTGAGCTAAATGACGCTGAATTTGAAAGGCAGTACGAATGAACTCTGAAAAGGTTGTAACTTGGCATGACATCATAATTTCACCCACATAGCAACTTCTAGAGAGTTGAGAGGGTTACGGTAATAACTGGATGCACTTCGTGTACAAATTTTTACAAAGATATACCATGCTAGCTAGGAAATGCATGGATGTCCTTCACATAAATATATAGAAAGTGATGACGGTGAAGTCGGTCACACCCCAGAGTGGGATCTCCCGATGTAAGACTTTTTCTGCCTGTTTGTCCCTTTCTTATGATTGTGCCGTAACCATGGATAATCTTCATCATTTAACAGGATGCTTGGGTCAGTCTTCACTCTGAAGGGAGGGATTTCATGAAACTTTTCATAATCTTCGGACATGTCTGTCTTGTCCTCCACTCCCACAATGTTTCTTTTCCCTAAAAGAATAATGTGGCGCTTTGGCTCATCATATGTTGTATTCGCTTCCTTATCTTTTTTCCTCCTCGGTTTGCTAGACATGTCCTTCACATAGAAAACCTGAGCCACATCATTGGCTAGGACGAATGGGTCGTCTGTGTATCCAAGATTGTTGAGATCCACTGTTGTCATTCCGTACTGCGGGTCTACCTGTACCCCACCTCCAGTATATTTGACCCATTTGCACCGAAACAAAGGGACCTTAAGATCAGGTCCATAGTCAAGTTCCCATATCTCCTCTATGTAACCATAATATGTGTCTTCAAAGTTGGTTGCATCATAGCGGACACCACTGTTTTGGTTGGTGCTCTTATTATCTTGGGCGATCGTGTAAAATGTATTCCCATTAACCTCGTACCCTTTGAATGTCGTTACAGTCGAACGTAGTGTCTTGGCCAACCAGTATAGTTCATCTGGAACATCGTTGTCATTGACGAGCTTTGTTTGCAACCAACTGGCAAAAGTCTCCATTTGTTTACGTTCTATCCAGGGTTCAGAATGCTCCGGGTTCTTGGACCGTACAATATCCTTGTGTTCCTCCATATATGGAGTCACCAAGGTGGAATTTTGTAGAACCGTATATGGAGTGAAAGAATGCCCGTCCATATTTATTGCTTCTTTCTTTCCTAATGTGCCTTCTCCACCCAGTCTCCCCTCATGCCGCGATTCAGGAAGACCAATCGGCTTCATGTCAGGAAAAAAGGCAACACAAAACTCATTAACCTCCTCTGTTCCATATCCCTTGGCGATGCTTCCTTCTGGCCTAGCACGGTTATGAACATATTTATTTAAGACTCCCATGAACATCTCGAAGGGGAACATATTGTGTAGAAATAAAGGACCCAAAATGTTAATCTCTTCGACTAGGTGCACTAGAACGTGTGTCATAATATTGAGAAAGGATGGAGGGAACACCAACTCGAAACTGACAAGACAGTAGGATTTCTGGATCGATTACCTTCTGAGAAATTGCATTGAGGAATGCGCATAGCTTCACAATGGCTAATTGAACATTTTCCGGTAGAAGCCCCCTAAGTGCAACCGGAAGTAATTGCGTCATAATCACGTGGCAGTCATGAGACTTTAGATTTTGAAAATTTTTCTCTGCCATATTGATTATTCCCTTTATATTCGACGAGAAGCCATACGGGACATTGATACTGAGCAGGCATTCAAAAAAGATTTCCTTCTCTTCTTTCGTAAGAGCGTAGCTGGCAGGACCTTGATACTGCTTTGGAGGCATGTCGTCTTTTTCATTAATTCTTTGCTTGTCCTCCTGTGCCTCAGGTGTATCTTTTGTCTTTCCATACACACCCAATAAGCCTCGCAGGTTCACACAAAGATTCTTCGTCAGATGCATCACATCGATTGCATTGCGGACCTCTAGGGCTTTCCAATATTCAAGTTCCCAAAATATAGATTTCTTCTTCCACATGGGTGCGTGTCCGTTGGCATCATTCGGAACAGATTGTCCGCCAGGACCCTTTCCATAGATTACCTGTAAATCCTTGACCATATCAAATATATATTCACCAGTACAGAGGCCAGGCTTCTTCCGGTTATCTGGCTCACCTTTGAAATGGTTGCCTGCCTTTCTTAAGATATGCTTGATCGGTAGAAATCGGTGATGTCCCAGGTACAATTTCTTCTTACATTTATCCAAATATATACTTTCAGTATCATCTAAACAGTGCGTGCATGCATTGTATCCCTTGTTTGTATGTCCTGAAAGGTTACTAAGAGCAGGCCAATCATTGATGGTTACAAACAGCAACGCTCGTAGGTCAATTTCCTTCTGTGTGTGCGCATCCCACACACGCACACCTGGTTTTTTCCATAACTGTAGAAGTTCATCAACTAGTGGCCTTAGGTAGACATCAATGTCATTGTCGGGTTGCTTAGGGCCTTGAATGAGCACTGGCATCATAATGAACTTCCACTTCATGCACAACCAAGGAGGAAGGTTGTTGATACATAGAGTCACGGGCCAGGTGCTGTGACTGGAGCTCTGCTCGCCAAAAGGATTCATGTCGTCTGTACTAAGACAAAACCATAAGTTCGTTGCATCAGCTGCAAAGTCCTCAAACTCCCTCTCGATTTTTCTCCGCTACGACCCATCAGCGGGTGCTCTCAACATACCGTATTTCTTACGTTCTTCTTTGTGCAATTGCAACAACTTGGCATGCTCTTTGTTTTGGAACAAACGTTTGAACCATGGTATTATAGGAGCATACCACATCACCTTGGTAGGAACCCTCTTCCTGTGGCGTTCTCCCTCCACATCACCAGGGTCATCGCGGGGGATCTTATAGCGCAGTGCACCGCATACCGGGCATGCATCCAAATTCTTGTACTCCTCACCGCGGTAGAGGATGCAGTCATTAGGGCATGCATGTATCTTGTGCTCCTCTAATCCTAGAGGGCAGACAACCTTCTTTGCTTCGTACGTCCTTTCAGGAAATTCGTTATCCTTTGGAAGCATCTTCTTTATCATTATCAGCAATTCTTGAAATCCCTTGTCAGTTACACCATTCTTCGCCTTCCACTGAAGCAATTCCAGCGTGGTACCCAACTTTTTCTGGTCATCTTCACAATTTGGATACAATAATTTCTTGTGATCCTCTAACATGCGTTTCAACTTCAACCTCTCCTTATCATTTTCGCAGTTTCTCTTTGCATCAGCAATGACCTGACCCAAATCATCAGTGGGCTCATCTGATGCCTCTTCTTTAGCTTCCCCCATTGATGCCTCTTCTTCAGCTTCCCCCATTGTTGTATCAACGAAAGGATAGTTGTCATCATCCTCTTCTTCTTCATTGTCTTCCATTATAACCCCTCTTTCTCTGTGCTTGGTCCAACAGCTATAGCCAAACATGAAACCAGACTTCAGCAGGTGGTAGTGAAGGGTTTTTGAGTTAGAGTACTTCCTATCATTCTTACAGTCACGACATGGACAACACATGAAACCATTCTGCTTATTTGTCTTAGCCACACAAATAAAACCATGCAGGCCATTAAGAAACCCTGGACTTAGTCGGTCATCGCACATCCATTGCCGGCTCATGTTCACTACACAACTTTGAAGTGACCAAATTAATACAACTTCATCATCACATTACAACCAAAACTAGAGCTAGCAGTGACCAAATGTTATTACTGCAAATAATGGATACTTATAGTTCATACATATACATCTCATAAAACAACACCAACTATCTAAAACATGTGAATACAACAACAAATGCGATCATAATCGCAACTAAAGTAACAATTGAGCCAACAACATAATGATACCAAGCCTCTTTATCAATGGCATATTTTCTAATCTTTCTAAGCTTCAAGCGCATTCCAACCATCTTGTTCTTGTGATCATCGACGATATCGGCAACATGAAACTCTAATCCCATCTTCTCATCTTCAGTTCTTTTCAATTTTCTTTCAAATGATCAATTTCTTTTTCAGCTTGTGTTAATTTCTCGAGCAGAATTGCATAGTCGGTTCAAATTTCTGGTTCAACTACTTCCTATAGATAAAAATATCTACCTCAATTTGGTGGCATAATTAATTGTCATAGACATTACATGATGTGTGAAATAGTTATAAAATATAATTAATGACATACCACATCTTAATCATAGACTGGACGAGGGCCGACGTGGGCGGATACCATAACCATTACACTATAGAATAACTAACAATAATATAAGTAAGTAAATCGTACACGCAACTATCTAAATCATACAAGTAATTTTTTTTAAAATATTTTAAGAAGAACAAGAGGCTCACCAAGGTAGCCGGTGCCGCGACGAGACGGTGCGGACGATGGACGGTAGTTAGGACGGCCAGGGATGGTGGGAAGGCACACCAAATAAACCACACCTACACATATGCAACCTAACAAGTTAATTTGAGCTCAAATTGGATATAAATCAAATAAACTCACACAAATCACATACCACATATCTTTGAGCATACCACAAGCTAATCTAGCAAGAGATGAAGGAGCAAAGTTGCTAACCTTTATGAACACTTGGATAGATGGGGTGCCTTTAAATCTTGAATAATCCTTGGCAAAATGGAGGATGAGCTTCGAGCAAGAAGAAGAACATGGGAAGGCACACCAAATAAACCAAACCTACACATATGCAACCTAACAAGTTAATTTGAGCTCAAATTGGATATAAATCAAATAAACTCCCACAAATCACATATCACATATCTTTGAGCATACCGCAAGCTAATGTAGCAAGAGATGAAGGAGCAAAGTTGCTAACCTTTATGAACACTTGGATAGATGGGGTGCCTTTAAATCTTGACAAATCCTTGGCAAAATGGAGGATGAACTTTGAGCTAGAAGAAGAACAGGGGAGAAAACAGAGCTCTTTCGATCGGCTGCGGACGGATGTATATGTAGGAAGTCTTTAGTACCGGCTGGTGACACCAGCCGGTACTAAAGGTGCAAGTGGGGCCCATGTTTGACCAAAACCCTACCACGCCCCCTTTAGTACCGGCTCGTGAGACGAACCGGCACTAAAGGTCCCTCACGAGGCGGTACTAAAGGTCGCCCTACTCCTAGCTGTTGTAGCCAACACGATCCAGGACTAATACCATCTTTAGTACCGGTTCGTGACCAGACCGGGACTAAAGCTCGGGACGAAAGGTCTGTTTTCTACTAGTGCACAATCTACTTGGAACTGTACTAGCTTACCGCTCCCCTATTGAGAATAAATTTGTATTCGGTTTGAGACTTAGATTCATCCAGATTAGTGTCAAAACTTGCATCAACGTAACCCTTTACGACGAGCTCTTGATCACCTCCATAAATGAGGAACATTTCATTGGTCCTTTTCAGGTACTTAAAGATATTCTTGACCGCCGTCTAGTGCTCCACTCCTGGATCACTTTGAAACCTTCCGGCCAAACTTATGGCACGGCTGACATCAGGTCTTGTGCACAACATTGCATACATGATAGAGCCTATAGCTAAAGCATAGGGGATGACACATCATTGGTCATTGAGTCTTACTCAACCTCACACCTTGCAATACAAGCAAGAACCCCTTCTTGGACTGATCCATTTTGAGTTTGTTCAAAACTTTTTCAACGTATGTGCTCTGTGAAAGTCCTATTAAGTTTCTTGATCTATCTCTATAGATCTTGAAGCATAATATGAAAGCAACTTCTCCTAGGTCCTTCATTGAAAAACTCATGTTCAAATATTCCTTCACGCTTTCAAACATTTCTATATTGTTTCCAATCAGAAATATGTCGTCCACATATAATATTATAAACGTTATAGACCTCCCACTCACTTTCTTGTAAATACAAGATTCTCCGTAAACTTCTATATAACAGAATGCTTTCATCACCTCATCAAAGCGAAGATTCCAACTCCGAGATGCTTGCACCATTAATTAGATGGATTGCTGGAGTTTGCAAACTTTGTGAGCATTCTCTGGATCAACAAAACCTTATGGTTGCATCATATACAACTATTTCTTAAGGAAACCATTAAGGAATGTTGTTTTGACATCCATCTGCCAAATTTCATAATCAAAAAATGGAGCTATTGCTAACATGATTCTGACGGACCTAAGCATCGCTACGGGTGAGAAGATCTCGTCGTAGTCAACTCCTTGAACTTGCGAAAAACCCTTTGTCACAAGTCGAGCTTTATAGACTATGACATTACCGCCTACATCCGTATTCTTCTTAGTGATCAATTTGTTCTGAATGGCCTTTCGCCGTTCAGCTAATACTTCCAAAGTCCATACTTTGTTTTCATACATGGACCCCATCTCTAATTTCATGGCCTCTAACCATTTCTCGTAATCCAGGCCCATCATCACTTATCCATAGCTCGTAGTTTCACCATTGTCCATCAACATGATCTCTAAGACAGGGTTACCATACCACTTAGGAGTGCAGCACGTGTCCTTGTCGACCTACGAGGTTTGATTTTAACTTGATCTGAAGCTTCATGATCGTCATCATTAACTCCTCTTCAACTGACGTAGGCTCCACAGAAACATCTTTTCGTGTTGTGCTACTCTTTGCTTGAAACAAAGGTTTAACAACCTCATCAAGTTCTATCTTCCTCCCACTCAACTATTTCGAGAGAAACACTTTCTCTAGAAATTTTCTGTTTTTAGAGACAAACACTTTGCCTTCGGATATGAGATAGAAGGTATACCCAACTGTTTCTTTTGGGTATCCTATGAAGACGGATTTCTCCACTTTGGGTTCTATCTTTTCAGCCTGAAGCTTTTTGACATAAGCATCACATCCCCAAACTTAAGAAACGACAACTTTGGCTTCTTGCCAAACCACAGTTCATATATTTGTTGGAAATATGCCCTAGAGGCAATAATAAATTAGTTATTATCATATTTCCTTGTTCATGATAATCGTTTATTAACCATGCTATAATTGTATTGATCGAAGACTTAAATGCATGTGTGGATACATAGACAAAACCATGTCCCTAGTATGCCTCTAATGGACTAGCTCGTTGATCAAAGGATGGTTAAGGTTTCCTAGCCATGGACATGAGATGTCATTTGATAATGGGATCACATCATTAGGAGAATGATGTGATGGATAAGACCCAAACTACAAACATAGCATATGATCGTGTCAGTTTATTGCTATTGTTTTCTGCATGTCAAGTGTATGTTCCTATCACCATGAGATCATGCAACTCACGGATATCGGAGGAGTGCCTTGTGTGTATCAAATGTCGCAACGTAACTGGGTGACTATAAAGGTGCTCTACAGGTATCTCCGATGGTGTCTGTTGAGTTGGCATGGATCGAGACTGGAATTTGTTACTCCGTGTGACGGAGAGGTATCTCAGGGCCCACTCGGTAATACAACGTCACAACAAGCCTTGCAAGCAATGTGGCTAAGTGTTAGTCACGGGATATTGTATTACGTAACGAGTAAAGAGACTTTCCGGTAACGGGGTTGAACTAGGTATGGCGATACCGACGATCGAATCTCGGGCAAGTAACATACCGAAAAACAAAGGGAACGTTATACGGGATTAACTGAATCCTTGACATAGAGGTTCGTCCGATAAAGATCTTCGTAGAATATGTAGGAACCAATGTGGACGTCCAGGTCCCGCCATTGGTTATTGACCGTAGAGGTGTCTCGGTCATGTCTACATAGTTCTCGAACCCGCAGAGTCTGCACACTTAAGGTTCGGTGACGTTTCGGTAGTGTAGAGTTATGTATGGTGGTGACTGAAGTTTGTTCAGAGTCCCGGATGAGATCCCGGATATCATGAGAAGCTCCGGAATGGTCCAGAGGTAAATATTCATATATAGGAAGTCCCAGTTTGGTTTCCGGAAAACTTTCGGGCTCATCGGTAGTGTACCGGGAGTGCCGGTAGTGTACCGGGAGGCCTCCGGGAGGGGTATTTCGACCCCAAGAGGTCCATGCTCTGTGGGAGAATAATAACCAGACCTTAGTGGGCTGGGAAAACAGCCACAAAGGCCCATGGCGCAGGAGAGAAAGTCCTAAAGCAAAAAGTGGAAAATCAGCCAATAGGAGGCAATCCTACTCCAACTAGGATTGGAGCTGAAGTAGGATTGCTGCCCACCTCCTATTTCGGCCAACCCAAATGCCTTGGCTGCCTCTCCTCTCCTCTCCTCCTATATATACTAGTGGATTGGGTGGTTTTTGGACAGAATTTCTGTCCACGTGATACCCGTTGCACCGGTGCATAGTTTCTCCTCTAGATCGGTTTTCTGCAGCGCTTAGGCGAAGCCCTGCCGGAATTTCTCCACCACCATCACCGGAGCGCCGTCACGCTGCTGGTGAACTCTCTCTCCTCTCCACCTCCTCTTGCTGGATCGAGACGGCGGAGATCATCATCAAGCTGCACGTGTGCTGAACGGGGAGGTGCCGTCCGTTCGGCGCTAGATCGGAAGGACCGTGATCGAGATCGCGAGACGGTTGGTGATGTGATCACGGAACGGATCATGATGAATTCGCGGGACAGATCGTGATCAAGATCGTGAGACGGATCGTGATGAGTTCGCGGGACGGATCATGATGTGTTCGCGGGACGGTTCGTGATTGGATCGCGGGACGCTCGGCGATTTGGATCGCGAAGATGTTCGACTACACCAACCGCATTTCTTAACACTTCCCGCTTAGCGATCTACAAGGGTACGTAGATCCACTCTCCCTCTCGTAGATGCTCATCATCATGGATAGGTTTGCGTGTGCGTAGGAAAATTTTTGTTTCCCATGCGACGTTCCCCAACAATGTTGTCGTCTCAACGGATTTTGATGGTGCCCTATTTAAAGTGAATGAAGTTGTCTCTAATGCATAACCCCAAAATGATAGTGGCAAATCGGCAAGAGACATCATAGAACACACCATAGCCAGTAAGGTTTGACTACGACGTTCGGACACACCATTAGGCTGTGGTGTTCCAGGCGGTGTCAATTTTGAAAGAATTCCACATTGTCTTAAGTGACTGCCAAACTCATAACTCAGATATTCTCCTCCTCGATCATATCATAGGAACTTTATCTTCTACTTACAATGATTCTCAACTTCACTCCGGAATTGCTTGAACTTTTCAAACATTTCAGACTTGTGCTTCATTAATTAAATATACCATTATCGACTTAAGTCATTACTGAACATGAGAAAATAACAATATCCACCGCGCGTCTCAATGCTCATGGGACTGCACATATCAATATGTATGATTTGCAACAAGCCACTTTCTCGTTCGAACAAGTCACTTGCGTGCCTCAATGCTCGTTCCACCGTTCCATCATTTTAGTCATCTTGCCCACGAGGCATGGTTCACATGTGTCAAGTGATTCAAAATCAAGTGACTCCAAAAGTCGATCAACATGGAGCATCTTAATGCGTTTTACACCAATATCACCTAAGCGGTAGTGCCACAAGGAAGTGGTACTATCATTCTCAACTCTACATCTTTTGGCATCAATGTTATGAACATGTGTATCATCACTATCGAGATATAATAAGAATAAACCCCTCGCATTACTCATATAAATAGAACAACAATTATTCTCTGATTTAAATGAGTAACCGTCTCGCAATAAACAAGATCCAGAGACAATGTTAATGCTTAACGCGGGCACTAAATAATAATTATTCAGGTTCATCACTAATCTAGATGCTAATCAAAGAGGGAGTGTGCTGACGGTGATCACATCAACCATGGAACCATTTCCCACGCGCATCGTCACTTCTCCTTAGCCATCCTCCGTCTATTCTGTAGGTCCTGCTTTCAGTTGCAAATGTGAGCAACCGAACCAGTATCAAATACCCAGGCACTACAACGAGAATTCTTAAGGTACACATCAATAACATGTATATCATATCTACCTTGTTTGGTGTAGGCCACCTTCTTATCGGCCAGATACTTGGGGTAGTTCCGCTTACAGTGATCAGTTCCCTTGCAATGAAAGCACTCAGTTTCTGGCATAGGTCTAGCCTTGGGTTTCTTCACAAGAGAGACAACTTCTTTGCCACTCTTCTTGGAGCTACCATTCTTTCCCTTGCCATTCTTCTTGAAATTAGTAGTTTTATTGACCATCAACACATGATGCTCTTTCTGGATTTCAGACTCAGCGACTTTCAACATCGCAAACAGCTCGACGACTGACTTGTTCATCTCGTGCATGTTATAGTTCAACCCGAAGGTCTTCTAGCTAGGTGGCAATGATTGAAGAACTCTGTCGGTGATTGCCTCCGGTGGAAGGGGCATCCCTCTCTTAGCTAGACAGTTCGAATACCCAGACATTCTGAGTATATGTTCACTGGCAGACTTGTTCTCCTCCATCTCGCAAGCATAAAACTTATCAGAGATCTCATACCTCTCGATCCGGACATTCTTCTCAAAATTAAACCTCAACTCCTGTAACACATCATATGCTCCATGTCATTCAAAACGTCTTTCAAGTCCCGGTTCTAAGCCATACAATGTTGCACATTGAACTATCGAGTAATCTCCAGAACGTGCCTCCCGGGAATTTGCAACGTCTTTAGACGACACGGGAGCGGCTGGATCACCAAGCTATGTATCAAGGACATAAGCCTTTTGGGAAGCCATGAGGATAATCCTCAAATTACGTGCCCAGTCTACAAAGTTACTTCCATCATCTTTCAATTTGGCTTTCTGTAAGTGCATCTAGTGCCCCTTAGTAATTTTGGTGTATTGAAGACTTATAGGTTAAGGAACTAATGGGTTTGTGAGTGTAAACAGGCGCTATAAGTCGATGAGAAGTTTGCTATATTCGAAGATTACCGACCCCTAAAAATGTATGTCTTCAACTGAAGACTTTGGTGAAGACTTTGCTGAAGACATTGGTATTCCCGGAAGACTTTGAAAATGAAGAAGTTGGTGTGACCTTGAAGATATGAACGAGAACTATCAAGCGTGAAGACTTTTGTTTTCATTGTTTCATTTCCTTTCGTTGAGTCATACGAAACACCGTACTATTAAAGGGGGCCGAGGTAATACTAAGGAAACTTTCCAACAAATGCTCAACTCAAAAGCCTCAACCTATCCAACCCTTCGAGTGAAGCCTTTGGAAATCTCTTACGATTCAGTCAAGTTCTTCAGTGATAGAGACGATGTTCTTTTGGTCTACGATGAAATTGATTTGGCTGAGGAGTTAGGATTTCACTAGTGCGAATGCCCTACAAGTGAGGAATATGATAAGCCTTAGGACTTTCATAGTTCGAAATTCCGACCGTTGCTGTGCTTAGAGCTAGCTGTCCCCAATCATCTTATCCGCATAACGGTCATATCATTCGGGGCATTTATTGCTTATCTTGTCAGGTTGCACCCTGTCTATAAATAGCCACCCCCCACAACCACTTGTTGGTTGGCTGCTCCGAAAGAGATTTAACACTTGTCATTTGAGAGCAACCTATCCTCCAAGGACTTTGAGAGAGAATCATTAGTGAGGAAAAACCCAAATCCAAACCACCAAACCCAAAGTGATTGAGCATCATTCAAGAGATTGTTCCTGTGTGGAACCGATGCTTGTTACCTTTGAAGACTATGTATCTTCCAGACTGTTAGCCTTCATGGTCTAGTGCATCCTACAGTAAATTGGGGATCACGAAGTGACCTTGGTCTAGAGCATCCAACAGTCAATTGTGTATCGCCGGGTGGCCAGTTTGTGAGGGCTATGGAAGTCTACCCTGAAGACTTACCATGAGTGTTGGGCGATGACTTTGTGACCTTAGCTCAAGGGGAATACTGTAAGAACTATGTGTCTTGGGACTGTGTGTCCTCTGGTTTAAATACCAGGCCGCTCCAAACTAGACGTACAACTGTCACAACAGTTGGAACTAGGACATCAAACGATTGTCTTCATCAAGCTACCTGGTTCTCTTTCCTCAACCCTTTAACTTCCTTGTATACTTGTTGATAAAATTGATCGTTACTGTTTGAAGAATTTTATAGAAGACTTTCTCCATTTCCTCACCTCAAATTCTTCAAGTTACATTGTTCCTCACCTGCCTATCCTATATCACACTACTACTAATCTATGCATGTTTTATTTCATCATGATGACTATGCTGTTGCTATGTTTCTCATGCACTTGAGTACTTATTCTGCTGCTAGTTATTCATCACATTTCAAATTCTTGAGGCAATTGACAATGATATCTGGTATGTTGTGGAAAAAGGTGTTCCCTTCGTCACTCCCACGGTCAATGCTGCTGATGTGAAGAGATTCAAGCAACTCGATTCTCAAGCAAAGAATATCATCTGTGGCCATCTGAGCAAAGGACAGTGTGGCAGAGTGAGTGCTCTGGAATCTGCTAAGCTTATCTTGGATAGGCTTCCAAAGTCAAAGAAGGTGTTTCCACTCAACGTGATTCTCGTGTTGATGTTCTTGGCAATCTCTTCAACCGCTTCAAAAGACTCGAAATGAGAATGTTCAGCAAAATTTTGATCGTTTCACTAATATCTCCAACGATATCACCGATCATGAGGACAAAATGGGTGCTACTGATATCACCGATCATGAGGTGGTGAAGAAACTGCTAAGATCTCTTGATTCCTCATTTGATACTCTGGCATTGATGATTCAAGAACGTGGAGACTACTAGTCACTTGATCCTGCTGATATTCTTGAGAGACTCAATACTCATGAATTCCAACAAGCTAAGAAGAGAGACCTCTACGGGCCAAGCTATGGAAGATCTCGTGCTCTAAAGGAAAAAACAACTTCCTCATCCGAAGGCGAATATTCTGATAGTAGCATTGGTGATCCTGAAGAACTGAGTCAGGAGCTGGCAATGCTTGTGAGGAAATTCCAGAAGTTCTCAAGAAGAGGTGGATTTGGTAATTCATCAAAATGTGGTTTGAGGAAATCAGATTCCTCAGGTGACTACAAGAAGAGAACTTGTCACAAATGCAAGAAATCTGGTCACTTTATCTCTGACTGCCCTCTCTGGGAAAAAGAATCAGAGAAGAAGAAGAAGTACAAGGACAATTTTGATGACTCGAATAAAAAGAGGACATATTCAAAGTCCTCATCTTCAAAGTCCTCAACACACAATAATAATGGTTCCAAAAATACTCGGGCTTTAATTGGCAAGGAAATGGACTCAGAAGAAGAATTTGAAGAAGAGGAAGAAGAGGAAGAATTTGAGGTGGAATCTGAATTTGGTGCCGCTAGCCTTGCTCTCTTGCTACTGCTTTTGTCAGCAAGTCCATCTTCAATAATGAAGAAAATGACTACTCCAACGACTTTGACGTCGACAATGATGATTATGCTCCCACCTATTGCTTCATGGCTAAAGGCTCCAAGGTACACAAGCATCACTCCTCATCTAAATCAAGTGATGGTGAATCTGATGAGTATGTGAAACCTAGCTATGCCAAACTTTCTAATATTGCCACTAGGCAATAAAGTGCACTTGAAAAGATTCAGAAAATTCTAGACAAAAGCGATGATTTGTTGTATGATGAAGTGGATCAGACTCAAACTTTGTCTGATGATCTCAAAAGTCGTTAGACCAAGTGTGAGAACCTTCAGAGTCATCATACTGCTCTCTTAGCCTATCATGAGAATCTTTCTTATTAATTTCTTAAAAGAAATCAAGATCTTGAGAAACTAAGAGCGTCTCATGAGGATCTCCAAAGGGAAAATGATTCCTTAATTGCTCAACCAATCAGTACCGCTCAGGAAGAGTTTGTTCCACCTTGTTTGAAAAGCATCGAATGTGAAACTGCTCATTCTTCACCTGAATGTTGAAATGCTTCTATTGCTTCAAATTCTTCAACTATTATCCTCATCTGAGGATACCACAAGTATCACTCACAAAAATGCAGGGGTGAACGAATTGTATGTGATAGGCATGTACAAAAGTCTCAAAGGGCATCAAACCCTGTGTGATGTCCTCAAAAAGCAGATTATTCATAGGAACCCTAGGAAAGAGGGTATTGCCTTTGAAAGGAAACTCAATGCTGATGGATCCTACTAGACCCCTGAGCAGTACCCCCAAACCTCACGGGTTACTGCAAAAGGACCTCCTGTAGATCCATCCACTTTATCTTGCTTTACTTGAGATACTTCATATTCCTCTGATGAGTCACTTGACTCCAACTACAAATTATTGAAAAATTAGAAAGGTGAAGTATTTGCTAGATTTGTGAGAACTAACTGGAGTAATGATTCACCTATGAAGAAAATCTTGGTTCCAAAGGGCTGCTTACAAATCTTCAAGTGAATGTCCTCACGACAGCACTCATGAAGAATAGAAACACTAGATCAAATTCCTCATATGGACCAAAGTCTTTACTTGGACCAAATTCCTCAAATGGTCAAAAAATATCATTCTCATGCTAGTGCATCTGTTTCGCAGGGAAAATCTAAGAGTTCTGAATATGTCCATTATTCTTTAAATCATTATGTTCATAAGTTCTCAAAGAATTTCTCTACTTATTCATATTAGTAATCTAAACCTCGTCCTGCGAAAGAAAGCGCACTAGCTTCAATGCCTCCCTTCTCATATGGTGCTTGCAGAATGATGAACTCTTTGCCACGCCTCCAGATGTGGGTGATTAAGAAATTGAAATCTGTTATGCAGGGTCAGGCCTCCAGATGAACTTGAACATCTAATGAATTTGCTGGAGACCTGAAGAAATGCTTGAAAGGACGCAAGCTAATCATGTAGAAACGAATTCCTCATTTCTTACGTCCTCACACTGCTTTACTTACTATAATGTGTGATGAAATTCTGCCTGATGAGTTTGATGTCATATTCTTCACTCTGAAGCATGTGAGTTTGTAAGTTGTACTAATTCATCTACAGGATGAAACTCCAAAAGCTACTGAGTGGGTCCTCGATAGCGGATGCACAAACCACATGACTAGTGACAGGAATCTACTGATGTATTCTCCACTTGCTCCATCACATCTGAAGCATATCACCTCCGCTGACAAAGGAAAAAAGCAAGGTATTGGGTCTAGGTAAGTTTGCAATCTCAAAGGACCAACACATGGATAAGTTGATGCTTTGTGATCTTCATATGATTGTCATCTTTGGAAAATATCATTGTGTTGTCATCATGGAATCCGACAAATCCAAAGTCTTCGAAGGCTTTAGGAAAGGAGACTTATACATTGTTGATTTCTCTACAGGTCCCCAGCCTGCCACATGCCTCCTTGCAAAGTCATCAGAAGGCTAGTTGTGGCATCGACTACTTGGACACACAGGTATGAGGAACTTGCACATGCTCGTGAAGCAAAAGCATGTCATTGGCATTGGAGGTGTGAAATTCCTCAAGGACCATCTCTGTGGTGCTTGTGAGTTTGGAAAGATGACCAGATCCAATCATCCCTCAAAGACAATCATGACCACGTCTCGACCTTTTGAATTGCTTCACATGGATCTCTTTGGCCCCACTCATTACTCCACACTAACAAATTCTTCGAATTTGTATGGCTTTGTGATTGTTGATCATTACTCTCGCTACACTTGGGTGCATATTATTCTGTACAAGTTTGAAGTGCAGGATGTCTTCAAACGATTTGCTTCAAGGACCTCCACGAACTTTGGCGTCAGGATCAAGCATATCAGGAGTGATAATGGGACTGAGTTCAAGAACACGAATCTTGATGAATATCTTGATGAACTTGCTGTTACTCATGAGCTATCTACCCCATATACTCCTCAACAGAACGGCGTCGTGAAGTGCAAGAACATGACTCTTTTTGAGATGGCTGGCACCATGCTTGATGAATACAAGACTCTTCGTCACTTTTTGCCTAAGGCAATTGATACAACATGCCACATCATTAACAGGGTATATCTTTACAAATTGTTCAAGAAGACTTCATATGAACTTATGACTGGCAAGGAACCCAATGTAAGTTATCTCAAAGTCTTCGGTACAAAATGCTGGATTAGATATCCTCACTATAGTTCTAAATTTGCACCAAAAGCACATGAAGATTTTATGCTTTGTTACGGAAAGGACTCGCACACCTACAAAGTATTCAACACCTACCACCAAAAGGTTGTTGAAATTGTAGATGTGCGGTTTGATGAAACTGATGGCATCTATGATAGGTGAAAAGTCTCGTGAGGAATCAATTAGGCTGAAGGCTACTGAAGATGTCATACTCACTGAAGAAAATCCTCATCTACTCAAGAAGTCATTCCATCCAATGAAGACATTCATGCTGATACACCTGAAGAAAGTGGTGCTGAAGAAAATCCTCAGCCACGTCAAGCTGCTCATCCAAGAGTTGCAAATGAAGTGTAGATTGACAAAATCATCAATGACATAATTGCACCAGGTCCCCTCACTCGCTCAAAAGCTTCACATTTAACTAACTTATGTGGGCACTTTGCTTTTGTCTCTATCATATAGCCCACCAAAGTTGATGAAGCATTTAAGGAGCCTGAGTGGATTCAAGCTATGCAAGATGAATTGCATCAATTCAAGCTCAACAACGTGTGGGAACTTGTCCGGCCACATCCTCGCAAGTACAACATCATAGGCACCAAGTGGATCTACCGCAACAAGCAAGACAAAAATAGCCTTGTGGTAAGAAATAAGGCTCGTCTGGTAGCTCAAGGCTACACACAGGTTGAAGGAATTAACTTTGATGAAACTTTCGCACCTGTTGCTAGACTTGACGATATTCGCATATTGCTTGCTAATGCTAACCATCATGATATCATAATATATCAAATGGATGTGAAAAGTGCATTCCTCAATGGTAATCTTGAGGAAGAAGTATATGTCCCTCAACCCCCAGGTTTTGAAGACCCTAAGCATCCTAACAAAGTCTTCAGACTCTACAAGGCCCTCTATGGCCTCAAGCAGGACCCTCAGGCGTGGTATGACACTATGAAGGAATTCCTCATGAAGAAAGGCTTCAAACATAGTTCACTCGACCCAACTCTTTTCACTAAATCCTATGACAATGAATTGTTCATATGCAAAATATACATAGATGATATTATCTTTGGCTGTACTGACAAACGTTACAGTGATGAATTTGCCTATATGATGAGTGCCGAATATCAAATGTCTATGATGGGAGAGTTGCAATTCTTCTTAGGTCCTCAAATCCGTCAACAAGATAATGGCATCTTCATCTCTCAAGAGAAATACCTCAAGTATGTACTTGGGAAATTCGACATGCAAGACTGCAAATGCGTCAAAACTCCAATGCCTTCAAAAGGCCACCTTTGCACTTACAAAAATGGTAAAGATTCGATCAGAAGGTATATCGCTCCATGATTGGCTCTTTATTGTATATATGTGCATCTAAGCCTTATATTATGCTGAGTGTTTGCATGTGTGCCCGACTCCAAGCAACACTGAAGGAATCATACCATAAGGCTGTGAAACATATTCTTCGATACTTAGCTCACACATCAACGCTTGGATTATGGTATCCCTAGGGCTCGAATCTTCACCTCGTCAGATACTCTAATGCTAACTATGTTGGAGATCATGTGGATCGGAAGTCAACCTCAGGCACATGTCATTTCCTCGGACGATCCTTAGTCTGTTGGTCCTCGAAGAAGCGGAACTGCGTGTCAATATCTACTACTGAAGCTGAGTACATTGCTGGTGGTTCATGCTACGCTCAGTTGCTATGGATGATGCAAACCCTGAAGGACTATGGCATCAAGGTAAAGAATGTGCCTCTCTACTGCGACAATAAGAGCGCTATCAAGATTGATCACAACCCAGTTCAACACTCCAAGACAAAGCACATCCATATTCGTCATCATTTTCTTCGAGATCATGTACTCAAGGGCGACATCTCATCGACCACATTCCTACTGAAGAAGAACTGGCAGATATCTTCACAAAGTCCTTGGATGAAAAGTGATTTTGCAAGTTGCGGTGTGAGGTAAATATCTTTGAAAAGGACACACCTCCTAACACTTATGCAAAATTGATGACTTAGATGTGCAACACACGAAGTAACATTTTTCTTCAATCAATGAAGAATAACCCTCTAAGTGTGAACAAATGAATGAAGAATTTGATCCTCAGAACCCTGCAACAATTGTACGCAGTGTCTGAAATCGTCATTCTTATATGGTGGGTCACGCCACCAACCATAATTAAAATTCTTCAAAGTTAAGTTTTTAGTCATTTTGCAAATTCTTCAAATTTTCAAATTCCTCAAGTTTGCAAATTCCTCAACTTTTCAAATTCATCAACTCTTCAAATTCTTCAAACTATGAAACTCATGTTCTTCATTGACTATATATATATATATATATTTGACTGTTTCAACGTCCTCAATAGCATTCACTTATTGCTAATTCTTCAAGTTGATTTTCATCTAAGTGAATGTGATGAGACCCATCCCCCTCTATGCTAAACTCAATGCAGTCTCTTCAAAATTCTTCATATGCGTTCTACTTTGAAACTCGTTCAAAGTCTTCACTGTGTCCTTAACAGCTGAAGAATTTGCGTACGAAAATTTTAAAATTTTCACTATCTAAATTTTTGACGCTTCCTGCTCAAACCGTTCAGATTCCCATGATTGGATAACCCACGATCCCCACTATCGCCACTACTCACAACGTGGGTGACACATGACACGTGGAGAGCAAGGGTCAAGGGCAATCTTGTCCAAAATTTTCGGACAAATTGGATTTCACCTCTGTTATAAATACCCCCTTCCCTCTCATTGTGCTCGGTTACTCCTCACTCCTACTATCTCCCAAGCTCCGACCTAGCATCGTCGGTGTGGAAGATCTTCACTGCCTCAACCTCGCCGTCGCTGTACTCGCATTGGCCGCAGAAATATTCACTCTGTTGCTATTGTACCTGTCTCCCTCTACCAAGCTAGGGTGTGGGAGATCTGGATGGACGAACTTCCTCGATTTCATCTCACTGTTCGTCATGTTCTTCAACAGGGTAAATAAAATCTGATTTTACTGCCTTTATTTGATCTTCAAGCTTTCCACAATTTCCTCAAAAGATGTTTATTCTTCAAGAATCTCATTCTAAAGCTCCTTACATGTTCATACACTTGATGTTTCTCCTAAGTTATGATTTTCTTCAAGATTCCTCAATTGTGTGGATCCTCAAAATCTGCACAACTTTCGAACCTAAGACAAAGAACACTTAGTGAAATTCATCAAAACACCCATGGTCAAATTCCTCACACTTGATGTTTTTGAAAAAAAAATTAGAACGCATATGACCTCTTCAAATTCCTCGCACCTATACTCTATTGATGAATCACTAGGTTCTCATCAACTTAACTCATTTGCAGCGTTCTTGAGGAAAAACTGTGTAAATCTTCAGAATCTTCAAGAGTTCAAAATCCTCAACTGAAGAAAATGGCTGATGGGAAGAATCCACGGAAAGGTGGAAACAAACCTGAAGTCCAAACTGCTTTTGAGATACCTGATGAATTGTATGATGAATATTGCACGTCAGATGAAGAAACTCGTGGCAAGGAAACCGCTAAGCAGAGAAAGATTCGCATACATAAAATTGAGAGGAGATGGGCACGGGAGTGGAAAGAGTTTCTCTATGTCACTCCCAAGTACATGAAGAAATTCGCCACCCTTGGCTCCCAACCAAAAAGTTGATCCCACTAGTCTCAAAACTGGTGCTGACTTTCCTCAAGAATGGAAAAGGCAACAAGTCAAGCTAGCCAAGCTAGCCAAGAAGGCAAAAGAGGTTGTGAATAAATTCAATGAAGACTCTGCTGCTGCTGCCTCTGCCGGAGACTCTGCAAGTGTTGCAAAGTAATCTATGGTTAAGAACCGAAATCAAAGTCTTCAACTTCAAAATCATCACAGCAGATTCCTCAAGCAAAGCCTTCAAAAACCTCACCTATGTCTTCAGTGGCTGCTCAGCCTTCTCTTGCTGCCGCAAAGTTCTCAACTCCTGTACATCTTGCAACATGTTAGAGGACCGAGGGTTTCGTAGTTGCTTTAGGGGCATTAGCAAGTTCATCGGCCCAAGCACAATCATCAACTACTCCTACTCCCCTGAGGCTGAAGAGAACTATTGGACGAGGTCAAAGACCAAGTCCTCACACAAGCAAAGCTATTTTGAATGTACCCTCAGGATCTGAGGGTGATGCTACTGCTGCTGCTGGTGAATTGGAAGAAATCATCAGAAACAGTGAGCAAAGGGCTGCAATAGACAAAGGCAGCTCTGTTCTTCTCATGTTGGATCCTAAGATGATCCTCAACTTGATTGACATATGGCATTAGGATCCCAGCACTCCACTTTCCTCATTGAATCTACCTCCTGGTGTGGACCATGTCCTCACACACTTTATTGCTGAGGAAAAATGGAAGAGAGATCAAGCTCTAAGAGCTAAGAGAAGCAGGGCCAGAAAAGAGAAGTTTGTGAGGAATAATGTCATGAATTTGACTCCCAATCAACTCATCACAGTTCAGTCTGAGATTCACTACCTTACTGAAGAACAAGCAAAGTATGATGTTGAATGGAGGGGCACCAAAGTGAGATTTGTCAGGGCAGCCCAAGCTATTGTTAAGGACCACAACTCAAGGGTTGCAGCTCAGTCGCAACCGCAAATTCCTTAGACTGATGAAACTGCTTAGCCTGCTGAAGAAACTACACCCGTAGCTGAAGAAATTCAGGCTGCTGAAGAAACTACCAGGGCAACCTCCACTGTTGCACCTGAAGAAACTACCAGGACACCTGAAACTTTTCTTGTGCCTAAAGAAATTGACACCACAAGGGCGAATGCATCAGTTGTGCCTGAAGAAAATGCTCCCCCTTCACCCTTTGCCGAAATAGCTAAATCATCAAGTGTGAAGATCATCAACCTTCCTTCTACATGAGAAGTGAAGAAAACCAAGGCTGCGGAGAAGAAGGCACCGAAGAGAAAAGCATGAACTTCAGATTCCTCAGTTGTGAAGAAATTGAAGACACTGGCAAGTTCTTCAACAGAACTGATTGATGCAACTCCTATCAGCTTCATGCCAGCCTATGCAATTGTACCATTTGGTGTTGACTATGTCATCCCAAATGATGACAAAGAAGAAAAGGATCAGTCTGCTGCTACCTCAGAGTAGATTGCTGATGAAATTGATGTGGAAGCAAATGCTTCATCTCCATAGGTATCATCGCCCCATCCTCAGTTGACTGCTCAAGAGGCCGATGTTGAAGAAATTGATGAGGATGTGGACATTGGAAACACAACACATGTTATCAATGATGAATATTGGGAAGGTGCTCACCCAAATTCTCCAAGGACCACTCATCTGTCACAGATTCCTCAGTCTCCAGCCCAGACTGAAGAAATTCATACAGGATCTGATGACTTGGCTACTGAAGATATTCCAGCTGCAACAGATGAGGAAATTGTTGCTCCAACTGCTAGTGAGGAAAGTGCTTTGAAAATTCCTCGGTCTGAAGAAACTCCTCCTATGCCTAAGGAGATTGTGGGCCGCTTCAAGCCAAATATTTAGCCAAATCCTAGGATGCCATTCAAAGGCTCAAAGCGGCCCAAATTCATCAAGACAAATTTCTTCAATGAGGACATTTTCTTCACTCGTCCCAATCCATATGACTCTGCAAGGGACGATCACACCAGATTCTGGACTCCTACACAGATGAACTATTATGCATCAGTTCTGTTCGACAAAAAGAAAGTCTTCGAGCACCATCAAATTCCTCATGCGGATATGGAAACAATTCCATCCTTCACACCGGTGCTCATAGTTCTTCACGACTCAGGCATTCTTCCATTCCGTGTGGGCATCTGTGATTTGAATGAAGAGCTAATTCTTCAGTTGTATGCGACTTTGCACATCACAGGTAATGAGTCAGATGTTAGCTCTTGGGTCTTGGACTGGATCACTGGATCTATTCACTACACTGCACCAGCATCAGAATTGCTTCGGTTAGTCCCAGTTCCAATTCCTTCAGAAGAAGCCTGCTGCCTATTTGATGAACCTGCTCTGCCCAAGCATATGATGCAAGTGTTGATGAAGCCATTGCCTTATGGAAAACCTCAAAGGACCACCTTCCTTGTGAAGCATTTGCTCTATGTGCCTTGGACCGTCTATAGCATTCTCACCAACACCCTTTGTCCTCAGAAGGGCCACAACTATGAAGACGAAGAAGTTGAGGGAGTCATGAAGAACATGCTATTCAACATCATTCATGGGATTCCCATAAACTTCCATGATTTCTTCATGAGTACTTTGGCGAATGCAGCTTCAGCCCCATTTGAATTGAAGCCTTATGCTCTTTGGATCATGAAATTTATTAGACCAAGGTCTTCAATTCCCTTCAAGGCTAACTTCCAAAATCACTTCGGCTTTCTGCCTCCAATTGAAGTCCTCAATCACACAATTGCTTCAGATGAAGGAAAAGGCAAAGATCTCATTGGTGAAGGTACTCGTCCATTGGATGGTCAGTTTCGCAAAGCTGCATCTTACTCCACCAATGATGACACTGCTACCCAGGACTCTGCTGCAAAAGCCTCAGCACAAAAGCCTCATGAGTCTGCCCCTCGTGTGATGACTGATCGTGAAGTGCTTATAAATCTTCATCACAAGGTTGACAGCAACCACAAATGGTCAAGCGTCAGTTTGGTTCAATTCTTCGAGACGTGACTGTCACACACAATGCTATGAGGAAGAACTAATACTACCTTCATGAAGTCTTCAACCGCACTTGGGCCATTCTGTCTCCCCTCAAGACTCTTGAGGAATTGAAGGAGATGAATCTTTAGCAGAAACTTGACAGGCCTCGTCCTCCTTAGAAGAAATTCAAGAAAGTTCAACTTCCTTAGCTAGTTACAAGCTCATATTCTTCATCGAGCAAAGTGGATGAAGCTGAGGACATTGACGACATTGTGGCGGGCCCTGCATCGACAAATGACCACGACAACGGTGGCGCTCCTCCATCACCTTCAAGATGAAATTCTTCAAGGGGCGTTAGTCCTCAGTTTTTATCCCTTTTGGTCTTCGATGACAAAGGGGGAGAAATTTTGAGTTAGTCTTCAAGCGGGTCTCTATATATGGGCTAATTTTTGTTTAAGTTACAAAATTCGCTCTTATGATGCTTTTGTTGGTTGAGTTGTAGTTAAGTCCGATGGTGGTCTGACTCTTTTGAACTGCTTTCCGCATGTTATTTCCTCAAATTACCTTAATGCATGCATGCTGAATTTCGTCAGACACCATTTTCATCATGCATTTCAAATTCTTCATATCACATGTTAAATGCGTGTATGAATTACAAGATATAGGGGTAGTTCTCCATGTGTTTATCCTGACATGTGCATTTGCAATCCTAAGAAAATTCCTCAAATATGCACATCTTTAGGGGGAGTTCCTCTATATCTTGCAATCAAATTCCTCAAACTCAATACTTACACTTCATATGTTTATCCCCATTGAAAACTTAACCTATTTGTCATCAATCACCAAAAAGGGGGAGATTGTAAGTGCATTTAGTGCCCCTTAGTAATTTTGGTGTATTGAAGACTTATAGGTTAAGGAACTAATGTGCGTGTGAGTGTACATAGGCTCTATAAGTCGATGAGGAGTTTGATCTATTCAGAGATTATTGACCCCTAAAAATGAATGTCTTCAACTAAAGACTTTGGTGAAGACTTTGGTGAAGACTTTGGTATTCCCTGAAGACTTTGAAAATGAAGAAGTTGGTGTGACCTTGAAGATATGAATGAGGACTATGAAGCGTGAAGACTTTTTTTTTTGTAGTTTCATTTCCTTTTTTGAGTCATAGGAAACACCGTAATGTTAAAGGGGGTCAAGGTAATAATAAGGAAAATTTCCAACTGATGCTCAACTCAAAAGCCTCAACCTATCCAATCCTTCGAGTGAAGCCTTCGGAAATCACATACGGTTCACGCAAGTTCTTCAATGACAGAGACGATGTTCTTCTGGTTTCTAATGAAATTGATCTGACTGAGGAGTTAGGTTTTAACTAGTGCGAATTGCCTAAAAGTTAGGAATATGATAAGCCTGAGGATTTACATAGTTCGAAATTCCGACTATTGTTGTGCTTAGCGCCAGCTATCCCCAATCATCTTATCGTCATAACAGTCATATCATTGGGGGCATTTATGTCGAGAACTGACACTTGTCATTTGAGAGCAACCCATCCTCCGAGGACTTTGAGAGAAAATCATCAGTGAGGAAAAACCCAAATCCAAACCACCAAACTCAAAGTGATTGAGCATCACTGAAGAGATTCTTCCAGTGTGGAACCGACGCTTGATACCTTTCAAGATTGTGTATCTTCTAGAGGGTTAGGCGTCATGGTCTAGTGCATCCTATAGTCAATTGGGGATCACGGTGTGACCTTGGTCTAGAGCATCTAGCAGTCAATTGGGGATCGCCAGGTGACCAATTCGTGAGGGTTTTGGAAGTCTACCCTGCAGACTTACCACGAGTGTTGGGCGAGGACTTTGTGACCTTAGCTCAAGGAGAATACGGAAAGTACTATGTTGGGATTGTGTGTCCTCTGGTTTAAATACCATGCTAGTTATTCATCACATTTCAAATTCCTCATGTTTAAATTCCTCAAGTAATGAATTTCAAAAAATAGCCTATTGACTTCCCATTATAGTCGATATAACGCACTTTTAGCTCAACACATCAGTACCGCTCAGGAAGAATTTGTTCCACCTTGTTTGAAATGCATCGAACGTGAAACTGCTAAGTCTTCACCTGAATGTCCAAATGCTTCTATTGTTGCAAATTCTTCAACTATTCCCGTGGTCACACATTCCTCAGCTGAGGATACCACAAGTATGACTGACGAAAATGCAGGGTGGAAGGAATTGTATGTGACGTGCATGTAAAAAAGTCTCAAAGGGCATACTCAAAAAGCAGATTATGAATAGGAACCCTAGAAAAGAGGGTATTGCATTTGAGAGGAAACTCAATGCTAATGGTTCCTACTTGACATGTGAGGAGTACCCCAAAACTTCATGGGTTGCTGCAAAAGGACCTCCTGTAGATTCATCCACTTTATCTGACTTTACTTGTGAAACTTCATATTCCTATGATGAGTCACTTCACTCCAACTAGAAATTCTTCAAAAATCATAAAGGTGAAGTATTTGCCAGATTTGTTGGAACTAACTGCAGGAACGGTTCAACTATGAAGAAAATCTGGGTTCCCAAGAGATACTTACAAAATCTTCAAGTGAATGTCCTCACGACACCACTCATGAAGAACATGAACCCCATATCTAATTCCTCATATGGACCAAAGTCTTCACTAGGACCAAATTCCTCAAATGGTCAAAAGTATCGTTCTTGTGCTAATGCACCTGTTCCGTGGGAAAGTATAAGAGTTCTGAGTATGTGGATTATTCTTCAAATCAAAATGTTCATAATTCCTCGAAGAATTTCTCTGCTTATTCATATGAGTACTCTAACCCTCGTCCTATGAGACGAAGCGCACTAGCTTCAATGCCCCCCTTCTCATATGGTGCACGCAGAATGATGAACTCTTTGCCATCCCTCCAAATGTGGGTGGTGAAAAAATTGAACTGATTTCTTATGCAGGGTCAGGTCTCGAGACCTGAGCAAATACTTGAAAGGACGCAATCTAATCATTTCTCAATGTCCTCACACTGCTTTATTCACTATATTGTGTGATGAAATTCTTCCTAATGAATTTGATGTCATATTCTTCACTCTAAAGCACATGAGTTCGTAAGTTGTACTAATTCATCTGCAGGATGAACCTCCAAAAGCTACCGAGTGGGTCCTCGACTGTGGATGCACCAACCACATGACTAGTGACAAGAATCTACTGATGAATTTTCCACTTGCTGCATCTTATCGGAAGCATATCACCTACACTGACAAAGGAAAAAAGCAAGGTATTGGGTCTAGGTAAGGTTGCAATCTCAAAGGACCGACACATGGATAAGGTGATGCTTGTCGAATCCCTCGGGTTCAACCTCCTGTCTATCTCAATGCTTTGTGATCTTGATATGATTGTCATCTTTGGAAAATGTCGTTGTGTTGTCATCGTGGAATCTGAAAATCCAAAGTTTTCAAAGGCTGTAGGAAAGGAGACTTGTATATTGTTAATTTTTTCTATAGGTCCTCAGCGTGTCACATGCTTCCTTGCAAAGGCCTCAAAAGGTTGGTTGTGGCATCAATGACCTTGACATGCTGGATGAGGAACTTGCACACTCTCGTGAAGAAAAAGCACGTCATTTGCATTCAAAGTATCAAATTCCTCAAGGACCACCTTTGTCGTGCATGTGAGTCTGGGAAGATGACCAGATCCAAGCATCCCTCGAAGACAACCATGACCACAACTCGACCCTTTGAATTGCTTCACATGGACCTCTTTGGCCCCACTCATTATTCCACACTAACAAATTCTTCAAGTTTGTATGGCTTTCTCATTGTTGATGTTTACTCTCATTACACTTGGGTGCATATGATTCTGTACAAGTCTGAGGTGCAGGATGTTTTCAGACAATTTGTTTCAAGGGCCTCAACAAACTTCGGCGTCAAGATCAAGCATATCAGGAGTGGTAATGGAACTGAGTTCAAGAACACCAATCTTGATGAATATCTTGATGAACTTGGTATTACTCATGAGCTATCTGCCCCATATAGTCCTTAGTAGAACGGCGTTGTGGAGCATAAGAACAGGACTCTTGTTGAGATGACTTGCACCACGCTTGATCAATACAAGACTCGTCGTCTCTTCTGGCCTGAGGCAATTGATACAGCATGCCACATCATCAACAGGGTATCTCTTCACACATTCTTTAAGAAGACTTCAAATGAACTCATGACTGGCAAGAAACCTAATGTAAGTTATCTCAAAGTCTTCGGTGCAAAATGCTAGATTAGAGATCCTCACCACAGTTCTAAATTTGCATCGAAATCACATGAAGGTTTTGTTGCGGAACGTTGCATGGGAAACAAAAAAATTCCTACGCACATGCAAGATCTATCCATGGTGTTGAGCATCTACGAGAGGGAGACTAGATCTACATACCCTTGTAGATCACTAAGCGGGAAGCGTTAAGAAACGTAGTTGGTGTAGTCGAACGTCTTCGCGATCCAAATCGCCAAGCGTCCTGCGATCTCATCATGATCTGTCCCATGATCCAATCATGATTTGTCCCACGAACTAATCACAATCCGTCCCGTGATCTCATCACAATCCGTCTCGTGATCTTGATCACGGTCCTTCCGATCTAGCGCCGAACGGACGGCACCTCCGCGTTCAGCACACGTACAGCTCGATGACGATCTCCGCCTTCTTGATCCAGCAAGAGGGAGCGGAGAGATAGACGAGTTCTATGGCAGCATGACGACGTTGCGGTGATGGTGGTGGAGCTATTCCAGGAGGGCTTCACCTAAGCACCGCTGAAAACCGATCTGGAGGAGAAACTGCGATCTAGAGGAGAGGTAGCACGTGGCTATTACGGTTAGCTTTTTCCTCTAAATCCTCTAGTATATATAGAAGGGTGGGAGGGGAGGAGGCAGCCTCAAACTCTCCTGGTTTGGTCGAAATTGGGGGTGGAGGAGTCCTACTCCAATCCTATTAGGAGTAGGATTCCTCCTTTCCACTTGGAAACTCTTTCCACCTCTCCACCTTTGGATTTTTTTCCTTCTCAAACCACTCCAGCCGCATGGGGCATTAGAGGAGGATTAGGCCAGCCCACTAGGGGCTGGTTTACATTCTCCCACAGACCATGTAACCTCTTAGGTCAAGACACCCCTCCCGATGGTCCCCTGGTACCCTCCCGGCACTACGGGTACACTACCGATGAGCCCAAAACTTTTCCGGTGTCCAAAACAGGACTTCCTATATATCAATCTTTACCTCTGGACCATTCTGGAGATCCTCATGACACACGGGATCTCATCTGGGACTCCTAACAACCTTCGGTCACCACCATACATAACTCTATACTACCGAAATGTCACCGAACCTTAAGTGTGCACACCCTGCGGGTTCGAGAACTATGCAGACATGACCGAGACACCTCTATGGTCAATAACCAATAGCAGGACCTAGATGCCCATATTGGTTCCTACATATTCTACGAAGATGTTTATTTGTCACACCTCTATGTCAAGGATTCAATTAATCCCATATGTTGTTCCCTTTGTTCTTCGATGTGTTACTAGCCCGAGATTCGATCGTCGTCATCTCCATACCTAGTTCAACTTTGTTACCAGCAAGTCTCTTTACTTGTTCCATAATACAAGATCCTGTGGCTAACAGTTAGTCACATTGCTTGCAAGGCTTATTCTGATGTTGTATTACCGAGTGGGTCCTGAGATACCTCTTCGTCACACGGAGTAACAAATCCCAGTCTTGATCCATGCCAACCCGACAGACACCCTCGAAGATACCTGTAGAGCACCTTTATATTCACCCAGTTACGTTGCAACGTTTGATACCCACAAGGCACTCCTCTGGTGTCAGTGAGTTGCATGATCTCATGGTCATAGGAACAAATACTTGACATGCAGAAAACAGTAGCAATAAACTGACATGATCATATGCTACATTTGTAGTTTGGGTCTTGTCCATCACATCATTCTCCTAATGATGTGATCCCGTTACCAAATGACACCTGATGTCCATGACTAGGAAACCATAGCCATCTTTGATCAATGAGCTAGTCTATTAGAGGCATACTAGGGACATGGTGTTGTCTATGTATCCACACATGTATCTGAGTTTCCAATTAATACAATTATAGCATGGATAATAAACGATTATCATGAACAAGGAAACATGATAATAACCAATTTATTATTGCCTCTAGGTCATATTTCCAACAGTATCCCACTTGCACTAGAGTCAGTAATCTAATTCACATCACAATGTGATTCGCATTGTTATGACTCTAACACCCAATAAGTTCTAGGGCTCGATCATGCTTTGCATGTGAGAGAGGTCTTTGAGTCAATGGGTCTGCGACATTTAGATCCATGTGTACTTTGCAAATCTCTATGTCATATTGTAGACACTACTACCACACTCCACTTGGAGCTATTCCAAATGACTGTTCCACTATACGTATCCATATTGCTACTCAGAGTCATCAGGATTGGTGTTAAAGTTTGCGTCGACGTAACCCTTTACGACGAACTTTTTATCACCTCCATAATTGAGAAATATTTCCTTAGTCCTCTAGTTATTAAGGGTAATCCGTACCGCCTGACCGTTGTCCAGTGATCCACTCCTGGATCACTTTTGTACCCCATGAGAGACTCATGGCAAGGCACACACCAGGTGCGGTACACAGCATGGCATAATATAGAGCCTATGGCTAAGGCATAGGGGACGACGTTCGTCCTTTCTCTTTCTTCTGATGTTGTCGAGCTTTGAGTCTCACTCAACTTCACACCTTACGAATCAGCCGAGAACTCTTTCTCTAACTAATCCATTTTGAACTCTTTCAAAATCTTGTCAAGGTAAGTACTCATTGAATGTCTCATCAAGCATCTTGATCTATCTCTATAGATCTTGATGCTTAACAATTAGGTAGCTTTGTCCAGGTCTTCCTTTGAAAACTCTTTTCAAACAACCGTTCATACTTTCCAGAAATTCTACATCATTTCTGATCAACAATATGCTTATCAGAAACTCTATAGTGCTCCCACTCACTTTATTGTAAATACAAGTTTCTCATAAACTTTGTATAGACTCAAAAACTTTGATCACCTCATCAAAGTGTATATTCCAACTCCAAGATGCTTGCTTCAGTCCATAGAAGGATCACTGAAGCGTACACACCTTTTAGCATCCTTAGGACTGACAAAACCTTCTGATTGTATCACATACAATATTTCCTCAAGTAAAACGTTAAGGGAATGATGTTTTGACATCCATCTACTAGATTTCATAATTAAAAAATGCAGCAACTGCTAACTAATTTCAATAGACTTTAGCATCGCTACGAGTGAGAAAGTCTCATCGCAGTCAACTCCTTGAACTTGTCGTAAATTTCTTTGCAACAAGTCGAGCTTTAAAAATGGTGACATTGACCATCAGCGTTTGTCTTCATTTTAAAGATCCATTTGTACTCAACAACCTGCCGTCCAACAAGCAAGTCTACCAATGTCTATACTTGGTTTTCATACATGGATCCTATCTCGGATTTCAAGGCCTCTAGCCATTAGTCGGAATCTGGGCCTATCATTGCTTCTCCATAGCTCGTAGGCTCATTGTTGTCCAACAACATGATCTCTAAGACAGGGTTCTCGTACCACTCAGAAGCAGTACACGTCCTTGTCGACCTATGAGCTTTGATAGTAACTTGATCCGAAGCTTCATGATCATCATCATTAACTTCCTCCTCAACTAACGTAGGCTCCACAGAAACAATTTTCTACGCTGCGCTACTCTCTGGTTGAAACAAAAATGTTCAACAACCTCATCAAGTTCTATATTCCTTCCACTCAATTCTTTCGAGAGAAACTCCTTCTCGAGAAAGGACCCGTTTTCAGCAACAAACATTTTATGCTTGGATCTAAGATAGAAGGTTCACCCAACTGTTCCTAGGGTATTCTATGAAGATGCATTTGTGAGCTTTGGGTTTGAGCTCATTCGGTGAAAACATTTTCCACACAAGTGTCGCAGCCCCAAACATTAAGAAATGACAGCTTGGGTTTCTATCAAACCCGAATTCACACGGTGTCATCTCAACGGATTTAGATGGTGACCTATTTAAAGTTAATGTAGTTGTCTCTAATGCATAACCCCGAAATTATAGTAGCAAAACGATAAGAGACATCATAGCACGCACCATATCCAATAGAGTACGACTATGACATTCGGACACACCATCACACTATGGTGTTCCAGGTGGCGTGAGTTGTGAAACAACTTTCACATTGTCTAAAGTTGTATGCCAAACTCGTATATATTCACCTCCACGATCATATCGCAGACATTTTTATCTTCTTGTCATGATGATCTCAATCTTCACTCTGAAATTGCTTGAACCTTTCAAATGATTCATACTTGTGTTTCATTAAGTAAATATACACTATATCTACTCAAATCATCAGTGATGGTAAGAAAATAACGATATCCACTGCACGCTACAAGACTCATTGGATTGCATACATCAACAGGTATCATTTCCAATAAATCACTTGCCCGCTCCATCTATCTGGAAAACGGGGTCCTTAGTCATCTTGCCCAAGACGCATGGTTCGCATGTCTCAACCAATTCGATATCGAATGAGTCCAAAGGTCCATCAACATGGAGTTTCTTCATGTGGTTTATACTAATATGACATTTTGCAGCAGTGCCACAAGTATGTGGTACTATCATTATTAACTTTGTATCCTTTGGCATCAATGTTAAGAACATGTCTATTACTATGGTCAAGATTCAACAAACCATACTCACTGGGTGCATGACCATTGAAGGTATTATTTATGTAAATAGAATAACCACTATTCTCTAACTTAAATGAATAACCGTGTTGCAATAAACATGACCTAATCATGTTCATGTTTAATGCAAACACCAATAACATTTAGGTTTGTCACTAATCCCGAAGGTAGAGAGAGCGTGCGATGTTGATCACATCAACCTTGGAAACATTTCCAACACAAATCGTCACCTCACACTTAGCAAGTCTCCGTTTATTCCGTAGCTTTTACTTCGAGTTACTAACATTTAGCAACCGAACCGGTATCCAATACCCAGGTGCTACTAGGAGTACTCGCAAGGTACACATCATTAACACGTATATCAAATATACTTCTGTCGACTATTCCAGCCTTCTTATCTACCAAGTATCTAGGGTTGTTCCGCTTCATCGACCGCTCTCGTCATAATCGAAGCACTTAGTCTCGGGTTTGGGTTCAACTTTGGGTTGCTTCACTGGAGCAGCAATTGACTTGCTATCCATGAAGTTTCCCTCCTTGCGCTTGCCCTTCTCGAAACTAGTGGCTTTACTAACCATCAACACTTGATGCTCCTTCTTCATTTCTACCTTTGCGGTGTCAAACATCGCGAACAGCTCAGGGATCATTATTTCTATCCTTGGCATCTTATAGTTCATCGCCAAGTTCTAGTAGCTTAGTGATAGTGACTTGGAGAACTATATCAATCACTATCTTATCTGGAAGATCAACTCCCACTCGATTCACGCGATTGTAGCACCCAGACAATCTGAGCACATGCTCAACGATTGAGACATTCTCTTTCATCTTGCAGGCAAAGAATCTTGTTGGAGATATCATATCTCGCAACACGGGCACGAGCGTGAGATCCTAATTTCAGCTCTTATAACATCTCATATGTTCCGTGACGTTCAAAACATTTCGAAGCCTCAATTCTAAGCCATAATGCATGATGCACTAAACTATCAAGTAGTCATCAGAATGTTCCTGTCATATGTTCACGACATCTACAGACGAAGCTTGAGGGGTTGGCGCACCGAGCGGTGCATTAAGGACATAAGCCTTCTGTGCAGCAATGAGGACAATCCTCAGATCACGGACCCAGTCCGCAATATTGCTACCATCATCTTTCAACTCTATTTATCTAGGAACATATAAAAATTCAAAGGAGCTACAACGCGAGCAAGTAATCTACAACATAATTTGCAAAGACACTACTAACTTTGTTCATGATAATGAGTTCAATTAATCATATTACTTAAGAACTCCCACTCAAATTGACATCCCTCAAGTCCTTCGAGTGATACATGATCCAAATTCACCAACTCAAGTCCGATCATCACGTGAGTTGAGGTGGTTTCAATGGAGAACATCATCATGTTGATCATATCTACTATATGACTGATGTTCGACCTTTCTGTCTCTTGTGTTCCGAGGCCATGTTTGTACATCCAAGGCTTGTCAAGTTTAACCCGAGTGTCCTGCATGTGCAACACTGGCTTGCACTCGTTGTTTGTGAACGTAGAGTCTATCACACCTGATCATCACGTGGTGTCTCGACACGACGAACTTTCGCAACGGTGCACACTCGGGGAGAACACAATTTACATTGAAATTAAGTGAGGAATCACCTTATAATGCTACCGTCGTCCTAAGCAAAACAAGGTGCATAAAAGGATTAACATCACATGCAAATCATAAGTGACATGATATGGCCATGAACTTGTGCTTTTGATCTCCATCTTGAAAGCACCGGCATGATCTCCATCGCCACCAGCATGACACCTTGATCTCCATCATCTTGATCTCCATCAACGTGTCGCCATCGGGGTTGTCGCGCCCACCATGCTTCTACTACTATTGCTACTGTTTAGTGATAAAGAAAAGCATTACATAGGACTTAATGGTTGACACGCAGGTCATACAATAATTAAAGACAACCCTATGGCTCCTGCCGGTTGTCGTACTCATCGACATGCAATTCGTGATATTCTATACAAAACATGATCATCTCATACATCATATATATCTCATCATGTAATTGTCCATATCACGTCCCCACATACCCTGCAAAAAGAAGTTAGACGTCCTCTAATTGTTGTTGCATGTTTAACGTGGCTGCTACGGGTATCTAGCAAGAACAATTCTCACCTACGCAAAAACCACAACGGTGATACATAAGTTGCTTTTCAAGCTTCTCAAGGACCGCCTTTGTCGAATCCGCTCCAACTAAAGTAGGAGAAACAGACACCCGCCAACCATCTTTGTGTTCACGTCAGTCGATGGAACCGGTATCTCGTAAGCGTATGAGTAAGGTTGGTCCGGGACGCTTCATCCCACACTAACACTAAACCAAAACATGACCAAGGGAGGAAGCAATCTAAGCATCAACGCCCACAAACTCTTTGTGTTCTACTCGAGATCTCATCTACACATAGACCTAGCTCATGATGCCACTGTTGGGGAACGTTGCATGGTAAACAAAAAATTTCCTACGCACATGCAAGATCTATCCATAGTGATGAGCACCTACGAGAGGGAGAGTGGATCTACATACCCTTGTAGATCACTAAGCGGGAAGCATTAAGAAACGCGGTTGGTGTAGTTGAACGTCTTTGCAATCCAAATCGCCGAGCGTCCTGTGATCTCATCATGATCTGTCCCATGATCCAATCATGATCCGTCCCGCAAACTCATCATGATCTGTCCCACGATCTCATCATGATCCGTCTCGTGATCTTGATCACGGTCCTTTCGGTCTAGCGCCGAACGGACGACACCTTCGCGTTCAGCACACGTACAGCTCAATGACGATCTCCGCCGTCTTGATCCAGCAAGAGGGAGCGGAGAGGTAGACGAGTTCTCTAGTAGCGTGACGGCATTACAGCAATGGTGGTGGAGCTATTCCAGCAGGGCTTCACCTAAGCACCGCTGAAAACCGATCTGGAGGAGAAACTACGATCTAGAGCAGAGGTAGCACGTGGCTATTACGGTTAGCTTTTTCCTCTAAATCCTCTAGTATATATAGGAGGGAGGGAGGCGAGGAGGCAGCCTCAAACCCTCAAGGTTTGGTCGAGATTGGAGGTGGAGGAGTCCTACTCTAATCCTATTAGGAGTAGGATTCCTCCTTTCCACTTGGAAACTCTTTCCACCTCTCCACCTTTGGATTTTTTCCTTCTCAACCCACTCCAGCCGAATGGGCCCTTAGAGGAGGCTTCGGCCAGCCCACCAGGGGATGGTTTACCTCCTCCCACAGCCCATGTAGCCTCTTGTGTCGAGAAACCCCTCCCGATGGTCCCTCGGTACCCTCCCGGCACTCCCGGTACACTACCGATGAGCCCGAAACTTTTCCGGTGACCAAAACAGGACTTCCTATATATCAATCTTTACCTCCGGACCATTCCGGAGCTCCTCCTGACGTACAGGATCTCATCCAGGACTCCGAATAACCTTCGGTCACCACCATGCATAACTCTATACTACCGAAATGTCACCGAACCTCAAGTGTGCAGACCCTACGGGTTCGAGAACTATGTAGACATGACGGAGACACCTCTATGGTCAATAACCAATAGCGGGACCTAGATGCCCATATTGGTTCCTACATATTCTATGAAGATCTTTATCGGTTGAACCTCTATGTCAAGGATTCAATTAATCCCGTACGTTGTTCCCTTTGTTCGTCGGTGTGTTACTTGCCCGAGATTCGATCGTCGGCATCTCCATACCTAGTTCAACCTTGTTACCAGCAAGTCTCTTTACTGGTTCCGTAATACAACATCCTGTGGCTAACAGTTAGTCACATTGCTTGCAAGTCTTATTGTGATGTTGCATTATCGAGTGGGCCCTGAGATACCTCTCCATCACACGGAGTAACAAATCCCAGTCTTGATCCATGCCAACCCGACAGACACCCTTGAAGATACCTGTAGAGCACCTTTATAGTCACCCAATTACGTTGCAACGTTTGATACACACAAGGCACTCCTCCGGCATCAGTGAGTTGCATGATCTCATGGTCATAGGAATAAATACTTGACATGCAAAAAACAGTAGCAATAAACTGACACTATCATATGCTACATTTGTAGTTTGGGTCTTGTCCATCACATCACTCTCCGAAAGATGTGATCCCGTTATCAAATGACATCTCATGGCCATGACTAGGAAACCATAGCCATCTTCGATCAACGAGCTAGTCTATTAGAGGCATACTAGATACATGGTGTTATCTATGTATCCACACATGTATCTGAGTTTCCAATTAATACATTTATAGCATGGATAATAAACGATTATCATGAACAAGGAAATATGATAATAACCAATTTATTATTGCCTCTAGGGCATATTTCCAACAGGTTTTATGCTTGGTTACGGAAAGGACTCGCACACCTACAGAGTCTTCAACACCTAGCACCACAAGGTTGTTGAAACTGTAGTTGTGCGGTTTGATGAAATTGACGGCTCGCAAAGAGAGCACCTGCGTCTAGATGAAAATTCTCCTAAGGAATCCATTAAGCTGAAGTCTACTAAAGATGTCATAGCCACTAAAGAACCTCAACCTACTGATTAAGTCATTCCAACCAATGAAGACTTTCATGCTGATGCACCTGAAGAAAATGGTGCTAAAGAAAATCCTCAGCCGCGTCAACCTGCACATCCAAGAGTTGCAAATGAAGTGCAGATTGACAAAATCATCAACAACATCAATGCACCAGGTCCCCTCACTCGCTCAGGAGATTCACATTTGACTAACTTTTGTGGGCACGTTCCTTTTGTCTTATCATAGAGCCCACAAAATTTGATTAACTATTCAACGAGCCTGAGTGGATTCAAGCTATGCAAGAGGAATTGCATCAATTCAAGATCAACAATATGTGGAAATTGTCAAGCGGCCAGATCCTAGCAAGCACAACATCATAGTTACCAAGTGGATCTACCGCAACAAGCAAGATGAACATAGCCTTGTGGTAATAAATAAGGCTCGTCTGGTAGCTTAAGGGTACACACAGGTTGAAGGAATTGACTTTCATGAAACTTTTGCCCCTGTTGCTAGACTTGAAGCTATTCGCATATGGGTTGCTTATGCTAACCATCATCATAGCATCTTATATCAAATGTATGTGAAAAGTGCATTCTTCAATGGTAGGCTTGAGGAAGAAGTATATGCTGCTCAACCCCCAGGTTTTGGAGACCCTAAGCATCCTGAAAAAGTCTTCAGACTCAACAAGGCCCTCTGTGTCCTGAAGCAGACCCCTCGGGCATGGTACATGTTGGAAATATGCCCTAGAGGCAATCATGTATGATGATATTTCCTATGTGTTTATGAATAAATAGAGTCCTTGGACATTATCATTGGTGTGTATTAACAAGCATATGACTTGTTTGTGAGACTATGCATTGTATGATGACTGTCCTAAATGGTCCCTAGTTGAAAGGGCTGCATGGACGCGCAACCAGTTACACTAGCATATGACAGGGTGCATGGTTCGATCTCACTGACCATGTAGCATTGGATGCTAGCCGAATAATAGGGACTCGGAAAGGTCTGATCGGATTTGACATAGTCGGATCTGAGTCGAGATAAGGTCTGAGTTGGACAGACCCAACTATGAGACGCAGTGATAGGTCATCTATGAGTCTCTAGTACAACATATGCTCTATGTCCTAAGACTTGAGCTGGCGCATGTACGCGGGATGGTGACAAACTTGCTTTGGGCTGACCAAATGCTACTCTGTGACAGGTTAGTTACAAAGGTAGGTTTCGGGCTTGTCCAGACCCAAGCTGCAAGACATGGTCGAGCAAGATGGGATTTGCCCCTCCGATCAGGAAAGATATACTCTGGGCCCCTCAGGTGATCTGACCTGGATAAGCATGGCCATGCGACGAGGATTATGAGATAATCCGAAGTGTTGGTCAGATTCCCGAGAACGAGAAAGAGGTCGTGCATCAACAAGGATGACCATGTCGCCTTGTGCACGACGACATATATTGTGTGGCAAAGGGAACAGAAGTGTGAACTACAGGTTTGCCTAACTAGCTTCATTGGACACTTTAAGTCGGCACGTCTTGCTAGAGGCTGCTACTGACTGGTCGAGTCAGATGTGATCTGACTCACAACCAAGTGGACGAGAACCTAAAGGGTCGCACGCTTAAGGGAAGGAACACGTGGGCTTTAGGATCCGTGCGGGGCCCAACAGTTGAGCCTGCGCCGGATGCTTATTTACAGTGGAGGTGCGGCACACCACCTGGTTGATCGGTTCGACGCCGTCATTAGGGCTTTGCATGTGTTGCGACTAGCCACCTCGACTTGCTGCCACCGATTGTGTGATCGGACCTAGCAGTCTGTCACATGGGATTCCTCCTGCGCGTGCGGATACCGTTATAGGCGGTGCACTTGCGCCGCTCCGGCGAACCTGTACGTGGGATCCAGCAACCGGCGGTTCGTGGGAGATTGGACCGGCTGTTCGAGGGAGATCAGATGAGGAGGAGATGGACAACACGAACATGCTGCCCCAATTCTACTTCCGATGCACGACACATTGCGTCTAGTGGTAACAAACTGTGATCTACCTCCATAGCATGTTCTTGGATGTTCTGCACGTAGAAATTTTTTAGATTGCATGTGATGCACCAACGGTAGAATCCAACACTTGTATCAGAGCCTCTTTTATAGGATTTGGATTAAGATCAGATGCATATGTGATATGCGGTGGCGGCGGATGAGATCTGGCGTCGTTCATGAGATCGGTTATGTGCATGGTTGATGAGATCAGCTGCACATCGGGATAGATTGAGGCTATGTTTTCTATCAATCGGAATCGATGAGGTCGTGACACAACCTACCCCTACCGGTCAGTATCCACCATCGGGGTTAATTGTGAAACGTAAATCTGAATCAGGTTCGCGATGATCGATGAGATTAGTCAGATTAGAAAATTCGGCGTGATCGGAGTACATATGTGATCTGTGAATCGGGTGCGCGGGACCGCCGTGTGCGGAGCGCCTTCTATTTCGTACACGATCACACAAACCGGTAGAATGCGATTCTATGCACAACTTTGTTTTGCAGGTTTGATGTCAATAGTATGGCTCATGTGTATGTGATGCATGTGTGTAACTTAACATGACCTGCGTGTCATGATTGTCAGCCGGCAGCAGCCATAGTGCTGTCATTATTTAGTATAACGGACTGCGTGTCAACTTGTGTTTCTCTGTAAATTCATTACTATTTGTAGTAGTTGGAAGATAGAGGTCAAGTTCGAGGGTTGGCACCATGGCGTCACGAACAAGATGGAGTTCCGCCCTGGTCATCGGAGTAGGAGCCGGCCATGGAAGGACGCCCATGAAGAAGCCATACTATTTCACATGTTTATGTTTATATGTGATTGATATTACTTCTTCTTTCTATGCATGTTATTATGGTAGAAGATCCCTCATTAATATCAAGCACATTGCCATTCTGGATGTTGCACCTTCGCACGTCAAGTACGTCTAGTGGTGGGCTCATAAAATTGAGGTGCTACTAGGTGTCCTTGAATTGGAGGGTTTGTGTCGAACACCGACATGCACTGCATCAGGTTAACTTGATAAGGCTATCAAAATGGTTTTGGGCCTTGTGGCAAAGAAGGTTGGGAGCTGGGGTATAAGATACTTACCCTACTGACAAGAGTCGTATAGAGATACGATTAGCAAGGACTTGCCTACCGAATAGGCAATTTGGCTAGCAGTGATGCTAAAGCTCACTAGTCGCTCGCGCTAGATGGCTCCTAAATCACTGAGAGTTTGTGGAGGGATGCTGACTTTAGTGGGAGTAGTACTGTTCAAGGCTTCAATTACTCTACATAAACACATTGCTTATTGATTGCATATTTTCTGTTGTAGATCAATGGCATTACCTACTCAAAACTTTGCATTGAAATCAATTCTAGAAAAGGATAAATTGAATGGAACAAACTTTAGCACCTGGTATAGAAATCAGAGAATTGTTCTCAAGCACGATAAAAAGGAACATGTTCTATAAGATCCACTTCCAGAGGCACCTGCTAATAATGCTAATCCCACAACCAAGAATTCCTACCAGAAACTCGTTGATGAATCGAATGAGATCAGCTGCCTCATGATGGCTTGTATGGAGCCCAATTTGCAACAGCATTTTGAACAAATTGCGGCTTTTGATATGATCGAGGGTCTCAAGAGCATGTTTTAGGTGTAGGCTAGGACCGAAAGGTTCAACGTCTAGCGATCCTTGATGGATTGGAAGCTGAAGGAAGGTGATCCACTGAGCACACATGTGATCAAAATGAACGGATACATTGAAGCTTTGGATCAGCTAGGTTTCCCCCTCTTGGATGAGCTGGCGACTGATGCAGTTCTGGGTTCTCTTCCTGCTAGCTATGGGACGTTCATCTCAAACTATGATATGCACGGCATGGATAAGAAGCTCACTGAATTGCATGGGATGCTCAAGGTGGCAGAGCAAGATATTAATAAAGGCACGCATCAAGTGTTCATGGTCCAGAACTTGGCTAAGTTCAAGAAGAGTTGGTCCAAAAAAAGGGTAAGGCAAAAGGCACGGACAAGGCTATCTCCATCGCTGAGCCAAAGTCCAGACCAAACTCAAAGACCATTTGCTTTCACTGCAAAGGAAGCTGGTCACTAGAAGAGGAACTGTAGCAAGTGTCTTGCTGAGCACGGCAAGAAGGCCAGAGATGCTTCTTCAGGCAGAGGTACACTTGTTACATATGTTATAGACATTTACCTTGCTGACATACCTAGTAGCTCTTGGGTATTTGATACCGGATCAGTTGTTCATATTTGTAACTCGATGCAGGGGATGGTAAGAACTAGGCATGTGGCACAAGGGGAGATTGACATCAGGGTCGGCAACAAAGCAAGATTTTATGCGTTGGAGGTCGGCATGATGCAGCTCAAGCTTCCTTTTCTATTTATTCTGGAATTGACTAATTGTTATTACATTCCCGCACTTAGTCGGAACATTATTTCTACCTCATGCTTGATGAGTCAAGGTTATGAATTCAATATAAAGGACAATGGTTGTTCATTTCATTTGAATGGAATGTTCCATGGCTATGCACCAATAGTAGATGGGCTATTTATTTTAAATATAGAAACGGAACCAATCTATAACGTGAATGTCAAGAGGCATAAGCCTAATGAGATAAATCCTACATACTTCTGGCATTGTTGGCTTGGACGCATTAGTCTGAAACGCATGAAGAAGCTCCATGATGATGGACTCCTAACTTCGTCTGACTTCGGGTCGTTTGAGACATGTGAGTCATGCTTCCCAGGAAAGATGACTAAGTATCCTTTTGCAAAGATCTGCGAGAGGGCGTACGAACAGTTGGAGCTTATACATAGTGATGTGTGTGGTCCAATGAGCACAACGTCTAGAGGTGGCTATCAGTACTTCGTGACTTTTACCGACGACTTGAGTAGATATTGATATATCTATTTGATGAGGCACAAGTCGGAAACTTTTGACAAGTTCAAAGAGTTTCAGAACGAGGTTAAAAATCAGCTCGGCAAGATGATAAAACTTCTATGATCAGATCATGGAGGTGAGTACCTGACCTAGGAGTTTGATAACCATCTGAAAAGCTGAGGTATAGTACCTCAGCTCACACCTTCGGGTACGCTGCAGAGAAACGGTGTGTCAGAACAGAGAAACCGAACCTTGTTATACATGGTACGGTCGATGATGAGAGGATCATATTTACCCTTGTCATTCTGGGATACGCTCTAGAAACTGCAACTTTCACAAATAGGGTACCATCAAAATACGTAGACAAGACACCACATGAGATGTTGACTGGGAAGAGTCCTAGTTTGTATTTTCTAAAGATTTGGGTTTGTGAAGCATTGGTCAAGTGACTCATGTCGGACAAGCTTACACCCAATTCGGATAAATGCATATTCGTGGGATATCCGAGGGAAACCTTGGGATATAATGTCTACAACCAAGAAGAGAACAAAGTGTTTGTTGCTCGGAACGGGGTTTTCCTAGAGAAAGAGTTTCTCAGTCGGGAGGCCAGTGGGAGAACAGTGTGGCTCAAAGAAATTCGAGAGCCACTAGGGGACAACTCGGTTGGTGATGAGATCACACCGAAGTTAGTCAGAGAACCCGTAGTGGAGTCGACACCGAAGCCACGGAGATCGGAAAGATTGTGCATAGTGCGCGACGTTTTTTTTGCTAGGAAGCAATGAGCTGGCCATGTATGTGGAAGCGATGGTGAGCCCAGATTCCAAGGCATGGCTAGAGGCCATGAGATCCGAGTTAAAGTCCATGGATGACAATCTAGTCTAGGACTTAGTTGATCCGCCACCTGGGGTACTTGCCATTGGTTGGAAATGGGTCTTTAAGAAGAAAACCGATGTTCAGATCCACAAAGCTCGGCTTGTCGCTACAGGTTATGGACAAGCTCAAGGAATTGACTACGATGAGACATACTCACCGGTAGCGATGCTAAAATCAGTGAGGATCATCCTAGCTATAGCTGCATATTTCAATTACGAGATATGGCAGATGGATGTCAAAACGGCTTTCCTTCATGGAAATTTAAAAGAGGATGTATACATGATACAGCCCGAAGGTTTTTTCGATCCAACTAATGTTGGTACAATATGCAAGCTCAAGAGATCCATTTATGGATTGAAGCAAGCAGCTCGGAGTTGGAACATTTGTTTTGATGAAGTCATCGTTAACCTTGGTTTCGTCAAGAACGAAGAGGACTATTGTTTATACAAGAAGTCTAATGGGAGCTTGGTAGTATTCTTGATCTTGTATGTGGATGACATACTGCTGATCGGAAAATGATGTTTTGATGCTGAACTCAGTCAAGGAATCATTGAATGGAAAGTTTTCGATGAAAGACCTTGGAGAGGTAGTGTACATTTTAGCCATCAAGATCTATAGAGATGGATCGAGGAGGCTGCTCGGCTTAAGCCAAAGCACGTACATAGACAAAGTGTTGAAGAGGTTCAACATGAGTGAGGCCAAGAAAGGGTTCTAGCCCGTCTCACATTGTGCAAGCTTAGTAATACTCAGAGTCCTACGACTTCTGATGAGCTAAACCAGATGAGTAGGATTCCATATGCCTCGGCAATTGGATCCATCATGTATGCCATGCTATGCACATAGCCTGATGTTGCCTACGCAATAAGCTTAGTAAAACTATCTTGAAGTACCTGAAAAGGACTAAAGATATGTTCTTAGTTTATGGAGGTGAGGAGGAGCTCTACGTAAAGGGTTACGCTGATGCTAGTTTCCTAACCGAGAGGGATGATTGTCGATCGCAAACTGGATTCATGAATGTCATGAATGGAGGAGCAGTGAGCTAGACGAGTTCCAAGCAAGATACTATGGCCAACTCCACAACAAAGGGCGAATACACTGCAACTTGTGAAGCTTCAAAGGAAGGTGTTTGGATTCGGAAGTTCCTAGAAGATGTTGGTGTGTTCCTAGGTTGGTCGAAACTGTTGGACGTTTATTGCTATAATTCAGGTGCCATTGCACAGGCCAAGGAGCCGAAACAACACTAAAAGACCAGGCACATAACCAAAAATATCACTTGATACGAAAGTTCGTAGAGAAAGGTGATACCAATTTATGCAAGAGTCATATGGATGCAAATGATGCAGATCCGTTGACTAAGCTGCTTCCACAACCCAAGCATCAGGGGCACGTTAGAGCTATGGGCATTCGATGTCTATTTGATTGACTCTAGTGCAAGTGGGAGACTGTTGGAGATATGCCCTAGAGGCAATCATGTATGATGCTATTTCCTATGTGTTTATGAATAAAGATAGTCCTCGGACATTATCATTGATGTGTATTAACAAGTATGACATGTTGGATGCTTCGGTCTCACTGACCATGTACCATTGGATGCTAGACGGATAATATGGACTTAGAAAGCTCTGATCGGATTCAACATAGTCAGATCCGAGTTGAGATAGCATCTGAGTTGGACAGACCCAACTATGATACGCAGTGCTAGGTCATCTGTGAGTCTCTAGTACAACATACGTTCTATGTCCTAAGACCTGAGCTGGCGCATGTACTCGGGATGGTGATAAAATTTCTTTGGGCCGAATAAATGCTAATTCGTGACTGCGTAGTTACAAAGGTAGGTTTCGGGCTTACTCGGACCCATGCTGCGAGACATGGTCGAGCAAGATGGGATTTGCCCCTCCGATCAGGAGAGATATACTCTGGGCCCCTCCGGTGATCCGACCTGGAGCATGGCCATGCGACGAGGATTATGAGATAATCCGAAGTGTTGGTCGGATTCACTGGAAAAAGAAAGAGGTCGTGCATCAACAAGGATGACCATGTCGCCCTGTGCAGAACAACATATATCGTGTGGCAAAGGGAACAGATGTGTGAAGTACAAGTTCTCCTAACCAGCTTCATCAGACATTTGGAGTCGGCACGTCTTGCTAGAGGTCTCTACCGACTGGTCGAGTCAGATGTGATCTGACTCGCAACCAAGTGGACTAGAACATAAAGGGTCGCACACTTAAGGGAAGGAACATGTGGGCTTTAGGATCCATGCGGGGCCCAAGAGTTGAGCCCGCATCGGATTTGCGGCACACCCATCTGGTTGATCGCTTCGGTGCCGTCATTAGGGCTTTGCATGTGTTGCAACTAGCCACCTCCACTCACCGCCGCCGACTGTGTGATCGGACCTAGCGGTCCATCGCACGGGGTTCCTCCTGCACGCACGGATACCATTAGAGGTGGTGCACTTGCGACGCTGCGGCGAACCTGTGTGTGGGATCCAGCAATTGGCGGTTTGAGGGAGATTGGACCGGCTGTTCGAGGGAGATCGGACGAGGAGGATACGGACCACACGAATGTGCTCCCCCACCTCTACTTCCGCTACACGGCACTGCGCGTCTAGTGGTAACGAACTGTGATCCACCTCCATGGCATGTTCTTAGATGTTCTCCGCGTACGAAAATTTTAATTCGCATGTGATCAACTATGGTAGAACCCAACAGTACGACACTCTGAAAGAATTCCTCATGAAGAAAGGCTTCAAACCCGGTTCACTCGACCCAACTCTTTTCACTAACACTAGTAGAAAAAGGCCCATTTGTCCCGGTTCGTAAGGCCCATTTGTCCCGGTTCCGGAACCGGGACTAAAGTGTCTGGACTAAAGCCCAAAACATTTAGTCTCGGTTCTCTTACAAACCGGGACAGAAGTGGCTCCACGTGGCCTCTACGGGGAGCGCAGGTAGGAGGACCTTTAGTCCCGGCTGGTAACACCAACCGGGACCAACAGGCATCCACGCGTCAGCATCTGGCAGTTGCTTGTTTTTTTATTTGGAAGGGAGGGGGGGTTAGGGGGTTTTAGAGAGTTAATTTAGGGGTTTTATATTGTTATAGCTAGCTAATTGATAGAGAGAAGTGTCCTCTGTTTCTTCGTTCTTGGTCGACACTAGCTACTATAGAGAGAACTCGACATGCTAGCTAGTAAGCAAATGAAGGAACCATTAAGTACAGAAGATAGTCATGAACATATAGAGATAGAAGTGATCGACCTCTCTTTCTCCAAGAGATTGGTCATATAACAAGTTTTCGTATATATATCTGACGCTACTAGCTACATATATACAATATAAGATCTCTTACAATCCCTAACATCTAGTGTCCACTTCCAAATGGTATTCTCCGGTTTTATTTATGACGTGGTCAAGAAAGAATCCCGCCAATTCTTCTTGAATTGCTCGTATGCGATCACATGGTAGGAGTTCATCCCGTATCTGCCACATCTAATTTGAATAAGGGGGTCAATACATATATATGGTTATAAAATAAAATTGTGAATATTATTGCTTCCGCACTTCAAATTGTTTTGTAGAGTATCCCCGCTTAGGGGCCGTCGCGTTGTAGATGAAGTCGCAAACATAGTCTCCACATAAATCAGTCCCGTCTTCCTGCCACAAGCACTTTACAAGATAAATGGTACTGATGAAACTAGAATTAATGGTAGATGCGCGGAACTAGCTAGTAGTACTTACTTTGGGTGTGTAAATCACAGCTCCTTCGGCAGTGCCAGAACAATTGTTGTGAACTGTTTCCAAACCCTGCCAGACAAAGCAAATAATTACTTGATATCAGGAAATGAACAAATTAAAGTTGCCGATATGATGCAATAAAGATCGATTGAACTTACTTCTGGAGAATTTTAGTCATGTCCGCATAATTCTGGGGATCTTTTCGTTTCGAGTCTACGACGATTACTACTCCCCAATCAAGTTGAATCTCTAGCGGAATAAAGTGGAAACTGCGCACGCATGCATAACTCATCAATTACATTACTATAAACCTCGACTAATAAGGGAAACCGAATATGCACAAGACAGTAACACTCACTTGAAGTTGTAAGGAAAGAGAATTGTCCCTTTGTTTTGATTTTTAAGCAATGATTGTAGCAAGTTCTCCCCGGTTTCTGTGCGCCAATGTTTTATATTATGCTCATGTATGACATTTGGGTTAATGAACCCAATGTCATAGATTGTGCTTTTTTGCATTCGACAATCTTCAATCTGCATAATATAGTAGTGAGGATAATTATATATACATGCAATGAAAGAGCTGAGCTATATACATAGAGAGACTTAATTACAGAAGTAGTACCTACACACAGTAGCAAGTCACAATTGTTTTGTCGATGGCCTTCTGATTGTATAACTGCCATATCTCCTCATATTCAATATTCAACATATCAATTCCAACGAGGCCGTGCTCCTCTTTAACTGACGGTACCAAAGAATCCATCATAGACTCACGGTAGCTTTGCATGTACCATTCATGGAATCTTCACATCATCGTTGTTAGAGGAGGAGGATCGGGTTTGATGAGAGGATGCCCATACTGGTATTTGAATTTGTCCACCTCCAACTTCTCAAAAAATACATCATCGCTCAGGTAATCACCAGGTTTGGTACCGAGGACCATCCCTGGATGATTAGCGATGATATTGCTAGAAACTTTAAGCGGGGGGCACGATTGGTTCACCTGTTCGCCGAGCTAGGGAATTTTTTTCCACTTCTTCGTTCTGCTAACTTTGCATCACTGGAAGTACTTCCCGATGGCCGCGCATCTTGATATGCCTTTTTAATAGAACGTTCAGAGCTAGAGGTTTCTTTGCAAAATGGTCCCTCACTTCGGCCTGACTTATCTCCTTGTTTCCACAGGCTTGAGAAATGGACCGTATGTGTATCCCCTGCTTCCTATGCTTGTACTGCTAGCCGCCGGAGCGGCGGCGGCTCCCTTCCGTCGTTGCTTACTAGGCGCCGGAGGAGCAACAGCGGCGGCGGCTGTCTTCCGCCATTGCCGACGAGGCTGAGGAGGAGGCGTATTGCTCCAATGTACCGGAGTAGGCGAAGGAAGAGGCGGAGTGGCCCCATGCGCCAGAGGATCCGTAGAAGGAGGCAGTGTGCCCTGATTCGCCTGAGGAGAACGAGGAGGTAGAGGCGTACACTTTGGAAGCTTGATGTACTCCTTCTACCATACACATGTACTCCTCAGGGCACGAACCAGCTTATTCTCTCCTTCACCTCTATAGTGGTCAAGCTCGAGCTCTTCAAATTCCGGCATTACTTCATCCACCATCACAACAGCATAGCCAAGTGGAATCGAACGGTAGTAATAAAGTTCCGTTGGGTTGAGGAGGTGCAACAGAGCCGATAGCCACCTTGAAAGTGAGGTTCCGGCATTTCGTCATAAGCTCGCAATGTTGAGCCTCCGTGATAGTATCCACAAGGTAGCTAGGAGACGTGAAGTCAGGCTGAACAGGCTCCATGGAAGCGACGCTGCTTCTCCGCTGAGATGGCGGGGTAGTAGCTTCTGGGGTAGCTTCGTGCCGCTGACCTGGTTGGCCATCAGCTCGCTGGCTCTCAGCTTCCTCTAGCTTTTGTAGTCTTGCATTGAGCTTCTAAATTTCGCTCAGCTCCACTTTCCTCTTTCTCTCCCGGCTTTTGTAACTGCCTGCGTCGGGAAACCCAACCTCCCACGAAACAGAGCCTGCTGTGCCTCGTGTTCGTCCAGGGAGATCAGCATTCCCTAGGGCCTCAGTCAACTCGTCCTTCTCTCTGTCAGGAATGAACGTCCCTTCACTAGTGCAGAACAGGGCTATAGTCCCGGGCCGGATGGACCTTTAGTACCGGCTCCCCAACCGGTACTAACGGGTCGGGACTAAAGGTCCAGACCTTTAGTACAGGTTGGAGCACGGACCGGTACTAAAGGCCCTCCACGTGGCTGCATAGTCGGTTCTTTTCAATTTTTCTTTCAAATGATCAATTTCTTTTTCAGCTTGTGTTCATTTCTCGAGCAGAATTGCATAGTAGGTTGGAATTTCTGGTTCAACAACTTCCTATAGATAAAAATATCTACGTCAATTTGGTGGCATAACTAATTGTCATAGACATTACATGATGTGTGAAATAGTTATAAAAGATAATTAACGACATACCACATCTGAATCATAGACTGGACGAGGGCCGACGTGGGCGGATACCATAACCATTACACTATAGAATAACTAACAATAATACACGTAAGTAAATCGTACATGCAGCTATCTAAATCATACAAGTATTTTTTTTAAGATTTTAAGAAGAACAAGAGGCTCACCAAGGTGGCAGGTGCCGCGACGAGACGGTGCGGACGATGGACGGTAGTTAGGACGGCCGGGGATGGTGGGAAGGCACACCAAATAAACCACACCTACACATATGCAACCTAACAAGTTAATTTGAGCTCAAATTGGATATAAATCAAATAAACTCCCACAAATCACATATCACATATCTTTGAGCATACCACAAGCTAATCTAGCAAGAGATGAAGGAGCAAAGTTGCTAACCTTTATGAACACTTGGATAGATGGGGTGCCTTTAAATCTTGAAAAATCCTTGGCAAAATGGAGGAGGAGCTTCGATCAGTTGCGGACGGACGGCAAAATGGTGACACCAGCCGGTACTAAAGGTGCAAGCGGGGCCCATGTCTGACCAAAACCCTGCCACGCCCCCTTTAGTACCGGCTCGTGAGACGAACCGGTACTAAAGGTCCCTCACGAGCCGGTACTAAAGGTCGCCCTACTCCTAGCCGTTGTAGTCGGCATGAACCGGGACTAATACCATCTTTAGTACCGGTTCGTGACCAGACCGGGACTAAAGCTCGAGATGAAAGGTCTGTTTTCTACTAGTGTTTCCTGCGCTGCGGTGATATAGTTCTGAAGCTTTTTCACGGGTATTGCAAGTTGCTCGTCCGTCCAATGGCACTTCCCTGTTTCAGGGTCCTAAGTTCCCCTAACCCCGAAGAACCAAGTCCTTGAACGGTCTAGCCAGTTCAATGTCTCTGGTTGGACATCTTTAGCAAGCAGGTCATTCTCAGCATTGTTCTTGTTTGTCTCTGACATCTTCTTACTCTTCTCTGATGTCTTGTAGGCCACAAATGCAGGCCAGTAATCTCCTATCTTATATCGGCCGACGAATGCTGGAGTCTTCCCTTTGTCGACAAACTTTGATTTCAACTCATTCTTCCACCTCCCTAATAGATCTGCCGTCTTCTTAAGAGCACACGCCTTGACCCATGGCTCTATAACTGGCTTATTCGGATCCTCCTCTGGCGGTAGGGTGAAATTTGCCTTCAGCGCGGTCCAAAGATCTTCTTTCTGTCTATCAGTGAAATAATCACCATCAGGGGTGTCGTCCTTAGGCTTATTCCATTGCTTGATGCTGATCGGGATTTTGTCCCTAACAATAGCTCCGCATTGAGCAGAAAATGCGTTCTTGGTCCGCTTGGGTTCAATCGGATGGCCATCGTCCGCGAGTGTTGTGATCATGAACTTTTCATCCTTGCGCAACCTCTTCTTCGGGCCTCGTCTCGTTACTGAAGTTGGGCTCGATCCGGAGGGCTATAATAGAAGAAAGAAGAGTTAATTAATATATGTACATACCAAAACAATTAATGCATCAATTAGCTAGAGTCGGTATAGGCTTAATTAATATATATACCTTGCCGGACTTTGCAATAGCTCCCTCCTCCGATCGGCCACCGGAGTCGTCATCATGGTCTCCTTCTTCCTCCGGCATTCGGTCATCGGAGCCATAATGATCATGTCCTTCCTCCTCCATTGTTTGATCACTAGAGCCGTCATGACCATCTCCTTCCAGACCATCGGTATCGTTGAGATACGACAAGACATCACGTCTGTCGTGGATTATGTCCCCCAACAACTCTTCTTTTTCTTCGTCTCTTGGATCCATAGTTTCTACAAATATTACAACATGACAATTAACTTGATAAATCTATGTTACCAGAGTTTTCTTCAATTTAACTTGGTAAATTTGGGTGGCCTCGACAACGCTTCTAGGGTTTGGGGTGGCCTCGACAACGCTTCTAGGGTTTGGGGTGGCCTCGACAACCCTTCTAGGGTTTGGGGTGGCCTCAACATCATTTCTAGGTGCCAACAAAATACATATATCGTATATACAAAAACATGGCATACCTTAATTAGTTCAATTTTTTGCCATGACAAATCATTGAACCTTTTGACAGAAACCTCCCATAAACTCTCTCATAATTTTCTTTAGCATACATCCATGGAAAAAAACTGGAAGCTACGATATATTTTTATATCATATGATAATTTTCTATATATATACATCCATCCATATACACACACATATATACATGGAACAAAAATGCTATAAAAAATTATATGAACAAAAAAAAGCATACATCATCTATCATCAACATCATCAGCTATCATCAACATCATCATCTAACTATCATATATCATCTATCATCTATATATCATCAAATTAAATCAGCAAAATCGGATAGGGAAGGAAAGGGGGTCGGCCGGGCCAAACGAGGAGGAGTGGCAGTGTAGTCGGGGCAGCGCTGTGGCGTCGGGGAGCGATGCCGTCGTCGGGGCAGGGGAGGCGCGTCGGGGCAGGGCGGCGCGTCGGGGCAGGGCGATGCATCGGGGCAGGGGCGTCAGGGCAGAGGGCGTCGACGGCGAGCTCGGGCAGCCTGGCGGTGTCGATGTGCTCGGTGTCGTCGGGGGCAAGTGCTAGATGAAATCTGAAAAAATCGAAATTGTCGCTTATATACACAAAGCATTGGTCCCGGTTGGTGGCACCAACCGGGACCAATGCCCTCTTTAGTCCTGGTTGGTGGCACCAACCAAGACGACCTTTGGTCCCGGTTGGTGCCACCAACCCGGACTAAAGGGATGCATTGGTCCCGGTTGGTGGCAACAACCGGGACTAAAGGGGGTATTGGTCCCGGTTGGTGCCACCAACCGGGACCAAAAGGTGGTGCTGCCCGGGGACAAATGTTTAGTCCCACCTCGCTAGCCGAGAGGGCTCGAGAGTGGTTTATAAGCGCTGCTGCACCAACCCTCTCGAGCTCCTCTCAACTGCAGGCTTATGAGCCTAATTGCACTCTCCTCTGTGTGTGGGCCTATTGATCCTTCTACGGGCCTGAATCCTGGCCTAACTAGCTGTTGGGTTTCTAGTCATATTCAGACCGTGGTGGCCCAATAGGCGGAGTTTTAAAAAAAATGTTTTCGTTTTGTTTTTTTGCTTTATTTATTGTTTTAATTTTTTGCCAGTATTTTTCTTTTGTTATTTCAGTTCATTCTCTTTAACAAATAAATACATTGATAATTTTAGTTGCATAATTTCCATTGTTTTGTTTTGTTTCTTGCTTTATTTATTTTTTGCTTTATTTATTTCCAGTGTGCTTTATCATTATATTCTTTTTGCTATTAATGTTTTGAACAAAAATACTTTGATAATTTTAGTTGCATAATTTTTATATAATTATTGTTTCAAAAATACTAGAGGTTTATAGAAGCTTTTTAGCTGATTTGTTTTTGAACTCCACTCCTACGATGTTCTGAACGAAATTAAAAAGCACTTCAAACAAACTCTTAAAAGGTTGAAAGTTGGCACGGTATCATCATTTCACCCACATAGCATGTGCTAAAAAGTTGAGTGGGGTATGACAAAAACTGGATGCACTTCGTGTACAAAATGGACAATCTATTTCGAGGTATGACGGTTTCGAACGAAAACTCATCTGTTACGAAGGGATTTCATTTTTTTAACTTATTTGAACTCCAGAATTTTTGCATGTTAAAAATGCACCATTGAAAGCCACATCATCAATGCTCAACCTTTTTGACTTCATTTGGTATTTTTCATGCACTTACTGATTTTTTTAGCTAAATGACCCTGAAATTGAAAAGCACTTCAAATGAACTCTGAAAAGGTTGAAAGTTGGCATGGTATCATCATTTCACCCACATAGCATGTGCTAAAAACTTGAGTGGGGTACGAAAAAACTGGATGCACTTCGTGTACAAAATGGACAATCTATTTTGAAGTATTACGGGTTCGAACAAAAACTCATCTGTTACGAAGGGATTTCATTTTTTTGAACTCATTTGAACTCTAAAATTTTGTGTGTTCAAAATGCACCATTCAAAGCCACCTCATCAATTTTCAACCCTTTCTGACTTCACTTGGTATTTTTCATGCACTTACTGATTTTCTTAGCTAAATGACCCTGAAATAGAAAAGCACTTCAAATGAACTTTGAAAAAGTTGAAAGTTGGCATGGTATCATCATTTCACCCACATAGCATGTCATAAAAAGTTGAGAGGGTTACGGCAAAAACTGGATGCACTTCGTGTACAAAACAGAGAATCTCTTTCGATGTATTAGGGTTTTGGACGAAAACTCATGTGTTACAAAAGGCATTTCATTTCTTCACATGTCACTGCCATGATATAGTTGTGGAGCGAAAGTCTTCACTTCTTCTTCGCGTGTGTCCTTTGCTTATTGCGCCGTAACCATGGACAATTTTCATCTTTTAACAGGGTGCTTGGGTCAGCCTTGACTTTGAAGGGAGGAATTTCATGAAACTTTTCATAATCTTCAGACATGTCTGTCTTGCCCTCCATTCCCACGATGTCTCTTTTTCCTGAAAGAACTATGTGGCGTTTTGGCTCATCGTATGATATATTCGCTTCCTTATCTTTTCTTTTTCATGCTATGGTAGACATATCCTTCACATAGAAAATCTATGCCACATCACTGTTTAGGACGAATGGTTTGTCTGTGTACCCAAGATTGTTCAGATCCACTGTTGTCATTCCGAACTATGGGTTTTCCTATACCCGGCCTCTTGACAGATTGACCCATTTGCACTAAAAACAAAGGGACCTTCAAATCATGTCCATAGTCAAGTTCCCATATGTTCACTATTTAACCATAATATGTGTCCTTTCCCCTCTTGGTTGCTGCATCAAAGAGGACACCTCTGTTTTGGTTGGTGCTCTTTTCATGTTGGGCGATCGTGTAAAATGTATTTTTATTTATCTCGTACCCTTTGTAAGTCAATACAGTCGAAGATGGTCCCCCTGGACAACGAGTACAACTCATCAGAAACAGTGTTGTTACCCATGAGATGTGTTTGCAACCTACTGCCGAAAGTCCTGATGTGTTCGTATGTAATCGAGTCGTCACACTGCTCCGGGTGTTTGTAGCGCAGAATATTCTTAAATTCATCGACATACGGGGTCACCAACGTGGAATTCTGTAGAAATGTGTAGTGTGCTTGAGACCAAGAATGCCCGTCCCTACATATTATTGAGTCCGCTCCTAGCGTGCCTTTTCCAGTCAGTCTCCCCTCATACCGCGATTGAGGGAGACCAATCTTCTTAAGGTCAGGAATGAAGTCAACACAAAAAAAATGACATCCTCTGTTTGATGTCCCATGGAGATGCTTGCTTCTGACCTAGCGTGGTTACGAACATATTTCTTTCAGACTCCCATGAACCTCTCAAAGGGGAACATATTGTGTAGAAATATAGGGCCCAGAATGGCAATCTCGTCAACTAGATGAACTAGGACGTGCGTCATGATATTGAAGAAGCATGGTGGGAACACCAGCTCGAAACTAACAAGACATTGCACCAAATCATTTCTTAACCTTGGCAGGATTTCTGGATCGATCACCTTTTGCGAGATTGCATTGAGGAATGCACATAGCTTCACAATGGCTAATCGAACGTTTTCCGGTAGAAGACCCCTCAATGCAACCGGCAGCAAATGCGTCATAATCATGTGGCAGTCATGAGACTTTAGGTTCTCGAACTTTTTCTCTGCCATATTTATTATTCCCTTTATATTTGACGAGAAACCAGATGGGACCTTCATACTAAGCAGGCATTCAAAGAAGATTTCCTTCTCTTCTTTGGTAAGAGCATAGCTGGCAGGACCTTCATACTGCTTTGGATGCATGCCATCTTTTTCATGCACACGTTACTCCTGTGCCTCCAGTGTATCTTTTGTCTTCCCATACACTCCCAAGAAGCCTAGTAGGTTCACCCAAAGGTTCTTTGTCACGTGCATCACGTCGATTGCAGAGCAGACCTCTAGGTCTTTCCAATAGGGTAGGTCCCAAAATATAGATTTCTTCTTCCACATGGGTGCGCATCTGTTAGCGTCATTTGAACAGATAGCCTGACAGGACCCTTTCCAAATATTACTTGTAAATCATTGACCATATCAAGTATGTGAGCACCAGTGCGGAGGGCGGGCTTCTTCCGGTGATCTGCCTCACCTTTGAAATGCTTTCCTTTATTTCGACATTGATGGTTGGTCAGAAGAAATCAACGATGCCCCAGGTACACATTCTTCCTGCATTTGTCCAAATATATACTATAGGTGTCATCTAAACAATGTGTGAATGCGTGGTATCCCTTGTTTGTCTGTCCTGAAAGGTTACTGAGAGCAGGGCAATCGTTGATGTTTACAAACAGCAACGCATGTAGGTCAAAATCCTCTTGTTCGTTCTCATCCCACACACGTACACCTCTTCCATTCCATAGCTGTAAAAGTTCATAAACAAATGGCCTTAGGTACACATCAATGTCATTGCCGGGTTGCTTAGGGCCTTGGATGAGCACTGGCATCATAATGAACTTCCGCTTCATGCACAACCAAGGAGGAAGGTTATACATACATAAAGTCACAGGCCCTATGCTATGCTGGCTGCTCTACTCCCCAAAAGGATTAACTCCATCTACACTTAAACAAAACCATACGTTCCTCGGGTCACCTGTAAAGTCGCTCCATTTTCTCTTGATCTTTCTCCCCTGCGACCCGTCAGCGGGTGCTCTCAACTTCCTTCTTTCTTACGGTGTTTTTTGTGACATTGCATCAACTTGGCATGCTTTTTGTTTCTGAACAGACATTTGAACCATGGTATTATAGGAGCATACCACATCACCTTGGCAGGAACCCTCTTCCTGGTGCACTGAACCTCAACATTACCAGGGTCATCTCTTCTGATCTTATACCGCAATGCACCACATACCATGCATGCGTTCTGTTCCTCGTACTCACCGCGGTAGAGGATGCAGTCATTAGGGCATGCATGTATCTTTTGCAGCTACAATCCTATAGGGCATAGAACCTTCTTTATTGCGTACGTACTGTCGCGCAATTCGTTATCCTTTGGAAGCTTCTTCTTCATTATTTTCAGTAGCGAACTAAATCCGTTGTCAGATACACCATTGTCTACCTTCCATTACAACAATTCCAATGTGGTACCGAGCTTTTTGTTGTCATCTTCGCAATTTGGGTACAACCCTTTTTTGTGATCCTCTAACATGCGATCGAACTTCAACTTCTCCCATTCACTTTCGCATTCTCTCTGTGCATCAACAATGACCCGACGAAGATCATCATCGGGCACATCGTCTGGTTCCTCTTGATCTTCAGCTTCCCCCATTGTAGCATCACCATATTCAAGGGGAGGGTAGTTGTCGTCATCCTCTTCTTCTTCGTTGTCTTCCATCATAACCCCTCTTTCAAGTTGGTGGCATGATTAATTGCCATAGACACTAGATGTGTGAAAGAGTTATATAAGAGATAATATACAACATCTGAATCATAGACTAGACGAGGGCCGACGTGGGCGGATACCATAACCATGGCTCTATATAATAACAAACAATAATAAAAGTAAGAAAATCATATGAGTAAGTATATTTTCTTTTAGCAAGAAGATAAGATCAAGAGGCTCACCACGCGCGGGCAATCGACGGCGGTTTCAGGACGGGGACGGGACAGGACGGACCGCCAAACCTAGACAAATCTTGAGGAAAATGGAGTTTGTACAAAGAGCTTCAAGAGGAGAAAGCTTAAGTTTGGCTTGGGCATTTCATCAAACACCTCATGTGCATAGGAGGTGAGCTAGACCACCACAAAGGTCTTCCCTCGCCCAGAAAAAAATCCAGAGCAATGTGTGGAGTGCTCTGCTCGCCGGCGAGGGGGTATATATAGGCATCTCATTGGTCCTGGTTCATGGCTGGAACCGGGTCTAAAGGACCACCTCTTGTACCGGTTCTAGACACGAACCGGGACCAATGGGTTTGGGCCAGGAGTGAGGCACTTTGGTCCCTGTTCATGTCTGGAACCGGGACCGAAGGGGTCCGACGAACCGGGACCAATTCCCCATGTGGCCCGCCCAGCAACCTGGCCTCACGAACGGGGACCGTTGCCCCCATTGGTCCTGGTTCGTGACTGAACCGGGACTAATGGCTGGCCGGCCCGAACCGATGCCCTATTTTCTACTAGTTTAAATCCTATGACAATGAACTGTTCATATGCCAAATTTATGTAGATGATATTATCTTTGATTGTACTGACAAACATTAAAGTGATGAATTTGGCTATACGATGAGTGAAGAATATCAAATGTCGATGATGGGAGAGTTCAAATTCTTCTTAAGTCTTCAAATTCGTCAACAGCACAATGGCATCTACATCTCTCAAGAAAAATACCTCAAGGATGTTCTAAGGAAATTGGTCAAAACTCCAATGCCTTCAAAAGGCCACCTCTGCACTGACGAAAATGGTAAAGATTTCGATCAAAAGGTATATCGCTCCATGATTGGCTCTTTATTGTATCTATGTGCATCTAGGCCTGATATTATGTTGAGTGTTTGCATGTGTGCCTGATTCCAAGCAACACCGAAGGACTCACACCATAAGGCTATGGGACATATTCTTCGATACTTAGCTCACACACCAACGCTTGGATTATGGTATCCCAAGGGCTCATATCTTCACCTCGTCAGATACTCTGATGCTGACTATGCTGGAGATCGTGTGGATCGTAAGTCAACCTCGGGCACATGACATTTCCTCAGACGACCCTTAGTCTGCTAGTCCTCGAAGAAGCAGAACTGCATGTCATTATCTACTACTGAAGCTGAGTACATTGTTGTTGGTTAATGTTGCGCTCCGTTGTTGTGGATGAAACAAACCCTCAAGGACTATGGCATCAAGGTGAAGAATGTGCCTCTCTACTGCGACAACAAGAGCGCTATCAAGATTGCTTACAACAAAGTTCAGCATTCCAAGACCAAGCACATCCAGATTCATCATCACTTTCTTCAAGATCATGTACTCAAGGGCGACATCTCCATCGACCACATCCCTACTGAAGAACAACTGGCTGATATCTTCACTATGCCCTTGGATGAAAAGAGATTTTGCAAGTTGCGGTGTGAGCTAAATATCTTAGAATCTACGAATGTTCTTTGAAAACGACACACGTCCTAACACTTATGCAAAATTTATGACTTAGATGTGCAACACACGCAGTAAGGTTTTTCTTCAATCAATGAAGAATAACCCTCTAAGTGTGAAGAAATAAACGAAGAATTTGATTCTCGGAACCCTACGACAATTTTATGCGGTGTTTGAAATCATCATTCTTATACGGTGGGTCATGCCACCAACAATAGTTGAAATTCTTCAAAGTTAAGTTTTTCGTCAGTTTGCAAATTCCTCAAAGTTTCAACTTCCTCAAGTTTGCAAATTCCTCAACTTTTGAAATTCTTCTAACGATGAAACTCATGTTCATAATTGACTATATATATATGATTTTTTCAATGTCCTCAAGAGCATTCAATTATTGCTAATTCTTCAACTTGATTTTCATCTAAGTGAATGTGATAGGACCTGTTCCCCCTCTATGGTAAACTCAACCTAGTATTTTCACAAATTCTTCATGTGTGTTCTGCTTTCAAACTCGTTCAAAGTCTTCACTGTGTCCTCGACAACTGAAAAATTTGCGAACCAAAACTTTAAATTTTTCACTATCTCAAATCTCGGCGCTTCCCGCTCAAACCGTTTCAATTCCGACGACTGAATAACCCACGATCCCCAACTATCGTCACTACTCAGAACGAGGGTGACACATGTCGCGTGGAGAGCAAGGGTCAAGGGCAATCTTGTCCGGAATTTTTGGGCAGATTGGTTTTCACCTCCTCTATAAATACCCCTTCCCTTTCACCGTGCTCGGTTACTCCTCACTCCCACTCTCTCCCGAGCTCTGACCTAGCACGGCCGCTAAAATCATGACCGCCGGTGTGGAAGAGCTTCACTCCCTCGACCTCACCGTCATCGTACATGCATCGGCCACTGATATCTTCACTCCGCCGCCGCTGTAGTTTTCTCCCTCTGCCAAGCTAGGGCGTGGGAGATCTGGACGGACGAACTTCCCCGGTTCATCTCACTATTCGTCATGTTCTTCATAAGGGTAAGTAAAATCTGATTTTACTGCCCTTGTCTGATCTTCAAGTTTTCTTCAATTTCCTCCAAGGTGTTTATTCTTCAAGAATCATATTCCAAATCACCTTACACGTTCATACAATTGATGTTTTTCCTAAGTTATGATTTTCTTCAAGATTCCTCAATTGTGTGGATCCTCAAAATTTGCACAACTCTGGAACCTAAGACAAGAACACTTAGTGAAATTCCTTAGGACATCTATGGTCAACATTCCCGAAATTCCTCAATTTGATGTATTTTGCAAATTTCTGAGAACGTATATGACCTCTTCAAATTCCTCGCACCTATACTCTGTTCACAGGTACAAAATGTGTGCTGATGAATCACTAGGTTCTCATCAACTTAACTCATTGCAACGTTCCTTTAAGATAATTTGCACACTTCCTCAGAAACCTAAAAAGTTCAGAATCCTCAGCCGAAGAAAATGAATGATGGGAAAAAGCCACCGAAATGTGGAAAGAAACCTGAAGTGCAAACAGTGTTTGGAATATCTGATGAACTATATGAGGAATATTCCCTTCTGGAGCGTAGTAATAATTCCAAAAAAATCCTACGTGTCACCAAGATCAATCTAGGAGATGCTAGCTAGAAACAAGAGAGAGGGAGTACATCTTCATACCATTGAAGATTGTTAAGCGGAAGCGTTACAGAGAAAGTGGTTGATGGAGTCGTACTCGCGGCAACTCAAATCGCGGTAGATCCGATCCAAGTGTCAAACGGACGACACTGTTGGGGAACGTTGCATGGGAAACAAAAAATTTCCTACGCACATGCAAGATCTATCCATGGTGATGAGCATCTACGAGAGGGAGAGTGGATCTACATATCCTTGTAGATCGCTAAGCGGGAAGCGTTAAGAAACGTGGTTGGTGTAGTCGAACATCTTCGCGATCCAAATCGCCGAGCGTCCCGCGATCACAACACGATCCGTCCCGCAATCCAATCACGATCCATCTCGTGAACTTATCACGATCCGTCCCGCGATCTCATCATGATCCGTCCCGCGAACTCATCACGATCCGTCCCGTGAACTCATCACGAACCGTCTCGCGATATTGTTCACGGTCCTTCCGATCTAGCGCCGAACGGACGGCACCTCCGCGTTCAGCACACGTGCAGCTTGATGACGATCTCTACCGTCTTGATCCAGCAAGAGGAAGTGGAGAGGGAGAAGATTTCACCAGCAGCATGATGGCGCTCCGGTGATGATGGTGGAGCAATTCCGGCAGGGCTTCGCCCAAGCACTTCGGAAATCTGATCTAGAGGAGCACCGGTGGAACGGGTAGCACGTGGCCGTAAATTCTGTCTAAAAACCCTCTATTTCACTAGTATATATAGGAGGAGCGGAGAGACAGACTTGGCGCAAGGGTAAGGCCCTCTAGCAGTCGGCCGAGCCAAAGGAGGAGGAGTCCTACTCCTCCTCCACTCCTAGTAGGAGTAGGACTCTTCCTTTTTTGCCTTTTTTCCACTCTTTTCTCTTTGGGATTTTCCAACAGCCGCATGGGCCTGTTGTGGCTATTCCACCAGCCCACTAAGGGCTGGTTAATACTTTTCCACAGCCCATGAAGTCTCTTGGATCGAAATACCCCTCCCGGAGGTCTCCCGGTACACTACCGGCACTCCCGGTACACTACCGATGAGACCGAAACTTTTCTGGCGACCAAACTTGTACTTCCTATATGTGAATCTTTACCTCCGGACCATTATGGAGCTCCTAGTGATGTACGGGATCTCATCTGAGACTCCGAACAAACACCGGTCACCACCATACATAACTCTACACTACCGAAACGTCACCAAACCTTAAGTGTGCAGACCCTGCGGGTTCAAGAACTATTTAGACATGACCGAGACACCTCTACGGTCAATAACCAATGGCGGGACCTGTATGTACACATTGGTTCCTACATATTCTACGAATATCTTCATCGGTCGAACCTCTATGTCAAGGATTCAGTTAATCCCGTATGATGTTCCCTTTGTTCTTCGGTATGTTACTTGCCCGAGATTCGATCGTCGGTATCTCCATACCTAGTTCAATATCATTAACGGCAAGTCTCTTTACTCGTTCCGTAATACAAGATCCCGCAACTAACAATAAGTCACATTGCTTGCAAGGCTCATTGTGATGTTGTATTACCGAGTGGGCCCTGAGATACCTCTCCGTCACACGGAGTAACAAATCCTAGTCTTGATCCATGCCAACTCAACAGACACCCTCGGAGATACCTATAGAGCACCTTTATAGTCACCTAGTTACGTTGTGACATTTGATACACACAAGGTACTCCTCCGATGTTAGTGAGTTGCATGATCTCATGGTCATAGGAACATATACTTGACATGCAGAAAATAGTAGCAATAAACTAACACGATCATATGCTACGTTTGTAGTTTGGGTCTTGTCCGTCACACCATTCTCCTAATGATGTGATCCCGTTTATCAAATGACATCTCATGTCCATGGCTAGGAAACCTTAGCCATCTTTGATCAACGAGCTAGTCTATTAGAGGCATACTAGGGACATGGTTTTGTCTACGTATCCACACATGCATCTAAGTGTCCGATCAATACAATTATAGCATGGATAATAAACGATTATCATGAAAAAGGAAATATGATAATAACTAATTTTTTATTGCCTCTAGGGCATATTTCCAACAGTCTCCCACTTGCACTAGAGTCAATAATCTAATTCACATCACCATGTGATTCGCATTGTTATGAATCTAACACCCAACGAGTTCCGGGGCTTGATCATGCTTTGCATGTGAGAGAGGTCTTATATTCAACGGGTCTGCGACATTCAGATCCATTGTGTACTTTGCAAACTTCTATGTCAAACCGTAAACACTCCTACCACACTCCACTTAGTACTATTCCAAATGGCTGCTCCACTATACGTATACATATTGCTACTACGAGTCTTCCGGATTGGTGTTACAGCTTGTATAGACGTGACTCTTTACGACGAACTCTTGATCACCTCCATAATCGAGAAACATCTCCTTAGTCTTTTAGTTACTAAGGATAATCTTGACCGCTGTCCAGTGATCCACTCCTGGATCACCCTTGTACCCCTTGACGGACTCATGGCAAGGCACACACACAGGTGCGGTACACAGCATGGCATACTATACAGAGCCTATGGCTAAGGCATAGAGGACGACATTCGTCCCTTGTCTTTCTTCTGCCGTGGTAGAGCTTTGAGTCTCACTCAACTTCACACCTTACAAAGCAGGCGAGAACACTTCTCTCTGACTGATCAATTTTGAACTCTTTCAAAATCTTGTCAAGGTATGTACTCATTGAAAGTCTTATCAAACATCTTGATCTATCTTTATAGATCTCGATGCTCAACAATTAGGTAGTTTTATCCAGGTCTTCCTTTGAGAAACTCTTTTCAAACAAACATTTATGCTCTCCAGAAATTCTACATCATTTCCTAATAGCAATATGTCATCCACTGTACTTATCGGAAACTCTATAGTGCTCCCACTCACTTCATTGCAAATACAAGTTTCTTGTAAATTTTGTATAGACTCAAAAACTTTGATCACCTTATCAAAGTGTATATTCCAACTCCGAGATGCTTTCTTCAGTTCATAGAAGAATCACTGAAGCTTGCACACCTTTTAGCATCCTTAGGACTGACAAAACCTTCTGGTTGTATCTCATACAACCTTTCCTTAAGGAAGGAAACGATGTTTTGGCATCCATCTGTCAGATTTCATAATTGAAAAATGCAGCAACTGCTAACATAATTCCAACAGATTTTAGCATCGCTACGAGTGAGAAAGTCTCATCGCAGTCAACTCTTTGAACTTGTTGTAAACTACTTTGCAACAAGTCGAGCTTTACAAATGGTAACATTTACCATTAGCGTCTGTCTTCATTTTAAAGATCCATTTGTACTTAACGACCTGCCGTCCAACGAGCAAGTCCACCAAAGTCTATACTTGGTTCTCATACATGGATCCCTTCTCGGATTTCCTGGCCTCTAACCATTTGTTGGTTTCCGGGCCCATCATCGCTTCTCCTTAGGTCGTAGGTTCATCGTTGTCCAACAACATGACCTCCAAGACAGGGTTGTCGTACCGCTCAGGAGCAGTACACATCCTTGTCGCCCTACGAGGTTTGATAGTAACTTGATCCGAAGCTTCATGACCATCATCATTAATCTTCCTTTTCAACTAATGTAGGCTTCACAGAAACAACTTCCTGCGCTGCGCTACTCTCTGGTTGAAGTAAAGGTTCAATAACCTCATCAAGCTCTAATTTCCTCTTAGGTCGATAGTAACTTGATCCAAAGCTTTCATGATCATTATCATTAACTTCCTCTTCAACTGACGTAGGCTTCACAGAAACATCTTTCTGTGATGCGCTCCTTTCTAGTTGAAGCAGAGGTTTCAACAACCTCATCAAGTTTTATCCTCCTCCCACTCAGTTGTTTCAATAGAAACCCTTTCTCGAGAAAGGACCCAGTTTTAGCAACAAACATTTTATGCTTGGATCTGAGATAGAAGGTTCACCCAATTGTTCTTAAGGGTATTCTATGAAGATGCATTTGTCCGCTTTGGGTTCGAGCTCATTAGGTGAAAACATTTTCCAAACAAGCGTCGCAGCCCCAAACATTAAGAAATGACAACTTAGGTTTCTATCAAACCATAGTTCACACGGTGTCATCTCAATGGATTTAGATGGTGCCCTATTTAAAGTGAATGTAGTTGTCTCTAATGCATAACCCCAAAATTATAGTAACAAAACGATAATACACATCATAGCATGCACCATATCCAATAGAGCATGACTATGACGTTCGGACACACCATCACACCATGGTGTTCCAGGTGGCGTGATTTGTGAAACAACTTTCACATTGTCTAAAGTTGTATGCCAAATTCGTAACTCAGATATTCACCTCCACGATCATATCGCAAACATTTTTATCTTCTCGTCACAATGATCTTAAACTTCACTTTGAATTTTCTTGAACCTTTCAAACGATTCAGACTTGTGTTTCATTAAGTAAATATACACTATATCTACTCAAATCATCAGTGAAGGTAAGAAAATAACGATATTCACCGCACGCTACAAAACTCGTTGGATTGCATACATCAACATGTATCATTTCCAATAAATCACTTGCCCGCTTCATCAAAACAGAAAACGGGGTCCTTAGTCATCTTGACCAAGAGGCATGGTTCGCATGTCTCAACCGATTCGAAATCGAATGAGTCCAAAGATCCATCAGCATGGAGTTTCTTCATGCGCTTTATACCAATATGACATTTAGCGGCAGTGCCACAAGCAAGTGGTACTATCATTATTAACTTTGTATCCTTTTTGGCATCAATGTTATGAACATGTGTATTACTACGATCAAGTTTCAACAAACCATTCTTACTGGGTGCATGACCATTGAAGGTATTATTCATGTAAATAGAATAACCATCAATCTCTAACTTAAATGAATAACCGTGTTGCAATGAACATGATCTAATCACGTTCATGCTCAACGCAAAAAACACCAAATAACATTTATTTAGGTTCATCACTAATCTCGAAGGTAGAGAGAGCGTGCGATGTTTGATCACATCAACCTTGGAAACATTTCCAACACATATTGTCACCTCACACTTAGCTAGTTCTCCATTTATTCTGCAGCTTTTATTTCGAGTTACTAACATTTAGCAATCGAACCGGTATCCAATACCCATGTGCTACTAGGAGTACAAGCAAGGTACACATCAATAACACGTATATCAAATATACTTGTGTCGACGTTGCCAGCCTTCTTATCTACCAAGTATCTAGGGTTGTTCCGCTTCAACGACCTCTCTCCTCATAATTGAAGCACTTAGTCTCGGCTTTGGGTTTCAACTTTGGGTTGCTTCACTGGAGCAGCAACTGACTTGCCATCCACGAAGTTTCCCTCCTTGCCCTTGCCCTTCTCAAAACTAGTGGTTATACTAACCATCAACACTTGATGCTCCTTCTTGTTTTCTACCTTCGCGGTGTCAAACATCGGGAACAGCTCAAGGATCATTAATTCTATCCCTGGCATTTTATAGTTTATCACCAAGTTCTAGTAGCTTAGTGAAAGTGACTTGGAGAACTATGTCAATCACTATCTTATCTAGAAGATGAACTCCCACTTGATTCAAGCAATTGTAGCACCCAGACAATCTGAGCACATGCTCAACGATTGAGCTATTCTCGTTCATCTTGCAGGCAAAGAATCTTGTTGGAGATCTCATAGCTCGCAACACTGGCACGAGCCTGAGATCCTAATTTCAGCTCTTAGAACATCTCATATGTTCCGCGACGTTCAAAACATTTTGAATCCTCAATTCTAAGCCGTAATGCATGACACACTAAACTATCAAGTAGTCATCAGCACGTACCTGGCAGATGTTCGCAACATCTATAGACGATGCTAGAGGGGTTGGCGCACCGAGCGGTGCATTAAGGACATAAGCCTTTTGTGTAGCAACAAGGACAATCCTCAGATCATGCATCCAATCCGCAATATTGCTACCATCATCTTTCAACTCTATTTCTCTAGGAACATATAAAAATTCAAGGGAGCTACAGCGCGAGCAAGTAATCTACAACATAATTTGCAAAGACACAACTGACTATGTTCATGATAATGAGTTCAATTAATCACATTACATAAGAACTCCCATTCAAATTGACATCCCTCCGGTCATCCGAGTGATACGTGATCCAAATTCACCAACTCAAGTCCGATCATCGAGTGAGTTGAGGTGGTTACAATGGTGAACATCATCATGTTGATCATATCTACTATATGGCTCATGTTTGACCTTTTGGTCTCTTGTGTTCCGAGGCCATGTTTGTACATGCTAGGCTCGTCAAGTTTAACCCGAGTGTTCTGCGCATGCAACACTGGCTTACACCCGTTGTATGTGAACGTAGAGTCTATCACACCCGATCATCACGTGGTGTCTCAACACGACGAACTTTCGCAACGGTGCACACTCGGGGAGAACACAATTTATCTTGAAATTTAAGTGAGGGATCACCTTATAATGCTATTTTGGTACTAAGCAAAACAAGGTGCATAAAAGGATTAACATCACATGCAATTCATAAGTGACGTGATATGGCCATGAACTTGTGCTTTAGATCTCCATCTTGAAAGCACCGGCATGATCTCCATCATCACCGGCACGACCCCAATGTCTCCATCATCTTGATCTCCATCAACGTGTTGCCATCGGGGTTGTCACGCCCTGCATGCTTCTACGACTATTGCTACCATTTAGCGATAAAGTAAAGCATTACATAGCGCTTAATGATTGACACGCAGGTCATACAATAATTAAAGACAACCCTATGGCTCATGACGGTTGCCATACTCATCAACATGCAAGTCGTGAAATTCTATACATCACATGATCATCTCATACATAACATATATCACATCATGTAATTGGCCATATCACATCACAACATACCCTGCAAAAACAAGTTAGACGTCCTCTAATTGTTGTTGCATCTTTTACGTGGCTGCTATGGGTATCTAGCAAGAACAATTCTCATCTACGCAAAAACCATAACGGTGATACACTAGTTGCTTTTCAACCTTCTCAAGGACCGCCTTTGTCGAATCTGATCCAACTAAAGTGAGAGAAACTGCCACCCGCAAGCCATCTAGGCAACAAGTTGCGTCGAGGGAACCGGTCTCTCGTAAGCGTACGAGTAATGTTGGTCCGGGACACTTCATCTCACTATACCGCTGGACCAAAATCCGACCAAGGGAGGAAGCAAAATAAACATGAACACCCACAAACCTTCTGTGTTCTACTTGAGATCTCATCTACACACAGACCTAGCTCATGATGCCACTGTTGGGTAACGTTGCATGGGAAATAAAAAATTTCCTACGAGCACGCAAGATCTATCCATGGTGATGAGCATCTACGAGAGGGAGAGTGGATGTACATACCCTTGTAGATCGCTAAGCGGGAAGCGTTAAGAAACGCGGTTGGTGTAGTTGAACATCTTCGTGATCCAAATCGCCGAGCGTCCCGCGGTCACATCATGATCCGTCCCGCAATCTAATCATGATCCGTACCGCGAACTCATCACGATCCAACCTGCGATCTCATCACGATCCGTCCCGCGATCTCATCACGATCCGTCCCATGAACTCATCACGAACCGTCTCGCGATCTTGTTCACGGTCCTTCTGATCTAGCGCCGAACGGACGGCACCTCCGCGTTCAGCACACATGCAGCTTGATGACGATCTCCACCGTCTTGATCCAGCAAGAGGAAGTGGAGAGGGAAAAGAGTACACCGGCAGCATGACGGCGCTCCGGTGATGATGGTGGAGCAATTCCGGCAGGGCTTCGCCCAAGCACTGCGGAAATCTGATCTAGAGGATCACCGGTGGAACGGGTAGCACGTGGTCGTAAATTCTGTCTAAAAACCCTCTATTCCACCAGTATATATAGGAGGATAGGATAGGCAGCCTGGGCGCAAGGGCAAGGCCCTCTAGCAGTCGGCCGAGCCAAAGGAGGAGGAGTCCTACTCCTCCTCCACTCCTAGTAGGAGTAGGACTCTTCCTTTTTTGCCTTTTTTCCACTCTTTTCTCTTTGGGATTTTTCCCCTAGCCACATGGGCGTGTTGTGGCTATTCAACCAGCACACTAAGAGCTGGTTAATACTTTCCCACAGCCCATGAAGCCTCTTGGGTCGAAATACCCCTCCCGGAGGTCTCCTGGTACACTACCGGCACTCCCGATACACTACCGATGAGCCCGAAACTTTTCCGGCCACTAAACTGGGACTTCCTATATATCAATCTTTACCTCCAGACCATTCCGGAGATCCTCGTGATGTCCGGGATCTCATCCGGGACTCCGAACAAACTTCGGTCACCACCATACATAACTCTACACTACCGAAACGTCACCAAACCTTAAGTGTGCAGACCCTACGGGTTCGAGAACTATGTAGACATGACCGAGACACCTCTATGGTCAATAACCAATGGCGGGACCTGGATGTCCACATTGGTTCCTACATATTCTACGAAGATCTTTATCGGTCGAACCTCTATGTCAAGGATTCAGTTAATCCCGTATGATGTTCCCTTTGTTCTTCGGTATGTTACTTGCCCAAGATTCGATCGTCGGTATCTCCATACCTAGTTCAATATCGTTAATGGAAAGTCTCTATACTCGTTCCGTAATACAAGATCCTGCAACTAACAATTAGTCACATTTCTTGCAAGGCTCATTGTGATGTTGTATTACCGAGTGGGCCCTGAGATACCTCTCCGTCACACGGAGTAACTAATCCCAGTCTTGATCCATGCCAACTCAACAGACACCCTCGGAGATACTTGTAGAGCACCTTTATAGTCACCCAGTTACATTGCGACATTTGATACACACAAGGTACTCCTCCGATGTCAATGAGTTGCATGATCTCATGGTCATAGGAACATATACTTGACATGCAGAAAACAGTAGCAATAAACTGACACGATCATATGCTACGTTTGTAGTTTGGGTCTTGTCCATCACACCATTCTCCTAATGATGTGATCCCGTTTATCAAATGACATCTCATGTCCATGGCTAGGAAACCTTAACCATCTTTGATCAACGAGCTAGTCTATTAGAGGCATACTAGGGACATGGTTTTGTCTATGCATCCACACATGCATCTAAGTCTCCGATCAATACAATTATAGCATGGATAATAAACGATTATCATGAAAAAGGAAATATGATAATAACTAATTTATTATTGCCTCTAGGGCATATTTCCAACAGGCACCTCCGCGTTCAACACATATATAGCCCGGGGACATCTCCTCCTTCTTTATCTAGCAAGGGGGGGAGAAGTTGAGGGAGAGCTCCGGCAGCACAATGGCATGGTGGCGGTGGAGCTTGCGGCTCTCCGGCAGAGCTACGCTAAGCACTACGGAGGAGGAGGAGGAGGAGGAAGGGGGGAGGGCTGCGCCAGGGAGAAGGGTACGGCTAACCTCCCACCCCCCTCTATTTATAGGGGGGAGGGAGGGGTGGCCGCCCCCCCTAGATCCCGTCAAGGGTGGGGGCGGCGGCCAAGGGGGGTCGCTAGCCCCCTAAGACTGGTGGGAGGCGCCCCCATCCCCTAGTGTTTTCACCCTAGGTGCCATGGGCCCTTGGGGTGGTCCACCAGCCCACTAAGGGGCTGGTTCCCACGCACCTTCAGCCCATTGGGCCCTCCGGGGCAGGTGGACCCCTCCCCCCCCCCCCCCCCCGGCGGATGCCCGGAACCCCTTCGATGGTCCCGGTACAATATCGATAAACCCCGAAACCTTTCCGGTGACTGAAACTAGACTTCCCATATATAAATCTTCACCTCCGTACCATTCCGGAACTCCTCGTGACATCCGGGATGTCATCCGGGACTCCGAAAAACTTTCGGTAACTACATACAATTCCCATTACAACTCTAGCGTCACCGAACGTTAAGTGTGTAGACTGTACGGGTTCGGGAACCATGTAGTCATGACCAAGACACCTCTCCGGCCAATAACCAATAGCAGGATCTGGATACCCATATTGGCTCCCACATGTTCCACGATGATCTCATCATATGAACCGCGATGTCGGGGATTCAATTAATCCTGTATAAAATTCCCTTAGTCCATCGGTATGTTCGTTGCCCGAGATTCGATCGTCGGTATCCCTATACCATGTTCAATCTCGTTACCCGCAAGTCTCTTTACTCATTCCATAACACATGATCCCATGACTAACTCCTTAGTCACATTGAGCTCATTATGATGATGTGTTACCAAGTGGGCCCAAAGATACCTCTCCGTCACACGGAGTGACAAATCCCAGTCTTGATTCGTGCCAACCCAATAGACACTTTCGAAAATTCATGTAGTGCACCTTTATAGTCACCTAGTCACGTTGTGATGTTTGATGCATCCAAAGCATTCCTATGGTCTCCAGGAGTTTCACAATCTCATGGTCTAAGGAAACGATACTTCACATTAGAAAAGCTCTAGCAGACAAACTACACGATCTTGTGCTATGCTTAGGATTGGGTCTTGTCCATCACATCATTCTCCTAATGACGTGATCCCGTTATCAACGACATCTAATGTCCATGGCTAGGAAATCCTGACCATCTATTGATCAACGAGCTAGTCAACTAGAGGCTTACTAGGGACATGGTGTGGTCTATGTATTCGCACATGTATTACGGTTTCCCGCTAATACAATTATAGCATGAACAATAGACAATTATCATGAACAAGGAAATATAATAATAACCATTTTATTATTGCCTCTAGGGCATATTTCCAACATATTGCACTCCAGATGAAGAAACTCATGGAAAGGAAACAACAAATCAGCAAAAGATTCACATACAGAAAGATATAACAAGGCACGAGAGTGGAAAGAATACCGCTATGTCACTCCCAAGTACATGAAGAAATTCGTTGTTAAACCCCCATGCAACAGGACACCATTGGCTCCAAACCAAACAGCTAATCCCACTAGTGTCAAAACTAGTAATGACTTTCCTCAAGAATGGGAAAGACATAAAGCCAAGCTGGCAAAGAAGGCAAAAGAGGCTGTGAAGAAATTCCATGAAGACTCTGTTGCTTCTGCCTCTCCCAGAGCCTCTGCTAGTGCTCCAAAGAAATCTTTTGTGAAGAAGTCTGCTGTGAAGTCAAAGTCTTCAACTTCAAAATCATCACTGCAGACTCCTCAAGCAAAGTCTTCAAAGGCCTCAGCAATGCCGTTAGTAGCTGCACAATCATCAGCTGCTACCACAAAGTCCTCAACCCTTGTGCACCTGGCAACATGTCAGAGGACCGAGGGCTTCTCAATTGCTTCAGGGGTCTCCGCAAGTTCTTCATCCCAAGGACGTTCCTCAACCAGTGCTTCTCTAATGAAAATAAAGCTGCTGCTAGACGAGGCACTCGATCAAGTCCTCAACTGAAGAAGGTGGTGTTCAAAATACCATCAGATTCTTCAGATGATGAAGTTGATGACGAGGAATTGGAGGCAATCATCAAAAACAAGCAAGAACGAGTGGCTCAAGCAAAGGGCACTCAAATTCCTCTCTGGTTGGATCCTAAGATGGTGCTAAACTTCATTGGCATCTGGCATAAGGATCCCAACATGTCAATTGATGACTTGAAACTGCCTCCTGGTCCAGATCATGTCCTCACTGCCTTTATGGCTGAAGAAAAGTGGAAGTATGAGAAGGCTAGACAAACAAAGAAGGCTAAGTACAAGAAAGAGCACTACTTGAAGAAAAATGTTTTGCGGCTTTCTCCTGAGGAACTTGTGAAGATGCAATATGAGATCAAAGAACTCAGTGACAACTTCGACAGATACTATGCTTATTGGCAAGTTGCCAAAGTTCATTTCGTCAATGTGGCTGATAAAGCCATCAAGGAACATAACTCCAAAGTTGCAGATCGATCGCAATCTCAAATTCCTCATGCTGAAGAATCTGCTCAGCCTGCTGAAGAAACTGCAAGCGCGGGTGAAGAAGCTGCCATGGCAACCTCCACTGTTGCGCCTGATGAAACTACCAGGACAGCTGAAACTTTTGATGTGCCTGATGAAGTTGAGACGACAAGGACGACTCCATCAGTCATGCCTGAAGAAACTGCTTCTCCCTCACGCTCTGCAAAAACTTTAAAATCCTCAGGGGTGAAGAACAACAACCTTCCTTCTGCATCAGAAGAGAAGAAAACTAAGGCTGCAGAGAAGAAGGCATCAACTTCAGATTCCTCAACAGTGAAGAAATTGAAGACACTGTCAAGTTCTTCAACAGAACCGATTGATGCAACTCCTATCAGCTCCGTGCCAGCCTATGAAATTGTACCATTTGGTGTTGACTATGTCATCCCAAATGATTACCAAGAAGAAAAGGATCAGTCTGCTGCTACCTCAGAGCAGATTGATGAAGAAATTAAAGAGGAAGCAAAAGCTTAAACCCCACAGGTATCATTGCCCCTGCCTCAATTGACTGCTCAAGAGGTCGGTGTTGAAGAAGTTGATGAGGATGTGGACGATGGAAAAACAATCCTGTCATCAATGATGAATATTGGGAAGCTGCACAACCAAGTTCACCAATGACCACTCCTCTGTCACATAGTCCTCAGTCTCTAGCCCAGACTGAACAAATTCAACCAGGATCCGATGACTGGGCTGCAAGTGCTACTGAAGATATTCCAGCTGCATCAGCTGAGGAAATTGTTGCTCCAACTACCACTGAGGAAACTGCTTTGCAAATTCTTCCGTCTGAAGAAGTTCCTCCGATGCCTAAGGAGATTGTGGGCCGCTTCAAGCGAAACCTTTAGTCGAAGCCCAAGATGCCTTTCAAAGGCTCAAAGTGCCTCAAATTCATCAAGACAAATTTCTTCAATGAGCACATCTTCTTCATTGGTCCAAATCCATATGACTCTCCGAAAGCTGGTCACACCAAATTCTGGACACCCACATAGATGAACTATTATGCATTAGTATTGTGTGACAAGAACAAAGTCTTCGAGCATCATCAAATTCCTCACGCGGGTATGGAAATAATCCCTTCTTTCATACCGGTGCTCGCAATTCTTCACGATGCAGGAATTCTTCCATTCTGTGTGCCAAGGACAATCACAGGTGATGCCTCTGACATCAAGTCTTGGATCTTGGACTCGATGACTGTACCAACTCACTACACTACACCAGCCTCGGAATTGCTTCGATCACTCCCAGTTCCAATTCCTTCAGAAGGAGCACGATGCTTATTTGATGAACCTGCACTGCCCAACCATATGATGCAAGTGCTGATGAAGCCTTTGCCTCCTAGAAAACCTCAAAGGACTACCTTCCTTGTGAAGGATTTGCTCTATGTGCCAAGGATAGTCTATCGCATTCTGACCAACACCCTCTATCCTTAGAAGGGCCACAACTCTGAAGAAGAAGAAGTGGAAGGAGTCATGAAGGATATTCTATTCAATATCATTCATGGGATTCCCATCAACTACCACGATTTCTTCATGAGGACTTTGGCGAATGCAGCTTCAGCCCCATTTGATTTGAAGCCTTATGCTCCCTAGATCATGAAATTCATCAGATCAAGGTCTTCAATTCCCTTCAAGGCTTACTTTTAGAATCACTTCGGCTTCCTGCCTCCTATTGAAGTCCTCAAGAACACATTTGCCTCACTTGAAAGCAAAGGCAAAGATTTAACTGATGAAGCTACTCGTCCATTAGATGGTCAGTTTTGCAAAGCTGCATCTTACTCCACCAATGATGTCACTGCTATCCAGGACTCTACTACAAAAGCCTCAGTGCAAAAGCCTCGAGAGTGTGCCCCTCGTGTGATAACTGATCGTGAACTTCTCATAAGTCTTCATAAGAAGGTTGACCCTAACCACAAATGAGCCAAGCATCGGTTTGGTTCAATTCTTCGACACATGACTGTCACGCACAATGTTGTGAGGAAGAACCAATAGTACCACCATGAAGTCTTCAACTGCACTTGGGCCATTCTGTCTCATCTCAATACTCCTGAGGAATTGAAGGAGATGAATCTTGAGTAGAAACTTGAATGGGCTCGTCCTCCTCAGAAGAAATTCAAGAAAGTTTAAGTTCCTCAGCTAGTGAAAAGCTCATATTCTTCATTGCGCAAGATGGATGGAGCTGAGGATAGTAATGACACTGCGGCGGGCCCTGCATCGACAAATGACCCCGACAATGTTGGCGCTCCTCCATCACCTTCAGGATGAAATTCTTCAAGGGGCGTTAGTCCTCACTTTTTCGTCCCTTTTGGTCTTCGATGAAAAAGGGGGAGAAAATTAGAGTTAGTCCTCAAGAGGGTCTCTATATTTGGGCTGTCTATTTTTGTTTAAATTACAACTCTCGCTCTTTTGAAGCTTTTGTTGGTTGAGTTGTAAACTTAAGTCTGATGGTGGTGTGACTATTTTGAACTGCTTTCCGCATGCTTATTTCCTCAAGTACCTTTATGCACGCATGTTGAATTTTGTTAGACACCATTTTCATCATGCATTTCATATTCTTTATATTGTATGTTAAATGTGTGTATGAATTACAAGATATAGGGGGAGTTGTCCATGTTTTTAACCTACCATGTGCATTTGCAGTCCAAAGAAATTTCCTCAAATATGCACATCTTCAGGGGGAGTTCTTCTATATCTTGCAATCAAATTCCTCAAACTCAGTATGTACACTTCATATTATTATCCCTGTTGAAAACTTAACCTATTTGTCCTCAATCACCAAAAAGGGGGAGATTTTAAGTGTATCTAGTGCCGCTTAGTGATTTTGGTGTATTGAAGACTTATAGGCTAAGGAACTAATGTGTTTGTGAGTGTACATAGGCTCTACAAGTCGATGAGGATTCGAAGATTACCGACCCCTAAAAATGTATGTCTTCAACTAAATACTTTGGTGAAGACTTTGGAGAAGACATTGGTATTCCCTGAAAACTTTGAAAATGAAGAAGTTGGTGTGACCTTGAAGATATGAACGAGGACTATGAAGCGTGAAGACTTTTGTTTTCATAGTTTCGTTTCCTTTCTTTGAGTCATAGGAAACACCGTATTATGAAAGGGGGCCGAGGTAATACTAAGGAAAATTACAAACTGATGCTCAACTCAAAAGCCTCAACCTATCCAATCCTTCGAGTGAAGCCTTTGGAAATCTCTTACGGTTCATTCAAGTTCTTTAGTGATAGAGATGATGTTCTTCTGGTCTCTAATGAAATTGATCTGACTTAGGAGTTAGGACTTTGCCAGTGTGAATTGCCTACAAGTGAGGAATATGATAAGCCTGATGACTTTCATAGTTCGAAATACCTACCATTTCTGTGCTTAGCACCAGCTGTCCCCAATGATCTTATCCACATAACGGTCATATTATTGGGGGCACTTATGTCTTATAATGCCAGGTTGCACCCTAGCTATAAATAGCCACCCCAAGACCCACTAGTTGGTTCGCTGCTCCGAGAGAGAACTGACACTTGTCATCCGAGAGCACCCCATCCTCCAAGGACTTTGAGACAAAATCATCAGTGAGGAAAACCTCAAATCCAAACCACCAAACCCAAAGTGATTGAGCATCACTAAAGAGATTGTTCCTGTGTGGAACCGATGCTTGTCACCTTTGAAGACTGTGTATCTTCCAGACGGTTAGGCGTCATGGTCTAGTGCATCCTGCAGTCAATTGGGGATCACGGAGTGACCTTGGTCTAGAACATCCAGTTGTCAATTGTGGATCATCGAGTGACCAGCTTGTGAGGGATTTGGATGTCTACCTAGAAGACTTACCACGATTGTTGGGCGAGGACTTTTTGACCTTAGCTCAAGGAGAATACGGTAAGGACTGTGTGTCCTCGGACTATGTGTCCTTTGGTTTAAATACCAGGCAGCTCCAAACCAGACGTAGGACTATCACAGCAGTTGGAACTGGGTCATCAAACCATTGTCTTCATCGAGCTACCTGGTTCTATTTCCTCAACCCTTTCATTTCCTCATATACTTATTGATGAAATTGATCATTACTGTTTGAAGAATTTGACTAAAGACTTTCTCAATTTCCTCACCTCAAATTCTTCAAGTTACCTTGTTCCTCACCTACCTATCCTGTATCACGATACTTGTAATATGTGCATGTTTTATTTCATCGTGATGACTATGTAGTTGCTATGTTTCTCATGCACTTGAGTACTTATTCCGCTGCTAGTTATTCAAGATATTTCAAGTTCCTCAAGTTGAAATTCCTCAGTGAAGAATTTATAAAAATCGCCTATTCACCCCCCCCCCTCTAGTCGGTATAACGCACTTTCACTTGCTCTAGGAATGCATTAAAATTTAGGGGAACTATTGCGCGAACCATTGATCTAAAACATAAATATGCAAAGGTTACTAAGACTATTGTTCAAGATAATCATTTTATTTAATCAAATTACTTAAAAACTCCCACTCAAATTGATGTCCCTTCGGTGGTCCGAGTGATACATGATCCAAATTCACCAACCCAAGTCCGATCATCACGTGAGATGAGGTGGTTTCAATGGTGAACATCTCTATGTTGATCATATCTACTATAAGACTCATGTTTGACCTTTCGGTCTCTTGTGTTCCGAGGTCATGTCTATACATGCTAGACTCGTCAAGTTTAACCTGAGTGTTCTACACATGCAACACTGGCTTGCACCCGTTGTATGTGAATGTGGAGTCTATCACACCCGATCACCACCTGGTGTCTCGAAACGGGGAAGTTTTGCATCGGTGCACACTGAGGGAGAACACAATTTTATCTTGAAATTTTCATGAGGGATCACCTTATAATGCTACTGTCGTCCTAAGCGAAACAAGGTGCATAAAAGGATTAACATCACATGCAAATCATAAGTAACATGATATGGCCATGAACTTGTGCTTTTGATCTCCATCTCCAAAGCACAGGCATGATCTCCATCGTCATCAGCACGACACCATGATCTCCATCAACATGTCGCCATGAGGTTGTCGCCCCAACTGTTGCTTCTAACACTATTGCTAACTCATAGCGATAAAATAAAGAAAAAACGGGAAAATAATTAAAGACAACTCTATGGCTCCTGTTGGTTGTTGTACTCATCTACATGCAAGTCGTGATATTCTATACAAAACATGATCATCCCATACATCACATATATCTCATCATGTAATTGGCCATATCACATCACAACATACCCTGCAAAAATAGTTAGACATCCTATAATTGTTGTTGAATATTTTACGTGGCTGCTACGGGTATCTAGCAAGAACGATTCTCACCTACGCAAAAACCACAACAGTGATACACAAAATTGCTATTCAACCTTCTCAAGGACCGACTTTGTCGAATCCGATCCAACTAGAGTAGGAGAGACAGACACCCGCCAGCAATCTTTATGCAACAAAGTCACATGTCAGCGGATGTAACCGGTCTCTAGTAAGCGTACGAGTAAGGTTGGTCCGGGCTGCTTCATTCCACAATACCGTTGAATCAAGAAAAGATCAAGGGAGGAAGCAATCTGAGCACCAACGCCCATAAACTCCTTTGTGTTCTACTCATGATCAAATCTACGCATATATATACCTAGCTCATGATGCCACTTTTGGGGAACGTTGCATGGGAAACAAAATATTTCCGACGCATGCGCCAGATCTATCCATGGTTATGAGAATCTATGCCAGGGAGAGTGGATCTAAATATCCTTGGAGATCGCTAAGCGGGAAGCATTAAGAAATGTGGTTGATGTAGTCGAACGTCTTCGCGGTCCAAATCGCTAGCGGTCCCGCGATCCAATCACGATCTAGTGTCGAACGGACGACACCTCCTCGTTCAGCACACGTACAACTCGATGACGATCTCCGCCTTCTTGATCCAACAAGAGGGATCAGATAGGTAGATGAGTTCTCTGGCAGCGCGACGGCACGGTGGCGGCGGTGGTGGAACTATTCCAGCAGGGCTTCGCCTAAGCATCGCCAAAACTATTTGGTGGAGGAACAAGAGAATAGAGAACTAGCACGTGGCTTAGCATTTTGGGGCTCTATTCCTCTATTATATACAGGAGGGAGGGGGAGGAGGCAACCCTGGGGTTTCCCCCTAGGGGCTTCGGCTGAAGTGGGAGAGGTAGAGGTTTCCACCAATCCTTCTCCAAGTAGGATTGCAATCCTACTTGGAAACCCTCTCCCCCTTTGGGGATTTTCCTTTCCCACCTTTCCTAGCTGCATGGGCCCTTAGGGGCTGGCTGGCCCAGACCACTAAGGGCTGGTGAGCCATTACTAAAGCCCATGTGACCTCTCGGCATGGGTGGCCCCACCCGATGGTCCCTCGGACCGACACTCTCGGTACACTACTGAAGTGCCCAAAACTTTTCCGATGACCAAAACGGGACTTCCTATATATCAATATTTACCTTTGAGACCATTCCGGAGCTCCTCGTGATATCCGGGATCTCATCCAGGACTCCGAGCAACCGTCGGGCACCACCATAGATAACTCAATACTACCAAAACATCACCGAACATTAATTGTGCAGACCATCACTACTAGGAGAAAGCCTATAGACATGATTTTAGCAGTAGCGCTAGATATAGGGAAAGCGCTATTGTTAGGTAGTAGTAGCGCTGGATACAAACCAGCGCTACAAGTAGAACCATATCAGCAGCGCTGGCAAGCTAACCAGCGCTACTGATAAGTGGTCCCGACGTCACCACCAGTGGCTACATGTAGTTGTAGTGGCTCTCCAAAACCAGCGCCACTTCTACAGTCATAGCAATAGTGCTTGTCTCTAGACCACCGCAACTACTATGGTCATACATTGTCCGCGGGTAGGCCCTGATTAGCAGCAGCGCTTTGGCTCGGACCAGCGCTACTACTATGATACGTAGCAGTAGCGGTTTTTTGTTCCAACGCTACTGCTACTCGACCCCCACCGTTGACTCCCACTCCCCATTCGATCACCACGTCTCCCTCCCTATCCGATCCCCTACCCTCTCATCACTCCTCTCCCCCTATCGTCGCCGCCGTCGTCATCGCCCCTCGACCGCCGCCGCCGCCATCACCGCGCCTCGGCCCTCACTCGCCGTCGTGCCCCCCCCCCCCTCGCCGTCATGGCCTCCTCCGCCATCACCCCATCCCTCTTTGTTGCACCATCCCTCACCGTTGCCCCTTCCTCACTGTCGTGGCCTCCCTCATCGTCGCCCCTCCCTCACCGCAACGCCCCTCCCTCCGTAGGTAGCCCCTACTCCCTCCTTCCTCCCTCTTCCCTCTCCCCTCACTCCCTTCACCCCCTCTCGCATCCGGCCATTTTGTAATATTATGGGGGGTAGGTTTATTAGGTTGATTCTAGGGTTAGGTTGATTAGGGGGGTTAGGTTGATTCTAGGGAAAGGTTGTTAGATTTATTCTAGGTTTAGGTTGATTAGGGGGGTTAGGTTGTTTCTACGGTTAGGTTGATTATATGGTTAGGTATGTTAGCTAAATTAGTTTAGAGCCAAATATGAATGTGCCAAGTATGAAAAACCATATTGCATTAGTTTAGAGCCAGATAATTTATCGGTATAATGTGTGTGTGACTTTCGGTCTGTCGTTGCTCCTTGTGTGACTTTCATGCTCCCTAACGTTGCTCCTTGTCGTTGCTCCTTGTGTGACTTTTCGTGGGGGGCGCCTCCTCATTCTTCTCGTATTAGTGATATATTCGTCGGTATAATGCGCAAGAAGATAAGAGGGGGCCGTCCATCACCGACGGTCAAACTATGAATGTGAGAGAGTGTCCACTAACATATATACACAATCGTATCAATGTGAGAGAGTGCGCACCAACACACCACAAGATATGAGAGTTATTTAAGTAAAGCCTCGACGGACCAAAAGTCACACATGCATTAGGATCCAAGCACGTGTCGTGACTTTTGAATCATGAACACAGGAAATGTCGTCGTCATCAGACGACGATAGGATCCAAGTGTGTGAACTTTGTGGTGAAGATAAGGGTCTTTGCGACCAGCCTGGGCTGCAAGATGGCAGGTTCTTCACCATGAAGCTTTATGAGCACTTTGATATTTCTATGGTACGCAACCATGGCAAGTGTTTTTTCGTAATTAAGCATGACTTTTGTTTCTTTGCTTCAACGTGTAATTTATATTTTATACAATTCGACTAGTTCATCCTCTATCATGCAAGACGGTATTTCTTGGAGAGGCTCGATTTCGAAGAGCACGAGAGTTTCGAGACGAGGACAGCCAACCTGAGGACTAAACATGGTCACACATTTCTGGTGAATGTAATGAATGCACTTAATAACAAAAAATTAGGGTGATCAAATTGGGAAGCTCTTTGCAAGGCATATGGATTTCTGGAGGATATGGAAATAACCTTCGAAGTTCACTGAAGATCATATTGAAGGTAACATCGACATTTGGGTGGATGTTGATATGCTTCCTGTTTTACCTCCATATGAGTTTCTCAACCATGCATATTTGTAAGGTAATTTGCATTCTATATTTAAAAATAGTTGGTGCTCATCCATACAAAATTTGTTAATTTATAATTTATAGCTTATTTCGTTTGTTCGAGTGAAGCACAAAACATAATTGACATGACACACTACACTTATGGATCACATCAAACTTGGGAGGACAAGGATGATATTATAAACTTTGTTATTGGTGTCCTAGTTGGTACGGAGATCTTTCCGTATAATTTGGGAAATGGCCGAATTATACATTGTACAGGACACTAGTGCATAGGTTGAGAGCGGATGACATTCGCCTAAATATCTTTTTAACAATTGCTAATAAAGTACACTATTATTGCGTAAATGGTATTGATTACATTGCTAACTAGGCTACTATTATGTTCTTGAACAGAACTATCAAATAAAGTTGTGCCTCCGTTGATGCAACCCGAAGGTAATATGACAATTAAAAGCTCTATGAGGCCCGAGTTCTCTTTTGCATGCTCGACTGAGCGCAAACCACCAACACGGCTCCAAATTGAAGCATGGGGACAAATAAAGAAGGATCACAAGCCACAAGTTGGAGACCGTTGGATCTCTTTGCTTCATGATGGAGACATAGGTGTTATTTTGTTTTATGTCATTTTACCTAGGAGGGAGGACTAGGTCCTATGAGAGAAAAGCTTAGTTAAATTGTATGATCAATTAGGATGATTACTATTATGATGTTTTCTTCTAATTCAACATTATCACTTGCATCCATGCACTTTAATCTAAATGTAGTTGTTGGAACAATAATTATTAATGTTGTCATGTGATGAAACTATTGTATAGAGCATGGACAAATACGTAGAGGGGAATGTAATCTTAGAAAGCATGAATATTAGCAGTAGCGCTGGTCTGCATCTAGTGGTAGCTCTAGTTTACCAGTAGCGTTGCTTCTCTTCCAGCGCTACTGCTAACCCAACTTACCAGTAGCGCCTGTTATCCAGCGCTACCGCTAGAACTTAGCAATAGAACCTTAGTAGTAGCGCGTCCACCAGCGCTGCTACTAAGGGTAATTAAAGCGCTACTACTAAGCTTTCTCCTACTAGTGCCTGTGGGTTCAAGAAGTATGTAGACATGACCGGGACACCTCTACAGTCAATAAACAATAGCAGGACCTAGATGCCCATATTGGTTCCTACATAGTTTACAAAGATCTTTATCGGTTGAACCTCTATGTCAAGGATTCAGTTAATCTCGTATGTTCTTCCCTTTGTTCTTCGGTATGTTACTTGCCTAAAATTTGATCGTCGGTATCTCTATACCTAGTTCAATCTCTTTATCGGCAAGTATCTTTACTCGTTCTGTAATACAAGATCTCGTGGCTAATAGTTTAGTCACTTTGCTTGCAAGGCTGGTTGCGATATTGTATTACCGAGTGGGCCCTGGGATACCTCTCCCTCACAGGGAGTAACAAATCATGATCTTGATCCAAGCCCACTCAACAGACACCTCCGGAGATACTTGTAGAGTATCTTTATAGTCACCCAGTTACGTGGCGACGTTTGATACACAAAGGTATTCCTCCAGTGTCAGTGAGTTGCATGATCTTATGGTCATAAGGACAGATACTTCAGATGTAGAAAACTGTAGCAAAAAACTGACACGGTCATATTCTACGTTCATAGTTGGATCTTTCCCATCACATCATTCTCCTAATGATGTGATCCCATTATCAAATGACATCTCATGTCTATGGCTGAATGTTTCAAGTGGCTTGACTTGGCACATGTTCACGCATGTAGTTGAATCAAAACCTACTTGCTAATCATGATAATATTCAATGTTTATTATTCAAAATGCATGTTCATGATTGTTTTCGCTCTCTAGCTGGCCACTTCTCAACCTATTTGCTAGACTTCACCTGTACTAAGCAGGAATACAGCTTGTGCATCAAAGAATCCTTAAACAAAAGTTATTCTAGATGATTCCACTATATCTACCTACATGCGGTATTACCCTTCAGTTCCAATTAAATTTCCATGTGCCACCTCTAAAATTTCCATTGAACATCTGTTTTTTGTGCTCGGACCGCTCATGGAGCGACAAGGGGTGGACAGTATCTTCCATGTTAAGCGGGTTATTCTCATGATGAGTATTTATTCACTCGTCCTTGCATAAGAGGGGCGGTAATAAGGATTCCTAGTCCAGAAATCAAAAATTGCATATAATTAAACAAAACTCCCCCAGGAATGTTTTACCCATGGATTCGGCTGGCCATGGAGTGTGTTTGTTGGTGGAGGGGGATGGGGAGTAAATATTTACTTTTGCCGCTTGGGAACCACTGCTAATGTGTTTAGCATGGAAGATATTGATAACTGTTGGTCATAACGCTGATAGGAAGGGTGTAACTCCCATATTATATTTATCTCTTACTTAAGCTTTGAGCTCTCGCACCTCTGCAAATCCCTACTTCCCTCTGCGAAGGGACTATCAATTTACTTTTATGTTGAGTCATCACTTTCTCAAATAAGCACCATATCAGAGAGCACTACTGTCATCCTCATGCATTGTGTATAGCTATTGTTGGATGCATCATGACTGGATATTTTATTCCATGAATTGCAATGTTTAGTCGCTGCTTGAACTTTGGAGGTGCTCTGAATTTATGATTTGCGGCCTCATAATGGGCTAGCGAGATACCATTGTCCTCATATTATATCATGATCGTCTTGACAAAGTGTTCGCATTTGAGATATTTTATTATTGCTCGCTAGTTTCTTATGTCATTGATATGAGTTAATATAATGTTTCTAAAAGCTATTGTTGACATGGTTAGTCATAATCTTTGCTAAAAACCAGGGTGCTACTTAACCATATGTATGTAAACAAGAACAAAAGAGTTTGTGAAAGTTTTTCTTTATCACTTTCAGTTTGTCAACTGAATTTTTTGAAGACAAGCAATGGGTTAAGCTTCGGGGAGTTGATATGTCTTCGTCGTATCTACTTTTCCTAGTGCTTTTGCTCTTCTTTTCGACTCCAAGTTGCATGATTTGAATGAAACTAACCCGGACTGACGCTGTTCTTAGCAAAACTACCATGGTGTTGTTTTTGTGTAGAAATAAAGGTTCTCGGAATTGCACGAAAGCTTTTGGAGATTTATTTCAGAATAAATAAAAAATATTGGAGCCAAGAACCCCCGGAGGGGGTACGCACAAGACACCAGAGCCCCCCCCCCCCCAAGCGCGCCCTCGTGGGTTGTGGTCACGTCGTGGACCACCTGACCCCAATTCCGGCACTATAAATTCCTAGTTTTGGAGGAATACAATCAGAGAGGAAGTTTTATCACGTTTCACAAGATGGAGCCACCGCCACCTCCTGTTCTTCATCGGGAGACCAGATCCGAAGCCCGTTTGGGGCTTCGGAGAGGGGAATCTTCGTTCTTCATCATCATCAACTCTCCTTCATAGCTAATTTCATGATGCTTCCCACTGGGAGTGAGTAATTCCTTTGTAGGCTCGCTGGTCTGTGAGGAGTTGGATCAGACTAATCATGTAACCAATTTAGTTTTGTTAGGTCTTGATCCCCAGTATCCATTGTGTTCTGAGATTGATGTTTCTATGACTTTGCCATGCTTAATGCTTGTCACTACGGCCCAAGTGTCATGATTTTAGATCTGAACCGTTTATGTTATCATCATTATATATATGTTCTTGATCCGATCTTGCTAGTCATATGCACCTATTACGTGTTATGATCCATAACCCCCAAAGTTACTATAGTTGGGATACTTTCCGATGATAACCATAGTTTGAGGAGTTCATGTATTCACCATGTGTTTATTCTTTGTTCTGGTTCTCTATTAAAAGGAGGCCTTAATATCCCTTAGTTCCTTATGGACCCCACTGCCACGGGAGGGTAGGACAAAAGATGGCATGCAAGTTCTTTTCCATAAGCGCGTATGACTATTTACGGAATACATGCCTACATTATATTTATGAACTGGAGCTAGTTCTGTCACGCCCTAGGTTATGACTGTTATACGATGTTATCCTCCAACGAATTCACCGATCCAGTGCCTATGAGTTTTCCACTTATTGTTCTTGCTAAGTTACTATTGTTGTTGTCATTGTAAAACTTGCTACCAAACCATTGCTATCACCGTTACCGTTACTATTAATGTTACTACTACTACCAAAACTATCATATTACTGGGCTACTGATCACTTTGCGGCAGATATTTAATCTCCAGGTGTGGTTGAATTGACAACTCAACTGCTAATACCTGTAAATATTCTTTGGCACCCCTTGTGTCGAATCTATAAATTTGGGTTGAATACTCTACCCTCGAAAACTGTTGTGATCCCCTATACTTGTGGGTTATCAGAGTCTGTGGGATGTAGTCCTCGGTGTTGTCATTGTTGCGACCACGGTCTCGGCCACGAGAACCGCCCGAGGGGAACAAGTCTGGGGGACGTAGTCGAGGTCTGTGGTTGGTGGTATTAACCATCAATATCTGTGAAGCTTCTCCGCTGCTCTTGAACTCCGACTCGTCGAACAACTCATCTTCTGAAGAGGGGAACAAGTCGATGGTGGGCTCATCAGAGTCAAGCACGGCCACTTGACTGAACATGGACTGGCATGCCACGGCATGCTCGATCCACCACCGCATCCATGAGTGTCCGCCACTTGCGACGGCCTCTAGAGGAGCGGGCGGGCGAGGAGCTATAGGGCTCCAACGGCTGTCGAAGCAGGACTCCATGTGCTGTCGCACTAAAGTGCATCGCCCCCCGAGGGGGGAATGTGTTTGGGTCCAGCGGAGCCTCCTGCAACCATGGTGAACCGTCAGCGGTGTAGTGAAGGCTACCAAAGAGGATCTGACCGCCGAGTGCCAACATATTGGCTGGGAAAATTGGAATTCCACCTGCACTGGAATTTTCTAAGCATGATGCCCCACGGTGGGAGCATAAAATATTCTTTTGTTCATTGATATATGGGGTCACCAAGGTCAAACATTGTAGAACTGAGTAGTGTGCTTGAGTGAAAGAATGCATGTCCCTACACATTATTATTTTCTTCCCTAGCATGCCTTTTCCACTCAATCTTCCCTCATGATGCGATTGAGGAACACCAATCGGCTTATGATCAGGAATAAAGTCAACACAAAACTCAATGACATCCTCTGTTCCATAGCCCTTGGAGATGTTTCCTTCTTACCTAGCATGGTTATGAACATATTTTTTTAAGACTCCCATGAACCTCTCAAAGGGGAACATATTGTGTAGAAATACATGACCCAAAATGATAATCTCTTGGACTAGGTGAACAAGGACGTGCGTTATAATATTGAACAAGGATGGTGGGAACACCAATTTGAAACTGAAAAGACATTGGACCAAATCATTCTGTAACCTTGATAGGATTTCTGGATAGATTACCTTCTGATAAATGGCATTGATGAATGCACATAGCTTCACAATGGCTAATCGAACATTTTCTAGTAGAAGCCCCCTCAATGCAACCGGAAGCAATTGTGCCATAATCATGTGGCAGACATGAGAGTTTAGCTTTTGGAATTTTTTTTCTCTGTCATATTTATTATTCCCTTTATATTTGACGAGAAGCCAGACGAGACCTTGATACTGCTCGAGCATTCAAAATATTTCCTTCTCTGCTTTGGTAAGAACATAGCTGGTAGGACTCTGATACTACTTTAGATACATGTCGTCTTTTTCGTTCATATGTTGCTGGTCCTGCCGTGCCTCCGGTGTATCTTTTGTATTCCCATACACGCCTAGGAAGACTAGCAGGTGCACGCAAAGATTCTTCGTCACGTGCATCACATCAATTGTAGAGAGGACCTCTAGGACTTCCCAATAGGGTAGCTCCCAAAATATTGATTTCTTCTTCCACATGGGTGTGTGTTCATTAGCGTCATTCAGAACAGATTGACCGCCAGGGCCCTTTCCAAAGATTACTTAAATCCTTGACCATATAAAATATATCAAACCTAGTACGGTGCTCGGGCTTCTTCCTGTGATCGGCCTCACCTTTGAAATGCTTGCCTTTCTTTCTTAAGAGATGCCTGATTGAAAGAAATCGACGATGTCCCGGGTACACATTCTTCTTACATTTATCCAAATATATACTTTTAGTCTCATCTAAACAGTGCTTGCATGCTTGTATCCCTTCTTTTCGGTCCTGAAATGTTACTAAGAGTAGGCCAATCATTGATAGTAACAAAACACCAATGCTCGTAGGTCAAATTCCTCATGATTGTGCTCATTCCACACACATACACAATTTTTTATCCCACTACTGTAAAATTTCTTCAACTAATTGCCTGAGGTACACATCAATGTCATTGCCGGGTTGCTTAGGGCCTTGTATGAGCACTGGCATCACAATGAAGTTTCGCTTCATGCATAACCAAGGAGGAAGGTTGTAGATACATAGAGTCAAGGGCCAGGTGCTATGAATGCAGCTCTGCTCCCCAAAAGGATTCATGCCATCTGTACTTAGAGCAAACCATAAGTTTCTTGTGTCATCTGCAAAGTCCATGAACTCTCTCTTGATTTTTCTCTACTGTGAACCATCAGCGGGTACTCTCAACATTGCGTCTTTCTTTCATTCTTCTTTGTGCCATCACAACAACTCGGCATGCTCTTTGTTTTGGAAAAAACATTTCAACTGTGGTATTATAGGAGCATATCACATCATCTTGGCAGGAACCCTCTTCCTAAGCGCCCGACCTCTACATCACCAGGGTCATCACGGCTGGTCTTATAGCGCAATGCACCGCATACGGGGTAAGCATTCAAATTCTTGTACTCCTCACCACGGTAGAGTATGTAGTCATTAGGGCATGCATGTATCTTCTACACCTCTAATCCTAGAGGCAAGACAACCTTCTTTGCTTCGTACGTATTGTCGGGCAATTTTTTATCCTTTGGAAACTTCTTCTTCATTTTATTCAGTAACTTGTCAAATCCATTGTCAGATAAACAATTATCTTCCTTTGATTGCAGCAATTCCAATGTGGTACCGAGATTTGTGTTGTCATCTTTGTAATTTGGATACAACAATTTTTTGTGATCCTCTAACATGCGCTCCAACTTGAACTTTTCATTTTCACTTTCGTATTCTCTCTGTGCATCAACAATGACCGGCGAAGATCATCAGCAGGCACATCTGGTGTCTCTTGGTCTTCAGCTTCCCCCGTTGCAGTTTCACCGTATTCACAGAACATAGGATAGTTGTCATCATCCTCTTTTTCTTCATTGTCTTCGATCATAACCCCTCTTTCTCCGTTCTTGGTCCAACAAATATTGTTGGGCATGAAACCGGACCGACGCAGGTGGGTGTGAAGGATTTTCAAGGAAGATCAATCTTTCTTATTCTCACAATCAACACATGGACAACACATAAAACCATTCAGACTGTTTGCCTAAGCCACCTCGATAAAATTATGCAGGCCCGTAATGTACTAGGCAGTGCGTCGGTCACCATACATTCATTGTCGGTTCATCTGCATTACATAGTTAAGTATATCAAAAACATTACAGAACATCATGAATAGAGAAATGACCAAATTAATACCAAGTTCATCACATTAAAACCAATTACAATAGTTATTAAATGTTATTACAAAAAAAATACATAAAGTTCATACTTGGTTCTCATAAAACAACATACAACTATCTAGAGCATCTAAAACAGACATTGAAACTAACATACTGCTATGTAAAACATTAAATACAACAACAAATGCGATCAAAATCACAACTAAGGCAATAATTGATCCAACAACATAATGATATCAAGCCTCTTTATTAATGATATATTTTCTAATATTTCTAATCTTGAAGGGCATTGCATCCATCTGGATCTTGTGTAGAACGACGACATCGGCAACATGCAACTCCAATTTCATCTTCTATTCTTTAATTCTTTTTAATTTTTCTTTCAAATAATTATTTTATTTTTCAACTAAATTTAACCTCATAACAAGAGGGGCGGTTAGAATTTCCGGTTCACATACCTCCTACATAATAATATCCATGTCAAGTTGGTCGGCATAATTGCCATAAACACTAAATGAAACTAATAGTTATAAAAGATAATATACCACATCCGAATCATAGACCGGACAAGAACCGACGGAAGCGGATATCAAAATCATGGCACTATATAACACAAGTAAGAAAATTATACAGGTAACTATCTAAATCATACAAGTAAGATTTTTTTTACAGAAAAAATATAAGAACAAGAGGCTCACCACGGTGGTGCCGGCGACGAGATCGGTGTAGGCGATCGACGGTGGTGAGGATAGGAATGGTCACGGGACGGCCCCCTAAACCACACCTACACATATGCAAACTAAGAATTTAATTTGAGCACACACTAACACACACACACATACACTAATACTATACCACTAAGACACACCCTAGCACACACTAACACATACTAGCTAATAGTAACACTAGTTAACACACTAACTCACTAATAGTATCACGAACCACAAATTTGAGATACCTAATTAATAGTATCACACCTACACATGTGCAAACTAAGAAGTTAATTTAAGCTCAAATTGCATCTTAATCAAATACACTCCTCCACTAAAACCCACAAATCACTCTACTTCTAGAGCATAAATGAGTTAAATTAGGAATGAGAGATGAAAGGATGAAGTTGCTAACCATTTAGAACACTTGGATAGTTGGTGCACCGTCCAATCTAGACAAATCTCGGAAAAATGGAGCTTGGAGGTCGAGCTTGGAGCAAGAACAGAGGAGAAGAATGGATTGTGTGGCTCGGGCATGATGACATATATGCAGGAAACCTTTAGTCCCGATTAGTCCTGGTTAGAGTACATCGACACATGCATTGTATCAGTGACAGATGAAAGGATAAAGTTGCTAACCTCGATCGAGGAGGAAAGAAAGAGGAGAAATCTTAAGTGTGGCTCGGGCACCTCATATTATGTTTGCTTTGTGTGAACTCAAATGACATCATGATCTAAGCATTTCGTCGAGCACCTCTTGTGCATTGGAAGGAAAAAACAAAGTAATACACACATCACACCTTTTATGAAGAAAAAACAAAAAAGAGGATGATATATATATATATATATATATATATATATATATATGTATGTATGTATATGTATGTATGTATGTATGTATATGTATGTATATGTATGTATGTATGTATGTATGTATATGTATGTATATGTATATGCAAAAAAATTAGTCTCGGTTGGGGTCTAAAACCGAGACTCAAGACAATCCTTCAGTCCCGGTTTTAAACCCCAAACAGGACTAACGCGTATCACGCCTGCCGCAACCTCTTTAGCCCTGTTGGTGTGTGTAACCGGGACTAAAGGTCTCATTCGAATCGGAACTGATGTCTCACGAGCCTTGTCCAGCTTTCTAACCGCTCAAACCGAGACTAATACTCAGATTAGTTCCGGTTTATAACGCGAGCGGGACTATTATTCTGATTTGGCTAGGGACGAAAGCTTTATTTTCTTATGACGCCAAAACGAGCGACCACCGCCGTGTCGATGCGGGACACACGGTTTTCCAACCGTCTTGAAGCACACAAGCTCTGTGTTTCGCTGCCTCTATAAATACAGCCGCGATGAGTACCCTCTCTCGTATCCAACAGCTGCCTAGCTACTACTTACCTGGTGATTGTGTGGGGGTAGCAGGAGTACACACCGTACTGGTGCCTGTCCATGCCTTTCTAGGCACCAGCTGCTAGCAACATCCCCAGATACGGCGTGCCAAGCCGAAAGTAAGTCGGGAGAGAGATGCCGATCGAGACAACAGATAACGTGCCGGCGGGCGACCTTCCCGGCGCCGGCCGGACAGTCTGCGTCACCGGCGCCGGCGGCTTCATTGCCTCGTGGCTCGTCAAGCGACTCCTCCAGAAGGGCTACACCGTGCGAGGCACCGTTCGCAACCCTGGTACCTGTGTGATATAACATGTTCCATCAGTACGTGAGTTCGTCTTGCAAGACAATAGTATTAATTCGATCCCTTGCATGACTTTTGTCAGTTGATCCGAAAAATGATCACCTGAGTGCCTTGGACGGCGCGGCCGACCGCCTCGTCCTGCTCCGCGCCGACCTTATGGAGCCAGAAACCCTCGTCGAGGCGTTCACCGGCTGCGAGGGGATCTTCCACGCCGCTTCCCCCGTCACCGACGACCCTGTACGTACCATTGATGGCACACGATCGGTCCAACAATTAACATTCCGACCCTGGTCGGTGGTTGCGTTGCTAATTTGCGTGGAAACTAAACTCCCGATCGATGGCTACCAGGAGAAGATGATCGAGCCGGCGATCCGGGGGACCAAGTACGTGATCACTACAGCAGCGGATATGGGCATTAAGCGTGTCGTGTTCACGTCGACCATCGGCACGGTATACATGAACCCCCACAGGGACCCCAGCAAGCCCGTCGATGACAACTGCTGGAGCGACCTTGAGTATTGCAGAAGGACAGCGGTACGCAGCAATAATTGTTTGTTTTGTTCATATTGGTACACAAACGTCAAATTATAAAAATCGGTACTCTATATAATCCATACTAGAAGGGTTGAGCACCATTTGGTGCGCCGCTGGTGTTGTTAGGTTTCTTAGAAAGAAATATTCACTCTGTTTCATAATATAAAGTATATTATTTTTAAACAGTCAAATATTTTAAGTTTGATCTAATTTTTAGAGAAATATATCAAAATTCATAATATCAAATCTGATTCATCATGAAATGAATTTTCATAATTTGTTTGTTTAATATTTTGGATCTTCATATTTTTTGCTCTGGACATGGCTAAAGTTAATAAAATATTGACTTTTACAAAAACTAATACCCATTATATTTTCGAACTTATGGAATACTTAGTTTGATAGGTAGGAGAGATGATGGAGCGTGTTCCAGTTTTAATTATAATGCAGTGATATGATGAGCCTTTTGTTGTGTGGTTTTGTTTTATCCACTAACCAACATATATTTAGTGCGGGATTGATATATTTCTATATACTGTTTGATGTTGGTTGATTTAGAAAATCGTTGGCCTGATCAAAATTGTAATCCAAATCCAAAATTGGATGCCCAATTGGATGAAAAAAGCATAAAATGAGAACATACGAAATTCAAAAAATTGACTCGGAGAGCCCACTAAGAAATTGTTATCCCGGTCAAAATCTGGTTGATTGAATTCTAAATTAAAGACCTTAATTAATTATGAGGCCTTAAAATTAGGGAGCGTATTGGATAGTATAAAAGAATTGAACGAGATAACTTTGAAAAATACTTGACCCGATAAAAATCGGGCGACCTATTCCCAATTGAAGACCTAAATTGAATGTGCCCATTCAATTCTTATCCTCTTTAAAACTAGGGAGCTTGATGTTATAGGATATGAATTGAATGGGAGAGCTTGAAAATTATTGACCTGATCAAAATCGGATGATCTCATTCTAAATTTGAGAAATTGTTGACCCGATCAAAATCTAAAGTGCCAATTCTAAATTGAATACCTCAAATAATTTTGAGGCCTTAAAATTTGGAAGCATAGTTTATAGTATAAAAGAATTGAACAACTGCTTTGAGAAATTATTGACCTGATCAAAATGGGGTTACTCAGAATACGTTAATTGAACGTGGGCTCTTTGAAGTAAGGAAGCTTAGTATTATCGAGAATTATTTGTCGTTGTTTTAATACAGCTTTATATGAGGGAATACTATCCTTTGAAACTCGGAAACCATCTGGGCAATATATGTTTACTGCCAATGATTTGCTAGAACTTACCCTCAATTTAATTTTTGATGCTACAAAATGTCGAGCTTCACCAAACGTGTGGATGCAAACGTAGAATTCGAAGAAAGGGTGAAGTTGATTTCTTACCTACTTGGGCGTATATATGAGGTCTTGTTCCTTTGCGTCGAGAACTGCACCAGCAAGACCATTTTAGTTTGCGGCAATTTTTCACCACTCCAAATAGCTTTTCCTCCACCTACCGCCGCACATAGACCCTGTTTATTTCCGCTTTGGGAGCAGTTTTTGATTGGAAAAAGCTGAAGCTGAAACAAACAACTATTTTAGAACAATTGTGGAACCACAACCCAAAACTATTTCAGGCTATTTTCAGTGTAACAGTCCAAAGCACGTCTCGGGGTACTTCACTGTCAAAGCTGTTTCCCTGGCCCCTCTGCTTTTGGCGTTTGGTCGTAATTATGTCATAAATGTTGCCGCAGGCACGACCTATCTCTCCCTTGCTCCCCCCCCCCCCCCCCCCCCGAAACATAGTGTTTTCACCAGCCCACAGTCGTTTCCACAACTACGTTGCCAAACAGCTAACCTTCACTGCAGTTGTTTCCTCAGCACAACAGTTTTGCCAGCACAATAAGTTCACAGTTGAATCTGTCAAAACTGAAGCCCAAAAAAACACAGCCATATACTCGGCTGGAATCCTATCTTTGTTGTTTTGGTTGTTGAGACTAAAGCCGTCTAGGATAAAATATCCCAAATGATAAGGCCGACAGGTGTGGCATGTCGCATTTCGTTCACAAGCATCGATCTTTGGATTTTGTTTTGTCCGAATCTTAGTAACGTTTCATAAATTTTATGTGCCATGTAGGTATTATCGTGTGTGTGGGTTGGGGAGTTCGCCCACACGGCTCGCAGCGCGCGGTTGCCAAGTGCGCCTTGTGGACGAACTAATTTCCACCCACACAATCAACACCTAGTCCGCACGCGTTCGGATGAACTGCACTTCGCTCACACAACGCTCGTACATTGCTAGATGTAAACTATAGTTGTGCATACGTGATAACTAGGTAAACACACATGACAACTATGCTTCGTTACTATATGGGCACTGCAGTTGCCCGTACGTGGCAAGTAGTTAAATACACATGAGAACTACGATTAACCATATATGACAACTATGGTTGGACCACACATGAAAACTAGTTAATCACATATGGCAACTATGATTAACCATATATGACAACTATGGTTGAAGCACACGTGGCAGCTAGTTAATCACACATAACAATTGATCACATAGGGCAAGTAGTTAATCACACATGACAACTATGGTTTGATTACACGCGACAACTATCATTAATTAGACATGGCAACTATAGTTTATCAAAACAGAGAAGTTGTCATGCTTTTACAACTACATTCGTCATTCCGGGTAACTAAAATTGTCATCCCCGGAACAACTAACATAGCTGCGCCAGGGTGTGTGAACAAATTTGTTTCGTGTCAGACTCGTAGGGTGGGTGATGAGTAGTAGTTGTTGGGCATGTGTCACGAAGTAGCTAATATTTGCCCACACATGACTGTATGAGCTACCTTCTGATTATGCCACATAGGATTTTTCGACGGATGTCTATATGTCATACGTGTGATGAATATTGGGATCCTAAAATATATGTGGCTAGCTCGGCATTTGGGAACACGGTCGGTCATCCACTTTTTGAATGGAAGTTCATTTTTTTCCGAAACGGAAGTATAAATGTGGAAGTTTATCATTTCGTTGAAGAAAGATGAGAAGAATCATCATGTCTTTTCAAGGTGTAAACGCGTCATATATTGCGTGCTTGACTGATCACATGTCTCGCGCGTGCAGAACTGGTACTGCTACGCGAAGACGGTGGCCGAACAGGACGCGCTGGAGACCGCGCGGCAGCGTGGCATCGATCTGGTCGTAGTGAACCCGGTGCTGGTGCTGGGCCCGCTGCTGCAGCCGACGGTGAACGCGAGCACGGAGCACGTGATGAAGTACCTGACGGGGTCGGCTAAGACGTACGTGAACGCGGCGCAGGCGTACGTGCACGTTAAGGACGTGGCCGAGGCGCATGTCCGCGTCTACGAGGCCCCCGACGCGCACGGCCGCTACATCTGTGCCGAGGGCACCACGCTCCACCGCGGCGAGCTCTGCCGCGTCCTCGCCAAGCTCTTCCCAGAGTATCCCGTACCCACCAAGTACGTCGTCGCAGATTGCAAACATCCCGCTGTTTCTACGAACCATATTTTTTGTTATTCTGGTCATTAACATGCGTGCTGGTGTGTATATATATAGGTGCAGGGACGAGGTAAACCCACCGGTGAAAGGGTATAAATTCACGAACGACAGACTCAAGGACCTGGGGATGGAGTTCGTGCCGGTCCTGCAGAGTATATACGAGACGGTGAAGAGCCTCCAGGCGAAAGGGATGCTGCCGGTGGTACCGCCAAGCGACGACGTCCGAGACAACATGCATCAGCAGCTGATCATGAAGCCCGCCGAGTTGCTACGATACTCCCGCCATCTCAAAATAACTGTCTCAATCTTAGTATAACTTTGTATTAGAACTAGCAGTTATTAAAAAAAGAAATTAATTATATTTTATATAGTTTTCCCAATTGTACGGGACATGTTTGTCCATTCGGTCATAAAAAAGTGTACACGTATGCGCTTTTACTTGGTGCATGCATGGGTGCGTGTGTGCCGGCGTGATCATATGTATCGATCAGTGCTATATGACGCGTAAAACAATGTTATATATGCATTAGTGTATTATAATAGACGGACTACAATATAACCAGCGAAGGTGCATATTTGTATTATATAGATTTGTACACATCATTAAAGAGCAACAAGTTGCACCTAGAGTTAAATGCACAGAATAGCCACTTTCGTGTCATCACTAGAGGGAAACCATCACTTTACGATTCGTGACAGTATACACTGAACCAAAAATCTGGCATTGACAAAAATACGAAGAAAAGATTGAGCTCGTCTTGACGTGGCCAAAAGGCCGCTTGGAAGTGGTGGATGACGTAATCAGTCCGAAGATGCTCAAAAAGGAAACAGTGGCCGATCCTCTGACTCGCTCTCGCTCCCTCACTCTCACGCTCGCACCCGTCTGCGCCACCATCACTCAATGTCGCCGCCATCATCGCCGCCAATAGCTTCTTGGAGAGATGTGGAGGCCAACGGCTAAGAGGAGGAGTTGACCTACACTGGCATGGACCTGTATGTGTGGTTATGTATTCTACATTGGTTTCGAGTAGGGTTAGGATTTGGATATGACGATTTGGAGTGTCTGGCGTTTTTGATCCTCCCCTCTCTCCATATCCTTTGTGCCTAATGTATCTTGTTAATGCAGGAAAATATGTTATATAACTATTGATGCTTTCTTCTATGGCGCAGTGACTGATCCACATATGAAATGCAAGCTTCATTAGTTCAAGGCAAGAAATGTGTTGCTTTCAATGGCATGAACACATGTATATGATTTTATGGCTGTGCTAAGATGGTAATATTTTGTGTTCTTATTGTTTACTGAATCTCTGCGATTGAAGCATACTCTGGTATTAAGTAGTTTACTGAATTCATTTTAATTTAATGTGGTTGTAATTGTAGTGAACTGGATTCTATTATAAACGAAGTCACTAGTGTTAACTTAATTTTGTAATGTTAACTGAAGTTTCTAGTGTTAACTGAATTTAGTAATGTTAACTGAATTTGCTAGTGTTAACTGAGTTACTAGTGTTAACTGAATTTGGTAGTATTAAATGAATTTGCTAATGTTAACTGGATTTGGTACTGTTAGCTCAATTTAATAGTGCTAACGGAACTTTCTAGTGTTAACTAATATGCTACTATTAACTGTAGACGCAATCACTCCAGAGTTAATACCCCTGCAAACAATGTACAATTGTACATATTTGCAGGGGTATTAACTGTGGAGTGATTGAGACCGTTGATGGTCCCAGGCTTGTCATACTTGAGAGGTGCCTAACAAAACTGTGGGAGATGTTTCATGAGTAGAACTATAGAAGGATTATGGATAGACATGCTTATGACAAGAAAATAGCCAAACTAGAGAAGCAAAACAAGTTCCTATGCAAACAATACAATGATATTGTTCAAGAACTTGGCCAACTTTTTGATTGGCAAGATGGATAACATATGCAAGATGAGAATGCGACAAAGCATGCTGAAGATGTGAAGAAAAAGCTTGGAGAGTTATAGGAGCAGTGTAAGATGGAGCTGAAGATGGAGAAGCGATGAGGCTGACCAAGGAGCATAGGTGCGTCCTGACTTCTCGGGTAGATATCATCAGGAGCACTAGGAAAGTCATAAGGAGGTCAAGGAGGACAAAGATGCTCCTCTAGAGGATAAAAAGAACCTAGTGAGTGTGATTGCTGAATGGCTTAAAGGTGGGCATGGTAGCATGGAGAAGCTTCAGAAGATCAAGTTGATCCTATAGGAGTGAGGTGATAGCTTGGACACTATGTATATATTAGGCCAATATATATAACAAGCCATGGAACACTAAGAAATTAATGATGATCCTGGTATATTTTGAAGATCTATTAATCTTAGATTGTAATGCCTAGTGCAAACAATGTGGCCAACTGTTGGGCTAGCTAGCAAGAAATCATATGGGTCTTTGATGCATGTTACCTCTATTATGAACCACTTGTATGAGTTGTACTTATTATGCGCACTTCCTCAAGATTATGCAGTCAGTTATACTCCAGGTGCTTGTTATGGGTCTTTATTGTGGTGTTTGTTTCAATTTCTATATCACAAGTCCAATGCTACTTCTATGTTCATGTTATCTATTCTGGTTGTCATCCATCTTGGTAACAACATTACAAATAAGTGGACTACAATCATAGTCCACACCAACAATTTAGATAGATAGCATAGTGCATACAACAATGTATAGAACCCAAACTAAATCTCATAGATAGTTCATACTATTGCAAAACCAGCAATATAGATAGGTATCATAGTGCTTACAACAATTCAAACAGAATAAATAGGTATCAAAGTGCTTAAAACAACGGAAATAAAAGTAGATAGATAGGTAGCATACTGCATACAACAACACTAGAGTAGACTATGTCTCAACCACTGAGCTCAATGCCATAATCTTATTCTTGCACTCATGAATTTCTCCAACTTTAGTCAGTGCGGAAATCGCTATCCCTAGCTTCTTCTTATGCATCTTCAACTCATCCCTCTCATGCAACACCTCAATCTTGTCATTCATTAGTTGTTTCATATCTTTATTTTGGTCTTGCAGTCCAGTCTTCAACATGTTCACATCCTTCCTGAGTCCATTGATATCCCTATATCATTCTTCAGCTCATGCAACAAAATCCTCATGTTCATGATTAGTTCTCCTTGAGATTTATGAATGATCCAGTTGCTTCTCCAAGCCTTAATTATACTCTGACATTATTTTCATATAATTTTCTTGACATGCCTTTTGCACTTGTTGGTTTTGCATTTTGTTAACATTGGAAATAAGGTTCTTATACTATTGGTTATCATTCTTGACCTGTTCTTCAACCTCAAGAACTACTTGTGCATGATTAGCTCCTTCCTTAGTTCTAGCAACACAAAAAATTTAATATCTTTCCCCAAAGCTTCTAAAGAGCTTTTTAGTAGCTTCGGGGTAATCCATATCAATGCATTTAGCAAATCCACAATGGCCAATCGGCAATAAAAATAAGTTAGTTAACCATAAGCAGCTACATATGGTACACCAAGGAACCATAACCATAAGATCCTCCTAATTCGTAAACTTTCAAAGAAACATGGTACTTAAGCTTTAGAGGAACAAAGAAGTTAAGCCACGAAGAAACACGACATTTAAGCTTTAGACAAACACAACAACTAAGTGCTACCTCTTGAGCTTACGTTGGTTTTCCCTTGAAGAGGAAAGGGTGATGCAGCAAAGTAAATAAGTATTTCCCTCAGTTGATGAGAACCAAGGTATCAATCCAGTAGGATGAACAAGCAAGTCATCAGTAGATGCACCTACACAAACAATCAAACTCTCGCACCCAACGCAATAAAGGGGTTGTCAATCCCTTCACGGTTATTTGCAAGGATTAGATCTGATAGAGATAGAGTAAACGATTGGGGAAAGTAAAATATAAATAAATTGTAGAAAGGTATTTTTGGTCTTTTTGGTTTATAGATCTGAAAACATATTATGGAAAGTAGACCCGGGGGCCATAGGTTTCACCAAAGGCTTCTCTCTTGAAGGAAAATATCACGGTGGGTAAACAAATTACAGTCAAGCAATTGATAGAAAAGCGAATAATCATGTAGATATCCAAGGAAATGATCATGCATATAGGCATCACGTCTGTGTCAAGTAGACCGAAACAATTTTGCATCTACTACTATTACTCCACACATCGACCAACTCCTATCTGCATCTAGAGTATTAAGTTCATGAAGAACAGAGTAACGAATTAGGTAAGATGACATGATGTAGAGGGATAAACTCAAGCAATATGATGAAAACCCCATCTTGGTACCCTTGATGGCAACAATACAATACGTGCCTCGCTACCCCTGCTTTGTCATTGGGTGAGGACACCGCAAGATTGAATCCAGAACTAAGCACTTCTCCCATTGCAAGAATTACCAATATAGTTGGTCAAATCAAACCAATAACTCGAAGAGACTTGCAAAGATACGAAATCATACATATAAGAATTCAGAAAAGACTCAAATAATATTCATGGATAATCTGAACATAAATCCACAATTCATCGGATCTTGACTAACACACCGCAAAAGAGTATTACATCGGATAGACCTCCATCAAGATCATGAAGACCATGGTATTGAAGATTAAAGAGAGAGAAGAAGCCATCTAGCTACTAGCTATGGACCCGTAGGTCTGTGGTGGACTACTCACGCATCATCGGGGGGGGGGGGGGCAATGGAGTTGATGTAGATGCCCTCCATGATCGGATTCCCCTCCGGCAGATTACTGGAAAAGGCTCCAAGATTGGATCTCTAGGGAATGGAGGCTTCTGTCGGCAGAAAAGTATTTGCGTGGCTATTTTTAGTGTTGGGGGAACATTTGGCTATTTATAGGACGAAGAATAGGGTTAGGAGACTTGCCAAGAGACAGCAAGCCTAGCAGGCGCGGCCAGGGGGGTGGCCGCACCTAGAGGGCTTGTGACCTCCTGGTAGGTGCCCTGGCATGCACTCCAAGTCTGGTAGATCTCTTTCCTTCCAAAAAAATCATTTCAAAGATTCTGTTCCGTTTGGACTCCGTTTAATATTCCATATCTGCAAAACTCAAAAACAAGGAAAAACTAAAACTGGCACTAGGCTCTAGATTAATAGGTTAGTCCCAAAAATTATATAAAATAGCATATTAATGCAAATAAAACATCCAGAACAGATAATATAATAGCATGATATCATCAAAAATTATGACTCTATATGGAATATGAAAGTGGTGGTGCATGTCATGATAGAAGGAAGCGGTGGAGGTTGCATGGCAATATATCTCGGAATGGCTATGAAAATGCCATAATATGTAGATATGGTGGCTGTTTTGTGAAAAAATATATGGTGGCTGTTTGGAGGAAAGATAGATGGTGGCTGTTTTGAGGAAGGTATATGGTGGCTATTTTGAGGAAGGTGTATTTGTTGTACTGGCGAAAGTTGCGCGGTACTAGAGAGGCTAGCAAAGGTGAAAGGGTGAGAGTGCGTATAATCTATGGACTCAACATTAGTCATAAAGAACTCACATACTTGCAACAGTCTATTAGTTATCGAAGCAAAGTATTAGATGCATGCTCCTATGGGAGAGGTTGATAGGAGTTAACCATCGCGCGCTTCCGACCCTCACACAAAGGTCAACCACATATAAAGAAATCATGCTCCGACCTACTTACATAACGGTTCGCCATACGTGCATGCTACTGGAATCACAAACCTTTACAGAAATATTTTTACCAAATCACAATTACTTTCTAACATTACTCTTAACATTACCTGTTTTATATCTCAAAACTTTATGCAAGGAATCAAACTTCTCAAAAATAGTCAATGCACTTAATATGGAAGTTTTTATTATATCCCTCTTGGATGCCTATCATATTAGGACTAAATTCATAACCTAGACCAATTACCATGTTGTTTAAAGACTCTCAAAATAATATAACTTACGTATAAGAGTTCAATTATTTCTATAAAACGCAAATACCATCGTGCTCTAAAAATTATAAGTGAAGCACATAGAGCAAAATTGCATATCTCAAAAGATATAAGTGAAGCACATAGAGTATTCTAATAAATTCACGATTAAGTGTGTCTCTATTAAAAGATGTGTGCAGCAAGGATGATTTTGGCAAAGTAAAAAGCAAAGACTCATATCATACAAGACGCTCCAAGCAAAACACATGTCATCTGGTGATTAAAAATATAGCCTCAACTAAATTTACCGATGGATTGAAGACGAAAGAGGGGATGCCTTCCGGGGCATCCCCAAGCTTAGGATCTTTGACATCCTTGAATATGACTTGGGGTGCCTTGGGCATCCCCAAGCTTGGGCTCTTGCCATTCCTTATTCCATAGTCCATCAAATTTTTACCCAAAACTTGAAAACTTCACAGCACAAAACTTAACAGAAAACTCGTGAGATCCGTTAGTATAAGATAATAAATCACGATTTTACGTACTGTTGTGAACTCATTCTTTATTCATATTGGTGTAATACCTATTGTATTCTAACTTCTCCATGGTCCATACCCCATGATACAACCCATAGATTTATCAAAATAGGTAAACAACTCAAAGAAAACAGAATCTGTCAAAAACAAAACAGTTTGTAGCAATCTTAAAACTTCGTATACTTTCGTAACTAAAACAATTCTGAAAAATTAGTACAACCTGGAAAAATTACATATCAATATTTTGTAAGAATTTCAGACTCATTCGGAACTTTGAAAAATTCAGAAAATTCCTGAACTGAGCGCAAAAGTTTCTGTTTTTCAGCAAGATCAAATCAACAACCACCATAGATCACCCAAAGGTTTTACTTGGATCGAACACTAATTAAAACACAAAAACACAATTACTACAGAAGTAATAATGTGGGAAACACTCAAAAATAGCAGCAAAAACAGAACACAAAAATAAAATTGGGTTGCCTCCCAACAAGCGCTATTGTTTAACGCCCCTACACTAGTAGAAAACGGCCCATTTGTCCCAATTCCAGAGGCCAATTAGTCCCGGTTCGCTTACGAACCGGGACAGAAGGGGCACCACGTGGCCACTGCAGGGAGCCTAGGTAGGTGGACCTTTAGTCCCGGTTGGTAACACCAACCGGGACCAAAAGGCATCCACGCGTCGGCATCTGGGAGGAGCTGGGGTTTTTTTTTGAAAGGAGGGTTTAGGGGGGTTTGTTAAATTAGGGGTTTCATATTGTATTAGCTAGCTAATAGAGAGCAGTGACCTCTCTTTCTCCCGGTCGACGCTGCTAGCTACTATACATATAGACAGAACTCGATGCAAGCTAATAAGCAAACGAAAGAAATCATTAATTACACAAGATCTAACAACTCATCATCATCATCTTAATCATATAAAGTTAAAGTCTCATAAAACAAAAAAAGATCTAATGACATAGTCCTCTTCATAGGACCTACTCCTCCCTCCTAGGTAAAATGACATAAAAAAGAATAACACCTATGTCTCCATGATGAAGCATAGAGATCCAATGGTCTCCAACTTGTGGCTTGTGATCATTCTTTATTTGTCTCCATGCTTCAATTTGGAGCCGTCTTGAAGGTTTGCGCTCAGTCGAGTATGCAAAAAAGAACTCGGGATGGAAGGGGTTTTTAATTGTCATATTACCTTCGGGTTGCATCAACGGTGGCACAACTTCATATGTGAATTTCTGTTGAAGAACATAATAGTAGCCTAGTTAGCAATGTAATCAATACCATTTACATCACAGTACTAGTATACTTAATTAGCAACTCTTATCAAGATATTTCGGCAAATGTCATCCGCCCTCAACCTATGCACTAGTGTCATGTACAATGTATAATTTGGGCCAGTTCCCAAATTATATGGGAAAATGTGCCTAACAGCTAGGACACCAATAAAAAAGTAAATAAGATCATCCTTCTCCTCCCAAGTTAGATGTGATACATAAGTGTACTGTGTCGTGTCGATTATGTTCTGTGTTTCACTCGAAGAAACGAAGTAAGCTGTAAATTAAAAATTAACAAATTTAGTATGGATGAACACCAAATATTTTTATATATAGAATGCAAATTATTTGTCAAATATTCATGGTTGACAAACTCACATGGAGGTCAAACAAGAAGCATATCGACATCCACCCAAATGTCGATGTTTCCTGCAATATGATCTTTAGGACGAAGATCGAAGGTTATTTCCTGTTCCTCCTGAAATCCATATGTCTTGCAAAGAGCTTCCCAATTTGAGCACCCTATTTCTGTGTTATTAAGTGCATTCATTACTTTCACAAGAAATGTGTGACCATGTTTAGTCCTCAGGTTGGCTGTCCTCGTCTCGAAACTCTCGTACTCTTTGAAACCGAGCCTCTTCAAGAAATATCATCTTGCATGACAGGGGATGAACTAGTCGAATTGTATAAAGCAGAAATTATGCGTTGAAGGAAAAAAACAGAAGTCATGCTTAATTACGAAAAAATAGTTGTCATCGTTGCATACCGTAGAAATATCGAAGTCTTCGTAAAGCTTCATGGTGAATAACCTGTCGGCTCGCAGCCCAGGCTGGTTACAAAAACCCCTATCTTCATCATAAAATTCACACGTTTGGATCTTACCTACACAAAACTTCTTCCTCGCTCGCGCCCTTTCATGCCCGAAACGGTTAGAGCCGCTCCAAAGCATCAGTGCCGCTTTCAAACAGGCCCATAGCGGACGTAATCTTTCAGGTCGCTCTGGCCATGAAGCGGCACGGCAAAAGATGACACCGCTCGTGCAACTTCTCTACGTATGCCAGTGCTCTGCGTTCAAACTCTAGTCCGTTCTAAACTACGGTTCATAACTCATTGTAACATTTCTTCGCCACTATAATGCAACGACAGAACTCCTGCTTTTTCCCATAAAAAAACTTTAGCCCGTCCATACAGTTACCTAAAATAAAAATATGCCTTTGCCCAGCAACCTACTACTGCGCAACCATTCCGTCTGTCTGCTACCCATCATTAATAATCTCACCGTCTAACCTACCTTCCATCTGTTATGTAAACTCCAGCCCCGATAACAGCGACACCCAACCTCCTCACATCCCTATATCCTCTCGAGACAATGCCTTCCATGGCCTCCTCGAGCCCTAAAGACCTCTAGGACGAACTCTTGTCCGAGTAGAAGAATTAAATCGCCGACATTGCAGCCAGCTGGCAGACCGGCAAACAGACTAGCTCACCGGAACGCCCCGATGGAAGAGGCGACAGATGACGATACGACACCACCATCCTCACCAGCCGATGCCGGCATCCCCATGGGAGAGGCCCGTGCTCACTACACTGAGACGGTGTTGAAAAGACCGGCGAGCCGCGTTCCAGCAGGCGCATTCTTACCAGGCCAACAATCTTCACCTCCTCAACGAGCACCAGCGGGCGAAGGAGCAACTCGTCACCGGCACATGCATAGTACCAGAACTGGATGTGCGCAAGAAAAGGCGTTGCTCCAATCCTTGGGACATCGCCCATGAAATCCAGCTCGATCACCGATGATATCGTGATAGTTCGGAAGAGTTAGAAGCAACCTTCAAGCACATCGACGAGACAACGACTGAAGTGTATGGCAAGGACAAGGACGAGGATGACATTGCCAGCACCTTCGCGCCCCGCCGCCATGACGACGATGCCAACATGTCTGTGAGCGCCACCTGTAGTTAGAAATATTAGAGCATGGGAGGCCGTCGACGCTTACCCAGGTAGGCCATCACTCCCCTCCTCCGTTGAAGCCAACCTTGCTGTCGATTAGCCGCATGAAGGTTGTTGTGACGGAACTTCAATTTCTAGCTACCATCATTGTCGGTCGGTTAGCCACAGGAAGGTTGTCGAGGCAAAGCTTCAGTTTCCAGGGATCATGGCCGGTCGGACATGGGAACTTGGAAGACGATCATTTAAACTAGGTATAGAATACGCTTTAGGATAAATATGTCTAATTGTAATGAATTTTGCTCCTGTGTGAATGAAAAACATCTGGTTGTATGTAAATATTATCCAAATACGAATGAATATCGTTCGGTTTATTTAAGTATGCATTAAATTTCATTACTTATTTTTATGAAATATAAGCAGACATTTGTGGCCACTGTTGGATGGCCGATTCCCACACCAGTATCCCTGAAGTAGCCCATTCGTGCGCCAACAAGTGTCATGCCAGATTTATGGGGTACTCGGGTTATTTGCCCCATGAATCAGAGAGAGGCATTTTGGAGACCGAGCTGCATGTAGGCCTTTATTTTTGAAAAATTCAAATTCAAAATTTTATGGTTCAAAAAATTCTGAAAAAAATATGTGTGTATGTAAGGATGTAACTCACGTGTATGTAAAAATTCATGATGAAATACCTTGAGTTGCGACCTGTACAAAAAAGATAAATTCATGGCCTGAGAGAATGAATAGTATCATGTGTTAAACAATTCCAGATTTGTCTTTTTGCGTAGCCCTCATTTCAATGTATTTTGAACTGAAAAATTACACACATGTGTGTTATGTCTTTATGTATATTTGTATTTTATTTTAAATTTTCTGAAATGTAAAAATATGAATTTCAATGAAATTTTAAATTTGAATTAGGAGAGGCCAGGCTCCAAAAGAGATTTCGGCATGTATCACAGGTATTCATTCTGTATAGACAATCCCCCGTTTGATATTTTCTATCGTATTAGATTTCTCCTTCTCCTGTTATCATCATTTATTGCCAACACCTATCGGACAACCTGTAACGCACCAACAACTTATTTTTGGCAGCGGAACTGACGAGTTCAAATGGCAGATAGATAAGCCTCTTCAATTTCACAAGTACTTGGGCTACTTTTCTTTTTGGACAGGGGAAGGGACCAGAAGGTCCTTTTTATTGACACAAAAAGGTTACAACACTGCACCAAGGACTCGAAACAAAATAAAAATTATAAAGTAGTGTTCCCAGATTTGCTTCTAGGAAGGACCTCAATCCATAGAACAAGAAAGCAATTGGGTCTAGAATACACCATCGACCTTGCCGGAGATGCATTGCCATCATCTCTTGCCAAATCCTTGTTAATAAACAAGGAACAAAGGGCCTCCCACACCGAGGTTGAACACGGGAAACTCGGAAATAGCCAGCAAATCCTCCAGAGGCCAGCAAACCACCCAAGCCACCCAAATCGCAGGTGGCACGACAGAGTCATCTTGAAGTTGATTTGCAACTCCGGTCACCGGCGGCCAAGGCAGTGATAAGAAACAAGGAAGAAGTAGCAAAGCCAGTAGTAACCCCCGTAGAATGCCAAATTTGAGAACCTAGATCACGGATCCGGTCTCCGCTCTTCCTCCGCCACCATGACAACAAGGAACAGGGGTGAGTGAATCCAAATCGACCCAATGTAGCGAGCTGCCGAGCTTATTGATGGAGATTTTGCCAGATCTTCCATTGCCCGTTGTCGTCCACCATGCAAACAGCTAGGAAAGGAAGAGGACAAGCTAATGCTGCTGATCGCGGGCGCCAGAACCAACCTCCACGGCATAACGCCAAACTTAATCGGTATACAACCAGTCGCCCTATGGGCAAGCCTAGTACTAGACATACTGTGTACAGAGACCGACCTCCTCTCCCATCCCCACTCCGACCCACGGAACCGTCGGACGAGGTGAGAGGACTCAGGGGAGCATCGCCGACTCTCAAAGAAGACGAGGGGAGAGAGAACAAGAGGAGGAAAATTAGAGCGTCTCTCCGTTCCTGTTATGGAGTGTCGTTGATGGCAACCACTTAGACTAGTTATAGTGAAAGTAAAATTGATAGTAACATGAATTGCCACCACAATAAAAAAGTGGCATTCTAATTTTCACAATTAATTTATGTTTAGTCTCATCTTTAACCCTAAATAAAAAGAATGCTTAACTTTGCACCTCTTCTATTTGGTGGTTGTATGAAAATACTGCTCCACGTGGCATTCGTTTTGGTCAAATGTTTTTTACCGTCTACACGACATTTTCTGGACATTGTTACCCTAGTTTGCATATGCCACTGACATGTGGGTGTTCGGGAACGTTGCATGGGAAACAAAAAATTTCCTACACACACGCTAATCTATCCATGGTGATGAGCATCTACGAGAGGGAGAGTGGATCTACGTACCCTTGTAGATCGCTAAGCGGGAAGCATTAAGAAACACGGTTGGTGTAGTCGAACGTCTTCGCGATCCAAATCGCCGATCGTCCCGCGATCTCATCACGATCCGTCCCGCGATCCAATCACGATCCGTCCCGTGAACTCATCACGATCCGTCCCGCGAACTCATCACGATCCGTATCGCGATCTTGATCATGATCCGTCCCGTGAACTCATCACGATCCGTCTCCCGATCTTGATCACGGTCCTTCCGATCTAGCACCGAACGGACGACACCTCCGCGTTCAGCACACGTGCAGGTTGATGACGATCTCCACCGTCTTGATCCAGCAAGAGGAAGTGAAGAGGAGGAAGAGTTCACCGGCAGTGTGACGGCGCTCCGGTGATGGTGTTGGAGCAATTCCGGCAGGGCTTCGCCTAAGCACTGCGGAAATCCGATCTAGAGGAGCACCGGTGGAATGGGTAGCACGTAGCCGTAAAATCTAGTGCAAAACACCCAATACCACCAGTATATATAAGAGGGAGGGAGGAGGAGGGCTGGCGCACCAAGGCTGCCCTTGCGCAAGGAGGAGAGGAGGAATCCTCCTCCAATCCTAGTAGGACTAGGATTCGTCCTTTCCTACTTGGAATCGATTTCCACCTTGCATTTTTTCTTTCTCTTTCAACTCCAGCCGCATGGGCCTCTTAGAGGACTTCCATCAGCCCACTAAGGGCTTGTTTCCACCCTCCCACGGCCCATGTAGCCTCTTGGGTCGAAATACCTCTCCCGATGGTCCCTCGGCACACTACCGGCACTCCGGGTACACTACCGATGAGCGCGAAACTTTTCCGGCGACCAAAATAGGACTTCCTATATATGAATCTTTACCTACGGACCATTCCGGAGCACCTCGTGACGTCCGGGATCTCATACGGGACACCGAACAACCTTCGGTCACCACCATGCATAACTCTATACTACCGAACCCATTGTTGGGTCCTTTCTCGGATTACATGGCCTCTAACCATTTGTTGGTTTTCGGGCCCATCATCGCTTCTCCATAGTTCATAGATTCATCGTTGTCCAACAATATGACCTCCAAGACAGGGTTGTCGTACCGCTCAGGAGCAGTGCACGTCCTTGTCGACCTATGAAGTTCGATAGTAACTTGATCCGAAGCTTCATGATCATCATCATTAACTTCCTCTTCAACTAACGTAGGCTTCACAGAAACAACTTCTTGCGCTGCGCTACTCTCTGGTTGAGACAGAGGTTCAATAACCTCATCAAGTTCTATCTTCCTCCCACTCAATTATTTCAAGAGAAACTTTTCCTCGAGAAAGGACTCGGTTTTAGCAATAAACATTTTATGCTTGGATCTGAGATAGAAGGTTCACCCAACTGTTCTTAAGGTATTATATGAAGATGCATTTGTCCGTTTGGGTTTGAGCTCATTAGATGAAAACATTTTCCACGCAAGCGTCGCAGCCCCAAACATTAAGAAATGACACCTTAGGTTTCTATCAAACCATAATTCACACGGTGTCATCTCAAAAGATTTAGATGGTGCCCTATTTAAAGTGAATGTAGTTGTCTCTAATGCATAACCCCTAAATTATAGTAACGAAACGATAATAGACATCATAGCACGCACCATATCCAATAGAGCACGACTATGATGTTCGGACACACCATCACACTATGGTGTTCCAGGTGGCGTGAGTTGTGAAACAACTTTCACATTGTCTAAAGTTGGATGCCAAACTCGTAACTCAGAAATTCACCTCCACGATCATATCGCAAACATTTTTATCTTCTTGTCACGATGATCTTAAACCTCACTCTGAATTTGCTTGAACCTTTCAAACGATTCAGACTTGTGTTTCATTAAGTAAATATACACTATATCTTCTAAAATCATCAGTGAAGGTAAGAAAATAACGATATCCACCGCACACTACAAGACTCATTGGATTGCATACATCAACATGTATCATCTCCAATAAATCACTTGTCCGCTTCATCAAAACAGAAAACGGGATCCTTAGTCATCTTGACCAAGAGGCATGGTGCGCATGTCTCAACCGATTTGAAATCGAATGAGTCCAAAGATCCATTAGCATGGAGTTTCTTCATGCATTTTATACCAATATGACATTTAGCGGCAGTGCCACAAGTATGTGGTACTATTATTATTAACTTTGTATCTTTTTGGCATCAATGTTATGAACATGTGTATTACTACGATCAAGTTTCAACAAATCATTCTTACTGGGTGCATGAAAATTGAAGGTATTATTCATGTAAATAGAATAACCATTATTCTCTAACATAAATGAATAACCGTGTTACAATGAACATGATCTAATCATGTTCATGCTTAACGCAAAAACACCAAATAACATTTATTTAGGTTCGTCACTAATCTCGAAGGTAGAGAGAGCGTGCGATGTTGATCACATCAACCTTGGAAACATTTCCAACACACATCGTCACCTCACACTTAGCTAGTATCTGTTTATTCCGTAGCTTTTACTTCGAGTTACTAACATTTAGCAACCGAACCGGTATCCAATACCCAGGTGCTACTAGGAGTACTAGCAAGGTACACATCAATAACACGTAGATCAAATATACTTCTGTCAACTTTGCCAGCCTTGTTATCTACCAAGTATCTAGGGTTGTTCCGCTTCAGCGACCTTTCTCCTCATAATCGAAGCACTTAGTCTCGGGTTTGGGTTAGACTTTGGGTTGCTTCAGTGGAGCTACAACTGACTTGCTATCCATGAAGTTTCCCTCCTCGCTCTTGCCCTTCTCGAAACTAGTGGTTTTGACTAACCATCAACACTTTGACGCTCCTTCTCGATTTCTACCTTCGCGGTGTCAAACATCACGAATAGCTTAGGGATCATTACTTCTATCCCTGGCATTTTATAGTTCATCACCAAGTTCTAGTAGCTTTAGTGACTATGACTTGGAGAACTATATCAATCACTGTCTTATCTGGAAGATCAACTCCCACTCGATTCAAGCGATTGTAGCACCCAGACAATCTGAGCACATGCTCAACGATTGAGCTATTCTCTTTCATATTACAGGCAAAGAATCTAGTTGGAGATCTCATATCTCGCAACACGGGCATGAGCCTGAGATCCTAATTTCATCTCTTAGAACATCTCATATGTTCTGTGACATTCAAAACGTTTCGGAGCCTCAATTCTAAGCCGTAATGCATGACGCACTAAACTATCAAGTAGTCATCAGAACGTGCCTGTCAGATGTTCACAACATCTAGAAACAACGCTAGAGGGGTTGGCGCACCGAGCGGTGCATCAAGGAGATAAGCCTTCTGTGCAGCAATGAGGACAATCCTCAGATCACGGAGTCAGTACGCAATATTGCTACCATCATCTTTCAACTCTATTTCTTTAGGAACGTATAAAAATTCAAGGGAGCTACAGCGTGAGCTAGTAATCTACAACACAGTTTGCAAAGAAACTACTGACTATGTTCATGATAATGAGTCAATTAATCATATTACTTAAGAACTCTCACTCAAATTGAAATCCCTCTAGTCATTCGAGTGATACATGATCCAAATTCACCAACTCAAGTCCGATCATCCCGTGTGTTGAGGTGGTTTCAATGGTGAACTTCATCATGTTGATCATATCTACTATATGACTCATGTTCGACCTTTCGGTCTCTGGTGTTCCGAGGCCATGTATGTACATGCTAGGCTCATCAAGTTTAACCCGAGTGTTCTGCATGTGCAACACTGGCTTGCACCCGTTGTATGTGAACGTAGAGTCTATCACACCCGATCATCATGTGGTGTCTCAACACGACGAACTTTCGCAACGGTGCACACTCAGGAAGAACACAATTCATCTTGAAATTTAAGTGAGGGATCACCTTATAATGCTACCGTCATCCTAAGCAAAACAAGGTGCATAAAAGGATTAACATCACATGCAAATCATATGTGACATGATATGACCACGAACTTGTGCTTTTGATCTCCATCTTGAAAGCGTCGACATGATCTCCATCATCACCGGCAAGACACCATGATCTTCATCATCTTGATCTCCATCAATGTGTCGCCATCGGGGTTGTCGCGCTCAACATACTACTACTACTATTGCTACCGTTTAGCGATAAAGTAAAGCATTACATAGCGCTTAATGATTGACACGCAGGTCATACAATAATTAAAGACAATCCTATGGCTCCGGCCGGTTGCTGTACTCATCGACATGCAAGTCGTGATAATCTATACATCACATGATCATCTCATACATCACATATATCACATCATGTAATTGGCCATATCATATTCACAACATACCCTGCAAAAACAAGTTAGATGTCCTCTAATTGTTGTTGCATGTTTTACGTGGCTGCTACGGGTATCTAGCAAGAACAATTCTCATCTATGCAAAAACCGCAACGGTGATACACTAGTTGCTTTTCAACCTTCTCCAGGACCGCCTTTGTCGAATCCGATCCAACTGAAGTGAGAGAAACTGGCACCCGCAAGCCATCTATGCAACAAGTTGCAGTCGAGGGAACCGGTCTCTCGTAAGCGTATGAGTAATGTTGGTCCGGGCCGCTTCATCTCACAATACCGCTGAACCAAAATCCGACCAAGGGAGGAAGCAATCTAAGCATCAACGCCCACAAACCTTTTGTGTTCTACTCGAGATCTCATCTACATATAGACCTAGCTCATGATGCCACTGTTGGTGAACATTGCATGGGAAACAAAAAATTTGCTACGCACACACAGATCTATCCATGATGATGAGCATCTACGAAAGGGAGAGTGGAAACAAAAAGTGATCCAATCACGATCCGTCCCGTGAACTCATCACGATCCGTCCCGCGAACTCATCACGATCCGTCTCACGATCTTGATCACGATCCGTCCCGCGAACTCATCACGATCTATCCCGCGAACTCATCACGATCCGTCTCGCGATCTTGATCATGGTCCTTCCGATCTCGCGCCGAACGGACGGCACATCTGCGTTCAGCACACGTGCAGCTTGATGACGATCTCCGCCGTCTTGATCTAGCAAGAGGAAGTAGAGAGGAGTAAGAGTTCACCGGCAGCGTGACAGCGCTCTGGTGATGGTGGTGGAGCAATTCCGGCAGGGCTTCACATAAGCACTGCGGAAATCCGATCTAGAGGAGCACCGGTAGAACGGCTAGCACGTGGCCATAAAATCTAGCGCAAAACACCCAAAACCACCAGTATATATAAGAGGGAGGGAGGAGGAGGGCTGGCGCACCAAAGCTGCCCTTGCGCAAGGAGGAGAGGAGGAATCCTCCTCCAATCCTAGTAGGACTAGGATTCCTCCTTTCCTACTTGGAATCTAGTTCCACCTTGCGTTTTTTCTTTCTCTTTCAACTCCAGCCACAAAGGGCTGGTTTCCACCCTCCCATAGCCCATGTAGCCTCTTGGGTCCAAATACCTCTCCCGATGGTCCCCCGGTACACTACCGGCACTCCCGGTACACTACCGATGAGCCCAAAACTTTTCCGGCGACAAAAATAGGACTTCCTATATATGAATATTTACCTCCGGACTATTCCAAAGCTCCTCGTGAAGTCCGGGATCTCATCTGGGACTTAGAAAAACCTTCGGTCACCACCATGCATAACTCTATACTACCAAAATGTCACCAAACCTTAAGTGTGCAGACCCTGCGGGTTCGAGAACTATGTAGACATGACCGAGACACCTCTATGGTCAATAACCAATAGCGGGACCTGGATGCCCATATTGGTTCCTACACATTCTACGAAGATCTTTATCGATCGAACCTCTATGTCAAGGATTCAGTTAATCCCGTATGATGTTCCCTTTGTTCTTCGGTATGTTACTTGCCCGAGATTCGATCGTTGGTATCTCCATACCTAGTTCAACCTTGTTACCGGTAAGTCTCTTTACTCGTTCCGTAATACAAGATCCCGTGACTAACACTTAGTCACATTGCTTGCAAGGCTTATTGTGATGTGGTATTACTGAGTGGTCCCTGAGATACCTCTCCGTCACACGGAGTAACAAATCTCAGTCTTGATCCATGCCAACTCAACAGACACCCTCAGACATACCTATATAGCATCTTTATAGTCACCCAGTTACGTTGCGACGTTTGATACACACAAGGAACTCCTCCGGTATCCATGAGTTGCATGATCTCATGGTCATAGGAACATATACTTGACATGCAGAAAACAGTAGCAATAAACTGACACGATCATATGCTACGTTTGTAGTTTGGGTCTTGTCCATCACACCATTCTCCTAATGATGTGATCCCGTTTATCAAACGACATCTCATAGCCATGGCTAGAAAACCTTAACCATCTTTGATCAACGAGCTAGTCTATTAGAGGCATACTAGGGACATGGTTTTGTCTATGTATCCATACATGCATCTAAGTCTCCGATCAATACAATTATAGCATGGATAATAAACGATTATCATGAACAAGGAAATATGATAATAACTAATTTATTATTGCCTCTAGGGCATATTTCCAACAGTGGGACCTATCATTGGAAAGAAAATCTCCATCTTATAGGTGGACCACACCCTGGAAATTCTCCCTTCCTCTCACAACCCCTTTGTCTCTGACATGTGGGCCATGGGACCCCCGGTCAGAGTCAATTAAGACTGAAGTTTAATCCTAAGCTTACTCAATTAGCTGGCAGATTAAATAATGAGGTCCCACATCTCATAGAGTAATAGTTTAACTAAATGGGTAATTAACCTAAACTAGTTGGTAATTAACCTAAATTAGTGGGAGGTCGTCGCCAGTGACCAAATTGCACGGCGGAGTCAGTATGACAGGCCACGGGAGCGGAGGATGAGACTACCAGGGTGTACGCTCAAGATGACAATGGGCCCCGAAACTCGTGACCCGGCGGTTTTTTACCCTATTGGGGGACGGGGATGGGCTCCTTTTTAGCCCCGTGGGGCTAATGTTGGTTAAAGTATAAAACCTGACACGTTTCGCGGGTTACCCGAACCCGAAACCCATCATCCCCGTCAAAATACTACACTAAGTGTATTGGACCATTCAGCCTCTCGACTAAACACCTGCCCACCTAGCGTCCCAGCTCGAGTTTCCCATACCCCCCCCCAGCTCCAAATCCACACCCAACCCCAGCATCGCTAGGTTTCTATGTCATAATCACTCCCGTAGCCTTCCTCTCACACACCTAAACCTAGCAGTCCCATCGCCGACGCCCGAATTCACCTCCCGCAGCCTTCGTCTCGCGATTTTGTGTTGCTACAATGTTTGCTAGAATGTGCCGGTTTCCCCGTGGGTTTAGAAAACCCGATGGGTTTAGGGGATGGGTAAAAAGCTAGCCCCGCGCATGTTGACTGGGACGGGAACGGGCTTGCGATTTTCGCGTGGGGATGGGTTTGAGAAGGCAAAACCCAATGGGTTTCGTCCTGTTGCCATCTTGAGGTGTACCGCGATCTCGTGGGCATCGAAGGAGACAACACGAGGACACGGTGTGGTAGAGGACGAGCTGGCGGCGAACATAAGCAGTGGGAACAGCTCGGACGCGAAGGTGGCAATGCTACAGCGCTACGGCGAGCTGACTAAGGGGCTCATTAGCCTCCTAGAGATGGCAGGATCACATTGACCTGCTCAGCGGCGACGAGATGCCACACACGACTACGCTACCAAGAGAAGGAACAGGAAGAACTGACAACAACGCCACACTACTTCCTATAATACCTAAGCCCTACAACAACGCCCCCAAGAGAGAGAACGACGATAGGCATGGCCGCTGTTGAGTCCACATGCACAAAGGTTTTCACACGGAACCAAGGCACAAAGAGGAGCACCACGACGACGTCTTCAAAATGGTAACAGCGCGCGCAACCGTCGCCATCGTCAACGCAAAGCGAGAAGCTCACACACATGCTCCGTGATGGCTCTGTCGGTGCAGAGCAACCAGCAGCTGTGACCATCTGCCGAGTATCCTGCTCCCTTGAGTTGAAGTGCATGGGCGACCACGGGTGCATTGTGCTGGTGTAGCTGCTGGAGTTCAAGTCGAATGGCAGAGTGTGAGGTGGCGGCGGCACAGGTGACAGACCTGCTTTAGCTCTCTCTCACACCGCAGTAGCCCAAGGCAGCACACGTGACAAGATGGGATGAAGAGGAACCAGAAGTGAGAGGGAGAAGCCTCCTAGTGGTGTTTTCGCAAAACATATCGTAATGTAAACATGAACAAACAATTCATGCATAAACAGTAAGGTGTGCACAGAGAAAGAACGTTCTCATAGTCCGGCATCATATCCTATGGGTCAACGCAGTACACATTATATTGAAGCATTTTTATGATATATTGTTTGTTGATATGAGTAACCAACAAATTATAGGAGATGCTTTTTAGTAGTATAGGCTGGACGACGGCACACCGGGCAATCCGATTTGTACATGAACCAGTTGTCGATGCATGCCAAATGGAACACGTGGGAGCAAGCAGGCAGCCTCGTAGCGTTCTCACCGGCTTGGAATTCCTGATCAAAACAGAATTGCACGTCACCCCTTGCATGAATTAGTGAAGTGCACTCTTATTACACTACTAGTCTGTATCTCTGATCATGCTAGCTGATGGCAGAGAGAGAGAGAGAGAGAGAGACTGTACTGACGTGCAAACAGATGGTGCAGGTGGTCTGCTGCCCTGCTGTTTCCGTGGTGATTTCCATCTCTGGGAGGCTATGGAAGATATCCCTGGGCATCGGCATCACCGGGTCGCTCGGCTCGAAGAGCTCGCCCCCGTGCTCTCCTCCACCAGAGTGGCCCAGCAGCACGTCTATATGGCTCTCTAATGCGCTGCTTATGGTTACGAATATCCCGCCACGAAGGAAGTTGCCTTCCTGGAGCAGGAGTCTATGAAGCTGGAGCTGCTGCAATAGGATATCAGAACTTGGTTGATCCTGCAGAATCTGCATGAATGGACATCACAATGTCTGTGCAACATCCAAAGCGTACCGTGCGCCGTATCCGCTCTTCCAGGGTGTAGTCGTTGCAAGTCCATATACTTAGGAGGGACTCGGCGAGCTCTAGTGAGATGAGACATCCAGTGATCACACCCATCACCGTCCCCTGCATCATGCCGTTCCTATTGATAATGCCTGAAAGGAGGCCACCAACTGCGCCGACGAGTGTACCAGCTTCCCCAAGATACAGATTATAGAATCAATAGCGTAAGATCATCCGAAACTAGTTGTGAAATTGTGAATGGCGACGAGTACCTGCAACGAAGATGGCGATGATGAGGGAGCGCACCAGCTCGCAGGCCGCACCCGTAAAAGACGAGGCCATCTTCCTATGTTGAACTCTCGTCTGTTCACCCCAAGAATCGCATTCTCTTGACTACCAAGAGACACGACCTAAGAAGGAAGGGGAAATTATGGATGTGGCCGTGTACAGCTGCGAAATGTGGGATGCAACCAACTTTGTACAAATTGTGGTTGTACGACCAAGCCGTGTCAAGGAATTAAACTAACCTAAATAATAAAGTGTCATACGTGTATCTTGAAAGTGCTAGATCCGCCAGTCAACTGTGTTATGGTTAGACGGGACGATGTACTTGGAAGGTAGCTATGCTGCCAGGTCTTGGGCTGGACCCGGACCTTGTTCGGAAGTGTAGCTTTGGGCTGGCCTATTACAACCAGGTGAAAAGGTCCATCGATCGAACCCCGCCCAACGAAAGTGAAAGGCTTAGATCCACCGGTCAACTATGTCAGGATTGGACATGACGGTGTACTTTGGGGGTACCTGTGTCGCCAGGTCTTGCGCTGGCCCTCTTAGACGTCTAGAAGCGTGGTGGCAGGTGCAAGCACCCGGCATGCGGCTCCTGGGTGTGCCCCCCCCCCCTCACGGACGTCGCTGGCGCTGGCGCACGAAGGGGGGAAACGACCACATCGAGCAAAGACAGAGGGAGTCTTGTGGTGGGTTGGGCCCAGACCATGTTCAAACACAAAAAAAAACTGAAACTTGCTATCGGAACAGAAAGTTATCATACTTGAAAACTAAAGTTGCATCATCGTGTCGTCAAACTTGCAATCATGGCGTCAATAATCAGTTTGATCTTTTTTCCCACCTTCAGAAGAATAAGCATTGATAGATATAGAGCCTTCGTTCAAATTTTCTGAAAGGTCACTATCCCGTTTTCATATATGAAATCTCTATAAAATCCTTTAAAAAGACCTTTTTTCATATGAAAGGAAAAAGAACTTACTATCTTTACAAACGTCACTAGATTTGTCATGAAAAACGTTCGAAGTTATGATGTGTTGGTACCACACGTATGACATTTATTATTGACCCTAGTTAAGCTCATGAGATGCTAGGGCATTGTTTTTTCTGTTGAATAATACTGTAAGCACGGTGATGTGACGTGCCGGTGCAAGTAGGTAGGCAGGGGAGTGCGCCATGCACGTCCCTAGTTTTCCTTTTCTTTTTTCCCTACCCTCCCGGCGCTGATGATGTCGTGTGAAGCGATCGTGGGATGGCACGATATATAGTTGCGGATCACAGCCAGGCGTCGAGAGAGGTTGTTAGCTTTTACTTGTAATCGTATAAGAGCATCTTCAACATGCGTCCAAAAACTGTTTTGCGCGTTAAAACCGTTTTTTTACCTCGCACAAGCTTTAATAGATATTGTAAAATAGTGCGTGCGAAAATAATTTTGGACACACTAAAAAGTGCTATCGCACGCTGCAATTTTAAAATGCCGGACGACGCATACTTCATAATTTGCACTGCGTATTCTTTTAGACGTGTTTTTTGGCATGTGGAAAAACCAATGTTCGCCTCGATGACCTAAAAGTGCAATAGAGCCACCGTAAAACTATATTAGCGCTCGATATTTTTGCGGATGTTGCAAAAAACGTTGCACAGACTCTCTCTCTCTCTCGTTCGCTCATGTTCTTCTCTCACCCTCGAGCTTGTTTTTCGATTTAGCTAGTCTGACAACGACAATTGGCATCAGAACCACATGGTGTTCGATCCACTCTCTGATGGAAAGCGGAGATTGATCCACGACGCTCATGTCGGACGATGACTCGAAGAAGAAAAGCGGGGAGATGTACATGGTAGCACTCGTGTGCCTCACCTGTTGTGGCTGCAACGGTGAGATATGCGTTATAGAGCGGGTGGTGCGCGTGTCAGAGCGATCGTCGGCTATGATGATGCTGACGAGAACCAACTATATGGAGTTTTCTCAATTCAGACAAGTTAAGCTGCATGCAGCCATGCTCTGGCACACGGTCAGCAGTGGCACCGATGACGAGCGGGATGATCGGCGCGCCCCCTGCATCATCCCCACCGGCGTGCCACCGAAGATGATGCGCATACTAGTGGCCAAGGATACTGCCAAGGTCGCGTGGGAGACAATCAAGACCCTACAAATGGGGAGTCAGAGCTTCTGCGAGGCAAAGGTGCAGGTGCGCAACCGAGAAATTGAGGATCTTCGGTTCAAGGAGGGGGAATCCGTCGAAGACTTCATGCTACTGCTCACCGGAGTTCTGGCTGATCTGGAGTTGTACGACGACTATGTAATGGAGCACAAGGCCATCTAGAAGTTCTTGCGGGTGGTGTCGCACAGATACAGGAAGATGTCCATGGCCATCGAATCCCTCATCGATCTGAAAACGATGACGATAGAGGAGTTGGTCGGGCACTTCTCGGCATGCGAGGATCATTATGATTTTGACGATGCCTCCCAATCCACCTGCCACCTTTTGCTCACGACAGATGAGTGTGTAGTGCGCGGAAGTGGTTCAGAAGTGGCATATCCTCGAGCAGCGGTCAGAAGGGTAAGTCCCCAAACAAGCCTAGGCCCCTGACGGGCGGCAAACCAGCACCATTGAACGGCAACATAACTGGGTCAGGCGGATTCGGTGGAAAGAAAAAGGGGAAATGCCACTTCTGCAACAAATCAGGACACTGGAAAAAGGACTGCCATACTTGGATTAGGGAGGAGCAACAACGGCACAAGAAGGAACATGCCAACCTTGTCCAAGGCGCAGATGAGCACGATGAAGGGTCGTTCATGGAAGTGGTCACCCAGGTCGTCACCACAAAGATCGTCGCTCCCCATGTCGTCTTTCTCAATGAAAAAAAGGTGATCCCCGTTCCTTCCCCTGACGTGGTTTGGTACATTGACTCCGGCACGAGCAGTCACATGACTGGCAAGAGAGCCATATTCACCTCCCTGGATGAAACGATGAACAGTGAAGTTTTGTGACGGTTCTAAGGTTGGCATATGTGCGTGAGGTTCAGTCATCTTCAGGTGCAGAAACAGCGATCAACGGGCTCTCACTGACGCGTTTTACATCCCCAACCTGCGGAGCCACATCATCTCGGTGGGATAGTTGGATGAGGCAGGTTGTATAATTGGAATCTGTCGGAATCGGGGCTCCGGGGACCCAAGATGGTTCGAACTCTGGGGTGTGCTTTGTTCGCCAGCCCTACTCTACCTCGCGAGCCTACGACGATGCTACGACGTGCTTGAGCTTAAGGAGAAGAACAAGATCACAACAGTTTACCCAGGTTTGGGCCACATGTCGGTGTAAGACCCAACTCAAGCTTGTCTTGATTGCTTCGGGAGAGATGTTACGAAGGTGGGTTCTTGTGCCTCTTAGGGGCTCATCATTCTCTACGGTGGTGCCCTAGCCTCTTTTATACTGGCTCTGGTCCTCTCCCCCTAGAACACAAATTGGGAAGGGTTGCCACACTCGCAAGACTGCAGCCCATCTTGCCAAAACTGGTCTCCGCATGTAAAAGCCTCCTGCCGTGACGTGTTGGTGGGCTCGGTGGTGACCTCCATCCAGGCGAGCCCCCCACTTTGGTCTTCTTACATCAAAGAGGAAACTCTGGATCTTGCTTTGGGAACCGGCGGGCTGGCCCTTCTCCCTTAGCACCAAAGGGGAAAACCTCCTCGTCCATGCTTGCTAGCATGACACCTGGTGCCGCTGGGCTCTGCGCGCGTCATCCATGTGAAGGCGCATGGTCGTATGACCCCGCCCGGACAACCTTGGTGGATCCACCCCGTGAGGGCCTCAGAGGGCGGCTCTGCAAATTGGGCCTCGGGAGGTCCTTAATGAAGCCGTCGTCGTGTGCCTCATGAGGACCTTGCTCATGAAGCTCATTGGTGGGCCATGCGGTGCTTAAGGCGAGCGATCCATCCTGGGCCATAGGCAGACGGGCCTGGGTACCCCCAGTCCCAAAGGCCTGACAATAACACCGGGCCTGTGGCGTGCATGGTTCCTCCTGTTGGCAGGGGCGAAACGGCGCGGGCCCTAACCGCCTGCGAAACAGGTGCAACACGTGGGCGGGGGACGCGCCACTTTCGATGGGGCCTCGGCGACCCCCGGGCAAACATAAAGCCTCCACGTGATGTAGGGCCATCATTGCTCTTCCTTTCCCCCACATTCATTTCGTCGCTCCCATCTTCTCTCAGATCTACTCCTCCAGATCCAATCTCAGGCGAGACTCCTTCTTCATCCAAACAGCAAATGGCGTCGGTCGGTGAGAAAGCGAAGGACACGACTTCATTTTGAGGCTCTCTTGCCCTCGCGCCAGCTATCATGCCTTCCTACATCTCCTTGGCGGAAGATTTGGGCCCGGTGCTCCCGTTGGTAGCCGGCAAGCACAAAGAGTCGTCGAGGGCCGTCTATTGGAGCTGGTGACCCAGGGGCTGTTGGCCGCGGGGAGCTGTCGGCTGCCTTATGACCCACAAGTATAGGGGATCAAACGTAGTACTTTCGATAAGTAAGAGTGTCGAATCCCAATGAGGAGCGGAAGGAAATGATAAGCAATTTTCAGCAATGTATTCTCCGCAAGTGCTATGAGTAACAATAGTTGATAGTTTTGTAGCAAGATAATTCGTAACAAGTGACAAGTTATAATAGTAACAAGTATGCAGCAAGATAGCCCAATCCTTTTTTATAGCAAATGACATGCCTGAAGGTGTTCTTATATTAAGCAAGCGCTCCCGAAGACACATGGAAAATTTTGTCTAGTCATAATCATCATGCTCAGTTGATTCGCAATCGCTACTTTGATAATTTGATATGTGGGTAGACCGGTGTCGGTGTCAAAACCGGCGGATCTTGGGTAAGGGGTCCCGAGCTGTGAGACTAGAACCGATTGTAATAGGAGACGAAGGAGACGATGTTTACCCAAGTTCAGGCCCTCCTATGGACGTAATACCCTACGTCCTGCTTGATTATATTGATGCTTTGAGGGTTACAGAGTTGATCTACCTCGAGATCGAATAGTTAAACCTTAGATGAGTTGTCTTTCCCTACAACCTAAAACCCTCCGGCTTATATAGACATCGTGGGTACCTAGGGTTTACACATGGTCGGTTACACGTCGAAGGGATAAACATGCCTATTCACTACTCCAAACATGGAGGATACGCCACGATTCCCGAAGCTTCCTTCCTAGAGACAGGTTCCTCGATCAATCCAGTGCTCGGTAAGCGGACCATATAGTCCGGCCCATAAGAAATAGGTCGGCCTCCCGAGGACCCCTTAAACCAGGACTCCCTCAATAGCCCCCAAACTAGCCTCCAACGCGAAGGGTCCTAGCTCCAGCTGCCTTCATATCATCAAAGTCTTCGGCTTGCGAGGCGAGTTCCTTTTTCCAAATAGCAATCGACCGAGTTTAGTTCGGCCTCCGACGACGCATAATTTTCCCGATCAAAGGATCGTCCGAAGACCATGGTCGAGGCTAACGCCTCGGCCACCGAAGACCGGGGGGGAAAGCCCCTCCCGGATACTGAGAAGACCGTACGAGGGGATGTCCAGTCCCTTCCGAGGTCGTCTCCCGAGCGCACTATGCCTCCGAAGGCACTAGTTCAAACACCACTTGGAGATTGGGTTAACCGATCTCCACCGACGCCACCGACCACTGAGTGTCCGGCTATGGGGGAGGCTCTATCAAACGGCTCCATCTCCGAGGAGCACTACACCCTTATGGATGTGGTTTTACAATGCATTCAATCCATTGACAGCGGACTGAAGGAGGCCTTCTAGGATCTCCTGACGGGCTTCCAGGTAAGCCACATAATGTTTTGTTAATTTACTACTTTTTGTGCTATCGTTATATATAGCAGCCCCCGAGCCCTGGGTGAGTTTGGAAAAACTCACATGGGGGTCTGTCATAAACCATTAGCCGGACAATGCAAGAAGATAATGTTTGTTTGGAATGTTCCGATAACCCTTAAGAGGGCCGAACATAGGCTCATATTTGTGACAGTTTGGAGCTTCGAAATCATGTAATCTGATAGGTGTTTCTTATTTGCAGGCTTCATCATCGGCGGCGACTGTTAATGCGGCCGAGCTAGACGAGCTGAATTGGAATCTAAAGATCTCCGAAGACGAGCTTGATGCTCTGAATAATAGTTTCGACGAGGCATAAGGTAAGCCGGATTATAATATTCGAAGTCTTCATCACTTGTACTATCAATGCTGTATTTATACATTTGATGCTTACGCAACCTCGGTGAAGGAAATTGAGAAGCTCAAGGACAAGCTTCAGAAGGCGAAATAGGAGGACGCAAGCGAGAAGGCGGCGGCCGAACAAGCGGTTGTCGCGCTCTCAGATTTAAATGCCACCGGTGCCAAACATGAGGCTCGGGTGGAGGAAATCCAGAAGGAGCTGAAAGACGCCGTCCAAAGCTGCGAGGAGATCGAGCAAAAAGGCAAGGAGCAGGCCGCCGGATTATCAACTCTAAAATATGATCTCCAGAAGGAGCGGGTGGATAGGCGGTTTTTTGAAGAGAAAGTCAGCCAAGTCAAGGCTATCACGGATTGTAAGCCCTATTTTCTGCAGTGTGTCTTCGGGAATAGCAAGTTCGCATTGCTTACCCAAGTGTGTTGTTCCTTAGGCGCCTGCTCGGACCTCCAGAAGAGCACAGTAGATGCGGACCGGTTCTATGCCTCGCGCGGAGAGGGAGATGATGCTCGGCTGTTTTGAGCGCAATTTAAAGCCTCCGAGCATTCTTCTCTCCTCGTTGAGCAGCCGAAGCAGCTGATGGAGCTACACCGGATGGTGGAGCCGGCCATGAAGGATCTCTGCATCCGGCTATGGCCCAACGAGCCATTGCCGAGCAGCTACTTCGGCCTGGTGCAGAAGCTAAGCAACGCCTCGCCTCAGATCAACGCACTAAGGCAGTCCTGTTGTATCGAGGGATCTCGGATGGCCTTCGCAAGGGCCAAGGTTTACTGGCCTAGTCTTGATCCGACGAAGATAGCCACTGCTCTGTCAACCCCTGGAAAGGAGTATAGGTGCCCTGAGAGATACTTCTCCGTAGTTATGGAGGGTGCTCAGGCTATAGAGGCTCAATGTTCGAGAGAAAACATTTATGGGTAAATGTGTTGTAATATGTCCAAAGACCTTTTAACGTGTTTATATTTAAGATGCATGGTTTATCATGTCTTTCGTGTTTTGCATCCTTTATAACTCATATGTGGCCGTTGAAACTGAAAGGTGCGAGTCGTCGGCTTTAGCCCCCATGTAGATACTACGCAGGGTGCCTCTGCCAACGCAGTATGACCCTTAGCCAAGCTATTGGTACCTGAAGGTGGTAGTGTGGGGGCAGACAAGGCAGTCGGACCATAATGCGTTATTGCTTTCGCTTAGTCGTAGGGGCGCAAGAAAAGAGTGCGGGGGGCTGATGACTAGCCCCCAGGTGTTTGTGATGTTCGGATGAACCGTGGCCAAAGCCGATATCACATGGTTTGTACGAATAACAAACCCATCGGAGGACATGGGATAACCTCTAATGAGGCTTGTTTAAGCTCGGATTTGCAATCCGATTCACGGATACTATGACAGTTAGTTTTCGACTTTCTCCGCTGAGGTGCTTGACCAGGCTAGCCAGAAGTACAATCGTAGTATTTCTCAATTTGCCCTTTTAGCCGAACAAGCGGAACATAAAGGGGCAAGCATAGGAGCCGGGCAACCCAACTATTGACCCAAGACATAGTTCGGAACCAATGCATATAAAGCAGAATTTCAAGACGCCAAACGCAGAATCAGTTGTGCTTAGGGCAATTTTTTAAGTTCGAGCTCCCGCTCTATTAGCCGGTTGCATCGTAATGAGTACCAAACAGGTTCGCAAGAAGAGGGAGCAAGTAGAGAATGTGCCAAAAAATGAAGCAATCATATATGATATATCTGTATTTTACTCAACAACTCTTATTATTCAAATTGCCAATGCAACTGTTTACAGGTATTGAAAAATGAAATATAAACCTTACAGGAGGGGTTGTACCAGGGTTCTTCGATGGGTGACCTGACATCCTCGATGTGCCCTGTCGTTTGTGTGCTCCTGCATCTTCTAAGGATTTGCATACTGCTATCGGTTTTTCTGTTTGGCGAGCAGACTTTGGAGAAAAATCTTGAGAAGTCATCGACGTGTGAATGAGATTTATGCCTTAGCAGGTACTTTATGGTATCTGTAGTGTGTCTGAAGTCATTTTTATGGTGATTGTTCGGTCCAGCCGGACACTTACACTTTGATAGTTTTCCCCACTGCTGCCCATGGAATCTCGAGCGCGAAGTTATGCCTCCTTAGCACGTGATTTGCTGGTTCTAGGGCCATGCTATGGGGAGCGAGTCCCTATTTATAGAGGGAAGAAAGTTCTGGGACTTCGGGTTGAAACCGAGCTCGCTTCCCAGCCTTACGTGCCTTTACGACGGATATCGGTGTTTGCCATTTATCATTGTAATAGAATTCGGCTGCCAGGGCCAACGCATGTTCCTCAGTTCGGAGGGAGCGCTCTGTGTTGCCATTGACAGTAATGACCCCCTTGGGGCCGGGCATTTTGAGCTTGAGGTATGCGTAGTGTGGGATGGCATTAAAACGAGCAAACGTTATACGCCCGAGCAGGGCATGATAGCCATTGCAAAAAGGTACGATGTCGAAGATCAAATCCTTGCTTCGAAAGTTATCGGGCAAGCCGAACACTACTTCCAGGCTTATCGAGCCCGTGCGCTAGGCTTCGACGCCTAGGATCACTCCTTTAAAGGTAATATTGCTAGGTTTAATCCTTGACGGATCTATACCCATCTTTTTCACCGTGTCTGAGTAAATCAGATTGAGGGTACTTCCTCTGTCCATTAGGACTTTGGTGAGCTGATACCTGTCTATGATGGGGTCTAGGACGAGGGAGGCCAAACCCCCATGACGGATACTAGTCGGGTGGTCACGCCGATCGAAGGTGATCAGGTATGCCGACCATGGATTATACTTCGGGGCTACAGGCTCTACGGCGTAGACCTCTTGAAGGACGCGCTTCCTCTCCTTTTTGGGTATATGAGTGGCGTATATCATATTTACTGTTTTTACCTCTAGGGGGAATTTCTTTTGTCCGCCACCGATTGGACCATGGGGATCATCCTCGTCCTTGCTCCGTGCGCTCTTGCCTTGGTCCTTGGATGTGATCTTGCTGGCCTATTTGAATACCCAACAGTTACGGTTGGTCTGGTTGGCGGGTTTCTCTTGAGTGCCATGGATCTGGCAAGGCCCATGGTTTTTCCAGCGGGGTGGGTCCATCGCGATTGCCTTTAGGAGGTTTCTTCCGCTGCCCAGGTCTGGAGCTGCAGAAGCCGGCGTTAACTATCATGTCATCAAAATCACTGTTGTTGTCCCGGGGCTTATTCTTGTTGCGCTTTGGGTTCCCGTTTCCGTACCAAACTTCCAAGGTTCCGGGGTCTTTGGGGTTGTGACTACAGCTTGCTAGCCAGTTATCCTCACCCACACAAAAGCGGGCCATGCGTGATGTAAGGGCGGACATTGTTCTGGGTTTATCCTGGCCAAGCTGACGAGCCAGCCACTCATCCCGAATATTGTGCGTGAAAGAGGCTATTGCTTTGGCGTCAGGACAGTCAACGATCTGATTTTTCTTGGTCAAGAACCGATTCCAGAATAGCCGCGCGGATTCTCCTGGCTTCTGAACGACGTTGCTTAGGTTAGAGGAGTCCGGCAGCCGACCATAAATGCCCTGGAAGTTAGATCGGAATGCATCTTCTAGATCCTTCCGGCACCCAATGGAGTTTTCGGGGAGGCTGTTTAACAAGTGCCGAGCTGGCCCCTTAAGCTTCAAGGGTAGGTACTTGATGACGTGGAGGTCATCTCCTCACGCCATGTAGATGTGGAGGAGGAAATCCTCAATCCATACGGTTGGGTCAGTTGTCCCATCGTATTGTGCTATGTTTACGGCTTTAAACCCTTCCGGGAATTGATGTTGCATCACCTCGTTCGTAAAACACATTGGGTGGGCATCGTCTCTGACCCGAGCTATGTCGCGCCGATGATCGGTGTCTGTCCAAGCCCGGTTTTGTTCCCGACCATTATTGTTGCAGTCGAGCCAAGGACGGTATCCATCCCCTTTATCGGGTGAGTATCGGGGTGTTGGAAATATGCCCTAGAGGCAATAATAAAATGGTTATTATTGTATTTCCTTGTTCATGATAATTGTCTATTGTTCATGCTATAATTGTGTTAACCGGAAACCATAATACATGTGTGAATACATAGACCACAACATGTCCCTAGTAAGCCTCTAGTTGTCTAGCTCGTTGATCAATAGATGGTCACGGTTTCATGACCATGGACATTGGATGTCGTTGATAACGGGATCACATCATTAGGAGAATGATGTGATGGACAAGACCCAATCCTAAGCATAGCACAAGATCGTGTAGTTCGTTTGCTAAAGCTTTTCAATGTCAAGTATCGTTTCCTTAGACCATGAGATTGTGCAACTCCCGGATACCGTAGGAATGCTTTGGTTGTGCCAAACGTCACAACGTAACTGGGTGGCTATAAAGGTGCACTACGGGTATCTCCGAAAGTATCTGTTGGGTTGCCACGAATCGAGACTGGGATTTGTCACTCCGTGTGACGGAGAGGTATCTCTGGGCCCACTCAGTAAGACATCATCATAATGAGCTCAATGTGACTAAGGAGTTAGCCACGGGATGATGTATTACGGAACGAGTAAAGAGACTTGCCAGTAACGAGATTGAACAAGGTATAGGGATACCGACGATCGAATCTCGGGCAAGTACCATACCGATAGACAAAGGGAATTGTATACGGGATTGATTGAATCCCCGACATCGTGGTTCATCCGATGAGATCATCGTGGAGTACGTGGGAGCCAACATGGGTATCCAGATCCCGCTGTTGGTTATTGGCCGGAGAAGTGTCTCGGTCATGTCTACGTGTCTCCCGAACCCGTAGGGTCTACACACTTAAGGTTCGATGACGCTAGGGTTATAGGGAAATGGTATACGTGATTACCTAAGGTTGTTCGGAGTCCCGGATGAGATCCAGGATGTCACGAGGAGCTCCGGAACGGTCCGGAGGTAAAGATTGATATATAGGAAGTCCAGTTTTGGTCACCGGAAAGTTTTCGGGCTCATCGGTAGTGTACCAGGAGTGCCGGGAGGGTGCCGGAGGACCCCCGAGAGGGGTGTGACGACCAAAGGACCTCATGGGCCCTTAGAGGAGGTGTGCCAGCCCATATTGGGTCGGCCAAGACCATCTATGTGGGCCCATGTGGCTGGAGATAAGGAGATAAGGCAAAAAGGATTTAAAAGGAGGAGATCCACCTCCCTTGTGGGAGGTGGACTCTCCCTTTAATTCGGCCGACCCTCTCCTCTTTGGAGTAGAGGCCAAGCCAGACCTCCACGTCCCTCCTCCTATATATACTTGAGGTTTTGGATGTTTTGAGACAAGATTTGATCTCTCTCTCTCTCACGGCGAAGCCCTACCTCTCTTCTTCCTCCTCCGCAGCGCTTAGGCGAAGCCCTGTCGGAATACCTTGCTACTCCACCACCACCACGCCGTCGTGCTGCTGTTGGAGCCCTTCCCCAACCTCTCCTTCCTCCTTGCTGGATCAAGGTGTTGGAGACATCACCGGGCTGCACGTGTGTTGAACGCGGAGGTGCCGTCCGTTCGGCACTTGATCGGATCTACCGCGATCTGAATCGCTGCGAGTATGACTCCATCAACCGCGTTCTTGTAACGCTTCCGCTTAGCGATCTTCAAAGGTATGAAGATGCAATCTCTCCCCTCTCGTTGCTGGTTTCTCCATAGATAGATCTTGGTGAACGTAGGAAATTTTTGATTTACTACTAAGTCTTCCAACAGTGGCATCATGAGCTAGGTCTATGCGTAGAATCTATGCACGAGTAGAACACAAAGCAGTTGTGGGCGTCGATTTTGTTAATATGCTTGCCGTTACTAGTCTTATCTTGATTCGACGGTATTGTGGGATGAAGCGGCCCGGACCAACCTTACATGTACGCTTACGTGAGACCGGTTCCACCGCCTGACATGCACTAGTTGCATAAGGTGGCTAGCGGGTGTCTGTCTCTCCCACCTTAGTCGGATTGGATTCGATGAAAAGGGTCCTTATGAGGGTGAATAGCAATTGGCATATCACATTGTGGTTTTGACGTAGGTAAGAAACGTTCTTGCTAGAAACCTATAGCAACCACGTAAAAACTTGCAACTACAAATTAGAGGACGTCTAACTTGTTTTTGCAGCATATGCCGTGTGATGTGATATGGCCAAAAGGATGTGATGTGATGCATTGTGATGTATGAGATTGATCATGTTCTTGTAATAGGGTTCACGACTTGCATGTCGATGACTATGACAACCGGCAGGAGCCATAGGAGTTGTCTTATATTATTGTATGACCTGCGTGTCAATCATAAACGCCATGTAATTACTTTACTTTATTGCTAAACGTTAGTTGTAGTAGTAGAAGTAATAGTTGGCGAGACAACTTCATGAAGACACAATGATGGAGATCATGATGATGGAGATCATGGTGTCGTGCCGGTGACAGTGATGATCATGGTGCCCCGAAGATGGAGATCAAAGGAGCAAGATGATATTGGCCATATCATGTCACTATATTGATTGCATGTGATGTTTATCATGTTTACATCTTATTTGCATAGAACGACGGTAGTAAATAAGATGATCTCTCAATAAAATTTCAAGAAAGGTGTTCACCCTAACTGTGCACCGTTGCTAAGGATCGTCGTTCCGAAGCACCACATGATGATCGGGTGTGATAGGTTCTAACGTTCGCATACAACGGGTGTAAGCCAGATTTACACATGCGAAACACTTAGGTTGACTTGACGAGCCTAGCATGTACAGACATGGCCTCGGAACACGGAAGACCGAAAGGTCGAACATGAGTCGTATAGAAGATACGATCAACATAGAGATGTTCACCATGGATGACTAGTCCGTCTCACGTGATGATCGGACACGGGCTAGTTGACATGGATCATGTATCACTTGGAAGACTAGAGAGATGTCTATCTAAGTGGGAGTTCATTAATAATTTGATTAAATGAACTTAATTATCATGAACTTAGTCTAAAAATGTCCTTGCAAATTATGTCGTAGATAGCTCGCGCTGTAGCTCCACAGTTTTATTGATACAATCCTAGAGAAAAGTAAGTTGAAAGTTGATGGTAGCAATAATGCGGACTGGGTCCGTGATCTGAGGATTGTCCTCATTGCTACACAGAAAGCTTATGTTTTTGATGTACCGCTAACTGCACCACTCCCTCAAGCGTTGTCTGTAGATGTTGTGAACATATGATAGGCACTCTTTGGTGACTACGTGATAGTTCAATGCGTCATGCATTACGGCTTAGAATTGAGGCTCCAAAACGTTTTGAACGTCACGGAACATATGAGATGTTCTAGGAGCTGAGATTGTGATCTCAGGCTCGTGCCTATGTTGAGAGGTATGAGACCTCCAACAAGATTCTTTGTCTGCAAGATAAAGGAGAATAGCTTACTCGGTGAGCGTGTGCTCAGATTGTCTGGGTGCTACAATCACTTGAATCAAGTGGGAGTTAATCTTCTAGATGAGATAGTGATTAATGCATTTCTCCAAGTCACTGCCACCAAGCTACTAGACCTTCGTGATGAACTACAACATGCCAGTGATGGATAAGATGATCCCTGAGTTGTTCGTGATGTTTGACACCACGAAGGTAGAAATCAAGAAGGAGCATCAAGTGTTGATGGTTAAGTGAAACCACTAGTTTCAAAAGGGGCAAGGGCAAGAAGGGAAAACTTCAGGAATGGCAAGCCAGTTGTTGCTCTAGTGAAGAAATCCAAGGTTGAGCCCGAACCCTAGACTAAATGCTTCTGTTATGAGGAGAATGTTCGTTGAAGCGGAAAAACCCTAGAGACTTGGTAGATAAGAAGGCTGGTAATGTCGATGGAAGTATATTTGATATACGTGTTAGTGATGTGTACCTTGCTGGTACTCCTAGTAGCACCTGGGTATTGGATACCGGTTCGGTTGCTAAGTGTTAGCAACTCAAAATAAAAGCTACGGAATAAACGGAGACTAGCTAGGTGAAAGGTGACGATGTGTGTTGGAAGTATTTCCAAGATTGATGTGATCACCATCGCACGCTCTCTCTACCTTCGGGATTTGTGATAAACCTAAATAAATGTTATTTGGTGTTTGCGTTGAGCATGAACGTGATTAGATCATGATTAGTGCAATACGGTTATTCATATAAGTTAGAGAATAATGGTTATTCTATTTACATGGATAATGCCTTCAATGGTCATGCACCCACTCGGAATGGTTTATCGAATCATGATCGTAGTAGTACACATGTTCATAACATTGGTACCAAAAGATATAAAGTTAATAATGATAGTACCACATACTTGTGGCACTGCCGCTAAATGTCATATTGGTATAAATCGCATGAAAGAAACTCCATGCTGATGGATTTTTGACTCACTCGATTTTGAATCGGTTGAGACATGCGAGCCATGCCCTTTTGGCAAGATGACTCAGACCCCGTCTTCCGGTATGATGGAGTGGACTAGTGGATTATTGGAATTAATACATGTTGATGTATGTGGTCCAATGAGTGTTAAAACACACAGTGAATATCGTTATTTTTCTTTACCTTCACTGATGATTTGAGTGAATATGGGGATATTTACTTAAACACGAGTGTGAAATGTTTGAAAGGTTCAAGGAGTTTCACAGTGAAGATAAAGATCATCGTGACAAGAAGATGAAATGTCTACGATATGATCGTGGAGGTGAATATCTAAGTTACGAGTTTGGTATGCAATTTTAGACAATGTGGAAATTGTTTCACAGCTCACGCCTCCTGGAACACCATAGTGTGATGGTGTGTTCGAACGTCGTAGTCGTGCTCTATTGGATATAGTGAGTACTATGATGTCTCTTATCATTTTGCCACTATCGTTATGGGGTTATGCATTAAAGAAAAATCCATTCACTTTAATAGGGCACCATCTAAGTCTGTTGAGATGACACCGTGAGAATTATGGTTCGACAGAAGCCTAAGCTGTCATTTCTTAATGTTTGGGGCTACGACGCTTATGTGAAAATGGGTTTTTCACCTAGCGAGCTCGAACCCAAAGCAGACAAATGCATCTTCATAGAATACCCTAATGAGACATTGGGTATACCTTCTATCTCAGATCCAAGCGCAAAAGGTGTTTGTTGCTAAGAACGGGTCCTTTCTTGAGAAAGAGTTTCTCGAAAGAATTGAGTGGGAGGAAGATAGAACTTGATAAGGTTGTTGAACCTTTGTTTCAACCAGAGAATAGCGCAACACAGAAAGATGTTTCTGTAGAGCCTACTCAGTTGAAAAGGAAGTTAATGATGATGATCATGAAGCTTCGGATCAAGTCACTATCGAACCTCGTAGGTCGACAAGGACGCGTACTGCTCCTGAGTAGTACGACAACCCTGTCTTGGAAATCATGTTGTTGGACAACGATGAACCTACGAACTATGGAGAAGCCATGGTGGGCCCGGATTCCAACAAATGGCTAGGAGCCATGAAATCCGAGAAAGGATCCATGTATTGAAACCAAGTATGGACTTTGGTAGACTTGCCTGTTGAATGGTGGGTCATTGAGTACAAATGGACCTTTGAGATAAACATAGACGCTAATGGTGAAATGTCACTGTTTATGAAGCTCGACTTGTCGCAAAGAAGTTTCCGCCAAGTTCAAGGAGTTGACTGCGATGAGATTGTCTCATCTGTAGCGATGCTAAAAGTCTATTAAAATTTTGTTAGCAGTTGCTGCATTTTTCGATTATGAAATCTGGCAGATGGATGACAAAACAAGGTTTCCGTAATGGTTTCTGTGAGGAAGAGTTGTATGTGATACAACCAGAAGGTTTTGTCAATCCTAAGGATGCTAATAATATGCAAACTCCAGCGATCCTTCTATGGACTGGAGCAAGCATCTCGGAGTTGGAATATATGCTTTGATAAGGTGATGAAAGTGTTTAAGTTTATACAAAGTTTATGAGAAACTTGTATTTGCAAGAAAGTGAGTGGGAGCACTATAGAATTTCTTATAAGAATATGTAGTTGACATATTATTGATCGGAAATGATGTAGAATTTCTGGAAGAGCATGAAGGGTTGTTTGAAAAGAGTTTTTTTCAAAGGAAGACCTAGATAAAGCTACTATTTTATTGAGCATCAAGATCTATAGGGATAGATCTATTCGCTTGATAAGTTTTTTCGACGAAGACATACCTTGACAAGTTTTTGAAGGAGTTCAAAATAGATGGGTCAAAGAAGGAGTTCTTGACTGTATTGTAAGGTGTGAAATTGAGTAAGACTCAATACCCGACCACGGCAGAAGATAAAGAAAAGATGAGTGTCATCTCCTATGCTTTAGCCATAGGCTCTATATAGTATGCCATGCTGTGTACCGCACCTATGTGTGCCTTGCCATGAGTCTGTCAAGGGGTACAAGAGTAATCCAAGAGTGGATCACTGGACAATGGTCAAAGTTATCCTTAGTAACTTGAGAACTAAGGAAATATATCTCGATTATGGAGGTGATAAAGAGTTCATCGTAAAGGGTTACAATGACGCAAGCTTTAACTCCAATCCGGATGACTCTTAGTAGAAATCTGGCTACGTATAGTGGAGCAGCCATTTGGAATAGCTCCAAGTGGAGCGTGGGAGCAGTATCTACAAATATGACATGGAAAGTTTGCAAGGTACACACGGATCTGAATGTCGCAGACCCGTTGACTAAAAAACCTCTTTCACGAGCAGAGCATGAACAAACCCCATAACTTATTGGGTGTTAATCACATGATGATATGATCACATGGTGATGTAAGTGTTAATCACATGGTGATGTGAACTAGATTATTGACTCTAGTGCAAGTGGGAGACTGTTGGAAATATGCCCTAGAGGCAATAATAAAATGATTATTATTGTATTTCCTTGTTCATGATAATTGTCTATTGTTCATGCTATAATTGTGTTAACCGGAAACCATAATACATGTGTGAATACATAGACCACAACATGTCCGTAGTAAGCCTCTAGTTGGCTAGCTCGTTGATCAATAGATGGTCACGGTTTCATGACCATGGACATTGGATGTCGTTGATAACGGGATCACATCATTAGGAGAATGATGTGATGGACAAGACCCAATCCTAAGCATAGCACAAGATCGTGTAGTTCGTTTGCTAAAGCTTTTCAATGTCAAGTATCGTTTCCTTAGACCATGAGATTGTGCAACTCCCGGATACCGTAGGAATGCTTTGGTTGTGCCAAACGTCACAACATAACTGGGTGGCTATAAAGGTGCACTACGGGTATCTCCGAAAGTATCTGTTGGGTTGCCACGAATCGAGACTGGGATTTGTCACTCCGTGTGACGGAGAGGTATCTCTGGGCCCACTCAGTAAGACATCATCATAATGAGCTCAATGTGACTAAGGAGTTAGCCACGGGATGATGTATTACGGAACGAGTAAAGAGACTTGCCAGTAACGAGATTGAACAAGGTATAGGGATACCGACGATCGAATCTCGGGCAAGTACCATACCGATAGACAAAGGGAATTGTATACGGGATTGATTGAATCCCCGACATCGTGGTTCATCCGATGAGATCATCGTGGAGTACGTGGGAGCCAACATGGGTATCCAGATCCCGCTGTTGGTTATTGGCCGGAGAAGTGTCTTGGTCATGTCTACGTGTCTCCCGAACCCGTAGGGTCTACACACTTAAGGTTCGATGACGCTAGGGTTATAGGGAAATGGTATACGTGATTACCGAAGGTTGTTCAGAGTCCCGGATGAGATCCCGGACGTCACGAGGAGCTCCGGAATGGTCCGGAGGTAAAGATTGATATATAGGAAGTCCAGTTTTGGTCACCAGAAAGTTTTCGGGCTCATCGGTAGTGTACCGGGAGTGCCGGGAGGGTGCCGGAGGACCCCCGAGAGGGGTGTGACGACCAAAGGACCTCATGGGCCCTTAGAGGAGGTGTGCCAGCCCATATTGGGTCGGCCAAGACCATCTATGTGGGCCCATGTGGCTGGAGATAAGGAGATAAGGCAAAAAGGATTTAAAAGGAGGAGATCCACCTCCCTTGTGGGAGGTGGACTCTCCCTTTTATTCGTCCGACCCTCTCCTCTTTGGAGTAGAGTCCAAGCCAGACTTCCACGTCCCTCCTCCTATATATACTTGAGGTTTTGGATGTTTTGAGACAAGATTTGATCTCTCTCTCTCTCACGGCGAAGCCCTACCTCTCTTCTTCCTCCTCCGCAGCGCTTAGGCGAAGCCCTGTCGGAATACCTTGCTACTCCACCACCACCACGCCGTCGTGCTGTTGTTGGAGCCCTTCCCCAACCTATCCTTACTCCTTGCTGGATCAAGGTGTTGGAGACGTCACTGGGCTGGACGTGTGTTTAACGCGGAGGTGCCGTCCGTTCGGCACTTGATCGGATCTACCGCGATCTGAATCGCTGCGAGTACGACTCCATCAACCGCGTTCTTGTAACGCTTCCGCTTAGCGATCTTCAAAGGTATGAAGATGCAATATCTCCCCTCTCGTTGCTGGTTTCTCCATATATAGATCTTGGTGAACGTAGGAAATTTTTGATTTACTACTACGTCTTCCAACACGGGGATGGCAAAGTCATTGGCTTCCGGGATGTCCCCCTCCTCGACAGGGGGAGGTAAGTGTCGTCCTTGGAATCATTTAGATCTTCAGGGTTGGGCTGGTCTTCCAGCCCCTCCTGACCCTCTAATGGGTGTTCAGGGATATCAGGATCACCGAGTTCTTCCGGGGTATCTCCGTCCCCGGTACCAACCTTTATTCCCTTTTTTCCTTTTGACCGTTTATGCAGCTTCCGACGCCTTGACGGCGCTTCACCCGATTTATCGCCATAATTTTTCGGAGTGTCTACCATGTAGACGTCATATGTGGAGGTGGAAGCCCACCACCCGGTGTTAACGGGAGTGAGGGACCGATCCTCCTCATCCATTTATTTTGCCTCCTCGGAGGCATAGTCCAACATGTTCGTTAAATCCTCGATAGTGGCTACCAAGTGGGTGGTGGGTGGGACGAAAAAATTGTCCTGACCCGCCTTGAGCCCAATCTGAGCGCAGATCGGGGTTGGGTCGTTGGTAATCTTCATCGACGAGATTCGATCTAAGGCCTCATTGATTACCGACAGCCCGATCGGGTCGGCCTGCTCAGAGCTTCTGGAGTTAACCTCCGATGTATCCGTGCGGGGGGAGTGTTCGGCAAGAACAGGTGTCTAGACGTCTGGCACTATGACCGGGCCTAGACTAAAAGTTGGTTCCTTGCCCGGGTAGATCCTGTGGGCGGGACCAAAAGACGGATCTAAGGTTAAGGCCTTAGAGTCTTCGGGCGTGACAGGCGAGATTGCGAGCCCGGTTAGCGACTGGTCACCCCGAGAATCTATGGAGAACTCTAGGTTCCCCAATCTGACCTCTTGGTCAGGGGCGAAACTTCCGACACGGCCTAGATGGCCGGTCAGGTCGGCGTGCAGCACAATACTGCCAAAAGCAAAGATCTGTCCAGGGACGAAAGTGTCCATATTGCGGACCTCTTCGTTGATGACAAGGTGATACATCGATTCCTTTGGCGATCACAGCGGAACTCTCAATGAAAGCACCAATGTCAGTATCAAAACCGGCAAATCTCGGGTAAGGGGTCCCAAGCTATGAGACTAGAATCGATGGAAACAAGACACGAAGGAGACAATGTTTACCCAGGTTCGGGCCCTCCTATGGAGGTAATACCTTACGTCCTGCTTGATTATATTGATGGTATGAGGGTTACAGAGTCGATCTACCTCGAGATCGAATAGCTAAACCCTAGATGAGTTGTCTTGTTCTCTATAACCTAAAACCCTCCGGCTTATATGGACGCCGTGGGTACCTAGGGTTTACACATGGTCGGTTGGACATGGAAGGGATAAACATGCCTATTCACTACTCCAAACATGGAGGATACACCATGATTCCCGAAGCTTCCTTCCTGGAGACAGGGTCTTCGGTCAATCCAATGCTCGATAAGCGTCACATATAGTCTGCCCCATAAGAAATAGGTCGGCCGCCCGAGGACCCCTTAAACCAGGACTCCCTCAACTGGTGCTAAGCTGCTGTTCTTATTGAACTAACAACCTACTTATGATTACCCCCTCTTACAAGCATCCACAACTACGAAAGAAGAGTTAAGATAAATCTAACCATATCATGAAACTTGTGGATCCAAATCAGCCCCTTATGAAGCAACCCATAGACTAGTGTTTAAGTTTATATCACTCTCACAACCTAGCATCTACTTGTTAATCCACAATGACTTCTCTTAGGCCCATAACATGGTGAAGTGCCATGTAGTCGACGTTCACATGACACCACTAAGAGATGTAATGACATACATATCATGAAAATATTTAACGAATACCAACTTCACATGATTACTTATAACAAGACTTCTCCCATGTTCTCAGGAACAATAGGAACTACTCACACCTCATCAACATGTTCAAGATCAGAGGTATAGTAATGAAAATTACGGATGTGAACATAATATCTTTCACCAAGTAATCCAACAAGCATGAATTACAATATGTAATCAAAGCTACAAGTAACCCACAGATACCAATCTGGAGTTTCGAGACAAAGATTGAATACTAGTGAAGAGTTTGATGAAGATTGGTCCTCCCACAAAGGACAAAGCATTGGTCAAGATGATGGCTTCGATCTCCCCCTCCCGGAGAGGAATTCCCCCGACAGAATCTAACTGTTGGAGGGCAAAAGCGCCTCTGCCTAGGTTTCCACCTCAAGACGGCGGTGCTTCATCCCAAAAGGTTTCTTATGATTTTTAGGGCAAAACGCCTCATATAGGAGAAGAGGGGCATTGGGAGGCCATCAGGGGACCCACAATCTATGAGGGCACGCCCCTAGGGGGGCGCCTTGTTGGCTTGTGGCCAGCTATGGCCCCCCTTCGGTATATTTTTGCTCCAGAAATTCTCAAATATTCCATAAAAATTCTTTATTAAATTTAATTTCATTTGGAGTCTGGTGACTTTTCTGCCATTTTTTCAGTTTTTCGGTCCAGGATGCTAGTTTCCAGATATTTCCCTCTTTGTGGTTTACCTTGCATATTCAGGGAGAAAGGCATAAGAATTATCTGATAACAGGGAACATGATGAGTCTCCCAACACCAGAAGCAACAGTAGCATAATGTTCAAAGCAAGCATGGCAATAGCAACTACGATCTCCACCAAGCATGCAAATACACATAGTAGTTGTAGAATGGTGAATCATGGGTAAATGCAAGCAAGGGTCACAATCTCATGGCAAAAGCATAGAATGAGGCATAACATGCAAAGTGAACATGCCAATATGGGCATAATAAGTGTGATGAGCAAGAAGCCATAGCCTTGTGAGAGCCATGTAGAATAGGTGTGCGTACTCCTTGGGCGAGGGGAATGGTTGGAGACACATTCTGATGGATACCAAAGTGTCGGTGCTCTCAAGAGCTCATTTCGTCAACTCATGTGATTGTGAGTAATCGTGAGTACCTACACACAACAAAGTCATCCATCATGATGCGTATATGCACATGTGAGTTAGCACAAGATAAGCAATGCTCAAAGAAATTAGATGCATGGTATAGGAACATGTCATCCATCATGAAATAATAATTGTTGTGTATAACATGACGGGGACACAAATTGAGCATGCAAATATAGGGCACACGCATTGCATTCATATCAATGGAAAGCATAGTGTGCACACAAGTGTGGGGATCTTGAAAAGTGTAGGATGGATCAAAATCTCCTAATGTGTATGAGGAAACTATGTGGGTTTTCTCATGTGCAATAGCCGAAGCATAATATGGCGAATATGGATAACATCCAAAACAAATCATATCCAAAGCTAGGTGGTCATGGCATGATATATGATAATTATTGCACAAATCATGCAAAGGAAGCATGGCAGTATCATCACTAGAAAAGCAAATGCCAAGAACTATGGGCTTGTCTTCTATGCCATATGAGCAAATGGGATTATTTTTTATGGTATATGCATAGTTGCTATGGTGAGATTGCAAAGATGCAATATGGGAAATTACACACATAGAATATGACAAGTCAAGCGGATTGTCAAACATGATGTGACCTATAGAATTCTCAAAATGTATCCTATGCAACATGGCAGCATAACTAATAGGCTCCACATGAGAATCGTCAAACTCATCATAAATGGGCAATTCATCACATGAGGAAGTCGCATAATCATGAAGCATGGAAATAGGGTGATCATCATCATGCAAGCAAGCAATGTACACTAGTGGGACAATAGCATCACCTTCACCGAAGTTACCTTTTTCATTCCACTCATGTGGTGTAGGTGAGGTTGCATAGACCAACTTGTGGCCATCTTCATCGTGATGGAACCATGTGTGCGTGCATCATGTACCACCATGATCGTTGTCTTATCCAAGGTGAGGATGAAGTCATCAGGGATCGGCGCGTCATCGAATATGGGACCTAACACCAAAGGGGAAGACACGATAGAGGAAGAGGTTTAGTTGTTAGAAATCGAAATGGCCTCACATGACCTATCAACTACCTCACTCGCTCTACCGAACTTCGGTGGTGGCTCACACACTCCTAGAAGGTAGGTGCACTCAAACTTACACAAGGTGGAGTCACTCATCTCACTCAAGTGGTGGGGTTTGTGGCTGTCCTCACATGGGAATTGTGGCAACTCATCATATACAGGGCTAGTGGTGAATTCACTCTCACTCTCAAAATGGTGCCCTAAGTCTCTCAACTCATCACCAAACATCGTCGTGGTCGAAGGGAAAATCCCATGCTCAACTAACTCGTCACCTTCGCCGTGGATTAAGGCCGAAGATGGCACATCATCACTCTCGCCTCCAAAGATGGAAGCATCATCCTTGCTCTCCACCTTTAAACATGTTCCTTGAGTGGCTCTATAGTCATAGCCGTCGCCGCGCCATCTTCAAAAAGAGTCGTGGTAGACTCGGCATCATCAATGGCACAAAGAGGGATGGCGGTGAAGTCGAACTTGGGAGCATCGTCTTGGATCTCATCGGGCTTGGACATCTTGGTGGTACCATCCTCATGCTCGTAGTCGATGAGCCTGGTCATAGCAAAGTGTGCTTGTGGTGGAGAAGCCTTGGCCTTCTTGAGTTCTTTAACCGCCTTGAGAGCACCAATGTAGAGGTCATCGAGAGACTTGTAGGTGTTGTTGAAGATAGTCTTGGCGAAGTCGTTGTTCGATCCCATCGTGAAGTGGAACTTCATCCAAATGGGGTTGTCAACTTCGGCTCATCGCAAGGCTTTCTTCAACTCCATGAAGGACTCGTCGAGAGACTTGGATCCTTGTATGGTGTCCTCCAATTGGTGTTGAAGATGTTCCGTGTATGTGGAAGGCACAAACTCTCGCCGCAACGATTTCTTCAACTTGGACCAACTCATGTCTAAGCTCTTCGAAGGTGTGTGAAGCCATCGTGTTGATGCACAGTCATGGAAGTTTCTTGTGGCGCACTTCACTTGGGTGTCCATGTTGCGCTCCCACTCGAGATACTCCTCAGGGTCTTGACTCCCGTAGAAAATAATCTCGTGGTCGATGTCGACATCTTAGTAGCTCGTGGAACCCACGGACTTGAGCTTGGGGAGCTTTTCTTGAAGTGTTTGTCAATGAAGATGTCATATATCCGAAGGCGAAGATGCCTTGAAGTCAGTTGGCAAATATTCCAAGGTATGCGGTGAAGTCATCGAGCAGTGGTTGGTGTCGAGCTCGTGACCTTCACGTGTCTTTTTCCTTAGACGCCTTGATGTTGGCCTCGTTATATCTTCATGTCATCGATGGTGTCGATGCCGATCTGATCTTGCTGGAGATGGAAGCTCGGAAGCATGTGCACTTGAGCGTGTTCTCGAAGATGAGGAAGACGTCATGTCGATATTGATGAGGGCCTTGAGATCCTCCATTTGAGCATCGAACTTGACATCATGGCATCGAACTTGTCATTGTTATTGTACACCGAAGGAGATGATGTGCTTTTCCTATCCATCACAAGACTCGAGCAAAGGTGAGTGGGAAATGAGATAAACAATACCAATAAACCATTCCCAAAGTTGAGGATGTATCCCGTTTCACTCAGTGTGAAATGCAAGAATAGGGGAATTGGTACCGGACTTGTTCAGTCACACCTACAAATAAAGCTTATCGAGTGGCTTGGTTAGAACAAGTGGCACAAAATTCAAGCAAATGTCAATTCAACCTATCGAAAATGTTGAGGAAGATTTACAAAATTGCAATGCAAAGCAAATAGATCAATAGCTATGGTGGCACTAGGAACACACACATGGATAGATAAATGGGATCCGTGCAACCAAGTAATGAGCACCAAATTTCTGAGAGACCCGAAAAAAGCTCGTGTTGCACGAATACTAGAGGACACGCGCTTGTGCACGAACCTATGATAGTGAACATGTCGTCTTCAATCCCAGGTATGCGATGTATGTATGATCCAAGTGTATGAACTATGCAAAATGGCTCAATTCTATTTCTGTTGCTTACAAGCTCTCTTGTATCTCATCTTTTGCTTAAAAGCTTTTTCTTCTTTTTTTCTATGCTTGATGCCCGAACCAAGATATGAGACAAGTATGATGGATATGCACGGGGGAGACTTACGGCACAATGTAGATAGCAAGATGTTTGCACGCTAGAAATAGCTATTCGGCATAAAAGTAACACTAAGGTGCACAAGTAACGTGACCCGGCAATTCTCAACTTGCTAGTCTCAATGGGTAAGATACGCAATAGGCTCGAAGAGATCAAGGCAATGACAAGAAAATGGACAATGATGTCGTCGAGATTACCGTCCTTGCTTACGGTTGGAGGGCCAAAAGGTGAAGTGGACGATGTCGATGTCGAGGCCTAGATGATGATGAGTAGTAGCGTTGTCGATGTAGAATCGTCCCTAATTAGCCAAAACACCTTACAAAACGGAAACTAGAACTCAAAATCTCAAACAAAATTGGGTTAGGGTGGCATAAGTTTATGGTGGAAATGCTATGCGTGTTGGGTTCTACCGTAGGTGCATCGCATGCGAATTAAAATTTTCCTACGCGCAGAACATCCAAGAATATGCTATGGAGATGGATCAAAGATCGTTACCACTAGATGTGCAGTGCCGTGCAGCGGAAGTAGAGTTTTGGCAGCGCGTTCACGTGGTCCGTCTCCTCGTCCGATATCCCTCGAACAGCCAGTTCGATCTCCCTCAAACACGTGGTTGCGGGATCCCACGTACAGGTTCGCCGAAGCGGCGCAGGTGCACCGCCTCTAACAGTATCCGCGCGTGTAGGAGGAACACCCGTGCGGCAGATTTCTAGGTCCGATCACACTGTCGGTGGCGGCGAGTGGAGGTGGCTAGTTGCAACACATGCAAAGCCCTAATGACGGTGCCGAAGCGATCAACCGGATGGGTGTGCCGCACCTCCACTATATATAGGCATCCGGCGCGGGATCAACTCTTGGGCCTCGCACGGATCCTAAAGCCCACGTGCTCCTTCCCTTAGGCGTGCGACCCTTTAGGTTCTCGTTCACTTGGTCGCGAGTCAGATGACATCCGACTCGACCGATCAGTAGCGGCCTCTAACAAGACATGCCGACTCCAAGTGTCCGATGAAGCTGGTTAGGCGAACCTATACTTCTTACTTCTGTTCCCTTTGCCACACGTTATATGTTGTCATGCACAAGGCGACATAGTCATCCTTGTTGATGCACGACCTGTTTCTCGTTTCGATGAATCCGACCAACACTTCGGATTATCTCATAATCCTCATCGCATGGCCATGCTTATCTAGGTCGGATCACCCGAGGGGCCCAGAGTATATCTCTCCTGGTAGGAGGGGCAAATCCCATCTTGCCCGACCATGTCTCGCAGGATGGGTCTGGACAATCCTGAAATGTACCTTTGTAACTATCCAGTCACGGAGTAGCGTTTGGTCGGCCCAAAGCAAGTCTGTCACCATCCCGAGTACATGCGTCAGCTCAGGTCTTAGGACATAGAACGTATGTTGTACTAGAGACTCAAAGATGACCTATCGCTGCGTCTCGTAGTTGGGTCTGTCCAACTCAGACCTTATCTCGACTTGGATCAGACTACGTCGAATCCGACAAGACCTTTCTGAGTCCATATTATCCGTCTGGCATCCAATGCTACATGGTCAGTGATACCGGACCATCCACCATTTCATATGCTAGTCTAACTGGCTACGCGTCCACACAGCCCTTTCGACTAGGTACCATTTAGGACATTCATCATACAATGCATAGTCTCACAAACAAGTCATATACCTGTTAATATACATCAATGATAATGTCCAAGGACTATATTTATTCATCAACACATAGGAAATATCATCATACATGATTGCCTCTAGGGCATATCTCCAACAATGCGGATGTTATGATGGAGGCCTAGGCAAACTTGCCAAAATTTCAAACATATGATGGAGTCAAATGATGATTAATCTATTTTTGTGGGAAGGAGGGTGTCAATATCTTCAAAATGAGGTAAAGAACGTCAAAATCGGACTCCGGATGAATTCGTTACGGACAAGACGGTGAAACACGGAGGATGCAATTCCCACGGGCCGGATATCCGGGGAAATCTCGGGCCCGATGTCGAGAATTGCCCGATTTTTGTGCTCCAGGGCCCGGATGTCCGGCCCGATGGCCTAGATGTCCGGCCTGTAGCCTGGATGTCTGGCCCGACGATTCCAGATTTGAAATTAGGCTAGGAACTCGATTTGGGCAGAAATTTTTGATCTTGGGGGTCAAAATTGATGAGGAAAAAGAAAAATTGGGTGGATTTCGTGGTGGAAATGTTAGATCTACTTGCCAAACACGAATTCCATGGATTAAAATCAACAAAATCTCACAAGAACCAACAAATCACAATTTTTTTTGGTATGGATTTTCGAATTGGGACAAAAACACACAAAAAGTAGGCTAGAAAACGAAGGGTATGACTCCAAATTTGTGAGGAACCACAACAAAAGATAGTTTTGTGGCCAAAACATACCGCTTTACACTTGTCAAACTTGCGATATCCATCTTTGATCACTCCTTCCTGTCTGGTATACTCGAAAAGTACTTCATCCAGGACCTTCTTGATGCCTCTGTAGTCTTTTTTTACTTTCCTCATCGAATCGAAGAGATAAGTTTTGGCGAACTTCGGCTAATAACGATGAGGACACAATGTTGTGTGCATACAAAGTTGATCAAGTTATTAATGGTGTTACGTGGAAGCATGCATAACGAGATTGTGCGAAATAGTAATCTAGCTAGACAAAATGACTTACTTCGGATAGTAGGGCACGAGAAGGCAGTCTTTGTCCATGTTGGCAATCATGAAGTCTGTCAAATACTTTCGCTTAGCTTGTCGGTGCTCAGGGTGATTCGTGTCGGTCTCGTGCATGAGGTAAGGGTCCTCTACCGTGACATCCTTGTTGAGCTCACATTTGGCAGTGTAGGCAGCATTGATTTCCCATTCACACGGCCACCCGCCGGCGGTGCTAACGGCTCCTTTCCAAGGGTAATGTTGATCGACCGGTTAAGAGGAGTGTTCCACCTGGAAAACAAACCTTGCGAGCTACGAGGTTCTGCATGCTGCCTTGCCAGTTCTTCTTCTAGTTTCCTTGTTTGGTGATCCGTTGTAAATTCCCATGTCTGTTGATCATGATGGTATCACCCCTGACATACTTATATTCAAGTGGGTCCTTGAATTGCGAGAAGTGGTTTCGGATGCCCTTTGATGCAAGTGCAGTGTCTTGGTTGTCCCATACGGGCTTCTTCCCAACAAAACCACGGCTGGGGAGGGTGTGGTTACTTAATCTCTTTGATCGCATTTCCTTCCCCCATGACGATTGGGTCATCACTGAGTTCTCCTGATTTTGCATCTTGAAAATGTTCCAATCATCTACACTAATGGTAAGGCCACTTGTGCTGGATCTTAGAGATATCTATGTCAGGTTTCGTTGCAATATCTTTTCTTGTTGTGGGTTTCCAAGAACTCAAATTCTTCGAAAACTTATGGATTGCATGGTTGTTTACCTGATTCATTGGGTACGATAGGTATTGATACTCCTCAAGAAACATGATTCTTGCATACACCCTTCTTATGAGGAGTTCTCACATATTAGCTTTGTCCATGTCCCTTAAAATTGTCTCGTTGATGTAGCAAACTTCTCGAAGGATAACACCTATGGTGTTGCCATAGTGAGCAACGGCTTTTCGCCGACTAACAGGATCACCAGTCTCGTTAACTCGTGTGACGACGAGCCTGTCGGTGCCTATAGCATTTCGGCTCCTAGGTTTCTGCTGCTTCTTGGATTTTGAAACATGCCCATCGACCTCCACATCCACCTCTTCCATGGAAGAATACTCCTTTGTGTCCTCTCCATCAGTGTCCACATAAGGATTATTGTTCGCACCAGGAGGGACGTTGTAGCCTCTGCCTCTCATATAGTAGTCATCTGGATTAAGCGCATCATCATAATCTTCCTGTCACTGCGCGTCCGTAAATGCATCACCTTCGTATGCCAAATGTGTCGAAGTATATTGCGCGTCGTTCGTTTGATTGGACATCTACAAAAACAAAACATTGGCAACCTTATTAATTCATATGTAAAATACAAAATTTCGGCATGAACTTTGCTAAAAATAGGACATATTGGTTGCCAGAAATTTGACGAAACGGAAATAATCATCGATTTTGCCAAAACATTGGCAACCCTATGCATTCCATGCAAACAATACACAAGCAAGCACATTTCTATTCCAAATAAAATTTGAACCACATTTCCATTGAAAAAAACTTTGAACCACATTTCCTCGAACACATTTCGATCACTTACCGGAGGAATCGAGGTGGCACCGATTGACGGTTGGGGAGGTTGAGGTCGACGACAGGGGAGGTTGAGGTCGTTCGAGCCGGCAGCGCGATGGCGGCGGGATCGGATAAAGGTGTCTCGCGGTCGACGCGGTTGGCGGCAGACGGTGAGGTCGAGGCGATTGGAGTCGACGGCGAGTCGAGGAGCGGAGACCGGAGGAGAAGTTGGGCGACGGTGGTGGGGGAGGGGGTGGCAACGACGACAACGAAGGTGGTGACGGCGGGGGGAGGGGTGGCAGCGACGACGACGAAGGTGGCGGTGGTGACGCATGGAGCGAAGGGTGTACGAGCGCGTGAAACGAAAGTTTGTGGTGAACATTTCGCACCAAACGGAGAAAGACAATGGGGAAAAATAGCTATCGCGTTGGTGACGTATACAACGACATAGATATATTAGTTATGTCGTTGGTGACTTCACCAATGCCATAGCAATTTTTCTTTCAAAATTACATTAACTTCATTAATTCAATTTTCGATGGTCAATACAAATATGTAGAATAATCAAATACGGTCAAGACAAAAATGTTAAAAGGGGTTTGATAAGGTCACATCTGGAAGAAGATTATTGCACATATATATCAATATTAAAATATGATTGAACTGCCGAATTAACAATAAATAAAAGATAGATAAAACTCAACTATGATGATGCTTCTCAGGTTCTCTTTTTTGTGCGGGTGCTGAACCGATAGTTTCCTCTTGTTTGTGCAGAGGCTCTCAACGGAAGCTTTTCTCTTATTTTTGCAAGGGCTCTCAACCGAAGTTTCTACATCCGACGTGCTTTTACGTCTTTTCTTACAATTCTCCTTCCGAATAACATCATCTTTTTCTTGGTCAATGTCGAGTGGTCATAGTCATCTAGCTCTTCCTTTGACAATTCTTTAACGTTGCGTTCTTTCTGCTCGTCGAAGTGATTTTCATGTTTGCAACATTCCCCACACCTCCTTCTAGCTCATCATCATGTACCTTCTCTACGACTTCGACATCCTCCTCTTTCTCACCATGATTTGTCCACCATGTGTAACCAGGCATGAAATCATATTTCAACAAGTGCATCTTCACACGACCAGTAGAAAGGTCAATTAAAACTATGTTTTCGCATTTCTTACATGGACATAATATTTTTCCGCTTTCCGATTCATATCTTCCAACATGACCTTGAAGAACTCATTTATAGTTCGATCCACATGTATATTCCAGTATAAATCATTCACTTCCATAGTGCCTACAAAAGAAGGTCAAAAACAATTTCAGCATATTATGTACTATATACACACACACATATGTGGTCATTATATACCTAAATTAATGATATACACACAAAAAACAGTCGCCTAGTTCTCTCAATGAATCGAAGGCAAAGTCCGCTGGTCGTATATCTCTATACATATATATGTTAGAGTACCATTAAGAGATTTCCTATGATAAACCAGGCCGGCCTGGCCAGCTATATATAGAGATGCAACTACTAACGGTGTTTTACATATACGAATGCCTACGGTATATTTGTGGACTCCACAAAATATACCTATGGCGTGCCGTATAAGTTGCACGACGCAAGTATAACACATAGTCCTGGCGTGAAAACATTAGCCACGCGAACAATAATATGTGAAAGGGGGAAGTGTTGGGGTCTACATACAAGTGGCGTTCGGTAGAATTTGAATATCATCACTATGTGTGTACACATAACATACAAAATTAGGCAACGCCGGCACTATTTGACAATATTAGTGCTGACGTTGATGAAAAATGGTACGCCACCAATGGTAGTTGTGGCTAGCCATTTCTCTACTAGTGACTAGCCGGTTGGCTGCTTCGAGGGAGATTGACAAGTGTCATTTAGAGCAACCCATCCTCCAACGACTTTGAGAGAATCATCAGTGAACAAAAAAAACACCCAAAACCAAAAGTGATTGAGCATCATTGAAGAGATTGTCCTGTGTGAAACCCGCTTTTTATCTTTGAAGACTATGTATCTTCTACCCGGTTAGGCGTCATGGTCTAGAGCATCCAAGAGGAAATTGTGGATCGCCGGGTGACCAAGTTTGTGAATTTTTGGAAGTCTATCTTGAAGACATATCACGAATGATTGGGCGGAGTTTGTGTGACTCTAGCTTGAGGAGAATAAAGTAAGGACTGTGTGTCCTGCAATTTTATGTCCTTTCGTTTAAATACCAAGCCACTGCACATACGACTATCACAGAAGTTGGAACTAGTATATCAAATCATTGTCTTCATCGAGAAATTGGTTCTATTTACACAACTCATTCATTTCCTAGTTTACTTGTTGATGAAATTGATCGTTACTGTTTGAAGACTTTCTCAATTTTCTCTACCCAAATTCTCCAGTCACCTTGTCTTACGCCTGTCTATCATGATTACTCACTAGTTATGCTATGTGTATGTTTCATTTCACCATGATGACGTTTTTACTGCCATGTTATGCATGCACTTGAGTACTTTTTCCACTACATGTATTTCATCACTTAGAAAATTCCTCAAGTAATAATTCGTCAGTGACGAATTTGTAAAAATCGCCTATTCACCCCCCCCCCCCGGCTAGTCCATATAACACACTTTCAGGGTTTCTGAACAAGTTGTCGATTAATTTTTCTTATGTAATGCAATTGATATTAAATTGAATATTTGAGATTGCTTCAAAATTGCAGAGTCCTACTTTTGAATAAATCGGAGTATTGGTTACTTTAGGAACATAGCGTTCCTACATTTGAGTATTGGTACCATAGACATCATTGGTGTCAAACAGGAAATTCTTCCTATATTAGGCAAATTATTGTTGTACTATCATTACAAACACACTCGTATTTGCATATAACAACACAAAATTACACAAATTATTCCTACCTTTCTATTCACAACATGATACTACTTCCATGAAAAATAAAGCTCATATTTGGCTAACAAATTATCTCTTAGAGTTACCATAACACAATTTTTGGATACCAAATAAATCATGTGCTTATATCTCTGCTCTTTCCACAACACTTTATCTCTCTTAATAGTTCGATAACAGATAAATTGTGTCTTGTTATTTCTTTCCTAATAAGATAGTATCTCCCTCAATTTATGTTTTGATATTATTTCCCGGGGTACATCCTTGCTTCGCCAAATCACTTGCACTAAAAAAGTTGTGCCTTGCCATAAATGAAGACACCAGTATTGAGTATACATTGCAGAAAAACCATGGAATGTTCCAGGTTTGGCTCAATAACAAAGAAAAAGGTCATGCCTTTATTGACGGGGAAAATTGGAGAGATGTTACCGTAAAATGTTAAGGGATGTAACGCAACATAGTCTTATCATCTATGTCGCCCTATCCGACAACATCCATCCAAGGATTCATTGGAGTTCATTCCACTTCATGTGTGTTTACGTATTACTTACGAATCTACCTACTTGTTTGTACTTGCATGTAGCAATACTTTGTAACTAACCTATTTTTAATAACTCGTGACAGGTAGGTAATTTCCAAGCGAAATATGGTATACGTTTGTTAGTTAAAAAATCAATTTACTTGGTGTTCCATATTTTACTAGCAAGACTCAAAGCATGTCATACGGTATTTCATAGTTTTTTTTTCCTTTGTGTGCTTTCAATGTTGGAATATAACTTGGAATATGTGTGCCACCAGTGCATGCCTTTAACAGGTCCAACTATGTCAAGAAAATGGTGGTAAAAACTCCTTCATGTTCTTCATAAACACTTTCTTCAAACTGTGTTACAATAGGTTTCTCCTTCTTCCAACAGAATTCCCTCGTCAAGTTATTCCTAAACTGACGCTACATCGTGGTCTAATCACGCTTGCTCTTGGTCAGACGAAGAATGTAGTGTCAACCTACTCTATTTGTCATACAGATGAACATGTTCCTATTAATGGGTGCACACAAATCATGAAAATCCATCCATATTTGGGAAATTGGAGACAACATTTTGTTCATGCTCTACGAAGGCACTCAAGTCTTTTTCCTGTTTATTTACAACATTCCGTGATCAACCTACTTTCAAATAGTTCTGGTTGTTGGTTGTTACCATTGCTTTCCTCAGATTTCGCTTGTTAACTGTTGTCTGCTAACTAATGTATTTAGTTGATGTGGTTTTCAAGGTTGTTAAGTACTTCTTGCTAACTATTTTATTACATAGATATCTTTTTATTTTGGCAATATTGTTAACTATGTTACGATATGATAAGGACGCAGTTTATGTATTGTAAAGATCGTCATAATGCACAACTCTTGGAAGTTACAACAACCATTTGATTTATTATTACTCCTAACAATGTAGATCTTGTTCTCTCAAGTTATGTTCTACAAAACTTTCCTTTTGTTTCTTTTGTAACTTAAGTTTCTCCTACGTTCTGTCCATCCAAACTTGCACTACACAAACATATGTACATACCAAGTTTTTCTGTCTGAAACATACCAGTACAGTACGTCGGTGCAGTCTATGTAAGTTTTGTTCATTGCTATTTAAATTTCTTTTTTCCTTCTTTCTACCCGCATCCCGCATGTCGTTCCTCTAAGCTACGAGATATTTATTTAGTTTTTGCTATCTCCACTAGCTACAAAGACACATCACTTCTTCGTCCCTGCTCTTTTCCCCTCGTGTTCTTACTTTCCACTGTCAACCTCTAGGTCTACTATGTGCTCATACCAGACTCCATCTTCGCCTCTGGAAGCGCCTACACGGCAGCCCCATCTCCCACTTGGTTCCTGCTTCATATGGTAGGCTTTTACTAGGTCAATTAGTGTGATTTTCACCATATATTTATATTCTATTCTTTAATGCTTTCATTCTCTCCTTCATTATGATCCTGTTAGAATCATACAGAAAGGATGCACGAACGCAATAAAATCCCAATAATCCTATGACTATGATGCAAAAAAGAAAAGTAAAATATGATGCAAATTGACTCATCAGCAAACTCCCCCACCCCCACCCCTCCTCCGATCCGCCTGCATCAATAGTTTAACCAGACTAGATCTGCCATCGAGCATCAGTGGATGGGTGGATCGACCACCGCACCGCCGTGGATGGGTGGATGTGCCGGCATGCCTCCATGGATGGACCGATGTTTCACCATGCCATAAGCAAATAGAAGAAACTGGATCCAAGGATACCACTACGGGAAGGGAAGGTGTGAGCGCTAATCTGAAGAGGGTTTGTCTTAGAACAGAAAAGGTTTTGCTCGGTCTTAGTATTGCACCAAACATAGCAAGATGGGGAGGAAACTTGAGGGAAGGTTTTGTGGATGCAAAGTGTTGAAAGGAGAGAGGTATTGTTGCGGAATATGATGGATGTATTATTGAGCCTCAAGGATGAGTATATATTGGATACAAGACTTGGAGGGCAAGACACCTCCTAGAGATAAGATGGAAACAATTCCTATCTAATCCCGGACAATCTCTAACTACCAAATATATCTCTAACATCCCCCCGTAGTTATAACGGTAGCGTTGCAAACAAGCGAAGCGTCGCGGGCGGTCAGACTAGAGAGAATAACTGTCGACGGGCTGACATCCCCCTGCAGTTGCAGCGGTAGCGTCAGGGATAGTGTCGCATCGTGGACGCGTGGACTGTAGAGGAAGCCGTGAGTTGCTCAAGCGCGGTGATAGCCCTTTGTGCCGATGTCGAGGTAGCCGAGAGCGTAGGGTGGTGTAGCCGTGGTCGAGGTAGCCGTGCAAAGAATGTCGTGGTCGATGTCGAGTCGGGGTAGCCGGTGTCGAGGAAGTCGTCGTGGAACCGCGGGCGCAAGGAGGCGCCGAGTTAGTCATGGGCGCAGTGGTGACGAAGTAGTGGTGCGCCGGGAAGAAGACGTAGTTGAGACGTGTCGCGTCGGGTTTGCCAAGCCCGGGGACACGTCATGGACGAAGGCACGCATCGGTGTTGCCAGCACCGGGCATGCGTAGAGGGACGAAGTCGATATTGTCGATGCGTCGCTCCAGGCTTGCCACACCTGGGAACACATCGGGGACAAAGGCAAGCGTCGGTGTTGCCAGCACCGGGCATGCGTAGACGGGGACCTACACACAACATGTACGCCATGTCGAGGAGGCTAGCAGAGAAGGACTCGACAATGGTTGCAGCGCAAATCGGCGGAAAGCCGATGTCGCCCGTGGTGGTCGGAGTAGATGAAGTGATCGGGGTAGACGCAGGCGACGCCGGCGATGAGTTGGTGTTGGAAGAAGACGAAGAGGATAGACGGGCAGCGGCAACGGCTACGAGGGTAGTAACACCGGTGGCCGAAGAAGAGCGGCGGCGACGGCGGTTACGGGGGTATCAGTGGCGGTGGCCGAAGAAGGGTGGCGGCCTGACGGCGGCGGCGGCTTGGTTAGGAGCGCGGCAGCGATGCTCGAAGTAGGTGAGGAAGAACCCGAAAGCTTGATGAAGACCGGCACGGACGGTGGTGTTCCCGCACCAAGGGAGGCGGCGCGGTGCATACCACGTAGAGTCGGTGCGCGGAGACGGCGGGGTGAACCCCGAGCCGCGACGCTGCGGCCTGAAGGGGAGATGCAACGGCAGCAGGCAGTCGAGGCGACGGCGGGAAGACCTCGGGGCGGCTGTGTGGACCGCGTGCCCCGACGCTACGGCCCGAAGGGGCGACATAGGGGCGGTGCGCGGGTCGGTGCATCCACGGGAACGGCCTCGGGCGTTGGCAGGGACCGCGTGTCGCGGCACTACGGCCCGAAGGGGCGACGTAGCAGCAACGCACGAATCGGTGCAGGCGCGTGGAGAACCACGGGGCGGCGGCGCTACGGCCCGACGGAGCGACGCAACGGCAGCCCGGTGATTTATCGATGGAGGGGCACGCTTTACTCGGGACAGTTTTCACGGGACCTGCGGAGGCGCACGCAACCGACGGGCCAGGTCGGTCGCACGGTGTAGATGGGGCGGATCGCGGTGGCGGGCGAGTGATCAATCCGATCACGCGCGAAGTCGGAGACGCCGCTCGACGGAGGTGGGATGGCGGCGGAGTCCAGGGTGAAGCCGGCGACGATGGTCGGCAAGGCAGCCATATAGGCGCGACGTAGATCGACGGGCGGGCCGGCGCGCGAACGGCGACTGTGATGGGCCACCACATGGCATGCGGCCGCCAGATTGGGGTGATGCAGGAGTTCCGATCCGAGTAGGGCGGTGAAGGCCGACGTAGGATGACAAGCGAGCAGACGTGCGGGCAACGGTGGTGAGGGGCCGCTGAGGCCACCGGGTCGGTGTAGAGGCCGGGTCGTGTCGATGTCGGAGTAGAGGCCCGGGATGGACGGTGGCGGCAGGCGACACAAACCGATCTAAGATCGGAAAACCAAAAAGAAAAGGCCGATCAAAGCGACCGGCGGTAGAAGGAAAACTCCGGATCAAGAGATTGGGCAAAAGACTCTCTAGTGCAGCCAGTCAACACGAGGGCGGACGAACCCTAGGTACGGGCGGCACAGCCCCCGGCAGCGGTCATGGAGGCCGACCGCCCCAGGGGCGACGCGCGGTGCAGAAGTGGTGGGCGCCGGCTAGATCTAGGAACTTGCGGCAGATACCATGTTGAAGGGAGAAAAGGATTGTTACGGAATATGATGGATGTATTATTGAGCCTAAAGGACGAGTATATATTGGGTACAATACTCAGAGGGCAAGACAACTCCTAAAGATAAGATGGAAACAATTTCTATCTAACCCTAAACAATTTCTAACTAGCAAATATATCTCTAACACAAAGGAAGGTGGGATGAGGGTAGAAATGTGGTGGATGGTGTGGCTGTACTAGTCAAAATCAAGCTCGCACGATTGGTGAGATACGCACTGTCCCTGAAGGGATGGAAGATTGCCAAACTCATTCTGACCAAAGGGATCATGGTTCACACTTAAACACAATGCACAAGTAATCATGTTATTCCAGCGGACGGCATAGAAGCATCTGGCAATCGACCAGAGGCACTTTGATCCTATTATGGACAGACACCATATTCAGCAAGATCCTCGACAAGCAGTCCCTCATGATCCACCACTAACATATCTGGTGTTGTGGTTTATAGCAGAACTGAGTACATGACGTACTCCGCAAATGTACACAAGGAGGTATGACGCAGATATAGTATGTGAGCTTCTAATATAAGGAAGGGGTTAATTAAGGTTCTTTCTGTGGAGCAACTCAAGGATAAAGTAAAGACGATGAAAGACGATTAAGGTTCTTTGCGCAGAGACTCATCCTGATGAGGTTAAAGACGATGAAATAGTGTGACGGTAACACACAATAAGAGTAATCAAGGGGGTATAAGCACATCCTAGACTCAATCCCATTGCATACCATCCCAACAAGGCTTGGGGTATTTGTCATATAGTATTCCAGCTTGGATTGTCCATGATAATTGACATGACTATTTGAATAAAGGGCGTGACGTCGAGAGTTGGACTAAACCCACACTATAATAATCAGAATTATGACACTTCAAGATACAAATTTCCAATTTTTCAAAAATATGTATTTACACTCTCGGTTTCATGGCTTGTTTAATAATGCCTTTATTTCAATCTATAATAGTTAGTATGAGGAAGGAGGTGAACGGAGGACAACGGGGCGAGCGAAACAGCAGCACTATAGGGTTTGTTTGGTAGCAGTTAACAATAGCATTCTTGTTCCCCTTTGAGACATGCTGACTACATGCATTTGTTCTTGTTGGGGAGCAGTATATGTGTTGCGACATGCTGAGTTGATACTTTGTTTGGCAGCCTGTATTTGTCTAGGCATGTTAAACAATTTCGAATATCGAATATATTTTTGTTGAATGGTGAACAAAATTTGAAAAACATGAATAAATTTTTAAACACATTTTGGAATCCAGGTATTCTTTTGGAAAATTTAAAAGAAATTGGAATTCCGAGTTTTTTTTAAAATGTTTTAAAAATTCAAACAATTTTTGAAATTCTTCACACTTATGAAAATGTAAACAAAAAATGAAATTCTTAACATTTTTTGAAAATCTAAACACATTTTGGAATCCTTTTTTTAATTGAAACAAATTTTAAAACTCTAAACATGTTTTTAAAATTTTAAACAACTTTTGAAATTCTCAACTTGTTTTTGAGAATGCACAAATTTTGAAATCCTGAACATTCGTTCAGAATTTAATTGAATTTTTAAATTCCGGATATTTGTTTGAACAAAATTTGAAATTCTAAACTTTTTTTAGAAAAAAAAAATTTTGAAATTCTGAAAAAAAATGAGGTAGGGGGGAGACATGCAACACGTCACACGTCACGACCGTCCATTCCGGACGCAAGGCAGATAAGTGAACGCGAGGCTACTGGTTTTTCCTTCCAGAGAAGCAGCCCATAGTACAATTGGCCCAGGAGCAGCACACGCTGGAAAGAGATGCATCAACGGTCAAATATACTCAGACCGAATATCCAACGGCCAAAAATGCGGATGTCCGAGGAACCTTCGTTTAGGTTCAATTTTACTGTCCTGATATAATTTTGTACAAACAAAAGCAACCTCATAGCTCACTGTCCTGATATAATTTTGCCACCAACAAGTTAGTCAAAAGACGCACAAACATCCAACTAGACGACCATCTTCATCATCACGACCAGCAGTCACAGTCAATTAAGTACATGACCAAATCATTTGAGAATGAAGGGCATCATCTCTGTTTCTCCAGGACTACAACAGACACATTCCATCCGGTTCGGCAGGTCGCCACAACCCCAATGGGAAGAAGGGGCCAACACGGGACACAGATGTTCGCCGCCACGCTACCGCCTCTGTACTGGCTTGTAGAGCACGACCGTCACATACTTGGCCTTGAACCGGTGGGTGATCCCCAAGGCGATAACAGATCTCGAGTTCTCCTTCTCTATGTAGAGGTGGTTCAGCACCACCGGCTGGGGCAGAGGGAGGCTGCTCCTATCGTCATGGCTGGGCGGGAAGCTCAGCAATGTGTGTTGCAGGTGAGGAGGAACCAATGGGGGCTCTCGAGCTTCGTCTTCGTTTCCGGGTATAGGGTTGCTGTAGCTTGAGTCTGGTGATCCTGGGACTTGGAATCCAACAACCTGCACCCCTTCCTGCACCAATGTCATGTATGTCAAGCACCCATCATAAATACAAACATGATAGAGACAGAAGTTTAGAAAAGAAAGTGTTTGGAATTGTACAAGTGTTTGGCCCAGAGTGTTTGAAATCTTCCAATGTTGAAGACGTCACAAGGCTTTTGGAGAGTAACAAAGTTCGCGGGTTTCCAGATATGCTTGGCTCAATAGATTGCACGCATTGAAGTTGGAAGAACTGTCCTAAGGCATGACATGGACAATTCCACGGCGCGAAAAGGGGTTCCACTATAATGCTTGAAGCGGTGGCCGATCAAGAGACTTGGATTTGGCATGCTTTTTTGAAATGCCTGGATCTTTGAATGACATCAACGTTGTTAATCGGTCACCACTCAAGAATAAGATTGCAAATGTTGATCTGCCACCGATACAGTTCGTAGCAAATGGCCATACATACAACTATGGCTACTATCTTGCGGATGGCATCTAACCAAAGTGGCAAACATTTGTGAAGACGTTGAAAAAACTGACATGTAAGAAAAATCTAGATTTTCACAATGCTCAGACGGCGGCTGGGAAAGATGTGGAGAGGGCGTTTGGGATTTTACAAGTCCAATTTGCTATTGTGAGAGGACCGGCTAGGTTTTGGGATCAAAAGATCCTTTGGTACATGATGCACGCTTGTGTGATCATGCATAACATGATCATCGAGAATGAACGTGGCCAAAATTTAGACTACTCTCAGTACGAGCTCTTGGGACATCCCTACGAGTGCGGCAGAGTACTGCGAGGGTGGCTCGATTTGTTGCCTCCTATCATGTTATTCGGTGTGCCGAAACGCGTGATGATCTTCAGAACGATCTCATCGAAGAGTGGTGGGAATGGAATGGCCGACAAAACGCATGATGATTTGGTTGTTTGATGTTGTATTGTTGAACTATTTGCTGTATTGGATGATCAACTATTTGTTTGAGTTGTAATAAAACTGAACTAATTATTGTTGATTTATTTCTTATGTGTTTGATCTTTTGGTTTTGTTTTTGGAGTGCATATGTTGTTTCTGATGGGTGCGCAGTGTTTTTTCAGCGCCTGCAGAAACACAGCGCATGCTATATTTTGCGACGGCCACTAGAGTTAGCGCTCGCCGGCGCGCTAAAACCGTTTTTTGTGCGCGCTAAAACTGTTTCTTGGTAAGGGCACATTTTTAATTTAGGTAACTGTACAGACAGGCTATAGTTTGAACGTGGAGCACTGGCCTATGTAGAGAGGTTGCACCAGCGGCGCCCCCATCCGTCATGCCGCTTCACTGTCAGAGCGACCTGAGAGGTTGCATCTGCTCCGGACCTGTATGAAAGCGGCACTGATGCTCCCGGCCACTTTGGGAGTTCCAGAAAGGCGTCCTTGCGCCGTCCCCCACGGTGGTCATAGTGGAGGCATAGAAAAACTCAAGGTCTTCATTGGTGCAAGGGTTGACAAAACCCACCCAAGGTTTGTGGGGCGCCTTCCATTCACGCCACAGCCACCGAAGACGTAAGGCACGTGCAAACTTGTCAGTGTTGAGAACGCCAAGGCCCCCATATTCCTTTTGTCGACATACAAAATTCCAATTCACTTTGCAGCTGGCACCCGTTGTCTTGCTTGTAGATGACCACAAAAACGCCCGCTCCAGCTTATTGAGGTTGTTTAGCGTGCTGGCCTGCATTTTTAGAGGCGTGATCGAGAAAATTGCTTGGGAGGAGATGACTGACTTGACGAGAGCCGTGCGACCAATAGTAGTGATGTTTTGGCCGTCCCACGTGACCAGCTTGTTAGCTGCCTTGTCCTCGAGATATTGGAAATCCACCTTCCTAAGTTGCCAAACAGAGAGTGGCAAACCTAGATATTTCACCGGGAAAGAGGCTCGAGTTGCCGGCATGTTCTGTAGGATGTGCCCAAGGTTAATATGATTGCACTTGATTGGCATGACGGAACTTTTCTGGAAGTTGGTGCATAGGCCGGTCACCTCTCCAAATCCTCGCAAAATGGACGCAAGGTTGTCGACGTCTGTCTTGATAGGAGCCAAAAAAATGACAGCATCATCCGCATAGAGGGAGGTACGCACCTCGGGGCCGCGCCCACGAATCTTGTGTAGTAGGCCTTTCCTGGTTGCCAGATCCAATATCTTATGAAGAGGGTCAATTGCGATGACGAAGAGGAGGGGGGAAACTGGGTTCCCCTGGCGAAAACCGGCCCCATGTTTGATTGGGGGGGGGGCAGGGATCCCGTTGAGAAGAACGCGAGACGAAGATGAGGAGAGCAACGCTGCAATCCAAGCCCGGAACTTGTCCAGGAATCCCATGCGTTGGAGGAGATCTAGGATGTATTCCCATTTAACGAAGTCGAAAGCCTTTCTGATATCCAACTTGAATAGAAGAGCTGGGGTCTTGCATGTGTGCAGCCGCCTAGCAAAATTTCGAACGCACATGAAGTTGTGATGGATGCTACGCCTCTTGATAAAGGCACTCTGTGCGTTGGATACCAGGTCATCCATGTGTGGAGCAAGCCGTAGGGATAAGACCTTGGCAATGATTTTGGCCAGGGCATGTATTAGATTGATAGGCCTATAGTGAGAGATCCCCTCCGCACCCTCCTCTTTTGGCAGGAGAATCACATTTGCAGAGTTTCCATTGAAGGTTGGATGTGTGAAGGGAATCAAAGCGTTGTATAACCCGCATGACAGAGTGCTTGATGATGCCCCAGCATTTCTTGAAGAAAATTCCCGTGAAGCCATCCGGCCGGGCGTCTTATCATTAGTCATTTCCTTTATGGCCGCCCATACCTCCTCTTCCGTGATGGTGTTACCCAAGTCTTGGAAGTCATGGGTCTCAACTCCAAGCTCCTCCCAGTTGAAATCTCTGTTGCTGCCAGTGCCTCTACCCATTACCCCAGAGAAATGTTCATGGATTTATGAGAGTTGGGAAGCTGCCGAACAGGCCTAAGTACCTGTGCAGTTGAAGAGGCTTATCTATCTGCCATTTGAACTCGTCAGTTCAGCTGTCAAAAATAAGTTGTTGGTGCGTTATGGGTTGACTGATGGGCGTTGGCAATGAATGATGATAACAGGAGAAGAAGAAATCTAATACGATAGGAAAATACCGAACGGGGGATTCTCTATACAGAATGAATACCTATGATACATGCGGCAAAGAACCCGAGTGCCAATAGATCTAGCGGCTCAAGACATCTCCAACGCTTACCCATAAATCTGACATCAGATTCGTTCGCGCACAGCGATACCGGTGCGGAAACCGGCCATCCAACAATAGCCGCAAATGTCCGCTTATATTTCAGAAAAAATAACTAAAAGGAACAAATTTAATGCATATTTAAACAAACCGAACGATAATCATTTGTATTTGAATAATATTTACGTACAACCAGATGTTTTTCATCCAAACCAGAGCAAACTTCATTACGTTTAAACATATTTATCCTAAACCGTACTCTATACCTAGTCTAAATGACCGTCTGTCTAGTTCCTCATGTCTGACTGGCCATGATCCCAAGAAACTGAAGCTCTGTCTCCACAACCTTCCCGCGAGTAATCGCCCGACAATGATGATCCCTGGAAACTGAAGCTCCGCCTACACAACCTTCCTGTGGCTAATCGTCCGACCATGATGAGCCCGGCAAGGTTGGCTTCAACGAAGGGGAAGAGTTATGGCCTTCCTGGGTAAGCGTCGAAGGCCTACCATGCTTTAATATTTCTCACTAGCGGCAGCGCTCACAGAAATGTCGGCATCATCGTCATGGCGGCGGGGCGTGGAGGTGCTGGCGACGTCGTCCTTATCCTCGTTCTTGTCATACACTACAATCGTTGCCTCGTCGATGTCCTTGAAGGTTGCTTCTAGCTCCGCCTGACTAACGCGGTATGTCGGTGATCAAGGCGGATTTCATGGGCGGTGTCCAAGGATTGGAGCAAAGCCTTTTTCTTGCCACGTCCAGATCTAGTACGATGCATGTGCCCGCGGTGAGTTGCTCCTCTGCACGTTGGGGCTCGTCGAGGAGGCGAAGATTGTTGACCTGGTAAGCCTGCGCCTGCCGGAACGTGACTCGCCGCCATTTTAAACACCATCTCGATGTACTGAGGACTGGGCCTCTCCCATGGGAATGCCAGCATCGGCCGGCGAGGACGATGGTGTGAGCTCGTCGCCTACCGCCTCTTCCATCGAGGCGTCCGCAGCACGGCCCTCCGGTGAGCTAGTCCATTTGCCGGTCTGCCAGCTGGCTGCGATGTCGGCGATTTGCTTCGGTTTTGCATGAAAAAGAACGTCCTAACTGTCGAGGGAGGAGACGTTTCCGTCGATGACGAGGTGCCTATGATGACTTCGTTTGCGTCTGTATTGTGTTCAAAAATGATAAAAAAAAGCCCCTGCCTGGGAACACGAACCAAAAGGTTCGAGTCGATATATCCTCGTGTCGTGCTATATATTGACACGAACAGATCCAACTGATCACTCCCAATGGCTTTTGCTGCACGCAGCAAGCCACTCTTCCACTAACTAATTAACGTAGCTCCGGGCGCTAGCAGGGGTTGCCCCTCGATGGCGTCTCTACCAACCAGCCGCCTACCCCAAATACGCACGCCAAGATCTGAATCCGCCGAATGCACAACCACGGACGATTCCATGGCAGCTGCGGAGGAGGAGGAGCCCGTGACCCCTACTGCAAGACTCATTGAAGATATATACATCGTCGTAATTATTGGCCTGGGCTCGCCTGTAAACCTACCCGTCTTCAGTGCCGGCATCGCTACCGAACTTGCCCGTTATCCACGCTTCCGCAGCATACAAGTATATCCTCATCAACTACTTTTTCTATAATATATCAACAGGAACAGGCATACTCTTACTGGAAGAAGATTAGCGATTTTGTGGCTTAATTTAACCCGAGAGCGCGTCCGTGCATACGTCCAAGGCAGGTTACAGATGGGTCAAAGGACGGCAATAACCCACGGTGGGCGTGCAAGGCGGTGAACGTGGAAGACCACATGATCGTCCCTGCGCTGGATACCGCTGCCGTGGAGGCCGACCCGGATCAGGCTGTGGAGGACTATGTGGCCTCGCTGTACAGGCTTCCCATGGACCGCTCCCGGCCACTTTGGGAGTTCCACTTCCTCGACTTCCCGACCTCTGAGGCGGCCTCCACGGTGGTGCTCCGCGTGCATCACTCCCTCGGCGACGGCATGTCGCTCATCACACTTCTCTTGGCGTCGGCGCGCAGCGCGGCTGACCCGACACGCCTACCAGCCATGCCGAAGCAGCCGGTGCGTACCGGAGCCATCTACGTGCCACGGCACTGCCAGCCGGCATCCTCAGGTGGCCTGCTGGTCTTCGTCACATGGGTCTGGGCGTATCTCATGCTCGCCTGGAACACCATGGTGGACGTCGCCTATTTTGCTGCAACAATTATGTTCCCCAGAGATCCGCACACTCTCTTCACGCCTTCACATGGTAACGTTCCTAGCCGGCGATTCGTTCACCGCAGCCTTTGTTTGGATGACGTCAAGTTAATCAAGAAAGCTATGAACTGTATAAGTATATATATGTTCTACCTTTTTCTCCCTGCCCGTTTGATGGAACATCACATTAAGTAGGGTTTTTTTTTTATGGAACATCACATAGGGTAGGGTGTTGTATGTATACATATGCACAAAGGACGTAAATGTTTATGACAAAATCTGTTATTATATCTTATTATAAGGCAGAAGACAAAAAAGCCACGACATGAACCCGTGCATGTTAAAAATATGTAATCTGTTGATTAAAATATTAGTGGATTATGTTTAAAGATGTAAATGTTATATATAGGAAAAATTCCATGTACAAACTGTAACATCTCACACGTACCAGACACCAGAACAAAATGGACGCGTCACTCGACAGGCAGAACTGAAAGCTTAGGAACTAAGTCAGGTTTTTACCTACGAGGAACAACCCATGATTTTTTATTTTATACAATGGAGAGAAAGAAATGCAATAAGCTCATTAAGTTTTAAAAGGTAGAGTCTTCACAACACACATAGGTTGTATATATGTCACACATAGCTCCAAGTGAGTTTTAGCCCAAAAATAACACGCTACATCCGCTTCAGATGATTTCTAATCATTGATTTTGTATCCATCTGTTAATATGTTCTATCTGGAGACTGTCAATGATGTGCTGGTTGGGGTAACTTCTGCTGCTCTGTCACACTATTACTTTCGCAATTCTGGTGAGTAACATGCGCGGGGCATTGAGTTTTTTAAATTTTTCACGCAAGTCAGCTTATTGTACTTAATATACACATCAATTCATGTAACTTGTCTTGTATTTATGTTAGGAAATACTAACACCAGCAAAATATTACATTCTGTCCTCGTTGTGAATACAAGGCCAACCCCTAGCCTCCAAGTAAGTTTTTCTATAATGTAATTATGTAAAATATACTGAAATACTTGGCTCAATCAATTTTCATTCATTTAGATGTATCTACACTCATGCCTACTCATTTATTTAAATACCAGAACATGCATGTTTTGGATTGGTACTTTTCATACGAATGTTAGTAAAATATGAAAACCAATGTATTATGAAAAGATTTTCTTAAAAACTAACGATACTATGTTTTTCACCTGAATATTCCTAAATAATTTCTAAAAAGTAAAATGTATACTCCTAGTAGTTTCATGAAACAAAATTTTTAGTTTTTTAATAGAAGTTTGAGATCATCTCATAATAATAATTTCATTGACAGACATATGCTAAATTGATAGAATCTGGGAAGAGTAACGATGTGGCATGGGGAAATCAACTAGGCTACATCCTCCTTCCATTTCATTTAGCGATGCATGATGATCCACTTGAATATGTTCGCAATGCAAATAAGACCATGGACCGGAAAAAGAGCTCACTTGAAGTTATCCTCACGTGTAAGACGAGTGAATTTTTTGTCAAAATGTTTGGCTTGAAGGTATTTGCGGCACGCTTACTTATACGTATGCTTTGTTAAAATCAAATTACGCAAATTAAGAATATTCTTGTTTTTTTAGAATAATATCCTTGTTTAAGAAACTAACTTTGTTTTCTTATTTAGTTAGTACAATATTTGTAACTGTTCAAGTTGATAATCCTAGCAGGCAGGCGCTTTTATCTTCCGTCGTATGTTCGCCAATACAACTATTCTATTTTCAAACATGATTGGACCAACTGAATCAGTAGAGTTGTGTGGTCACCCGGTAGTCTTCATTGCCCCTACTGTTTATGGAGGTCCCCAAGTAAGTAAAACTATAATCTTACACTGATACTCTCCTTCTCCCATGAACCACATTTATACTTTTGTCAACACTAAATGATCAAAAAAAGGTCCAGAATACAAGGACATTGTTCATGATGCATCCCTTTGTAATGGTGAACCATTTTATTTGCTCTAAAATTACCAAATTTCCCGTGCCTGTGGCGCCAGGTACTTTAGGTATCGGGAAAAGAAAAAACAAGAATATGTAGCTAGAACATTGTGCATGTTTTAATGCTTGGTCATATGGTAATCACCAAAATTATGGATGCACCTAGGAGCAACTAAAAAAATATAACTAGAAGGAAAATTTTGAGTTCAACAATACTCAAAAATAAAAACTACGCCATGTGTACTCTCACGCTTGTGGCCAGTATATATATTTTGTGGAACTATGAGATAGTTAGGTGCATTCTGGTTGCAGCATTTCATCATTTTCTTCTTTTCTAAGTGAATATATGAACCCAAGAGAAAATAAATATGATTACATAAAATTATTGATATGTTTATATGGGGATAGCTCATCAGTAAATGGCTACGCGGTGAAGGAGAAGCCATAAATGCATACACCACCCAACTAAGTTAGTATTAATCGCTTGGAACAATACAAGTAAATAGAGATATGGAGGTAAACCTATTAAATTTAATCATTCTTTATGTCTAATTTGCACATTATCACAATTTTTATATGCAGGCTTTGACTGTGCACTACCAGAGTTATAGTAGAACCATTAAGGTGGTTTTATCAGTTGACGAGGAAATATTTCCGAATTACAATCAACTATTGGATGACTTTGTCAACACCTTTGGGCACATTAAGGATGCAGCTTCACGGTTTCATAATTCGGCAAGAAAGAGCAATTGAGGTGGAACTACATTAGTGTGCTTACAATAAATGTATAATATTTCCTCATTGCGACGGGGTCTTTGTTTTTCTATTTCTCCCCTTTTTTTTGTTATTGGTTGTGTGCATCCTTGATGTCTTTCGATATCTTGTTGGTGCAATGACGGCGTCTAATTGGTATCTTCGTGATATTAATATATTCCTTGTAACCAAAATAAATGTATAATGCCAACACTGTACTCCTACATATCCCTCCAATGTGTAGATCTGGACTCAAGCAATAAGTAAACAAAAATCTCTCATAAACAAGGTTGCAAGTCAATTGTATTAGGTACACTATTATTGTTGGACAATGATGTATCAAGTGTACTAATGTGGGGAATAGGATTTATGGACCATGCATAATCAAAGTTAGTCCCCTCAGAGTTACCTTTTGTCTACTTAACTCTATGATTTTCAATATTTTGTCCATTAACACCAATATTTAAATATTGGGTTACTATGTGTCCCGTTCGACATACTTTTGTTTTACGAATAATGTGGCCGCTACCTCTAGTTTGTCACATATTAGTAGTGTAGAAAATCGTAGTACTACTGGCTTGCCAAAATGACAATTTGTGGCGTGGGACTGGCACCCCAGTAATATCACGCCACTCGTAAAACTTACTAGTGGCTTGCCACCCGCCATTAGTAACACATATATTTATGGTGTGTGCCTCGGTCCACAGTACCAGTAACCCGTATACCGGTGGCGTTCCACACTTTGAGAACACCACTATATTATTATTTTAATTTTAAGAAATAATTTTTGTCACTAGTGGCGTGTAAGCATGCCAGTACGTCACGTATACTAGGAACAATGCTGAAGTGCACCGATGCCCACACGCTGCAACTATATTTGTCAGGGCACCGAAAAATTCTGCCACATCTACGATTTTTCTGCACACTTCCACGACAAAAAAAATCGTTGCCATGGCACAATGAGTTTCGAAAATTCTAGGTGTCAAATTGGATAACATGTTAACATGACAACCTAGAAATGCAAGTTTGGAAAAACTTTAAAAGAACAAGAATAGTTTAAATATGCAAGTTTCAAAAAACATTAAGACAAATGATGTTTAATCTTAAAGAAACTATGCATCTTGTGAAACTTAACCTTGTTGCCTAAATTTGCACTTTATATAAATTGTGAAGTATTTTATTTCTACTACAGCCCCATGTGTTTTTGTTTCATGTTAGCATCCCGTAGCATATTGTTTTGTTCCATAGGAAGTGGCACCATGTTGTTTGTGGCAGATTTGACTTGCATTTGATTTGATCATATCATGAGCTTCACAAATCCAAATGCTGTGAATTTTTATATGGTTTTCAACTAAAATTGTCCATTCTATCCGGTGGCATACTTCGAATGCCAATAATTTTCCCACATCTATTCCTACTTCTTGGTTATCACCAATCCCTTCCCGATACCGTTTCTTACCTTCCGGTAGAACCGTAACTCCGTTGGATATGACCTTCATATGCATTTTCATCGATTTCATGTGTAGATTATCTTATTTCCATATATATGCATATAAAAATAATTAAGCTTATTGTTCTGTCCATAATTGGTAAATCAAAAAATAGGCATAGTAAGTGGTGCTTGATCCAGGCTACACATGGATCAATGCTCCATATAAATTTACTAGTATAGGATGCCATGCTAAATTATATGAAATTTGACGTGCATCATCTTTTCTCTAAATTTATGCCATGATTGATTATTTTATTGGATGCTTGTTTTTGTTCCGTTTATTCTTGTGGGAAGTACCGGGTGACGAGTCCGAGTTTGAGGAACCTGTCGAGAAATGTTACGAGGAGCAAGCATTCTATGCCACTAAAGAGACACCAGGCAAGATGACCATTACTTTAGATACTGTTACTATCTTTGCTATGCCAGTTGTCTTGTTGCTATCATTATGTCTCGCTTCCTACCACATATTTGCAAGCCTCCCAAATTGCCGAGATAAGCCTTTAACCTGCCCATCCTAGCAAACCATTGCTTGGCTATGTTACCGCTTGCTTAACCCCTCTTATACCGTTGCTACTTGCAGGTGCAGGTTGTTCCATGTTGGGACATGTATATCATTATATTCTTGTTATTTAATTAATGAATGTATACACTTGGTAAAGCATGGAAGGCTCAACCTTTTGCTTGGTATTTTGTTCCACTCTTGCCACCCTAATTTCCATTATAACGGTGTTATGTTCCTTGATGAGCGCTCCTAACAGGTTTGGGGTTTCTAGGCCACCCTTGATAATTCTTCGTTGATTAAACTCTTCAGCAATTCCCAACATTGCTGTTAAAATTTGCCTAAATAAAATAAATGTATACGGATTAATTAACCCGCGGAATCTTAATCAACAAACCGGGCCAATGCTCCTCATGAGTATTGGTTGAAACTGGACGATGTTCGGCGCCCCATGGGTAACCGAGGTCTCGGCCAACCCAAGGTCTAGCCCATCTGGCCGTGCCCCAAGAATGACATACGTGCGGCTCCTATTGGGATCATTGGCATGTCGGGAGTTCTTGCTGATTTTGTTTTACCTTTTACGAATGTCTTGTTTCCCTAGATTCCGAGGATACTTAGTGCTATTCCGAGGTTGTGGTCTTTCAAAGCAGCTTGTGGTGAATTTTTTATGGACGAGTTGGAGCACCCTGGCAATGTTAAGTCTTTCGGAAAGTCATGCCCGTAACACGTGGCGACTTGAAAATTTATAATATCTGGTTGTAGAGAATTGAAATTAAACTCGATTAAAATATACGAATCATGTGTGTAATCGTGATCATCTCTTCTTGCGGGGTTTTATACAAAAAGAGAACACAGTGGGGTTATGATTGACTCATAAGTACGTGTTCGGGATCACTTCTTGATAATTACTAGTTCACGTCTATTTATGCATAGAACACTCTTCTTATTCTTGTAGTCGTAAGTTAGCCTGATAAAATACTTAGTGCTTGCTACAACATCACCACTTAACCATTTCATGCCCATTAGCTTGGCTAGTTTTGGTACTCATGGTAATGAGATTGCTGAGTCTACAAGGCTCACAGATCTCTACAATAATAGGTACATGTACGGATGAGTATGATGCAGATAATGCAATAGGAGTCCAATGGGAGTACCATGAAGAGCGTGATGGGATATATGTGACATACCGCGATGATCAGTTGTGGGCTCCTTGGTAGGCAACCTGGGATAGGCAGGGTGGATGACTTGTATGTTTTATTTGCAACCTCTGTAGTCGGACCCTTCTTTTATGAATGATGCTTGCATGATTTATATATTGAAATATTCATGTTGTAGCTTGTGGCGAGTGTAAGCCTATATCTTGTATTCTCATCTCTTCTGTACATATATTTTTGATGATATCCACCTTGACAAAATGTCCCCGATATGCGCTTCTATCCTTAGCGAGACTTCCAAGTTGTCACGAGGATAGGACCCATATTGGGCGTTCCAAGTTTGTAACGGCCAAGATGCGCGCCTATCCTTATTAAGACACGAGGGTCTCGACAGGGATAGAGGCGCATCTCATTGTTTCACAAGTGCGGTAAATCATTGCATACATTTATGAAAAGAGAGTATATGAATTGGCTTACACTTGCCACAAGCTAAATTACAATTCACTCAAAGATTCAATCATCATACAGAAGACAGGGTCTGACTACAGATGAAATCAAACGAAGAAAAGATGCAATGAAAGACGTCCTTCTATCCCACGGATCACGACCATGGCCACTCTACTCGTTGGGGTACGTGACATACATCCGGCCATGTTCTTCATCGTACTCTCACTGGAGCTGGGACACATCGTCTGGCACGAACTCATCTGCACCTGCATCGGTATTGTTGTAGTAATCTGTGAGCCACGAGGACTCAGCAATCATGTAATCCCGTATACCAAAACTATGTAAGCTTTTGGGTTGGAAGGTGTAAGTGATGAGGTTGCAGCAAGCACTAAGCATGTATTTGGAGGCTAACTTACGAGAACATGTATTTAAATATGTGGACTACGAAAGTCGATCAAAAACTAGCATGATCACTAAGTGATCCTGAACACCTACTTACGTCAAACATAACCACACAGTGTTCTCTCTCGGATCATGTTCACGAGCAGAGACAATCATGGTTACTCACATAGTTGGTTCATTTTATTAGAATTTACTTCAAGTTGACTATAACCGGGTGTTAAAAAAATATTCAAGTTGCCACATAACCGCGGACACGGCTTTCCGAAAGATTTAACCCTGTAGGGATGGTCCAACTAATCCATCATAAATTAACCACACTCCGCGAGAACAACCTCGACCACGGATCTCGTGATCATCCTAGGCAATTCCAAAGGAAATCCGACACCTCGAGATATCCCGAAGAATATCAGAGTCCTTCATGCAAACCATTCGAGAAGGTAAAACAAATCCAGCAAGACCGCCCGACGTGTCTCCAGGACACGACCGGATGAGCGCAGCGTACAGTGACCTGATAGAAATCTCCCGAGTTGCCCCGGGTTGGCCCTGCACACGACTCTAGTTTGGACCAACACTCATGAGGAGCACTGGCCCGGGTTATTGATTAATTATCCACGGGGTTGCAAAGCCCTATGCAATTTTATTAAGTTGTTAAGCAAATAGTACCAATGTTGGGTCTTGCCAGACAAGTTTTAATCTCAACCGAATAATCAAGGGGGTCCCCATAACAACCCCGAGCATGTTAGGAGCACAAAGTATGGAAAACATAACACCGGTAGCAAGTAACTATGGCGGTAGAAGTGGAACAAAACACCGAGCAAAGCCCAAGCCTTCCACCATACCAAGATGTATATGTGCATTAATTAAACAACAATAAATATAGTGATATCTCAAGATATCCATGTTATCACATGGAAACAACCTGCACCTGCATCTAAGAACGCTATAAGAGGGGATGAGCAACGGTAACTTAGCCAAACAAGGTTTGCTAGGAAGTGGAGGGTTAGGGGCTGTCATGGCAATGTACGAGGCTTGACATTCAAGTGGTAGGTAACGCAATGTAAGGATAAGAATGAGACATCTAGCAAAGCAAATATAGTGTTGGGATCCGGGTTACGATCATCTTGCTTGTTGGTTCTTTAGAGGGACAAGGAGCGGGGTCCTTGTAGTTGTACTCTCATGGATCCTCGTACTCAGGTTCAACATGTGCGTCTACCCAAGAGAAATGGCAAGAATAAACAACCAACCAAGGTGCAATGCACAAGCAAGATGATGCATGCTTCATTTGAAGTATTTAAACATGGCAATCCTATACTAGTCATGTTTCTCATGCAATAGTTAAGTTGTTTACAATTCTAGACAGAACCTCATGTTAAGTTGGTTAGACATGCATGAACATGGCAACTATGGATGCTTCATGCAAAATCGATGCAAATGCATATGTAGAACGTAGGAAACGGAGTTACGGTTCTCACGCTACACTCACGGCAAGGTACGAAGACACAATACAAGAAATGAAAGGCCATGGGCTTTTCCTTGGCATTCCAAGTTAGCCACTGGTTAGGAAATGAAAAACCAACCACAATAGATCCAAAGATCAATAAAAACAATGGAGCATAGCTCCCACAAGTCACAAAACACTATCACACCAATCTGTCCAAAAACAGCAACATAACAACTTGCACCAACAATAACTAGAGCTACAGGAGGTTTCCACCCTCAAAAAAAGTATGTACAGAAACTACCTAACATGCTTGTCAAATCATCCAACTACATCAACTGTAAAGGAAGCAAGGATCACTAAGCATGAAGCTCACAAGATGGCATGATGAAACAGATTCTAGGGACTTGGTGAAAATCACAGTTTTCTGGAATCTGAGTTAACCTGATAGCAAATTGACAGTAGTAAACAATGATGCTAGAGACCATCTCATGACATGAAAGTTAACAGGATGGTAGAGGACAACATCTACTACAAAACATTAGCATTGAGCTTGAGCTAAAACTCAACATGGCACTTGGTAGCATCCACTCAACATGGCATAAAAATAATAGCAGATTCTCAGACTTAGAAATATTTAGCAAGATGAAAACAGCAACATTATGTTGGCTACTTTGGAGCAAGATTCCCATTTATCAGCAAGTTTATCATGTCAAAAGAAAATACCATGGCATTGTACTCATGAAATACTACCACTTCCATGTTGACACTAATATCAAAGCATGCATGGAATAATTCTAACTAAAATGACAAAATGACATTTTGTCAAACTTGCTCAAATGACAAAATAAATTGCACCAATGGATTCATTGGGAAATTCTACCCCAATTTCATATATCATATACATATATAAGCTTTTGCAAAACTCACAAACCCATGCTCGAAAATTATCATAACATTCTCATAAGTTAAAACTTGCTAAAAATGCACATAGCCCAAAAATACACATGTCTAGATTTAGTTCATTACCAGAAAAGGAAATATCCTAAATAAACACATTAAAACCAAAAACAAATACAAAAGAAAATATAGGAGGGGGGCCCACCTGGCATAGACACCAGGGCCCCTCTAGTGAATGACAAGTGGGCCATGGGCCCACTATCATACACACACACTAGCACATACACACACACATATGCACATCAGATCCACAGGGGATCCTCTGTAGCCACAGTAGATCCACCACACACGCGCCCACACATCGGTCTACACACTCAGCTCACACAGTCACACCAGATCCCACCGTAGCCACACGGGATCTACACCTCCACACACTAAACGCACCAATGAAAAAAGGGGGGCAAATGTGCCCGCGGGGTTTCGAACCCGCGACCTCCCGCATGGAAGTGAGGGCGCTGACCAGTGGGCTAGCGAGCAGGTACTTGACAGGGAAGAGGATGCATCCAACTAGTACTAACCTAAAACTTAACTAACGAAACTGAATCTCTAAACACTACATGGCGGCGGCTTGCGACAGAGGACAGAGGCGAGCACAGGGTGGGTCTCCGGCGAGGGAGGCCAACGGCGAGGCTGTGGGATCACAGGGTACTGGTGTGCATGGGCGCACGCGCGATGGAGCGAAGGCTAGGCATGACTCGAGTACAACAGGACACACACACACACCTAAAGGCCATGCCTTTGACCGGAGCTGCGGGGTCATGGCGATGGCACGAACGCGGCGACGACTACGTGAAGCGAACGGCCGCAAGGAAGGGCAGAGGGAAGGGGAGGCTTGCCTAGTGTCCACTGGACATGACGGTGTGCCAAGCGCGCGATGGAGACAACGCGAACGACGACGGAGCACGGCGATGCTCCTGGACGCGAAGCAGAGGAAGAGGAGGCTCGGGGACGCACCGATCCAGAGGTCCTGGCGCTCCCTTGGTCGACGAGGAAGAAGAGGCCGAAGCAAGGCATCCTTCCCGCGTCACCAGCACGGCGGAGAGCGGAGAGGAGGCTATCTCCGGGCACAAGCAGTAGCTTGGCCGGAGCCCGGTGGGCACGGCGACGGCATGACTCGAGGAGGCTTACTTGAGTGGCGGCGAGCAGAGAGGAGTGGGGCAATCGATCGAGGGGGGCTAGGGCTAGGGTTCAGACATGTCTTATAGGCGCCAGGGATGCCGGACGGCCGTCAAATCGTAGAGCTTGCCGACGTGGCCACTGCAGATGCGCGTCGTACAGAGGAGGAAGGAGGGACGTCGACTGGGCTGGCTAGCTGGGCTGGCTTCGGGAGGGAAGGCCCACTCATCCTCTCTCTCTCACTTGAAACAAATAACAAAAGGTTTCTTTTATATATAAAAATAAAACAAGACAAAAAAACCCAGAGAAAAATAAAAGGATTTTTATTAAAACAAAATACTTTGGCACTGAAAGTAATATGCCCCATTTAATAAAAATAAAAATATGATTTTTAGTACAAGTAAATTAAATACTTTTAAAAATAAATAGTCACTGTTTTTGCAAAACCCCATGAGTCCGAAGTTTAAACAACAAGGAGAGCACCACATTCCTACTCAATATAATATCCCCTAATAACAGAACATTTTTAATAGAGTTAATTATCAAGTTAAATCTCATGTAGAAAGCAAAATGGATAAAAGGTTTAGGCATGGTTTTGAAAATGGAAGGAGAAGGGAGGGAGTTATTGCAACACACTTGCACACTACCACACATCAATCTAGCAAGCAACGCTAGTATGCAAATGATATGAAGAGCATGATGCATGATGCATGAGATGGAAATGGCAATGAATCAAAATCATAATTCATTCAAGCACATGGCAAACATAGAGGTTCACATGGGTACATGACCATAAATGGCAAGGGTAGCACTTGGGTTGTTACAAAGTTGGTAGCTGATCAGTCCTCACCATAGCAGCCCTTTGCTTGATCGTAACTTGGTCGTTGTCATGTCTAGAAGAAAAACTATTTTGACTCTAGTTATATTGGAGAGGATTTTTACTTCTCATCCCCATCACCGCCCTGGTGAGGAATAGTGACCTAGGTGTTTTGATTCTACCTCTTTTCTCACTCAAAATTCTTTTAGGATCAGGCAGGTATTTTGGAATTGTTACGCTATCGGGGTAACGAAATTCAGTTCCTAGTGCCTCCTGCCGAGGGGGGTCTCCCGAAGAGTTGAGCTCCAGGAGGTTCCTGTGACATTTTCTATTGTTTCAATTCCTAGTACCTCAGGAAGCCAAATTTTGAAATCGCTTCTATACTTTGCTTGGTGGCAAATAGTGTTGTGACTTATCCCTAATATTGGGAGGGATAGCAGAGATCATCTACCATCTCCCAAATGCTGCTCCCATTGATGCACGAAAGGAATTAAGGATATCACGGACATCAAGGAAACTTCAACAATTAACCTCAGTTTGCTACTATGAACGAGTTCCTAAGAAACCAACCCAGGAGTTTCATTTCTTATGTCGAGCCTCTCGATGCCTATGATTGGCTTGTCGACATCAACAAGCACTTTGAAAGCGGCAACATCAGGCCTGAGAATTTTGTCAAGTTTGCAACTTTCTATCTCAAGAATCAAGAATAAGAATGGTGGCAAAAGTACAAGGACTCTAGAGAGGATCAAGTGATCTGTGGGGATGATTCCTGCCATGACTTCAAGGCTCACCATATCCTAACAAGTGTTGTTTGGGTTATGTGTGAGAAATTCAGGGATCTCAAGCAAGGAAGTTTGTCCGTGTACCAATAAAACACTGAGTTCCAAAGGGTTGCGAGGTATGCCAAGCAAGATGTTCCCAACGAGAAGAGCAAGATTTATCAATTCAGGGGTGGCCTCATGGGTGAACTACAGTTTCTCTTACTCTCTTTGATCCAGATAAGTTCGATCAGTTCTACAACTTGGCCCTCAAGCAAGGAGCCACGCATCACAAACTTGAGGCATCAAGGAAGAGATTCAGATATTCCACTCCGTCTTATTCATCCGCTCAAGTGTTTCTAAGTAGCAGAAGTACTGGGTTCCAAGTCCTCTCCGTTTCGTCCTCCTCAGCAGCAGAAACAGCTTGGTGGTTGTGGTTGTTCCCAAGTCAGCGAGAGTCAACTTAGTGAATGCAACTCAAATAGAGGAATCTTCGGAAGTGATAATGGGTGTTCTTCCGGCAAGACATTTTGAAACGAATTTTGCAACAAAGCACATTTTGCGTGTCGAAGAGTTACCTAGGTCGTTATCAGTTGTCTCTCCAGGAAAGTTCATGCATGATGTCGAGGTACGACAATTGTCTAGTATTGTTTATTAATTCAATATTCACAATTGGTGTAGATAAGCTTGAGTCCAAAACGTTGTCTTCATATCATATTTCTATTCGTCATGTTGTTATTTAGTATTATACTCTTGTCGTGGTATAAAATTAGACCTCACATTTAATTGATTCATATAAATCTTTATAATGAGCCGGTGAGTGAACCCAATGGCAAAAATTCCTGGCTCCGCCTCTGCTTAGGGGTGAGCTGCTCTACCAGTCGACGTCGTAGCGTCCTCCGATCCAGGACTAGAAGGAAGGGGAATGGCGGGTCAGCAGTGTTCCCATGGGAATTGACGGAGCATGTTCTGCCTCCAGCCGCGGGTTGATCCCTTGGCCTTGTAGCATCTATGGAAGGTTATCGAGTTTGCTGAGGACTTCGATTTTCAAGCTTGCTTGGCGCATTTGGAATCTATTAGCTTTTCTGTAGCTGCTTGTATCTTTCCTGTCCTATTTTTGTTTGTTGTTCTCTGTTTTCTCGGCTTATCTATGTATCTTTGATGTGGTGATTGCTTTATAATATAATAAAGCGGGGATAGAGGTGGTGTTTCTAAGCCCGAGCTCAAATGAGCTTGGATGAGTACCTCCAAAAAAGGTTTAAAACAAGTTCAAAAAATTCTGATTTTTTTTTGTATGCAAACGATTGACCAAAACAGTACCTCCAAAAAAGGTTCAAAACAAGGCTCCCAATGCTCACAAAATTTAATCACAAAATAACATTTATGGAAGTCGTAGCAAAAAACAAAATTGATGCTCCAAACATTTGTGATTTTTTTTTTCACAACTTCTACGAATATCATTTTTTGATGAATTTTGTAAGCACTAAGAACTTTTGTCAATGTTTGTATGCAAAAAAAAAATCAGAATTTTTTAAAATGTTTTTCATTTATTTTTGATTTTACTGTTCATACCGGGCTCAAATGAGCTCGGGAGCAGAAGATGACTTTCCAGCGGGGATCCGGCTTTCATCACTGTGCGCTCAAAGGAATTCTTCTTCAGTGGAGCTGCAATGGTCGATCGTATCATCTTCTTCGAGCCACAGGATGAATCAATCCAAGCAGGCTCCTCTCGACCAGCCAATGGCCTCAACTATAGGCAAAGTGAGCGGCGGCCACCAAGTTTATATTGAAAAAACATATTTGTATTTATATAATTTATTCAACGACGCATCCATGTGCCATCTTTTAATATCCTTGTACGTCGGGACCGAAATTAGAAAGGGACAATGTGCACTTTCGGCTTCTCCCACCCAACCAATCAACTTTTAACTAGTGTCATTTTAATATCCTTGTAATAGTACATTATTTGTTGGCGGGTGGTTTAATACTACGGACCGATTATGACAGGTAACCAACAAAAGTGTTGTTCTAATTAGTTGTTTTTTCGTTATAATTCATCTGATGCATACGGTTGATTAACTCGTCAAACTGTTCAGATATAATTATCGAAAGTGACATATCATAATAGGTCATTGATCTATTATCTAGACACTCCATTTCAAATTACATCACATACAAAGTTTCATACGTCAAATGCTTGACTGACAACTAGATTATTAATAGTTCAATTTTGTGATATAAATAATAACAAATAAGAGTGTTCGAATATTATTTAATAAATAAATCTAGTCTCACATAAAAATATAATTCAATCTGTCCTAAATATAGTGCTTATTAGATTTTGTTTTCAGATTCAATATTTGTCAATTTTGTTCAAGGTTATAGAACATAACAAGCTCGTGCCGCTTTTCTATGGAATGGGTGAACACAACATCCTCCCCTCCTCTACATCCTCCTTCTCGCATGGTTCACTCAAACGCAGAACCCACTTCGATGCCTTCATCTTTCCTAATGCAGTAACAACCAATCGCATTTATAAGAGGGAGAAACAAAGGCTTCTAAATCTTATAAATGAGCTAGATATAAAAGCCAAATCTGCGCTTTTGGATGATAATGAAAGAACATCAAGAGAGGAGGCAGAACAAAATCTGAAACAGCTCCTCGGAGAAGAGGAACCGAAGTGGGTGCTTAGAGCGAAAGTGCGACAAGTCGTTCGAGGGGATGACAACACACAGTTTTTTTCATCTAATTGCCAATGGAAAACACAAAAAGAAAAGAATATATCAACTTGAACAGGATGAGGGTACAACTGTTGGGCACGAAAACCTCAAGTTGTACATATCCGAGTACTATAAGCAACTATTTGGGCCTCCGGAGGACAATACTGTGTCCATGGATGAGCAGTGGGTGGGTGATATTCCTCAACTCGGGACTGGCGAGAATGAGATATTAACCGCACCATTTACGGAGTAAGAGGTGCTTGAGGCGATATCAGAAATGAAGAATAATAAGGCGCCAGGCCCGGATGGGTTTCCGGTGGAGTTTTATAAGAAATGCTGGCACATCATTAAAGGTGATTTGCTTTTGAGGTTTCAGGACTTGTTTAATGGCAATTTACAGCTTTTCCACCTAAACTTTAGGACAGTTACATTGTTGCCAAAGAAGGAGGGGGCAATGCGCATTGAACAATTCAAACCAATTTGCCTTCTTAATGTGAGTTTCAAAAATTTCACAAAGGTAGGAACGAATAGATTGACGCAGATTGCACATGTTGTGGTGCAACCTAGTCAATCGGCCTTCATGCCGGGTAAAAACATACTAGAGGGTGTAGTTGTCCTTCATGAAACCCTGCATGAAATCCACTCGAAGAAACTACATGGGGTTATCTTCAAGGTGGACTTCGAAAAGGCATATGATAAGGTTAAATGGCCATTCCTACAACAAGCATTGCATATGAAGGGATTCGACGACATATGGAGGAGGCATGTCGAATCATTTGTACAAAAAGGGAGCGTTGGAATTAAAGTCAATGATGATTGGTCATTTTTTTCCAAACGCACAAAGGGCTCCGGCAGGGAGACCCTATGTCCCCTATCCTATTTAATGTAATTGCGGGCATGTTAGCAATTCTAATAGGAAGGGCTAAAGAGGAAGGCCAGGTAGGTGGACTGGTACCACATCTAGTGGATGGTGGGGTGTCTATTCTACAATATGCTAATGATACTATCATGTTTATGGAGCACGATATAGCAAAATCAAGAAACATGAAACTTATCCTTTGCCTATTCGAACAGTTGTCGGGCTTAAAAATTAATTTTCACAACAGTGAATTGTTCTGTTTTGGGAGAGACAAAGAGGAACAAGAGGCTTATAAACAACTCTTCGGATGTGAGATGGGGAACTTACCGTTCAGTTATTTAGGCATACCCATTCACCATCGTAAGCTATCCAACAAAGAGTGGAAGTGTATTGAGGATCGTTTTGAGAAAAAGCTAAGCTGCTGGAAGGGCAAGCTTCTGTCTTATGGAGCTAGGCTGATTTTGATTAACTCGGTTCTGACAAGTATATATGCCTATGTTCCTTCTGTCCTTCTTTGAGGTGCCGATAGGAGTATACAAAAGGTTTGACTTTTATCGATCCTGCTTCTTTTGGCAAAATGATGAAGTTAAGAAAAAATATAGACTTAATAGATGGGACATTATATGTAGACCCAAGGACCAGGAAGGTCTGGGAATTGAGAATTTAGAGGTTAAGAACAGATGCCTGCTTAGTAAGTGGCTATTCAGACTATCTGTGGAGACTGAAGGTATGTGGGTACAAATTCTACATAATAATTACCTATAATCTAAAACCTTGGCCTAGGTCACAGTAAGGCCCAATGATTCACCATTCTGGAAAGGTTTGATGAAAGTGAAAGCAACTTTTTTCCATAGAACCAAATTTACCATTGGGAATGGTCAGTCCACGAGATTCTGGGAAGATACGTGGTTGGGGAAGACACCTCTAGCCATACAATATATGTCTCTCTATAATATTGTGGAACGTAATGATGCATATGTTGCCACAGTATTACAGTCAAATCCTCTAAATATTCAATTTCGACGAGCTTTGACAGGACATCGATGGGATGAGTGGATTCACTTAGTCAGAAGACTCATGGATGTTCACATGTCGGATGAGTTTGATAGGCTTCAGTGGAAATTAACATCTACTGGCATCTTTTCAGTGAAATCCATGTATTTGAACCTTATTCAGACCACAGTAATCTCCAAGTCGACCCATATTTGGAAGGTTAAGGTACTCTTAAGAATCAAAGTCTTCATGTGGTTTGTTCACAAGAAGGTGATTCTCACTAAGGATAATTTGACAAGGCAAAATTGGGAGGGAAGTACACGTGTAGCTTTTGTGATCATGAGGAGACTATCAAACACCTTTTTCTCCAGTGTCCGCTAGCAAAAAAATTATGGCAAACAGTCCACATAGCTTTTAATATCATTACTCCTGGTAGCATTGACACGTTGTTTGGTATGTGGCTTAATGGGAGTTGACATAACTATGGCTAGACATATTCGCATAGGAATATGTGCACTTTTTTGGGCGATATGGAACTGAAGGAATGGCATGGTTTTTAATGGACAAACACAAATAAATTTTTACAGGTACTTCACAGGACATTGGCGTCGATCCGTACGTGGTCCTTACTCACTCCTGCAGAAACCAGGGAGCCTTTGGTTACTGGGTCTATCCGATGGAAGACGGTAGCTCAGGATATCTACAACCGGTTTGAATGGCGGTCCAGTAATAGGATAGATGGCTAGACATCTTGGCCTATTTTAGCCGGATCTGGCACCCTTTTTATTATTATTATTTTGTTACTCTTTCGGAGACTTTTCGAAACTACAGACTAATAAAGGAACCATATGCATCGTATTGATGCAGAGACGAAGGTAATCCTTCTTTTCTAAAAAAATAACAATCAATCGCAAACCCCATCCCTCACTGCCTCACTGGGCTCGCCGGTCAGCACTCGCAATTGTCGCAGCTTGTCAAACCGTCCATCGCCCCCATCACAACAGCCACACTGCTACGGAACATCGCCCCCTATGATACAGACAATGCATTGCTTCTCAAGACACCGGGAGTTGCAACAATGCCGGCAGCGCATCGTCGCTCACAACATCAGCAATTAATGCAATTAAACACTTGACAAGAGTGATTAATGTCTTTTCTCCGGCTAGGCTGATGTCTTTTCTCCGGCTCGGTTGATGTCTTTTCTCTAAAAAAACAGAATAACTGCAATTAACCACTTGGCAATAGTGGTAAGATATATATAAAATGATGAAAAATAGAATACATGCATTTAATGATCTAAAAAAATACGTGCAACCAGAGGGCGGCTATATGTAAGTCACCTGAAAAATCATTTGGGCCAGTCGATTCCTATCAACCATCGGATACAAAACGGACAACCGAGAATGCATCTTCAACTCCCCGCTCATCTTTCTCCTCTCACCAACTTGCGTACCACCGGTCAAACCGCAGGCTTCACCTCCCGTGGCCGGTAGCACTCACCACCTTGTGTACAACGTACAAGTTTGCTCTTTTTCAAGTTTGTGCATTAGTCTAATACAAAATTGATCTCACAAATCGCTAATCGCTAGGGTTTCTTGCCGCCGTTCAATGGCTTGCTGCTTGCCAACCATCGTGTGGCGACTATATCATCGCTTTAAGCGAGCTGGAAGATACGTCTAGCTGAAGCTTTTTACACGGTACTACTGGACTAGCCCGTTTCGTATGTTCTCCCTTTAAAACAAAAATAATGAAGATAAAAGAGGGAGCACGGGGCATCGAGCAGGATTCCAAGGGCTAGCGTCACGTTCGTATTCCGTAGTAGGCCGCGGCTTACTTAAAGGGGGAAAAACCAGTTTTTCATTATTTTTCTAGGTTTTTTTTGTTTTGCTTTTTTTATCTGTTTTTCTTCATTTCTTTCTTCATTTTTACTATTTTTTATTTTGTTTCTACATTTTCTTCCGTTCTAATTCAGTTTTCATTGTTTTATTTTTGTTTTCTTTTGTATCTTTCCTTTTTATTCTCTGGTTTTTTCTTTTTTTCAATGATTTTATTTTTAATTTAATTTTTATTTGGTTTACCTTGTTTTTCTATTTATTTTTTTGCCAGGGTTTTCTTTGTTTTATGTTTGGATTTCTTTTTTCTTCTCCATTTTTGTTTGTTTTTCTCTTTTCTTCTCCATTTTTCTTTTGGTTTCCTTTTTTCTTATCCATTTTTTTCCTTTTTCTGTTTTCACTCTGCATTTTCGAATATGTCAAAAACATTTTTTTAATAAGTGATCAACAGTTTTTTGTATACATGTTCAAAATTGTCTGAACGCTTATTCAACATTTTTTAAACACTTATTCAACATTTTAATACTTATTCGATAATTGCTTAACATTTCTCAAATACGCGTTCAATATTTCTTAATACCTATTCAAAATGTTCTTTCAAATACTTGTTGAACACTTTAAATACTTTTCCAACATTTTTAAAATACTTGTTCAACATTTTTAATACATATTTAACATTTTTAAATAATTTTTCAACATCTTTCGAATTCTTGTTCAACATTTTTAATACGTATTTAGCATTTTTTAATATTTGTTTAACATTTTTTAATATGTTTTGACAGAGTATTTTTAACATTTCTAAGAATATTTCAAATCATAAATAAAAGTACAAGAATAAAGAGAAAACAAGAAAAGAAAATATCAAAAAAAAAGCCATTTCCTCCTGCATGGCTGGGCCGGTCCATCTGGTCACCCCGACGCTAGGCTTCCCCTATCTCGCTTAAAGCGAGACATAGGGGCACCCGTAAACTGTCGGGTGTTGCTTCCATCGTGTTAACCATTATAGTTTTTTTAACACGGTACAGACATAAGCGCTCATATACACGCACATACACTCATCCTTATGAACATACACGCACACCCTATCCCTATGAGCACTTTTGAGAGATTGAGCCGTCATATCATCGTGAAATTTATGAAGTCATCATAGGCACTTCGTCGTCGATGGGAACGTCTCGTCCCACAGAATGTGCATCGCCGAAAATCCTGAAATAAATTCAGGAATAAATGTGAGCATCAGGACTTAAACTCTGATGGGCTAGGGATATCACAGTCCGTCTAACCATCCAACCACAGGTTGGTTCACGTGTTAACCGCTATAGTTGATTTCACCATCGAGTCATGTGCCATTAAGTCCATCGAGTAGTGTCTCAGGCTAAAAGGTACTCCGGCTTACACTATCCCTAGTAGATGGTTAATCCTTTTTTTATGAATTATGGCCTAGCAGTCTATTAATCGAGCATGTAGGACTATATGTTAATTTAGTAATTAAATGTTTCATTGAAAAAAATCAACACACATTGCTGCTAGTTGTGATCTTCCTAAATTGCTGCTAATTAATATCATTCTATTTCCTATTTAAAATTATTAGTTGTGTGTTTAATCTATCTTCATGGCGATATTTTACAAGCCAGGTGTTAGATTCCATATGTAAACATAATTGTTGAGGCCATTTATAATGGGTCACCGGGCTACGGAATTTCATTATTTTTTTATGTTGTAGATTTCAGTATTTTTTTTTTTGCTCTGAACATGGTGAAGGTTTTAAAATTTTAACTTTCCAAAAAAACTAATACCCCTTATATTTCTAAACTGATGAAACATTTAGTATGCTGGATGGGGAAGATGACGAAGAATGTTTTATCTTTATTTATAATATGATGATTTGACGGGTCTTTCATGGTGTGATTCTATGTTATTCGCTAGCCAGCCTATATTATGTGGGAAAATTTCTGCATTGGTGGCTGCATGTACTATATTGATGGTATAATTTCACATGGAAACACTTTTTCTCTAGATAGTGGGAGGGTGTGTTGATATATTTTTATACATCGCTTGCTTCTGATTGATTTGGAAAATTGTTGGCATAGTCAAAATTATAAACTAAATACAAAATTGAATACCTCAATTGAATGAACAAGTTTTAAAATTAGATAATATGGTGAATTAAAAGAACTCAACAGAACAGCTTCTTGAGAAATTGTTGATCCGGTCAAAATCGAGTGATCCAATTCTAAATTGAAGACCTTAATTAATTGTGTGGCCTTAAAATTAGGAAGCATTGTGTATAGTATAAAAAAATTGAACGAGAGAACTTTGAAAAATTGTTGACTCAATCAAAATCGAATGACTCAATTTCAATTGAAGACCTCAATTGAATATGGACTCTTTAAAACTAGAAAGTAGTGTTATAGGAGATAGATATGCGGCAGTTCAATCTCGTTATTAGATCACGGAAGAAATGGTATGATATGTCGTTGCGTGTCGATCTCGTGATTAGACCAAGGAATAAATGGTATAATCAAGTCAGCACATGCCCTGCTGGAAAAAATATGTCGCGTACATGAAAATGGTAAATACATGGATTTGAAAGCAGCAAATAGAATAAACTTTGTTTGCTATAAGAGTTTCATGTTTTTTATTTTATTTATTGTTTTGCAATAAGAGTTTCATGATTATTCTTTCTCAGCTCACATGATAAAGTATTTCTTAATGAAATTCCACACATAGAATGCATGTATATGTACATGTGGAAGAGAATTCAGAATTTTTACACTAACAAAATACGAATTTCAAATTTTCAGAAATACATGCCCACACACTCTGCTTCATGGGTGTTTTTAATGGGAAAATTTTGTTTTTGTCACTCTAGCTTTTGTCAATTTTTCTTATGCCACTCTTAGCTTTTGACAATTATCGCAATTGTCATTTTGTGGCATAAACAAAAAAATTAAAGTGGCGATTGTGATACATTATTAAAGCTAAGAGTGGCAAAAGTGAAATAAAATTATTTTGCTTTTCCCATGGAATGGCAATTGTGATAATTGTCAAATGCTAAGAGTGGCAAAAATGAAATGTCAAAATCTGGAGTGACATAAGGAAATTTGGGAAAAGCTAGAGTGGCAAAGATAAAATTTTCCCTTTTTTAATAATGCCTTTAAATTTAGTCTGTGATGCTTAGCATGTACTCCCTACATTCCTGAAAATTTGCTCTATATGTAGTCCGAGTGAAATCTTAAAAAACTTATATTTAGAAACGGAGGGAGTAGTTTAGACTCCAATGCAATTTTCAGTTGATGTGCAAATTTTCTAATGCAATTTTCAGTTGATATGCAAATTTTAAATTTTCAAGGCAGAATCTGACCTGGCATACTATACCCTGCATGAACCAAATAGATTCTCAGTTTCTTGACATCAACAAACACTCGGCTTTTATTAGCTTAACTCGCAGCGGCATTGTTTGGTTTCTTGACCGAGCCTCGTCGATTCGCTACGAAGGGTTTCGGACACAGAACACACTGTTCAACATTTGCCACCACCAAGTTAGTCAAAAGACGCACAAACATCCAACTAGACGACCATCTTCATCATCACTACCAGCAGTCACAGTCAATTAAGTACATGACCAAATCATTTGAGAATGAAGGGCATCATCTCTGTTTCTCCAGGGACTACAACAGACACATTCCATTCGGTTCAGTACTTCGCCACAACCCCAATGGGAAGAAGGGGCCAACACGGCACACAGATGTTCACCGCCACGCTACCGCCTCTGTACCGGCTTGTAGAGCACGACCGTCACATACTTGGCCTTGAACCGGTGAGTGATCCCCAGGGCGACGACAGATCTCGAGTTCTCCTTCTCTATGTAGAGGTGGTTCAGCACCACCGGCTGGGGCAGAGGGAGGCTGCTCGCATCGTCATGGCTTGGCGGGAAGCTCAGCAATGTGTGTTGCAGGTGAGGAGGAACCAATGGGGGCTCTCGAGCTTCGTCTTCGTTTCCGGGTATAGGGTTGCTGTAGCTTGAGTCTGGTGATGCTGGGACTTCGAATCCAACAACCTGCACCCCTTCCTGCACCAATGTCATGTATGTCAAGCACCCATCATAAATACAAACATGATAGAGACAGCAGTTTAGAAAAGAAAGCGACCCAACTACTTACATGGTCATCCCTGCCTTGTCGGTGGTCCATATTGCAGCAAGACTCTGTTCTGTTGCCTATCCTAATGAACAAGTATATGAAAAATGTTGACGTGAGTAATGAATTTGAGTAACTTGTGCACAGTGCAAGTTGAAATAAAAAATCAAGAGCTGACATAAGTAACAGATAATAACTCTAAATCAAAATCTAGCAGTAAACTAATTATACATGGAATCAATGGAATTTTCACAGCAAGTAGATTTGTTTTCAAACTACTCTGCTACAAAAGAGTCAGAGAGCATGATGGTATGTTAGACGATTTCAGTATGACACATGATTATACTGGCAGAGTGGCAATAATTTCAGCTAGTACATAGACGAATTCAAACAGAACAACCCGGCCTGAGGTAAGTAGTTGCAAATACAATGGAATCAATGCAAGTCAACAGAAAATGAAACAAGACAAGGGAGAAGGGTAGTTGATTATTGCTGCAGCAAAAATCACTAACAATAAACTGTTAAAACTCACCCTTAACGATATTATTCATTCAGATATAAACAAACGAAAACTCCTAACTTCCACAGTGGCATGCCGCCTTATCAAGCTCTTTTCCTCCTACCCTTTACTGGATTAGCATGGCACAGAGATACTCCATAACTGAATAATTTTGTTGGTAAGAAGGCCAAACTTGGTAAGAATATTTTCGCTCTGATCTGGTTCTGCAAACAACGAATCAATATCTTCTTTGCATATTACTACATCCAGCTGTGTTGAATTGTCCACTTCCTAATAAAAAAGACGATTGGTACTCCACGGTATCCTGAATGTAAATGCTATGTAAATAAAGGTACATCCCGCCTCTCCACACAGACTGAACAGCCGTGCTCATTTGGCTTCCCAGTTTCCCCACACCATAGAATTGCAGGTAGTTAGGCCTGTTGGATCAGAACAGACGACCAGATTGGTAGCATCAGCAGGTGGGTTCGCTGCTGCTTCATGTCAAAAGCAGCAGCAAGGGCAAGTATTGTGGGGGCTCAACACAGGGTTGTGGCTACAGTTTAAAACTATTACAGGGGCTCCGGATTTTAATGCCAAATAGTTTCAGACAAATTAAGAAATTCAAAATCTTAAGTTAAGCAAGAACTTGAGGGCTAACCAGAAGAACAGAGCAACACTCTCACTGTAGTTGTTGGAGTCCTGCTCCTTGGGTTGACCATTGAGGATTTAAGCAGTCGATGCTACATTTATCAGTTTGGTATTATTGTCTATGTTACTACCTGTGGATGGGACCTAATATGCCAGCTTCAGAAATTGTGTTGCATACACACTGGTAGAGATAAAATCTATGCGCAACAGAGATTCGAACCTGTGACCACTTGGGCATTAAACAGGGGAGGGGCCAGGGGCATGGGTGTACATATGTACACCCAGTATTTTTTGTGAAGAGCTTAGAGCTCTGAGTTAACCTAATAATTATTTAGTAACATTAAGCTTCAAGCTATCTGTACACAAAATCTACAAATCCTGCCTCCGCCAATGGCGTTAAAACTGGCAACTTACCACCAGGTCAGCACATGAGATGTTTCCTGGTGTGATAACGTCTTTGATTCGCATATTTATGAGTTAAACTCAAATGCCGCGAAGATTTTAATGTTCACTGTCTCATGAGGGAACCAGGATTTTCCAGAATCTCAGCTGGTTACATGAATCCTGGCTCAAATGGGGCAGTAACAAATCGATCAAAGATTCAGGCCAAGTGTATCAATATTATCTCTTAGTTTACTTTTATTTTAATTCAAAGTAATCTCTAGACTCTGGAGTCAAGCAGAAGTTTGAATGTTGGGTGATTACAAGAACATCTTTTTGTGAGTCGAGGGTTAAGTCACAAGTATGGGAAGAAAGCCCAAATATGGGCAAATGTTGGCATCGTTTGGGGACTACAGCAAGGATTTTACCATAGTTACTGCATGGAATCATTTATTTTGTGAAAAGCTGGACCTGTCACTTGATTTGTGGCGCACAAGCATAAAGGCAAATAAAAGGAAACATGTCCAGATTTAGTAAGCTGTGGCAACTAGTTATCAAAATCAATGTTTCTATTAGGAAAACACAGGAACCTGGACCTAAGATGTACCATTTCCTTTCATTTGATCTATGCGCATGCGACACAAAACCAGTATCAGATCAAATTAACACATCTGGAAAACAGAAACTACCTTATATACTAAAACCAACTGATAACAGACATAATGAAAGCAAAAGTACCTTAAACACAAAAAAGCAACCTTTCATGAACAAATTTTATCAATGTAACAGAACCATCTCATATACAAAATGAGAAAATGTACTTGCTAACAACTTAAACTACATGTTAGACAGCAAAGCACCGATACTCCAAAGCCTGATGTATCCCTTACAAAAAAACATGGAATACGGCAACACGCTGGATTTCCAGGGGGGGGGGGGGTAAATATGTCACGAGTATCCCTGTTTTTCGAATTTAGAGAAGGAAAGAAATAGGTACATCCCACCAGTACGCGACGGCTATGTCAGGACAGGGGAGAGGCGCACCCAGTAAAGCCCACCCAACCACGACGCGCTAACCGTAACAGCCCAGAAAGCAATGCCTCCGAGTGGGTCCACTGAATAGGCTTCACTCAGGAGATAACAAACGGGCAGTACTTTGATCTCGCACCTCAAAGATATAATTTTGTCGTTATTACATGCTATATCTTTAGAATTATCTATGTATACTCCCCTTGTCGCCACATGGCCGTTTCTGGGAAACGCCTTACCCCATGCTCCCCGTGCCCGTTGTACTGGCGCTTCTAAGGTCAATGCAGTTGCGTGTGTGAACAAGCACCGTACGTACATAACCTTTGGAGTCATGTATATCATAAGAAAATGTGTGCAGTTTCCTTGGCCCTGCATAGGCTATTCTGACCCTGCAACAGTCCCAAACGCTACCGTGCAAAATTCTAATGGCTTGATTCATAAATGAAGATGCACATCAAAGTATAAGAGTTGGATCCATGTGGGTAGGGAAAACGACGCATGGCACAGATAATTGGACGGGTTTGGGGACAGAGATTCACCGTTACACGCTCCCCCTGTCGCCGAATGTCTGTTTCTAGGAAACAGCTTATCCCGTGTTCCCCGTGCCCGTAATTTGTTTGTATCTTACGCTAATGCAGTCAAGCTCATGAACAAGCATCATGCATACATATAAAACCTTTGGACTCGTATCACAAACAAATGCACGCAGTTTCCTCCAGTGCTCCACACAGAATATTTTTCTCCCTGCAGCAGCCCCAAATGCTACTTTGCGAAATCCTACCGGCTCAAGTCATGATGGAGATACGCATCAAGGTATAAAAACTGCATCATGATGGAGATGCACACACAAAATAATCGCGTGACGCCGAGAATTGAAAGGGGTTAGGCGGAGATTCGCTGTTTCCATCCTCACCTTTGCTTCTTTCTGGGCGTCGGGGGCGGAGGCTGCGGCAGCTGCTTCTGGGCGACGAAGGTGGAGATGGTTGGTGCTGCCTTCGGGGGAGGTGGTCGTCGGTCGGGGAGTGGAGAGCTTCTGCCGAGTCCAGGGAGGTGCTTCTCTCAGCCGACAGCGAGGGGTGGCGGCAAGGTGGAGGGAGGATCTGGCGGGGACGGGCGGCGGGAGGGTCGGGTGGGGACAGGGAGAAGCGGGGACGGGCTGGGAGGCGTCCGGCCGGCGGCGGGCGGCGGGCGGCGGCGGGGAAGGAAACCCTAGCCGGTCGGGGGGGGGGGGGGAATGAGATGCGAGTGGGTGGGGGAGACGGATTTTCTGAGGGGGGCAGGGTATATCACTCGATGGCAGTTTTCTTGTAATTACGGTGACACCCAGGGGCACTTCACTTTTGCCTGCGTCCAGGCCAGCCTGCATGCCACGTCGGCATTTTTTGCAACTACCACCACATAAGAGCAAAAAAAAATTAACAACGCAAACGCTCATATACATGTGCATATACTCGTCCCTATGAACACACATCATCCTACCCCTATGAGCATATCCGAAAGAGTGAGTCGGCATATTATCTTAAAATTTACGAAGTCATCGTAGACACCTCGTCGTCTACAGGAAACATCTTCTCCCACTGAATGCGCATCACCGGAAATCCTGAAATAATTTCAGGAATAAATGCAAACATTATGATTTAAACCCTGGTGGGTTGGAATACCATAGTCTCTATAACCATCCAATCACAGGTTGGTTTGCCACGTAAGAGCAACTTGGAAGATCATGTTCTGTAAAATTGTTTTAAGGAACGTCGTAAGAGCAACTCTATCCGATCCCGTAAGATCTACCGGGGCTTGCTTTTCGTCGGATTTACGAGAGGGACAAAAAGGAAAACGACCCGGCCCATAAACCGCCCTCGATTTCAATATATATGTCGGCTACAGCACGTTTTAGGCTTCCCATCATCTTTTTCCCCTATCCTCCTCCGCCGTCGCTTTTCTTCCACTCCTACGACAAATCGAGCGATCTCTGGCGGTGTTTTGCGACGAGAAGGGGAACCGGAAGCGAGAAGAGATGTCGTGCATGTAGGGCGAGAGGGGTGGTCGAGGGGAGCTCGGCAGTCGCGGCGGGCTCAACGACGAGCCGCCTCACAAGCGCTAAAACGACGTTGAGGCCAAGCGCTCCTCCCTATGCTCGTCGGTAGAGGATTGGCACCAAGAGCAAGCGTGCACGCTCGGTGCCCGCTCCTGCAGCGTCGGAGCACGGGCATGGTCAGACTTTCACCGCCTCGACTAGATCATCTCCGTGATCCAATGTCTTCGAGCGGCGGAGAAGGCTTGGTTGGAGGCTTGGTTGGAGGTGAAGGAGGTCGCCGCCTGTCGTGGGAACGAGTCTGACAGTAGAAGATAGGGGTACATAAGGAGAGGGCACAGTCCTAGCTATGACGAGGATGTACACGCGGATGTATGAGTTCAGGCACCTCTCGTGGAGGTAACAGCCCTACGTCTCAGTGCTCGAGAGCTCTTGTCGTGTGGAATGTATGTGCTACAGGGGGTGCGAACCCTTGTGCTAGAGGGGAGGGGCGGCTTATATAGAGTATGTTGTCCCTCAGGAATGTCAGGCAACCAAGGGTTCGATCGTGGAATAAAGATGTACGTTACTGGTAACGTACACAATAAATACTACTAATGACAACTGGCCGAACGCTTGTTGGCCTTCTTGGGGTGCCTTCTGGTCTTTTGGTGTCGACTGGTCGTGGGATCTTCCGAGTGACAGGAGATTGTCAAGTCGAGGGAGAAACCTCTAGGTGTTTTAATTGTCGAGTGACTATCGCGTCATGATGACTTCAGTCGGAAACTCTCTTGCCATCATTAAGTCCTCCAATATAGTGTCTTTAGGTAGGGGTATGTAGGTGAGGCCTATGATCCTACCCTAGGTACATATCCTCGTCATTAGCCCCCGAATGGATCGGAGTTCAAGTGAAAAAGAGGTCGATGCCAGTTCTGATAAGGTATCAAAATTCCGAATGCACTTCGGGGCTTCAAGGAGATCTGCGTCGACTGGAATCTTCATCATTCGCCCTGATCGATTCAGCCTTGATAAGTGTCCGAGTGAATTCGAGTGCAGATTCAAATCCGAGTGACTCAAGAGGATCTTTGGATGCGACGGGTCGCTCTGTCAGACCCGGATTTCATGTTATTCAAAAATTTGGGAAGTGCGCGCCTCGCAAAGATGACGCCACGACTGGGGCAAGTGGGAGCACGATGCCTCGATTCCTGTGCCGCCCATTACGCCACGTACCGTGCAACGTCTACGGTCGAGATACACGAAGATCCGGCGGGGCCACAGGTCAGTGACCCACTCGGACGCATATATAAAATAGACTGTAGTGGCTGGCACAACACTTCTCCCCCAAATCATCTACTTTCCCCCCACTCCCTCTGCTTCGCGCGCGCCGCCTAGCTCCGCCTCGACGACCGCCGCCGCGATGCCGAAGGGCAAGACCGAGAAGCTCGAGCGCGCCAAGAAGGGAGCTGCCAAGGCCAAGAAATCGTCCAGTGCCCGATTCACAGCATCGGCGGGGCGGATCGAGGGAGACTTCCTCCCGTCGATGGTCACAGTGAGGGATGTTGAGAACCTCGTCACCTACGGGCTTGTGGCCAACGGCGCATGGAGGCTGTTAGAGGGGGAAACTGAGCCGGAGCCGCGCGAAGGGGAGCGGGTCCTCCTCCTCACCCACGTCGAGCGAGGTTTTTCCATGCCTCCCCATCCTTTCATTCAAGGGTTTTTGAACTTTTTCGGAGCCCAACTTTACCACTTTCCACCGAATGTGATTTCATACCTTGCTGCTTTCATCACTTTATGTGAGTGCTTCTTGGGCTGTCATCCCCATTGGGGTTTATTCAAACACATCTTTACCGTCCGATCCCAGTCGGTAAAAAAGCCAGCTGTGTGGTGGCTTGGGGATACAAAAGAGAGCTAGAAGCTCCTTTCCTTCAATGACTTTTCCTGAATCGGTTAGGGGTTGGCAGTTGACTTGGTTCTACTGTAAGGACGTTGCGTCTCTGAATATGTCGACTGGTCTTTGCCCCTTCACTCCAGATCGACCCACCACCCCCAAATCACTTTCAATGCTAGAAGGGGAGAAAGTCCAAGTGGGGATCTTAGTTAATGTTGTAGTGGCCCTGGTTCGTGGCGGAGTGACTGGCATGGATCTGCTGGAGACATTTCTGAGTCGACGCATCCAGCCTCTTCAAGCAAGGGACCATGCCATGTGGCACTACTCAGCCCCTGAGGACACTAGTCAGACGCACCCAGAGGAGGTTGTTGGGGAACGTTGCATGGGAAACAAAAAATTTCCTACGCACACGCAAGATCTATCCATGGTGATGAGCATCTACAAGAGGGAGAGTGGATCTACATACCCTTGTAGATCGCTAAGCGGGAAGCGTTAAGAAACGCGGTTGGTGTAGTCGAACGTCTTCGCGATCCAAATCGTCGAGCGTCCCGCGATCTCATCACGATCCGTCCCGTGAACTCATCACGATCCGTCCCGCGAACTCATCACGGTCCGTTTCGTGATCTTGATCACGATCCATCCCGCAAACTCATCACGATCCGTCCCACGAACTCTTCACGAACCATCTCGCGATCTTGATCACGGTCCTTCCGATCTAGCGCCGAACGAGCGGCACCTCCGTGTTCAGCACACGTGCAGCTTGATGACGATCTCCACCGTCTTGATCCAGCAAGAGGAAGTGGAGAGGAAGAAGAGTTCACCGGCAGCGTGACGGCGCTCCGACGATGGTGGTGGAGCAATTCCGGTAGGGCTTCGCCTAAGCACTGTAGAAAACCGATCTAGAGGAGAAACTATGCACTAGAGGAACGGGTAGCACGTGGCTGAAAATTCTGTGCCAAAACCCTAAAATCCTCTAGTATATATAGGAGGAGAGGAGGAGGAGTCTTGGCTGCCAAAAAGCCAGCCCTTGGGTCGACCAAAGTGGGGAGGAGAGGAGGACTCCTCCTCCAATCCTAGTAGGACTAAGATTCCTCCCTTTTTTGGCCTTTTTCCACCTTTTTCCCTTTGGGCTTTTTCTCCCAGCCGCATGGGCCTTGTGTGGGACTTCCACCAGCCCAAAAAAGGCTGGTATTTACTCTCCCACAGCCCATGAATCCTCTTGGGTCGAAATACCCCTCCCGGTGGTCTCCCGGTACACTACCGACACTCCCGGTACATTACCGATTACCCCGAAACTTTTCCGGCGACCAAAACGGGACTTCCTATATATGAATCTTTACCTCCGAACCATTCCGGAGATCCTCATGACATCTGGGATCTCATCCGGGACTCCGAACAACCTTCGGTCACTACCATACATAACTCTATACTACCGAAACGTCACCAAACCTTAAGTGTGCAGACCCTGCGGGTTCGAGAACTATGTAGACATGACCGAGACACCTCTATGGTCAATAACCAATGGCGGGAACTGGATGTTCACATTGGTTCCTACATATTCTATGAAGATCTTAATCGGTCGAACCTCTATGTCAAGGATTCAGTTAATCCCGTATGATGTTCCCTTTGTTCTTCGGTATGTTACTTGCCCAAGATTCGATCGTCGGTATCTCCATACCTAGTTCAACCTCGTTACCGGAAAGTCTCTTTACTCGTTCCATAATACAAGATCCCGTGACTAACACTTAGTCACATTGCTTGCAAGGCTTATTGTGATGTTGCATTACCGAGTGGGCCCTGAGATACCTCTCCGTCACACGGAGTAACAAATCCCAGTACCAATAAACTCCTCTGATATCTGTGAGTTGCATGATCTCATGGTCATAGGAACATATGCTTGACATGCAGAAAACAGTACCAATAAACTGACACGATCATAAGCTACGTTTGTAGTTTGGGTCTTGTCCATCACATAATTCTCCTAATGATGTGATCCTGTTATCAAATGACATCTCATGTCCATGGCTAGGAAACCTTAACCATTTTTCAATTAACGAGCTAGTTCACTAGAGGCATACTAGGGACATTGTGTTTGTCTATGTATCCACACATGTATCCATGTTTCCAATTAATACAATTACAGCATGGATAATAAACGATTATCATGAACAAGGAAATACAATAATAAACACTTTATTTATTGCCTCTAGGGCATATTTCCAATAGTCTCCCACTTGCACTAGAGTCAATAATCTAGTTCACATCACCATGTGATTCACATTGTTATGAATCTAACACCCAATGAGTTCTGGGGCTCGATCATGCTTTGCATGTGAGAGAGGTCTTATAGTCACGGGTCTGCGACATTCAGATCCGTGTGTACTTTGCAAATTACTATGTCAAACCGTAAACACTGCTACCACACTCCACTTGGTACTATTCCAAATGGCTGCTCCACTATACGTATCCAGATTGCTACTACGAGTCATCCGAATTGGTGTTAAAGCTTGCATCGACGTAACTCTTTACGACAAACTCTTTATCACCTCCATAATCGAGAAATATATCCTTAGTCTTTTAGTTACTAAGGATAATCTTGACCGTTGTCTAGTGCTCCATTCCAGGATCACTTTGAAACCTTCTCGCCATACTTATGGCAAGGATGACATCGGGTCTCGTGCACAACATTGCATACATGATAGAGCCTATGGCTGAAGCATAGGGGATGACACTCATCTTTTCTCTATCTTCTGTAGTCACTGGGTATTGAGTCTTACTCAACTTTATACCTTACAAATCAGGCGAGGACTCTTTCTCTGACTGATCCATTTTGAACTGTTTCAAAATCTTGTCAAGGTATGTACTCATTGAAAGTCTTATCAAACATCTTGATCTATCTTTATAGATTTTGATGCTCAACAATTAGGTAGCTTTATCTAGGTCTTCCTTTGAAAAACTCTTCTCAAACAACCTTTTATGCTTTCCAGAAATTCTACATCATTTCCGACCAACAATATGTCAACCACATATGCTTACCAGAAACTCTATAGTGATCCCACTCACTTTATTGTAAATACAAGTTTCTCATAAACTTTGTATAGACTCAAAAACTTTGATCACCTCATCAAAGTGTATATTCCAACTCCGAGATGCTTGCTTCATTTCATAGAAGAATCACTGAAGCTCGCACACCTTTTAGCATCCTTAGGACTAACAAAACCTTCTGGTTGTATCTCATACAACCTTTCCTTAAGGAAGAAAACGAAGTTTTGGCATCCATCTGCCAGATTTCATAATTGAAAAATGCAGCAACTGCTAACATAATTCCAACAGACTTTAGCATCACTACGAGTGAGAAAGTCTCATCGCAGTCAACTCTTTGAACTTGTCATAAACTACTTTCCAACAAGTCGAGCTATACAAATGGTAACATTTACCATCAGCGTCTGTCTTAATTTTAAAGATCCATTTGTACTTTAACGACCAGCCGTCCAACGAGCAAGTCCACCAAAGTATATACTTGGTTTTCATACATGGATCCTTTCTCGGATTTCATGGCCTCTAACCATTTGTTGGTTTCTGGGCCCATCATCGCTTCTCCATAGTTCGTAGTTTCATCGTTGTCCAACAACATGACCTCCAAGACAGGGTTGTCGTACCGCTCAGGAGTAGTATACATCCTTGTCGTCCTACGAGGTTTGATAGTAACTTGATCCGAAGCTTCATGATCATCATCATTAACTTCCTCTTCAACTAACGTAGGCTTCATAGAAACAACTTCCTGCGCTGCGCTACTCTCTGGTTGAAGTAAAGGTTCAATAACCTCATCAAGCCCTAATTTCCTCGTAGGTCGATAGTAACTTGATCCGAAGTTTTCATGATCATCATCATTAACTTCCTCTTCAACTGACGTAGGCTTCACAGAAACATCTTTCTGTGTTGCGCTACTTTCTTGGTGAAGTAGAGGTTCAATAACCTCATCAAGTTCTATCCTGCTCCCACTCAATTCTTTCAAGAGAAACCTTTTCTTGAGAAAGGACCGTGTTTCAGCAATAAACATTTTATGCTTGGATCTGAGATAGAAGGTTCACCCAACTGTTCTTAGGCTATTCTATGAAGATGCATTTGTCCGCTTTGGGTTCGAGCTCATTAGGCGAAAACATTTTCCACACAAGCGTCGCAGCCCCAAACATTAAGAAATGACAGCTTAGGTTTCTATCAAACCATAGTTCACACGGTGTCATCTCAACGGATTTAGATGGTGCCCTATTTAAAGTGAATGTGGTTGTCTCCAATGCATAACCCCAAAATTACAGTAACAAAACGATAAGAGACATCATAGCATGCACCATATCCAATAGAGTACGACTATGACGTTCGGACACACCATCACACTATGGTGTTCCAGGTGGCGTGAGTTGTGAAACAACTTTCACATTGTCTAAAGTTATATGCCAAACTCATAACTCAGATATTCACCTCCACGATCATATCGCAAACATTTTTATCTTCTTGTCACGATGATCTTAAACTTCACTCTGAATTTGCTTGAAGCTTTCAAGCGATTCAGACTTGTGTTTCATTAAGTAAATATACACTATATCTACTCAAATCATCAGTGAAGATAAGAAAATAATGATATCCACCGCACGCTACAAGACTCATTGGATTGCATACATCAACATGTATCATTTCCAATAAATCACTTGCCTGCTTCATCAAAACAGAAAACATGATCCTTAGTCATCTTGACCAAGAGATATGGTTCGCATGTCTCAACCGATTCGAAATCGAATGAGTCCAAAGATCCATCAGCATGGAGTTTCTTCATGCGTTTTGTACCAATATGACATTTAGCGGCAGTGTCACAAGTATGTGGAACTATCATTATTAACTTTGTATCCTTTTTGGCATAATGTTGTGAACATGTGTATTACTACGATCAAGTTTCAACAAACCATTCTTACTGGGTGCATGACCATTGAAGGTATTATTTATGTAAACAGAATAACCATTATTCTCTAACTTAAATGAATAACCGTGTTGCAATGAACATGATCTAATCACGTTCATGCTCAACCCAAAAAATACCAAATAACATTTATTTAGGTTCGTCACTAATCTCGAAGGTAGAGAGAGCGTGCGATGTTGATCACATCAACCTTGGAAACATTTCCAACACACATCGTCACCACACACTTAGCTAGTTCTCCATTTATTCCGTAGCTTTTATTTCGAGTTACTAACATTTAGCAATCGAACCGGTATCCAATACCCAGGTGCTACTAGGAGTACAAGCAAGGTACACATCAATAACACATATATCAAATATACTTCTGTCGACGTTGCCAGCCTTCTTATCTACCAAGTATCTAGGGTTGTTCCGCTTCAGCGACCTCTCTCCTCAAAATTGAAGCACTTAGTCTCGGGTTTGGGTTCAACTTTGGGTTGCTTCACTGGAGCAGCAACTGACTTGCCATCCATGAAGTTTCCCTCCTTGCCCTTGCCCTTCTCGAAACTAGTGGTTATACTAACCATCAACACTTGATGCTCCTTCTTGATTTCTACCTTCGCGGTGTCAAACATCGCGAACAGCTCAGGGATCATTAATTCTATCCCTGGCATTTTATAGTTCATCACCAAGTTCTAGTAGCTTAGTGAAAGTGACTTGGAGAACTATATCAATCACTATCTTATCTGGAAGATGAACTCCCACTTGATTCAAGCGATCGTAGCACCCAGACAATCTGAGCACATGCTCAACGATTGAGCTATTCTCGTTCATCTTGCAGGCAAAGAATCTTGTTGGAGATCTCATATCTTGCAACACGGGCACGAGCCTGAGATCCTAATTTCAGCTCTTAGAACATCTCGTCTGTTCCGTGACGTTCAAAACATTTCGAAGCCTCAATTCTAAGCCGTAATGCATGACGCACTAAACTATCAAGTAGTCATCAGCACGTACCTGTCAGATGTTCACAACATCTACAAACGACGCTAGAGGGGTTGGTGCACCGAGCGGTGCATTAAGGACATAAGCCTTCTGTGCAGCAATGAGGACAATCCTCAGATCACGGATCCAATCCGCAATATTGCTACCATCATATTTCAACTCTATTTCTCTAGGAACACAAAAATTCAAGGGAGCTACAGTGCGAGCAAGTAATCTACAACATAATTTGCAAAGACACTACTGACTATGTTCATGATAATGAGTTCAATTAATCATATTACTTAAGAACACCCACTCAAATTGACACCCCTCCGGTCATCCGAGTGATACATGATCCAAATTCACCAACTCAAGTCCGATCATCACGTGAGTTGAGGTGGTTACAATGGTGAACATCATCATGTTGATCATATTACTATATGACTCATGTTCGACCTTTCGGTCTCTTGTGTTCCGAGGCCATGTCTGTACATGCTAGGCTCGTCAAGTTTAACCCGAGTGTTCTGCGCGTGCAACATTGGCTTGCACCCGTTGTATGTGAACGTAGAGTCTATCACACCCGATCTGTTGGAAATATGCCCTAGAGGCAATAATAAATCGGTTATTATTGTATTTCCTGGTTCATGATAATTGTCTATTGTTCATGCTATAATTGTGTTAACCGGAAACCGTAATACATGTGTGAATATATAGACCACAACGTGTCCCTAGTGAGCCTCTAGTTGGCTAGCTCGTTGATCAATAGATGGTCTCGGTTTCATGACCATGGACATTGGATGTCATTGATAACGGGATCACATCATTAGGAGAATGATGTGATGGACAAGACTCAATCCTAAGCATAGCACAATATCGTGTAGTTCGTTTGCTAAAGCTTTTCAATGTCAAGTGTCATTTCCTTAGACCATGAGATTGTGTAACTCCCAGATACCGTAGGAATGCTTTGGGTGTGCCAAACGTCACAACGTAACTGGGTGGCTATAAAGGTACGCTACGGGTATCTCCGAAAGTGTCTGTTGGGTTGACACGAATCGAGACTGGGATTTGTCACTCCGTGTGACGGAGAGGTATCTCTGGGCCCACTCGGTAAGACATCATCATTATGAGCTCAATGTGACTAAGGAGTTAGTCACGGGATGATGTATTACGGAACGAGTAAAGAGACTTGCCGGTAACGAGATTGAACAAGGTATGGGGATACCAACGATCGAATCTCGGGCAAGTGCCATACCGATAGACAAAGGGAATTGTATACGGGATTGATTGAATCCCTGACATCGTGGTTCATCCGATGAGATCATCGTAGAGTACGTGGGAGCCAACATGGGTATCCAGATCCCGCTGTTGGTTATTGGCCAGAGAGGTGTCTCGGTCATGTCTACGTGTCTCCCGAACCCGTAGGGTCTACACACTTAAGGTTCGATGACGCTAGGGTTATAGGGAAAAGGTATACGTGATTACCGAAGGTTGTTCGGAGTCCCGTATGAGATCCCGGATGTCACGAGGAGCTCCGGAATGGTCCGGAGGTAAAGATTGATATATAGGAAGTCCAGCTTTGGTCACCGGAAAGTTTTCGGGCTCATCGGTATTGTACCGGGAGTGCCGGGAGGGTGCCGGAGGACCCCCGGGAGGGGTGTGACGACCAGAGGACTTAGTGGGCCTTTAGAGGAGGTGTGCCAGCCCATATTGGGCCAGCCAAGACCTCCTAGAAGGGCCCATGCGCCAGGGATCTGGAGATAAGGGCTAAGGGAATTTAAAAGGAGGAGATCCACCTCCCGTGTGGGAGGTGGACTCTCCCCCTAGTTCGGCCGAAGCTCCCTCCTTGGAGGAGGGGCTAGGTCAGCCCTCCCTCTCCCTTCCTCCTATATATACTCAAGGTTTGGGGCTGGTTTGAGACGACGAACTCTTTCTCTCTCGCTGCAGCCCTATTCTGCTTCTTCCTCCTCCGCAGTGCTTAGGCGAAGCCCTGCCAGGATACCTTGCTACTCCACCACCACCACGCCGTCGTGCTGCTATTGGAGCTCTTCCCCAACCTCTCCTTCCTCCTTGCTGGATCAAGGCGTAGGAGACGTCACCGGGCTGCACGTGTGTTGAACGCGGAGGTGCCGTCCGTTCGGCACTTGATCGGATCTACCGCGATCTGAATCGCTGCGAGTACGACTCCATCAACCGCGTTCTTGTAACGCTTCCGCTTAGCGATCTTCAAAGGTATGAATATCCAATCTCTCCCCACTCATTTGCTGGTTTCTCCATAGATAGATCTTGGTGACACGTAGGAAAATTTTGATTTACTACTACGTCTCCCAACAGTGGCATCATGAGCTAGGTCTATGCGTAGAATCTATGCACGAGTAGAACACAAAGCAGTTGTGGGCGTCGATTTTGTTAATATGCTTGCCGTTACTAGTCTTATCTTGATTCGACGGTATTGTGGGATGAAGCGTCCCAGACCAACCTTACACGTACGCTTACGTGAGACCGGTTCCACCGCCTGACATGCACTAGTTGCATAAGGTGGCTAGCGGGTGTCTGTCTCTCCCACCTTAGTCGGATTGGATTTGATGAAAAGGGTCCTTATGAAGGGTAAATAGCAATTGGCATATCACGTTGTGGTTTTGACGTAGGTAAGAAATGTTCTTGCTAGAAACCTATAGCAACCACGTAAAAACTTGCAACTACAAATTAGAGGACGTCTAACTTGTTTTTGCAGCATATGCCATGTGATGTGATATGGCCAAAAGGATGTGATGTGATGCATTGTGATGTATGAGATTGATCATGTTCTTGTAATAGGGTTCACGACTTGCATGTCGATGACTATGACAACCGGCAGGAGCCATAGGAGTTGTCTTATTTATTGTATGACCTGCGAGTCAATCACAAACGCCATGTAATTACTTTACTTTATTGCTAAGCGTTAGCCATAGCAGTAGAAGTAATAGTTGGCGAGACAACCTCATGAAGACACATTGATGGAGATCATGATGATGGAGATCATGGTGTCGTGCCGGTGACTATGATGATCATGTTGCCCCGAAGATGGAGATCATAGGAGCAAGATGATATTGGCCATATCATGTCACTATATTGATTGCATGTGATGTTTATCATGTTTACATCTTATTTGCTTAAAATGACGGTAGTAAATAAGATGATCTCTCAATAAAATTTCAAGAGAAGTGTTCACCCTAACTGTGCACCGTTGCTAAGGATCGTTGTTCCGAAGCACCACGTGATGATCGGGTGTGATAGGTTCTAATGTTCGCATACAACGGGTGTAAGCCAGATTTACACACGCGAAACACTTAGGTTGACTTGACGAGCCTAGCATGTACAGACATGGCCTCGGAACACGGAAGACCGAAAGGTCGAACATGAGTCGTATAGAAGATACGATCAACATGGAGATGTTCACCATGGATGACTAGTCCGTCTCACGTGATGATCGGACACGGGCTAGTTGACATGGATCATGTGTCACTTAGATGACTAGAGAGATGTCTATCTGAGTGGGAGTTCATTGAATAATTTGATTATGTGAACTCGATTATCATGAACTTAGTCTAAAATTGCCTTTAATATCTATATTGTAGATCCAATGGCCAACGCAAATGTCAACCTCAATTTCAACGCGTTCCTAGAGAAAACCAAGCTGAAAGATGATGGAAGCAACTATACGGACTGGGTCCGTGGCTTGAGGATCATCCTCATAGCTTCCAAGAGATTGTATGTCCTTGATGCACCGCTAGGTGACCCACCCATTCTCCCAGCGGACCAAGACGTTATGAACGCTTGGCAGTCACGCTGCGATGATTACTCCCTTGTTCAGTGCGGCATGCTTTACAGTTTAGAATCGGGGCTCCAAAAGCGTTTTGAGCAACACAGAGCATATGAGATGTTCCAAGAGCTGAAAATGGTTTTCCAAGCTCATGCCCGAGTCGAGAGATATGACATCTCTGACAAGTTCTTCAGCTGTAAGATGGAGGAGAACAGTTCTGTTAGTGAGCACATCCTCAAGATGTCTGGGCTTCACAACCGCTTGACTCAGCTGGGAGTTAATCTCCCGGATGACTCAGTCATTGACAGAATCCTCCAGTCGCTTCCACCTAGCTACAAAAGCTTTGTGATGAACTACAACATGCAGGGGATGGAGAAGTCCATTCCTGAGTTGTACTCGATGCTGAAATCAGCAGAGGTCGAGATCAGAAAGGAGCATCAAGTGTTGATGGTAAACAAGACCACTAGTTTCAAGAAAGGCAAGGGTAAGAAGAACTTCAAGAAGGACGGCAAAGCTGTTGCCGCGCCCGGTAAGCAAGTTGCCGGGAAGAAGAAGAACAAGAATGGACCCAAGCCTGAGACTGAGTGTTTCTATTGTAAGGGTACCGGTCACTGGAAGCGGAACTGCCCCAAGTACTTAGCGGATAAGAAGGTCGGCAACGTCAAAGGTATATGTGATATACTTGTTATTGATGTGTACCTAACCAGCGCTCGTAGTAGCTCCTGGGTATTTGATACCGGTGCAGTTGCTCACATTTGTAACTCCAAGCAGGAGCTGCGGAATAAGCGAAGGTTGGCAAAGGACGAGGTGACGATGCGCATCGGGAATGGTTCCAAGGTCGATGTGATCGTCGTCGGCACGCTATCTCTACATCTACCTTCGGGATTAGTTTTAAACCTTAATAATTGTTATTTAGTACCAGCTTTGAGCATGAACATTGTATCTGGATCTCGCTTGATACGAGATGGCTACTCTTTTAAATCCGAGAATAATGGTTGTTCTATTTATATGAGAGAAATGTTCTATGCTCATGCCCCGCTGGTCAATGGTTTATTTTTGATGAATCTCGAACGTGATGTTACACATGTCCATAGTGTGAGTACCAAAAAGTGTAAAGTTGATAACGATAGTCCCACTTACATGTGGCACTGCCGTCTTGGCCATATTGGTGTCAAACGCATGAAGAAGCTCCATGCTGATGGACTTTTGGAGTCACTTGATTTCAAATCATTTAACACATGCGAACCATGCCTCATGGGCAAGATGACCAAAACTCCGTTCTCCGGAACAATGGAGCGAGCAACTGACTTGTTGGAGATAATACATACCGATGTATGCGGTCCAATGAGTGTCGAGGCTCGCGGTGGCTACCGTTATGTTCTCACCCTCACTGATGACTTGAGCAGATATGGGTATGTCTACTTAATGAAACACAAGTCTGAAACCTTTGAAAGGTTCAAGGAATTTCAGAGTGAGGTCGAGAATCAACGTGACAGGAAAATAAAATGCCTACGATCTGATCGTGGCGGAGAATATTTAAGTCACGAGTTTGACACGCACCTTAGGAAATGTGGAATTATTTCATAGCTCACACCGCCAGGCACACCTCAGCGAAATGGTGTGTCTCAACATCGTAATCGCACTCTATTGGATATGGTGCGATCTATGATGTCTCTTACCGACTTACCGCTATCATTTTGGGGATATGCATTAGAGACTGCCGCGTTCACTTTAAATAGGGCACCGTCTAAATCCGTTGAGACGACACCGTATGAATTATGGTTTGGAAAGAAACCTAAGCTGTCGTTTCTAAAAGTTTGGGGTTGTGATGCTTATGTGAAGAAACTTCAACCTGAGAAGCTCGAACCCAAAGCGGAAAAGTGCGTCTTCATAGGATATCCCAAAGAGACTATTGGGTATACCTTCTACCTACGATCCGAAGGCAAAGTCTTTGTTGCCAAGAATGGATCCTTTCTCGAGAAAGAGTTTCTCTCGAAAGAAGTAAGTGGGAGGAAAATAGAACTTGATGAGGTAATTGTACCTCCACTCGAACCGGAGAGTAGCGCAGCACAGGAAGTTGTTTCTGTGGAGCCTACACCGGCTAGAGAGGAAGTTAATAATGATGATCATGAAACTTCAGATCAAGTTGCTATTCGAAGGTCCACTAGGACACGTTCCGCACCAGAGTGGTACGGCAATCCTGTCCTAGAGATCATGTTGTTGGACAACGGTGAACCTTCGAACTATGAAGAAGCGATGGCGGGCGCGGATTCCGACAAATGGCTTGAGGCCATGAAATACGAGATAGGATCCATGTATGAGAACAAAGTATGGACTTTGGTGGACTTGCCTGATGATAAGCGAGCCATTGAAAATAAATGGATCTTTAAGAAGAAGACTGACGCAGACGGTAATGCGACCGCCTATAAAGCTCGGCTTGTCGCTAAGGGTTATCGACAAGTTCAAGGAGTTGACTACGATGAGACTTTCTCACCCGTAGCAATGCTAAAGTCTGTCCGAATCATGTTAGCAGTTGCCGCATTTTATGATTATGAGATCTGGCAAATGGACGTCAAAACGGCATTCCTTAATGGCTTCCTCAAGGAAGAACTGTATATGATGCAGCCGGAAGGTTTTGTCGATCCTAAAGATGCTAACAAGGTATGCAAGCTCCAGCGCTCCATCTATGGGCTGGTGCAAGCATCTCGGAGTTGGAACATTCGCTTTAATGAGGTGATTAAAGCGTTTGGGTTTGTACAGGTTTATGGAGAACCCTGTATTTACAAGAAAGTGAGTGGGAGCTCTATAGCATTTCTTATACTGTATGTGGATGACATGCTGATAATGGGAAATAATATAGAACTCTTGGAAAGTATCAAGGCCTACTTGAATAAGTGTTTTTCAATGAAGGACCTTGGAGAAGCTGCTTACATATTAGGTATTAAGATCTATAGAGATAGATCAAAACGCCTCATTGGTCTTTCACAAAGCACATACCTTGAAAAGATATTGAAGAAGTTCAATATGGATCAGTCCAAGAAGGGGTTCTTGCCTGTGTTGCAAGGTGTGAGATTGAGTACGACTCAATGCCCGACCACGGCAAAGGATAGAGAAGAGATGAGTGCCATCCCCTATGCTTCAGCCATAGGCTCTATCATGTATGCCATGCTGTGTACCAGACCTGATGTGAACCTTGCCATAAGTTTGGTAGGGAGGTACCAAAGTGATCCCGGAGCGGAACACTGGACAGCGGTCAAGAATATCCTGAAGTACCTGAAAAGGACAAATGACATGTTTCTCGTTTATGGAGGTGCCGAAGAGCTCGTCGTAAAGGGTTACGTCGATGCTAGCTTCGACACAGATCCGGACGACTCCAAGTCGCAAACCGGATACGTGTATATTTTGAATGGAGGGGCAGTAAGCTGGAGCAGCAGCAAGCAAAGCGTCGTGGCGGCATCTACATGTGAAGCGGAGTACATAGCTGCTTCGGAAGCAGCAAAGGAGGGAGTCTGGATGAAGGAGTTCATCACCGACCTAGGAGTGATTCCGAATGCGTCGAGCCCAATGACTCTACTCTGTGACAACACTGGAGCTATTGCCCTTGCGAAGGAGCCCAGGTTTCACAAGAAGACAAGACACATCAAGCGCCACTTCAACTCCATCCGTGATTACATTCAGGAGGGAGACATAGATATTTGTAAAGTGCATACGGATCTGAATGTCGCAGATCCATTGACTAAACCTCTCTCACGAGCAAAACATGATCAGCACCAGAATGCTATGGGTGTTCGATTCATCACAATGTAACTAGATTATTGACTCTAGTGCAAGTGGGAGACTGTTGGAAATATGCCCTAGAGGCAATAATAAATTGGTTATTACTGTATTTCCTGGTTCATGATAATTGTCTATTGTTCATGCTATAATTGTGTTAACCGGAAACCGTAATACATGTGTGAATATATAGACCACACCGTGTCCCTAGTGAGCCTCTAGTTGGCTATCTCGTTGATCAATAGATGGTCTCGGTTTCATGACCATGGACATTGGATGTCGTTGATAACGGGATCACATCATTAGGAGAATGATGTGATGGACAAGACTCAATCCTAAGCATAGCACAAGATCGTGTAGTTCGTTTGCTAAAGCTTTTCAATGTCAAGTGTCATTTCCTTAGACCATGAGATTGTGTAACTCCCGGATACCGTAGGAATGCTTTGGGTGTGCCAAACGTCACAACGTAACTGGGTGGCTATAAAGGTACGCTACGGGTATCTCCGAAAGTGTCTGTTGGGTTGACACGAATCGAGACTGGGATTTGTCACTCCGTGTGACGGAGAGGTATCTCTGGGCCCACTCGGTAAGACATCATCATTATGAGCTCAATGTGACTAAGGAGTTAGTCACGGGATGATGTATTACGGAACGAGTAAAGAGACTTGCCGGTAACGAGATTGAACAAGGTATGGGGATACCGACGATCGAATCTCGGGCAAGTGCCATACCGATAGACAAAGGGAATTGTATACGGGATTGATTGAATCCCTGACATCGTGGTTCATCCGATGAGATCATCGTAGAGTAAGTGGGAGCCAACATGGGTATCCAGATCCCGCTATTGGTTATTGGCCGGAGAGGTGTCTCGGTCATGTCTACGTGTCTCCCGAACCCGTAGGGTCTACACACTTAAGGTTCGATGACGCTAGGGTTATAGGGAAAAGGTATACGTGATTACCGAAGGTTGTTCGGAGTCCTGTATGAGATCCCGAATGTCACGAGGAGCTCCGGAATGGTCCGGAGGTAAAGATTGATATATAGGAAGTCCAGCTTTGGTCACCGGAAAGTTTTCGGGCTCATCGGTATTGTACCGGGAGTGCCGAGAGGGTGCCGGAGGACCCCCGGGAGGGGTGTGGCGACCAGAGGACTTAGTGGGCCTTTAGAGGATGTGTGCCAGCCCATATTGGGCCAGCCAAGACCTCCTAGAAGGGCCCATGCGCCAGGGATCTGGAGATAAGGGCTAAGGGAATTTAAAAGGAGGAGATCCACCTCCCGTGTGGGAGGTGGACTCTCCCCCTAGTTCGGCTGAAGCTCCCTCCTTGGAGGAGGGGCTAGGTCAGCCCTCCCTCTCCCTTCCTCCTATATATACTAAAGGTTTGGGGCTGGTTTGAGACGACGAACTCTTTCTCTCTCGCTGCAGCCCTATTCTGCTTCTTCCTCCTCCGCAGTGCTTAGGCGAAGCCCTGCCGGGATACCTTGCTACTCCACCACCACCACGCCGTCGTGCTGCTGCTGGAGCTCTTCCCCAACCTCTCCTTCCTCCTTGCTGGATCAAGGCGTAGGAGACGTCACCGGGCTGCACGTGTGTTGAACGCGGAGGTGCCGTCCGTTCGGCACTTGATCGGATCTACCGCGATCTGAATCGCTGCGAGTACGACTCCATCAACCGCGTTCTTGTAACGCTTCCGCTTAGCGATCTTCAAAGGTATGAAGATCCAATCTCTCCCCACTCGTTTTCTGGTTTCTCCATAGATAGATCTTGGTGACACGTAGGAAAATTTTGATTTACTACTACGTCTCCCAACACGATCATCACGTGGTGTCTCAACACGACGAACTTTCGCAACGGTGCACAGTCGGGGAGAACACAATTTATCTTGAAATTTAAGTGAGGGATCACCTTATAATGCTACCATCGTACTAAGCAAAACAAGGTGCATAAAAGGATTAACATCACATGCAATTCATAAGTGACATGATATGGCCATGAATTTGTGCTTTAGATCTCCATCTTGAAAGCACCGGCATGATCTCCATCGTCACCGGCATGACACCATGATCTCCATCATCTTGATCTCCATCAACGTGTCGCCATCGGGGTTGTCACACCCTGGATGCTTCTACTACTATTGCTACCGTTTAGCGATAAAGTAAAGCATTACATAGCGTTTAATGATTGACACGCAGGTCATACAATAATTAAAGACAACCCTATGGCTCCTGCCGGTTGCCGTACTCATCGACATGCAAGTCGTGAAATTCTATACATCACATGATCATCTCATACATCACATATATCACATCATGTAATTGACTATATCACATCACAACATACCCTGCAAAAACAAGTTAGACGTCCTCTAATTGTTGTTGCATGTTTTACGTGGCTACTACGGGTATCTAGCAAGAACAATTCTCACCTACGCATAAACCACAACGGTGATACATAATTTGCTTTTCAACCTTCTCAAGGACCGCCTTTGTCGAATCCGATCCAACTAAAGTGAGAGAAACTGCCACCCGCAAGCCATCTAGGCAACAAGTTGCATCAAGGGAACCAGTCTCTCGTAAGCGTACGAGTAATGTTGGTCCGGGACGCTTCATCTCAGAATACCGCTGAACCAAAATCCGACCAAGGGAGGAAGCAATCTAAGCATCAACGCCCACAAACCTTTTGTGTTCTACTCGAGATCTCATCTACACATAGATCTAGCTCATGATGCCACTGTTGGGGAACGTTGGATGGGAAACAAAAAATTTCCTACACACACGCAAGATCTATCCATGGTGATGAGCATCTACGAGAGGGAGAGTGGATCTACTTACCCTTGTAGATCGCTAAGCCGGAAGCGTTAAGAAACGCGGTTGGTGTAGTCGAACGTCTTCGCGATCCAAATCGCCGAGCGTCCCGCGATCTCATCACGATCCGTCCCGTGAACTCATCACGATCCGTCCCGCGAACTCATCATGATCCGTTTCGTGATCTTGATCACGATCCATCCCGCGAACTCATCACAATCCGTCCCACGACCTCGTCACGAACCGTCTCGCGATCTTGATCACGGTCCTTCCGATCTAGCGCCGAACGGACGACACCTCCGCGTTCAGCACACGTGCAGCTTGATGACGATCTCCACCGTCTTGATCCAGCAAGACGAAGTGGAGAGGAAGAAGAGTTCACCAGCAGCGTGACGGTGCTCCGGCGATGGTGGTGGAGCAATTCCGGCAGGGCTTCGCCTAAGCACTGCAGAAAACCGATCTAGAGGAGAAACTATGCACTAGAGGAACGAGTAGCACGTGGCTGAAAATTCTGTGCCAAAACCCTAAAATCGTCTAGTATATATAGGAGGAGATGAGGAGGAGTCTTGGCTGCCAAAAATCCAGCCCTTGGGTCGACCAAAGTGGGGAGGAGAGGAGGACTCCTCCTCCAATCCTAGTAGGACTAGGATTCCTCCCTTTTTTGGCCTTTTTCCACCTTTTTCCCTTTGGGCTTTTTCTCCCAGCCACATGGGCCTTGTGTGGGCCTTCCACCAGCCCACAAAAGGCTGGTATTTACTCTCCCACAGCCCATGAAGCCTCTTGGGTCGGAATACCCCTCCCGGTGGTCTCCCAGTACACTACCGGCACTCCCGGTACATTACCGATTAGCCCGAAAGTTTTCCGGCGACCAAAACGGGACTTCCTATATAGGAATCTTTACCTCCGGACCATTCCGGAGCTCCTCGTGACATCCAGGATCTCATCCGGGACTCCGAACAACCTTCGTCACCACCATACATAACTCTATACTACCGAAACGTCACCAAACCTTAAGTGTGCAGACCCTGCGGGTTCGAGAACTATGTAGACATGACAAAGACACCTCTACGGTCAATAACCAATGACGGGACCTGGACGTCCACATTGGTTCCTACATATTCTATGAAGATCTTTATCGGTCGAACCTCTATGTCAAGGTTCAGTTAATCCCGTATGATGTTCCCTTTGTTCTTCAGTATGTTACTTGCCCGAGATTCGATTGTCGGTATCTCCATACCTAGTTCAACCTCATTACCGGCAAGTCTCTTTACTCGTTCCGTAATACAAGATCCCGTGACTAAGACTTAGTCACATTGCTTGCAAGGCTTATTGTGATGTTGCATTACCGAGTGGGCCCTGAGATACCTCTCCGTCACACGGAGTAACAAATCCCAGTCTTGATCCATGCCAACTCAACAGACACCCTCGGAGATACCTGTAGAGCACCTTTATAGTCACCCAGTTACGTTGCGATATTTGATACACACAAGGCACTCCTCCGATGTCCGTGAGTTGCATGATCTCATGGTCATAGGAACATATACTTGACATGCAGAAAACAGTAGCAATAAACTGACACGATCATATGCTACGTTTGTAGTTTGGGTCTTGTCCATCACATCATTCTCCTAATGATGTGATCCCGCTATCAAATGACATCTCATGTCCATGGCTAGGAAACCTTAACCATCTTTGATCAACGAGCTAGTCCATTAGAGGCATACTAGGGACATGGTTTTGTCTATGTATCCACACATGCATCTAAGTCTTCGATCAATACAATTTATAGCATGGATAATAAACGATTATCATGAACAAGGAAATATGATAATAACTAATTTATTATTGCCTCTAGGGCATATTTCCAACAGAGGTCTCGGAGGAGACTGTTGCACAATGGCTTCAGAGCATCACCGGAGCCTACGACAATCCACTGGGAGCCAAGCGGATCAAGCCTTTCTCTGCCGAGAACCCACCACCAAATCTGGTAAGTTCCTCCTTTGTCGAATGCTTTGATGTTTCTTCGAGTGATTGGAAGTATCAGTAAACTGACTTTACTATTTGAATGTTGCAGGAGCTGACGAACATGTACTCACCCGTGCCGAATGGGAATCAACCCGAAGATGGAGGGGAGAGCGAGGGCGGCAGCGTAGATTTTGATTATGCCGATGATAGAGAGGACGATAACTAGGAATCGGGCGAGAATGAATAAGAAGTCGAGTCTCCTCCACGCACCGAGCATCGCTCCAAGCTGCGTCAGGACCCTGTGGCTGCCCCAAGCAAGACCTTGGCATCGAGTAGCAGGAACCCGAAGCGTGACCAAACCTCGACAGTTGAGTCGAGTGAGCGGGTCACAAAACAGCCCAAGTCCGACGCGCCGAAGCCTCAGAAGGCTTTGCCTCGTATGAATATTGATGTACCTGCTGTCTCAACATCAGTGTTCACTTTCCTTTTCCTTTGTTGTTGTGGAACTTCAAACCTTTGCTAACCGAGTGAGATCTGTCCACTAGAGCTGCTACCTCGGTGACGTCGCCTCGACGGGACGAAGGAGAGCCCATGGACGTGGATACTGCTGATGCGGCTACCTCTCAGTGCGGTATAACAAATTTTCACTCTGTTCTGTTTTTTGGGAATGATTCTCTGATCGAATAATCCATATTGTCGACTGGAAATTGCAGAAATCATACAACTGGAGGACAACGACGAGCCGTCAAGGGTACGCGCTCAGAGAACGCCATTGGGGCAGATGCCTCGTAAGTCGACTGCCGCAACGTCCCCAGGGCTTGGCGATTCATCCTGAGTGAGAGCTGAACTTGCAACTCCGTTGTCGAGTGCCCCACCAGCTGCTTCGACCATTGTGGCTTCTGCGCCAATCGGACAACCTCCAGCAACTTTGGCTACACTCCCGGAGGTCCAGACTGGAACTGGCAAAGAAGCCATGATCCAAGCTGAGCAAATGATGTTGCGCACGAAGGAGGCGTACGAAGCCAGCAAGTTGGCTTATGATGCCAGCTCAGCGCTTCGCTCCAATGTCCGAGTAAGTGCGATTGTAAGTTCGTTTCCGATTGAATTCCAGTCGTTCTTGATTGCACACCCACTGGGTGTTTTCCTTTCGAAGCAAACTTGTTTGTTTTCCTCTCGAGTAGATCAGGTCTTAGTCGAGTGGTAGTAGGTCTAGTGGGGGCACGCTGAGTTCACCCACTGGGTGTAGTCCCCGAGACCGCTGTTGAATGGTGTTGACATCGGCAGGGGTCTTAGAATTGTTTTGACAATCGCTCGACACGTCGAGTGATAGCAGGTCCAGTGGGGGCACGCTGAGTGCACCCACTTGGTGTAGTCCCCGAGATTGCCGTCAAGTGCTTGCACCGGCGGGGATCTGATAGAGACAATGTCTACATGCTTGCGCATTTTTTTATGTTTTATTAGTCACTCGGACGGTCGAGTGATGATAAGTCCAGTGGGGGTACGCTGAGTGCACCCACTGGGTGTAGTCCCCGAGACCGCCGTCGAGTGCTTGCACCGACGGCGGTCTGTTAGGAACAATATTTTGCTCGGACAGGTCAAACCTGGTCGAGTGGTTTCATATCCAGTGGGGGCATGCTGAGTGCACCCACTGGGTGTAGTCCCCGAGACTACTGTTGATCACGGGCGATGAGCAGTAGTCTTAAGAACATGGACTCAGGGTCCTTTATCGTATGCGGAGTACGCTTGTCACTCGGTTCATCGAGTGAATCTTCTGCCTTAGTATTTCCACCTCTGAATGCTTATCCTAGGAATAGAGAGGTCCGGACCTACCCTGCAGGTTTTATGGATATCATTTCCATCAACCATGATGTGACACAGGTTTCATGGATATCATTTCCATCAACCATGATATGACGCAGGTTTCATGCACATCATTTCCATCAACCATGATATGACACTTTTTTAGGGGTGTGGGATGGGCAGCGGGCCGCCATCTAGTCGACAATACTTGATCCTTTCCACTCGGGAGCGGAGATAATTTAATGTCGACTGAACTACTTCTTTGTTGATTTCAGAGAGTTTGTGAACTTGGAACACGGTACAAAGACCTGGAGAAGGAGAAGAACCAGTAACAAGTGGATCTGGAAGCTTCCAAGAACAATCTGGAATGAGCACAGACTGAGTTGAGGACCCTGGGAGGTAGTTCTTGTGGACGAAATGCACTCTTACTTTCCTCTTCCATCCTTTGAACCAAGTGCTCTCACTCGAACAGACGTGCGTGATGAGAATCGTCGACTCCAAGCATGACTCAACAATGTTATTTCTTTAGATACCATGAAGAAGGCGCCGGAGGACAAGGACAAGGCGCTCACTGACGCCCAAAAGGTAGCGAGGGAGAAAACTGAAGCTGCTGAAAAGAAGCTCGCCGCATCCAAGAAGCTAGAAGAAGAAAACTCCAAACTGAAGCAGGAATGGGCTGACTGGATCAAGAAGACCGACCAGCTGACCAGGAGGAGTAATGGTCTCAAGAAGCATTTGGGAGATTTCGCGAAGAAGATGTTCAGCATGCTCGACGGTAACTTTGCTTGTCGAGGGAACTTCCTTAATTCCATAGGCCAGTGACGTGACCATCTTTCTATTCCTTTCTCCATATAGAGTTCTGCCAGGACTTTGAAAAAGAGACCGAAGAGATTGAACCAAATCTGGATCCCACCAAGTCACCCGTTGGAGAAGCTATGGCCATGAACATGTTCTGCCTCAACGTCCTTCTCTAGAGTGTTCAAGCATACATCATTCAACTGAAGGCCACACTGGAGAATATTGACAAGGAACTGTGGCCCGAAGACACCCTCCAGACTGACCTTGAGTCAATGATGACTCGCCTCGCAGAGATCTTCAGTCGAGTGCAAGCTTGGAAGAAATTCGTTGCCCGCTGTGGAGCCGGCGTGGCGCTTTCACTCGTCCGAGTCCATTGCGAGGAAGCAAAGGAGGACAAGATGAAGGCTCTCTAGGTGATCAACACGAAGAAACTTCAATTTGAGGACTTCATGGAGACATTCATCGATGCAGCCACTTGGATCGCTGACGGGTTTGACTTGGACACCTTTGTCGAGCCTGTGAGTCCCACAGGTGCTTGAAAAAACTTTACCCGCAGTTAAAACTTTATTCGCCTCGGAATGCCGAGTGGAGATGTAACCATCTTAAAACATCATTCAGGCCTTAGGCTTGAGCACTTTCGTTCGCATGAACAACTTTTATCCGTGGTAAAAACTTTGGATTTATCTACACTTAGCTTTCAATCCTTTGTTTGACCAAATTTGCTTTGTTCCCGAATGGAGTGATTGGTCTGGCCAAGTCCCCGAGTGACAAGAATATTCATCACTCTGGTAAAGATTTGAACTTAGGCGAAAGCTGGTTCGCAGCTAAGCCCCCGAGTGTGAGGATTTCTTGTCACTCGGAGAAGATTTAGAACTTAGACGAAGACTGGTTCGTAGCTAACTTTCCGAGTGAACGGACTACTGTCCACTCGGAAAGGTTTTTAACTTAGGCGAAAACTGGTTCGCAGCTAAGGCCCCGATTGTGAGGGTTGCTCGTCACTCGGAGAAGTTTTTGAACTTAGACAAAGACTGGTTCGTAGCTAAGTTTCCGAGTGAACGGACTACTGTCCACTCGGAAAGGTTTGTAACTTAGGCGAAAGCTGGTCCGCAGCTAAGCCCCTGAGTGTGAGGATTGCTCATCACTCGGAGAAGTTTTTGAACTTAGACAAAGATTGGTTCGTAGCTAAATTTCCGAGTGAACGGACTACTATCCACTCGGAAAGGTTTTTTTAACTTAGGCAAAAGCTGGTTCGTAGCTAAGCCCCCAAGTGTGAGGATTGCTGAACACTCGTAGAAGTTTTTGAACTTAGACGAAGACTGCTTCGTAGGTAAGTTTCCGAGTGAATGGACTACTGTCCACTCGGAAAGGTTTTTAACTTAGGCGAAAGCTGGTATGCAGCTAAGCCCCCGAGTGTGCGGATTTCTCAACACTCGGAGAAGTTTTTGAACTTAGAGGAAGACTCGTTCGTAGCTAAGTTTCCGAGTGAATGGACTATTGTCCACTCGGAAAGGTTTTTAACTTAGGCGAAAGCTGGTTCACAGCTAAGCCCCCGAGTGTGAGGATTGCTCAACACTTGGAGAAGTTTTTGAACTTAGACGAAGATAGGTTCATAGCTAATTTTTCGAGTGAATGGACTGCTATCCACTGGGAAGGTTTTTTGACTTAGGCGAAAGCTGGTTCGCAGCTAAGCCCCCGAGTGTGAGGATTTCTCAACACTTGGAGAAGTTTTTGAACTTAGATGAAGACTGGTTCGTAGCTAAGTTTCCGAGTGAATGGACTGTTATCCACTTAGAAGGTTTTTTGACTTAGGTGAAAGCTGGTTCGCAGCTAAGCCCCCGAGTGTGAGGATCGCTCAACACTCGAAGAAGTTTTTTGAATGTAGGATGGTGCGATCGGAACTGTAGAAAGACTGCGGAAGTCATAACCTTCATAAACGAAATTGTATGGAACACTTTTATTACATCAAAACAATTCAGTCTTCAAGTATAGAAACGTTGAAGTAGATCCGTGTTCCAGGCCCGCGGCTCGTCGATCTTCTTCTTGAGATTGTAGAGATGGTAGGTTCCGTTCTTCAGTACCTTAGTGACCATGAAGGGACCTTCCCATGCTGGGGCAAGCTTATGAGGTCACTGTTGATCCACTCGGAGCACCAGATCCCCTTCATGAAACGATCGACTCTTGACATGTTTTACATGAAAGCGACACCGATCTTGCTGATATACAGTCGACCGGATCAGAGCCATCTCGCGCTCCTCAACTAGGAGATCCATGCCATCTTGTCGTGCTTGTTCAGCTTCAGCCTCGGAGTAAAGATCTACACGAGGGGAATTGTGAAGGAGATCACTCGACAAGATGGCTTCAGCTCCATATACCAAGAAGAAAGGAGTGCGTCCCGTCGACCGATTGGGAGTTGTTCTCAAGCCCCACAGAACATACGGTAGTTCAAAAACCCAAGCTCCAGCTGCATGTTCTAGATCTCGCATGAGTCAAGGTTTCAGCCCTTGAAGGATAAGGTCATTGGCTCGCTTAGCTTGACCATTAGTTTGAGGGTGTGCAACGGATGCGTAATCCACCTGAGTGCCTTGGGAGAAGCAAAAGTGTCTGAACTCTTTCGAGTCAAAGTTTGAGCCATTGTCTATAATGATACTGTGGGGAACTCCATATCGGAAGATTATCTCTCTCATGAATTTGATCACAGTGCGCGAGTTCAGCTTTTTTATAGGCTTGGCCTCAATCCACTTAGTGAACTTGTCGACTGCAACAAGCAAATGAGTAAATCCACTCTGGCCTGTTTGAAAGGGACCAACCATATCCAAACCCTAGACAACATATGGCCAGACGAGTGGAATAGTCTTCAAGGCGACGCAGGCTTGTGTGATAAGTTTGAGTAGAACTGGCACCCTTCGCAGTGATCAACAATGTCGTTGGCCATTTCGTTAGCATGTGGCCAGAAGAAACCAGCTCGGTATGCTTTGGCAACAATCGTCCGGGAAGATGCATGATGAACGCAAGTTCCCGAGTGAATCTCCTCCAGGATCATTCGACCTTCGTCAGGAGAGATGCATAGCTGTGTCATGCCAGTTACACTTTCTTTGTTAAGTTTATCATCCATCACAGTGAAAGCTTTGGATATGCAAACAATCTGTCGAGCTTCAGCTTCATCCTGTGGGAGTTCTTGCCTCGGGATATACGCAATATAAGGCATAGTCCAATCGGGCGTGATGACCAAAATCTCCCTGGCAAGATCTATGACCGCCGGGACATCGACTTCAATAGGATTAGAGGTGCTTATGGCTTGCGGGGGCTCTTTAGTAAAAGTATCTTCCTGCATCGAAGGAGAATATAGGTGTTCCAAAAACACATTGCTAGGGATAGGCTTCCGAGTGGATCTAATCTTTGCTAGCTCATCCACTGCCTGATTCTTCACTCGGGGAACATGGTGAAGTTCCAAACCTTCAAACTTCTTCTCAAGCTTTCTTACTGCATTGTAGTATCCAGTCATGGTAGGGTTCCTGACATCCCACTCTTTCATCACCTGATTGACCACCAAATTAGAGTCGCCGTAAACCATCAAGGGCTTGACGCCGAGTGAGATGGCCATACACAACCCATACAGGAGTGCTTTGTACTCAGCTTCGTTATTGGAGGAATCAAAGTGAATCTATAACACACAACTGAGTTTGTCACCTTTCGATGACACCTACGCCAGCACCAGACCCATTCAGCATTTTTGATCCATCAAAGAACATGGTCCAGTGTGTCGAGTGGATTTGGATTGGTTGTTGATGTTCTATCCACTCGGCCAGGAAATCAGCAAATGCTTGAGACTTGATCGCCTTCTCGCTTCAAACTTGATATCAAAGTAGAGGAGCTCAATAGCCCACTTGGCCACTCGACCAGTCGCATCTCGATTGTTGAGAATATTTGATAATCGAGCATCGCTGACAACTGAAGTCAAGTGATCTTGAAAGTAGCGTGCCACCTTCTTTTCTGACAGATATATACCATAGACGAGGTTCGGGTAATGTGGGTACCTTTGCTTTGAAGGAGTCAACACTTCAGAAATAGAATAAACTGGATGTTGGACTTTGTAGGCTTTGCCTTCCTCTTCCCACTCGATAGTGAGGACTGTATTGACGACCTAATTAGCGGCCATGATGTACATGTGTAAGGGCTATTTGCTATGCAGAGCAGCAAGCACGGGCTGGGTGGAAAGCAGGGCTTTGAGTTCGCCAAACGCTGCTTCAGCTTCTAGAGTCCACTCGAATGTATCAGACTTCTTCATCAGTCAGTATAAAGGCAATGCCTTCTCAATGAGACAAAAAAATGAATCGACTCAACACCGCCAGGCAACCTGTGAGCTTCTGGACATCGTGGACATGCTCAGGGATTTTCATTCGGGTAATTGCACTGATCTTCTCGGGATTGATGTCAATTCCATGTTCGGAAACAAGAAAACCGAGTAACTTGCCTCTGAGAACACCAAAAGTGCACTTGGATGGGTTTAACTTGATATCATATCTCCTTAGATTGGCGAATGTCTCTGCCAAGTTAGTGAGCAGGTCGGAACCTTTGCGAGACTTGACGACGACATCATCCATGTAAGCTTTGACATTCCGAGGGATCTGATCAAGTAAGCATTTCTGAATCATGCGTATGAAAGTAGCGCCAGCATTCTTCAAACCAAAAGGCATGGTGATATAGCAGAAACACCCGAAAGGGGTGATGAAGGCTATCTTTATTTCATCCGGACCAAACAGATGGATCTGATGGTAACCGGAGTATGCATCGAGAAAAGATAAACGCTCACACCCTGCAGTCGAGTCGACAATCTGATCGATGCAAGGGAGTGGAAAATGATCCTTCGGGCAGACCCGATTGATATGTTTGAAGTCAATACACATGCGGAGTGACTTGTCCTTCTTGGGGAACATGACGACGTTCGAGAGCCACTCGGAGTGGTAAATCTCGCATATGAACTTAGCCGCCAAGAGATGAGCCACCTCTTCGCTGATTGCCTTCCACCTTTCCGCTGCCGACCGACGCAAGTGCTCTTTCACAGGCTTGGCCTTCGGATCGACTCTCTATCGGGCTCAGCTAGTTCCCTGGGTACACCCGGCATGTCAGCAGGCTTCCATGAGAAGATGTCCTAGTTCTCATAGAGGAACTGGATGAGCTCTGCTTCCTATTTTCCGTCGAGTGTCGTCGAGATGTTAGTCGGGGCAGCATTGGGGTCCGTCAGGTGAGTGTGTACCTTCTTCACCTCACCTGCCGACTGGAAATCTGACTCAGAAGCAGGCTTCTTAGCACGCAGCAAATTAGCAGGGTCAGCGCTCTTCTTGTACTCTTCCAACTCGACCATAGCCATCTGATGATCGACAATTTCGGAGCCCTGCTGAAGGCACTCCTCAACCATCTGTCAATTCCCTGTGACTGTGATCACACCCTTGGGCCCAGGCATCTTCAACTTGAGATACACGTAGCATGGACAGGCCATGAAACGACCATAAGTAGGACGACCAAGGATGGCGTGGTATGCGCTTTGGAAGTCCACGACTTCAAATGTCAATTTCTCTTTGCGAAAATTTTTATCGGTGCGAAACACAACATCAAAAGCAATCTGGTCGAGTTATTTGGCCTTTTCCCCAGGGTTGACTCCATGGAACTACATATTGCTCTCACTAAGTCAGGCATGGGAATGCCCATTCCCTTGAGGGTATCCACATACAGAATGTTCAATCCGCTCCCTCCGTCCATGAGGACCTTGCGGAGTCGAGTGCCTCCCACAACGGGATCCACCACCAAAGCCTGTCGACCGGGGGTAGCAACATGAGCAGGATGATCTGACTGACCAAACGTGATAGCAGTCTGAGACCACTTGAGGTATGTGGGGGTTTACAGTAACAACCATGTTGACTTCTCTGTTGATAACTTTCAATCAACTCTTGCTTTCAACATCAGCAAATATCATCAGAGTGGCGTTGACTTTGGGAAAAATTTCTTTGTCTTTGTCATCCTCCTTTTCAAGAGTTTTGTCACTCGACTGGCCCTCCTTGAATTGCTGGATCAATAAATGACACTGTCGAGTGGTATGCTTCGGCAATATCAAATTGCCTTCTTTATCTTTCTTCGTGTGGATTGCACACGGTAAATCCAGAACATCAGTTCCCGACTGATTCTTTCCTTTCTTGGGGGTGAACTGTCCCTTGGACTTCCCCTTATTTTTTCCTTGTGCCGCCAGAGCGGCTGTCTCTGCCTGAGCAGGGCTATCAGCCTTACGCTTTTGTTTCCGACTGGAATTGTCGCCGGCATCATTGTCGACTACTTTTCCTTTGCCGCTATGGAGGCGGTCTTCCTCTTTGCCATTGGCGTACCGAGTGGCTATCGCCATCATCTTGCTCAGGAAAATGTCGCATGTCCGCCCAAACTTCAGGTAAAGCTCTCTGTACTTCACATCGGCCTTGAAATCGCAAACAACTTGATGCTCGGAGACGTTCTCCACTATGTGATGCAAGGTGGACCAACGCTGAATGTAATCCCTCAAGGACTCGTTGGGTTTCTAGACGTAGTGCTGCAAATCGATCAAACCAGCCGGACGCTTGCAAGTGCCCTCAAAAGTTCATATGAACACTCGGGCAAGATCCTCCTAGAAGTAGATGCTAGAAGGAGCCAAACGATTCAGCCACGCTCGGGCCGAACCATCCAACATCAGGGAAAAATGCTTCATGACTATGTTATCATTCCCTCCACCAATCTGTACAGCCACTCGGTAATCACCTAACCACGTTTCCAGCTTTGACTCGCCAGAAAACTTGTTGATCCCAGCCGCCAACCTGAAGTTTGGGGGAATCTCAGCGGAGTGAATTGTTCTGCTAAAACATTCGGGGCCAGAAATAACGACACCACTTCCAGTCGGGTAATCTCTGTCATAACCATCTCCGTGGGCTTTGTCTCTGTCGATCCGCTTCTGAGCAAGGTAATCTCTCGCATCAAACTCTGGGTTCTGCTCGTCACCAAACGGGCGCCTTTCGTCATGGTACCGGGGCACATACGAACCACTCCGCGGAGGAGAAGGCACTCATCGGTGGTCATCACGGTGAAACTGATCTCGCCCGTGACCTCGATGCTGATCTTCATGGTAACCTCCGCCCCTGCGATGCTAAGGTGACCCTGGACTATGTGCCAACTGAACTATGTCTGCCTTTGGTGAATTGTTATGCAATTTATTGCGCGACTGAGAAACAACTGAGTGCTGGCACTGCGCTGCATCAAGCAACGCCCGAATCTGCAGCAAACCTCTACTAGCCTCTGAACGTGACGGCTGAATGGAATATGCAATCCTAGTCGATGTTGCAACATTTAAAACTAGAGTGCGGTATACCTCAACGTTGTTTTGAGAACTACTCAGAAACAGTTGTCACTGACATCGGCTGGGAAGCGGTGGACGCTGGCGAGCACACTCGTCGAGTTCTTTCTAGATATCTTCGAGCCGAAGGCGTGCAGCCTCCAAGGCATGCGCCTTAGTAGTCGCACCGACGATGGGCGTATGGAGGATCTCCTCATCCCGGTGCTGCTGGTCATTCGATGCTCCACCAGCCTCGCGCCTGCCACGACCGAAGCCAAGCAGTGGGCTCTGACATGAACCAGCCATAAGAATCTCCGCCGCATGATCGCAACTCTCATACTCGGAAGGAACGTCAGGCTGATCTGATGCCGAGTCGAACACGCCGTGAAGTGACTCGACGGGCTCAATAGCCGCAATCTGCAGGGACAAAGTTTGGCGAGCCACCGCATGCCTCACCCATCGCTGGAGCTGCAAACGACCGGATCGCTTGCAGTGACAAACAACAGGGCGGGTCGACAGGTACGGAGTCGACGGCTGCCGTAGAAGTACGCAGCAGGAGCTTGCGTGGAAGTGTGCCGCCTCACGGATCGGGAATGCCTCAACATATAGAGGCGCCTCCTGAAGCCATGTCGAATCGTCAGCGATGAAGGTGAGCACTCCGAGACAGATCTCGTGGCCCAGGAACAAACCACCGCCGAAAGACATGACAAAGGAAAAAAATGCAACCTCGCTGGAAGTCGCTTAGATGCCTACCCCAAGGTGGGCGCCAACTGTCGTGGGAATGAGTTGGACAGTCGAAGATGGGGGTACGTAAGGAGAAGGCAGAGTCCTAGCTATGGCGAGGATGTACACGCAGATGTATGAGTTCAGGCCCCTCTCGTGGAGGTAACAACCCTATGTCTCAGTGCTCGGGAGCTCTTGTTGTGTGGAATGTATGTGTTACAGGGGGTGCGGACCCCTTGTGCCAAAGGGGAGGGGCAGCTTATATAGAGTATGCTATCCCTCATGAATGCCAGGCAACCAAGGGTTTGATCATGGGAATAAAGACATACATTACTGGCAACATATACAATAAATGCTACTAATGATGACTGGCCGAACGCATACCTGTTGGCCTCCCTGGGGTGCCTTCTGGTCATCTGGTGTCGACTGGTCGTGGGATCTTCCGAGTGACAGGAGACTGTAGAGTGGAGGGAGAAACCTGTGAGTGTCTTAAATGTCGAGTGACTATCACTTCATAATGACTTCAGTCGGAAACTCTCTTTCCATCATTAAGTTCTCCAGTATAGTGTCCTTAGGTAGGGTATGAAGGTGAGGCCTATAACCCTACCGTAGGTACATATCCTCGTCACCGCCCCCAGAGATGAAGTTGCAGTAGCGCAGGTGGAGGCGTTGTTCGAGGAGTACCAACTCGCCCAAAGCCTCTTCAACACCCTCGTGAAGCACCACCTCCACGGAAAGAAGCCCGATGCCCCCGGCGATGTCGATGAGTAGATCTAGTGTAAATTTCAGTTTAGCTAGTACTATGTTTAAGTATGAATTCCGTTTTATGCTCGACCGATCTATATTTTATTAAGTATGAACTCCAATTTGTATGATGAACCCTGGTTATGTTTTAAGTGATGCAAACTGCGAGTTTGAATATGCGGTATATGTTTGCGGGGTCTATTCTGCCACTACGCCCGTCGTCTTGCAAAAATTGTTTTCAGGATACCGTAAACAATTTTTCCGGGATGGGCGTTTACTAGATCTACTAGAGTTGATCTAATAGAACAGAACCCATATAAATCCCTACAAATAGCATAGCACATCCTAACCACAAAATATAAATTACAATCGGGTCCTTGAGGACACCAATGGCCTGACGACGCCATCGGTTGCCTTCTGGTGTAGCGCTAATGTCTACTACGCAACTTTATTATTGTAGTTTGTTGGGCCTCCAAGCCTAGAGTTTTGTAGGACAATAGCAAAGTTCTCTCAAGTGGATGACCTAAGGTTTATCAATCTGTGAGAGCTATAGGATGAATATGGTATCTCTCAAACAACCCTGCAATCAAATACAAGAAATCTCTTGTGTCCCCACACTCTCAATATAATGACAAATTCTATAAGTGCACTAGTTCGGCAAAGAGAGGTGATACAAGTGCAGTATGAATAGTAGATAAAGATTTTTATAATCAGAAATAACAAAAATAGCAAGGTAACAATTGATAAAAGTGAGCACAAATGGTATTGCAATGCTACGAGGCCTAGGGTTCATACTTTCACTGGTGCAATCTCTAAACATCACTAACATATTTGAATCACATAACAATCCATCAACGTGCGAATAACATAAGTTCTTATTAATAGCGGGTAACATAAGATGAAATTTTCGTAGGTAGAAAAACCACCTCAAAAGTTATATATTCCAATTAATCTATTGGTCATCCCTATAAGTGTCATAAAAAGCACTAGAGATCGTACTACAATAACACCATATGATACACATCAATCAACTATAATATCACCTAGATACTCATATGCCACCACAAGTATTCGTGAGTTAATTATTCTATATGCATCAAACAATTTCATATTCATAATATTCAATCCAACACAAAGAATTTCAAAAATTACCCCAAAGTTTCCATCGGAGAAAGTAGGATGAAAACGCGTATCAACCTATGTGCCTAGATTACCCCAATGCCACCTTCGGAATCCGCAAATTGATTACCAAAACATACATCAAGTGACTCAATAGAATACTCCATTGTCACAATGGGTATCCACATGCAAGACATACATCATGTGACCTCAAATCCAAAATATTCAATCTGATAACAATGAAATCTCAAAGGGCAAGATTCAATTCATCACAACAAAGATAGAGTGTGAAAAACACCATATGATTCTACTACATTAACTAAGCTCATGGTACATCAAGATCGTGTCATATCAAGATCAAGAGAGAGAGAGGGGGAGAGAGATCATACATATAGCTACTAGTACATACCCTCGGCCTTGGGGGTCAACTACTCCCTCCTCGTCATGGAGACCGCCGGTATGATGAAGATGGTATCCGGTGATGGCTTTCCCCTCCGATAGGATGTTGAAAAAGGGTTCTAGATGAGGTCGCTTTGGAATAAAGGATTGCGGTGACAAAGAACAAGTTCTAAGTCAACTTTCGGGGGTTTCTGAATATATAAGAATTTCTAGCATCGAAATCATATGAGGAAGTGCAACAGGGGGGCACAAGGGTGAAGGGCGCGCCCCTGCCCTTGTGGGGCCCTTGTGGGTCTTCTGGTACTCCTCTGATGCTCTATGGATCTCTTATGTTCCAAAACAAACCATCAAAAAGTTTCATCGCATTGGACTTCGTTTGGTATGGATTTTCTGGAAAACAAAAACATGCAGAAAATAGCGACTAGCACTGGTTAGTGGATTAATACGTTAGTTCATAACAATCATATAAAATGCACCAAAACAATAAAATTATTACAAACATGGCATGAATACTTCATAAATTATCGATGTGTTGGAGATGTATAACGCGTCTAGAGGGAAGCTGGTGCAGATGTACGTTCTCCACCGACGCCTCGACACCCTACAACAGGTTCTCGACGGAGTCCGTGGCGCCCTCTAACATCGACCGACCCACGTACAAGGGCAGCACGAGGCGAACCGTGGCGCACCGGGTCGAGTAAGGACGTGGCGGTGGTTCCCTTCCTTGCCGACTTTGGACACGGACCATGGCAGGGCTTTGGGGTGGCTCGAGGAGCGAATCCAACAATGAGCTACTGGGGGTCGAGGCGGCCACGCAGGGGTGAACTGGTGGTGGGGAAGAACTTGGAGAAGCTCGCCTCTAGCGGCACGGGGAGCTTGAGATTGAGAAGGAGGCTTGGTGGGGGTGCTGCAAAGGATGGATCCGGACAGGTTGGCGGTGGCGGGAGGTCAGCCGATCCACTCCACTGGTTACTGGCAGCAAGGATGGCCAGAATTTAGCTCAGACCATGGTGGCGGCGATGATGGAAGGCACGGGAGCTCAAAGTTCCCTCCCGACAGCCATTTCTCTATTTCCAAGTCCTCATAAAAACCGCCTTCAAACTTGGATATGTAGGGTGTGAGGGCACATTTTTTAGCACATGTTGTATAAATTTTATAGAACGAGGACGTTTTGTGGTATCTGGGATGGACTTTCTTTTGCCTCATACTGTAAAACAACGATTATTTTTTAATTCGAGGTCTTTGACGGGATTCGATTGATTTTCTCTAAGGATGTGCGTGGTAGCCTACACTCCGTTGTTGTCTTACCCTTGCATGTGTGACTCAAGTGGGACATGCTAAATTAATGCAGGATCAAAAGCATGTTGTGTGAATAGTTTGATAACATACATTAATTTATGACCGAATCAAAGAAAGTCAGGAATATGATCCATGATAATAATCACTTTTTATCATAGAAATATTCACTTCCATGATGATAAATGACACCACATGAATGTGCTTATTAAAGGGTAATTGAATTGTGGCAGCTACAGTAACGCGCCACCATTAAGCTATCAGGTGTGGGCTTCAAATCCGATACCCATTAAAACCCCGTGCAATAATGATTTTTCATGTGTCGTCTTCTCATTCGTTAACGAAGCCATGCAGTCAGCTATATATGGTGACACATTGTAGGATCAAAAGTAGTGCTAGAGGGGGGGGGGGGGGTGATTAGACTACTTGACCAAATAAGAATCTACTTTTTCCCAATTTTAATTCTTTGTAGATTTTAGCATTCATAGTATGTCAAGTACACCCTACACATGCATGTCTAAGAGTATAACAACGAAAAGTAAAGACAAGCATGTAAGTAAAGAGAGTGTAGGAAGATCAAATGCAATTGGTGACACGATGAATTTTCCCATGGTTCCAATAGGTGGAGCTATAGTACATCCACGTTCGTAGAGTCTTCAACCCACGGAGAGTAACGGTCGTGAGAGTCCACGGAGGGCTCTATCCACGAAGGGTTCCACGAAGAAGCAACCTTGACTATACCATGACGTCCTATGTCCACGGAGGACTAGCCTAACTCGGGGTAGATCTTCACGAAGTAGGTGATCTTGCCCTTACAAACTTCTTGGTTCACTCCACAACACAAAGTAGGAGGCTCCCAAACGACACCTAACCAATCTTTGAGGCACCATGCTCTAGAAGGTAATAGGCTCAATAGTGTTGATGAACTCCTTGCTCTTGTGCTTTAAGATGATAGACTCCTCAACACACAATAACGCTCTCATAGATCTGGCTTGGTAGAAGAGATTGATTGGGTGGAAAGCAACTTGGGGAGACTAGAGATCAAGATTCATAGGGGAGTAATGGAATGGCATGATCTCAACACCTGAGTAGGTGACTCTCTCTCAGAAAATCAGTAGGTATGAGTGGGGAACTATTCCGAGTGCTTCTCTTACGAGTGAGTGGTGGTCGAGGGGTATATATAGGCATCTCCAAAAATCCAACTGTTACACACAAAATGACAAAGTCGGTGACACCGATGTGTTAATCTCGATGGTACCGAAGTGACCAAAAGGTGGCAACTTTTGAATCTCGGTTGGACCAATATAGGAATCTCGGTTGCACCGATAAGCTGACCAACGGTCAGATTGCCCAATCTCGGTGATGCCAATCCAACAATCTCGGTGGTATCGATATTGTGAATTTGCGTAACAAAAAGTGGACAACCCAAACTCAGAGGCACCAAAGCAGAATCGGTTGCACCGAAAAGCTATGGTTTGGCTGAGTCTGTCTAGGGTTTGGAATCGATGGCACCGAGTGGAAAGTGTAGATTGCACCAATTTTGAGTATTTGGCTTTGGACAGACTTTTGTGGAAGAGCTTCTGGGTGTATGTGGTGACTATCACTTATGCACGTATGAGCATTTTGTTCACCAACAAAGCCTTACCCCCTTTTAATAGTATTGGCTTTCCTATGGACTCAAAGTGATTTCTCACAAATGTAAAATGTAGAGTCCTTTGCTTGAAGCTTTCGCGATCTTTTCCCTTGCATCTTGGGGTATTCCACAATCCTTTTGCCAACCCATCATTGAACTTTTCCTGAAACATTACTTTAATGACATATATGTTGTTATTAATTACCAAAACCAACAAGGGAGAAAATGTGCTTTCAATCTCCCCCTTTTTGGTAATTGATGACAACATATAGATCAAAGCTTCGACATATGATATAATAAATGAATATAAACATTGCTTTGAGAAGTATGTGATAAGCGAGAACTCACGCTAAATTTGTGCATTATTTTTAGATTTGCGTTTGAATGCAAATGCGCAATCTATTAGGTACATGGGGCACTTATTCCATGTCACATAAAACTTTGTGCTATGCGAGAGTAATAAGAGTTAACAACATAGCACAACACATCAAGCAAAGTGAATGATCATCACATAACCATCAAAAATATAGGAATTAGTAGCAAGACACATAACATCGTATGATCAAACACAAATAGACTTTTGTGTGTGTTTAAATAACAAGCAACCAAAAGTATATTTGGACGAACATTTGGTCTTTTGAAAAATAGCAAATAAAATAGACGCTCTCTCACTCGAAGCCTAAGATCTATATACAAATTCTCCCCCTTTGGCAACAAGTTACCAAAAAGTTCGAAGAGATATAGCTAATTGTCTTTCTGTGGCTGATCTCCTGCGATAGTCGATGACGGAGTCGAGAGAACTGTGTCGGCAAAGACTTCCGCTGAAGTCCTAGATGGAGCTGGAGTAGATACTGGGGGCACTGGAGCTGATGGAGCTGATGTCACTGTGGCTGGAGCAGAAGATGAAGGCCTCTTCTCTAGAGCTAGCACTGTAGGTGTCCTAGCCTTAGTCATAAACTGGGCTGTAGTCCTCACAGGTGCACTATACTCATCATCATCATAAGACTCAGACTATGAAGAGGTGCGACGGATTGAGGCTTCATCAACCTCCTTCTTAAGCTCATTGACTGTCTTAGTCAGTTCATCTACCTTGTCATGAAGAGTTTTCACTCTATCATCAATAATGTTCAGAAGGCTCTCCTGAGTGTCCATGATGGTCTTGATGTCCTTCTTCATATCCATGACAGTGGTGATCAAATGATCCATCTTCTCGTTCCTGGATCTGGGAACCTGCGCACTAGTGGTTCGAGCTGCCTCTGCTTCTTCCTCTACTTATGCCTAAGCTACAGCTGATGTGGGATGATCTGGGTCCATCACCACAACGTTGTCCTCGAGATCTGGCTTAAGTGGCAAGTGGGGTCTATCTAGAGCAAATATGTGCTTCTCAAGCTTAGAATTGATAAGCATCTGGATGTAGGGTGCATAGCAGCATGAGCGCTTATGATCAGCAACAACCCTCTTCACTGTCTCTACTATCAAATCCATCACTCGAAATCTCTGGTTCCGGTCAATATGAATAAGCAAGTTGATGGAATAGCCTCGGATCATCTTCTCGTCACCTGATTTGCGCATCAAAGTATACCTCAGTATAGTGTTGATTGTGCGTAGACCTGCCTGGAGGTGGTAGATGGATCCTAGCTTGTTGGACTGAAGCTGTGCAACAGGAATGGGATTATACATGTCCTTCATGGCATTGTGGCTTGCCTTGGACTCTGAGTATACGCAAATATCTCCATCTTGTGCCTCTAGGACTCCTAAGATGGTAGCCCACTCATCAATGGTTGATTCCTATCTTGCTCCTTCAATCATTCAAACAATCCCGCCATCTCCATAAAAATGAGCAGTGGAATAGAACTGCATGTTCATCTCATCGTTCCAAGCTGTGAACTCCTTTCCATTAAATTTATCAATGCCAATGCAGTGGAAATTGTCTTGTACACATGGAAAGTAATCTTCATTATCCTTGATATACTTCCAATCGACATATCTCATGTGACTAACAGCTGGACTCTTGTCAAGCAAAACTATCTCATAGAAGTCTTCCTGCTCTTTGGTGTAAAATCTGTAGTCAACAACAATCTTCCTCCTCTGGGCATATGGATCAATGGCTCTCCATGCCCTCAAGCCTGAATCTTTCTTCTTTTTCATGTCCTCAGCAATAGGATGGCTGGCGGCATGGACTGGAAGGTGAGGCCTGAGCTTCATCAGAACAGACATAGCATCATCATCATCATCTGCTTCTCTGAAAGTGGATTGCTTGTTCTTCTTAGAAGCAGGTATATACCTTGTAGTCCTCTTGGACTTCTATGCAACAACTTTCTTTGAAGTAGCCTTGGTGCTCTAGGAGGTGCCTGACTTAGGCATAGCATGAGCCAACAGTTTCTTGGCTTTCTTCTTGGGAGGGGCCTTAGCAGCAGGTTCCTCCTCTTCCTCCTCTGTAGCAGCAGCAGCCTCCTCTGGATCCTCATACATAGAGGTAGGCCTGCCCTGCACATGGATGATCCTCTTCCTGTATGTCTTCTTTGGCAAAGCTTTCTTGGGGACCTCAACCGATATTGTTGCCCTAACACTCTCATGTGCTGTGAAAGTTTCTATAGGAGCATAAATTTTGCTGACTACCCTCCTGGATGAGGTAGCCTCATTTTCATATTTCCTTGCAGCATTCTCTTGCTTCTTAGCAAGAACCTCTTCCGAGACAAAATCAGAATCCTCTTCCTCCGAGTTGAGTCTCTTCCTTGTCCTAGTGGCAGCCTTAGGCAACCCATGAGAACTGGGAGTGCCTGGATCCGTGGAAGAACTAGATTCAGGTCTCATGCCTGAACTTATCTCGACGTTCTGCTCTGGCAAATTCTGATTGTCTGAGCCTGACATGCTGACCCTATGAATAGAGTATAGAATAGTAGAATAGGATGAGTCCTCACAAAATGTAGATGTTTTTGAAAGTTTGAACAAAAGATTTTCCACGTTTTGCATTCTATCAAGTGTATTTCGGTACAGCCGAGGCAAACATTTCAGTCACACCGAGACAAACACCTACCTTTCTAGGAACTTGGCACCATTTTCGGTTGCACCGAAAATGAGAACTCGGTTCCACCGAGGTGTTCTCAGTGTGGCAGAAAAGCAAATTGGTGACACCGATTTCTTTGCATCGGTTCTACTGAGATACAGTTGGCAGACGACATAACCCTAAAAATCGATGATTCGCTACTCTATGGGATTTTCTTGGGGATGGAAAGCTTTCAAACTATGGATAGATGGGAAATAAGCCCTAGTGCGCAAGATTTGGATAGAGGATCACGAGAGGGGGCCAAATCCATACCCTAATGCAGCGATGGATCCGCTACAACGACGACGTTGGTGAAGAAAACATTGACGGCGGAGATTCCCAATGGCGGAGGCACTCGGGGAAGGCAAGGTGATGACCAGGGGTCTTTGGGCGGCAGCTAGGGTTGTGGAGGCGTGACGTTTGACAAATGAAATCCAAAGCGTCGAGGTCCACCGAATATATACCCATCACTGTCGATGACACCGATTTGATATTTTCGGTCTCACCGAGTTTCACAACCATCAGCTGACAGGGAAACTCGGTGTAACCGAGAATACGAAATCAGTCTTACTGAGATAAGAAAACCAGATCAACCCTAGGCATTCGGTGAGACTAGGAATTATGGGTTGGTTCCATCGAGATGGACTGAGGTTTTAATGGTCAGTCCTTGACAATACGGAACTCCGAGTGCTCCTCACACAGAGTGATCGAAAAGTACTTATTCAAATTTTGTGATGCATCATGAATAGAATATGAGATTAGAAAGCATAGATAGCTAAGGAGTGGTCCTAGGCATTCTTGTCCATCCAATTGGCAAATGAAAATCAAAAGCCAAATATCAACAATTGTATATTCTCGAATGAGTGAATAAATGCAGACCAACATGCTCACACAATGTCAAATGAAATCATGGCAAACTTTCACAAACACAATACCATATAACAAGCACTTTGGCGATGACTGAGTCATCTATATATATGAGTATATTAACTTAGGAGCCAAGTAAGAATACTTGATCATATGTCATACTCATCGTTTAAGCACAAGTGGGCTTACCACTTTTACATAAAGCATTTAATGTTGTCACATACTAAGAGATGCTTTGACTCAAGTCTTAGGGTAAAGCTCCCCCTTGATGTGACATCCCCCCAAAAGAGGGATAAACTAACATTGGGTTTTGTCGATGAAGACTTCATGTTGGTGAGGTAGTGGTGGTTGCTCAAGGTTGATGAAGATCACCAAGAGTTGGGAGCATCCTTGTTGTTTTCTTACTCTTCTTACCTACATGGGTTAGTCCCAACACGAAAGAGACAAATACAAGGATATCTATGGACATGGAGTGCAAATCATATGTGATGATGTCCATTGATTTGTTGATTACCTTGTCCCTTGCTTACCTTTGAGGGAATGTATGACTCCTTGAACTATTGCAAAAAGTTGATGTTGATAGCAAATATTTCTTGCCAGTAATGAATGTGAGTGAATTTCATTGGCGAAGTCACCCCTCAAGAACTTCTCTAGTTCTTCTTGTTTGGGACCCACATCAAGTTGATGGGGATCCTCGATGTTGAAGTAGCACTTGTAGAATTTGAGCTTGTAGTAGCCTTGGGAGGCCACTCCACCAAAGCTCGGGAATCATCTTCATATGAGCCAATGTCCTCTTGAAGCTTGTTCTTGTCCTTGAGCTTGGGGTCTTGTGGTGAAAGGTCGTCTTGAGCTTTTGTTCCCTTGGGGAGAGTATTTTCATACTTCTACTTTTGAGGAACAAACTTGGGCTTGGGGTATTGACCTTATTCCATTCAACTCCATTAATGTTGAAGTAGCCAACACCATGGTTCTTTCGATATCCTCCGTGCTTGCGTACAATCTCCTCAAATTTTTTGCACCCTTCAAGACTCTTGTAGATACCTTTCTCTATAATCCCTTTCAAGAGTTCATTTTCTTGCTCAAGTGTAACTTGTCTAAGAGAAGAGTTAGTGGAATCAAGAGAACTACTAGAAGAAATATCATTTGGTTTATCATTTTTATTGCTACTAGTTGAAGAACCTTTCTTTCCTTTGTTACTAGCTTGACTTAACTTGAGGCATGAATGTAGATAAGACAAGTCTCTTGGCTAGATAAGAGGAAGTCTTCTTTCGAAGGTCATCATTGATAGTTTGAAGGAACTCATGCTCTTGCTCTAAGTTGAGTTTCTCGAAGCGTAGCTTCTCATGTGTCCTTACAAGCTCTCTATGATCTTCTAGAGTTGACTCGTGAGCTAACTTAAGAGTTTTTAGTTCTTGAGTTAGTCGTTCTATTTCCAACTTATCATCAACGCACGACTTATCTAGAGTGGAGTGATTACTAGCAAGTTCATCTTGACTAACATTACTAGATTTGTCAAATAGCAAGTCATCTTCAATTAACAAGTCATCTTCATCACTATTGAAATCAAGATACTCGGGGTGTGATACCTTGGGGCCTTTAGCCATGAAGCAACTTCCACTCCCCTCATTTGGTAAATCAAATATGTCGTAGGAGTCAGCTGTCACTAGAGCAAGTCCGACAACACCTTCATATTTACTATAGTCGGAGTTGGAGTGATAGCTTCTCTCGGAGTGGTTGTTGGATTCAGAGCCGGAAACCCATTCACCAACATGAGCCTGATGTTTCCTTCTTGAGTAGATCTTGGTGTACTTGTCCTTCTTCTCCGAGTCCCTACTTCTCCCTTAGGGTCTTCGTTCATAACGACCATCTCTACTCCTTCTCTCTCTTTGAGGTGACTCGTCTCTTGAGCTTCGTCTTCTTGGTGACTCTTCTTTCCTTTTGTAAGGAGCCGTGCACTCATTGGAGTAGTGTCCGGGTTTCCCACAATTGTAGCAGTTTCGATCACGACTTGATGAATGCTTCTCTTCATATCTTAAGTTGGAGCTCCGATCTTTGCTTCTATTCTTGTAGAACTTGTTGAATTTCTTGACCATGAGGCTTATCTCTTCATTTGTGACAAGGTTGTCGCTAGAGGTAGCGGGAGCATCACTTGTGGCTTTGTAAGCACCACTAGACTTGTGGTGAAGCTCTTCCTTGTCTTTGAGTGTCATCTCATGAGCAAAAATTCTTCCAATCACTTCCGTTGGCTTGAGATCTTTGTAGTTGGGCATCATTTGGATCAATGTGCAAACAATGTCATATCGATCATCCAAAGCTCGAAGTATCTTCTTGATGATGAATTTTTCAGTCATTTCTTCGCTTCCTAAGCCGGCAATCTCATTTGTGATGAGAGCTATCCTAGAGTACATCTCAACAACTCCTTCACCATCCTTCATCTTGAACTTGTCAAGTTGACTTTGAAGAATATCCAACTTGGATTCTCTCACAGATTATGTACCTTCATGCATATCAATCAAAGTATCCCAAATCTCTTTTGCATTCTCAAGACAGCTGATTTTGTTGAATTCTTCGGGGCATAGGCAGTTGAAGAGAATGTCACATGCTTGAGTATTGAGTTACAACATCTTCAATTCATCCGCTGTCGCTTCGTGATCGGGTTCCCTTCCTTCCACAAAGAATTCACCTTGCATACCAACACAAACAACAGCCCAAACAGCGGGGTTATGACCAAGCAAATGCATTTTCATTTTGTGCTTCCAACTAGCAAAATTTGCGCCATTAAAGTACGGACCTCTATGGTGATAATTTCCCTCACTAGACGCCATACTCTCCTAGGTTGTGAGACCAATGCAATGGAGACCAAAGCTCTGATACCACTTGTAGGATCGAAAGTAGTGCTAGAGGGGGGTTATTAGACTACTTGACTAAATAAGAATCTACCTTTTCCCAATTTTAATTATTGGCATATTTTAACATTCATAGTATGTCAAGTACACCCTACACATGCATGTCTAAGAGTATAGCAGCGGAAAGTAAAGACAATCATGTAAGTAAAGAGAGGGTAGGAAGATCAAACGCAATTGGTGACATGATGATTATTCACGTGGTTCCGATAGGTGGCGCTATCGTACATCCATGTTCATGGAGTCTTCAACCCACGGAGGGTAACTGTCGCGAGAGTCCACTGAGGGCTCTACCCATGGAGGGTTCCATGAAGGAGCAACCTTGACTATACCATGACGACCTACGTCCACGGAGGACTAGCCTAACTCAGGGTAGATCTTCACGAAGTAGGCGATCTCCTTGCCCTTACAAACTTCTTGGTTCACTCTACAACACGAAGTAGGAGGCTCCCAAGCGACACCTAACCAATCTAGGAGGCACCACCCTCCAAAAGGTAAATAGGCTCGATAGTGTCGATGAACTCCTTGCTCTTGTGCTTCAAGATGATAGACTCCTCAACACACAACCACTCTCTTACAGATTTTGCTTGGTAGAAGAGATTGATTGGGTGGAAAGAAAGTTGGGGAGGCTAGAGATCAAGATTCATATGGTAGGAATGGAATGGCATGATCTCAACACATGAGTAGGTGGCTCTCTCTCAGAAAATCAGTAGGTATGAGTGGGGAACAATTCTGAGTGCTTCTCTTACAAGTGAGTGGTGGTGGAGGGGTATATATAGGCATCTCCAAAAAGCCAACCGTTACACACAAAATGACCAACTCGGTGACATCGATGTGTTAATCCTGGTGGTACCAAAGTGACCAAAAGGTGGCAACTTTTGAATCTTGGTGAGACCGATATAGGAATCTCGGTTGCACCCATAAGGTGACCAATGGTTAGATTGCCTAAACTCGGTGACGCTGATCCAACAATCTCGGTGGTACCGATATTGTGAATTTGTGTAACAGAAAGATGGCAACCCAAACTCGGAGGCACCGAAGCAGAATCGATTGCACCGAAAAGCTAGGGTTTGGCTGAGTCTGTCTAGGGTTTGGAATTGGTGGCACCGAGTGGAAAGTGTTGGTTGCACCGATTTTGAGTATTTGGCTTCGGACAGACTTTTGTGGAAGAGCTTGTGGGTGTATGTGGTGACTATCACTTGTGCACGTATGAGCATTTTGTTCACCAACAAAACCTTACCCCCTTTTAATAGTATTGGCTTTCCTATGGACTCAAAGTGATTTCTCACAAATGTAAAATGTCGAGTCCTTTGCTTGTAGCTTTGCTAATCTATTCCCTTGCATCTTGGGGTATTCCACAATCCTTTTGCCAACCCATCATTGAACTTTTCGCGAAACATACTTAGTGGAAACATTAGTTCAATGACATATATGTTGTTATTAATTACCAAACCACCAAGGGAGCAAATGTGCTTTCACACATGTCACTCATTCAACAGACATATACACGTAGGAAAAGTTGACACGACAAGGGAATACTCCCTGGCACCCATGGGCTGTTGTGTGGCTCTTTGGCCTATGTCGGTGCCCCCGGATGCTTCTGGACTCCAAATTACCATTGAATGCTTATGGGTTTTTTCCGAGACCAATAAAATTGATTTTGCTAAATAGTCCAAAAATCACGAGAAAACAACAACTGGCCTGGGCATTGAATTATTATGTTATTAGTTAAGAAACAATAATATAAAATGATTAAAACAGATACCAAACTATGCTAACTTAATATAAATATGACATGAAAAAAGCAAAAAGTATAAATACGTTTGAAATGTATCATGGCCCTACATTGTAGGCATGAATGGTGAGTAATGAGATTTGTGGGTCATTCCCAAAAGTGGGTATTGTCAACAGGGTACATATAGTGTATTGTAGCCAGGTTAGTCAAAGGTACCATGTTTGTAGGTGCTTTAATATTAACATTAGCCAAATTTCCCCTACAATTAATAGACAAACCCCCTTAACTTAACTAATATATGGATTAAATAGAGAAAGTGTTAATCAAGTCCATTAAGAAGTTAAATTTGATGAAAAGTCTATCTATATTCGTACCAAAAAAAGATAGATCATAATTTTTTTCCATATAAGAAACGTCAACATTTAAAGGAACGCCGGCACAATGTCATTTTTTCCATATAAGAAAAATATACATCATCATACTTCCTTACTTTGGATGTAAACAAGTCCATTATTAATTATTATTGATGCATAAATTGATCTATATCCATATAAAAAACAAAGGCCATTAAGGAATCATTAAATGGATGTAAACCAAGTACATATTTAATGAACATTGATTGAATAATTAATATATGCCCAATTCTAGAAAGATAGGTGCACCGGATGACTATTTGTTAATTGTTGAGTGCATCAGCATTAGGATCCCATCTAAAGCTTTCCAGAAAAATAATATGGCTCTATTCTATATAAGTTGTGTTCTCTGAAGAATATACATGTATGTAAGGAATCACATAGTTCCTGTTTCGTTCGTAGGAACACAATTACCTATACAAATGGGAGGTGATTATGTTGTCATACTAGTCTTACTCTACTTTTTTTGTAGAACTTGCCACTTCACCTTGGTTAATTCGACAGACACATACGACAATCTCCCGATGGATGAGAAGGTAAACAATATTTACTTTTAACTTTTTACATATACAAAGTCTTTATCAATTGGTTTATGTATTCATCCTATTCTTGTATCTACTTGACCACTTAATCATGCATAACTACTCTATGTTACTTATGCCCAACTAAAATGTAGGATACATATGTGGAAACATATACTTATATTTTTCATGGACTTTGTACATAATTATACATGCTAACTAGTCACGAACTAACATTTTCCTATGCAGAATACCACTCTTTTAAGATCTGAATATTTCCATTTTCCTTGGAGAGCTAATACCAAGAACGAAGAAAGCGACATTGTTTCTCATGTACACACACTCTCTTCCAATGTATCTCTATATATCTCTTTACTTTTTCATCTGTTAGATTTGGGATGTCTTGCTGATTTGTTGGTGAGTACGGACCACAAAAACATCACAACGTATGCCATATTTACATGGGATAAATATAAAAGGAAAAAATAAAGGTATTTTATATAAGCACCACATATTTAAACCACAAAGGGAAAACAGTATAAATCTACAGTCATTAGTGGTGCACCTAAATCATAGTTCGTAAATCTAAATTATGGTCAATGGTTAGAGAGACAACGAAAGACCAAATAAAAGGGGGGCATAAACCTAAAGAACTAAGGTTTATGCCCTATATACCGTGAAGCAATGATTATTACATACAAAACATGCTTCCAAAATACCCAGAATAATAGATTCAGAAAGGAATTTAAGACACACTCTATTGGAGACTTATCCTGGCATACCAACACTCTACTAAAATACGCTTCACACCTATTAGAGAGAGAATCAAATATTGTTTTGCGCCTGCCACAAGGATGAGATAAGATGTTGTGAGCCTAAGCATATGAGTAACACCATCGACAATGCAAATGAACCAAAGCATTACATGCATCACCACAGAAGGTATAATTTGTTGGAATGACACCACATCCGGCGGGGGGAAGCTAAATTCAGTATGATATACTCAACAAACGCCTACAGAGAAATCAAGAGTAAATCCAAAGGAGCATGAAAATTACCCATTGTAAATGTCTGGTAGGTGAACCTTGTACCAAGGTCAAGAATACACACCCTCACTTGTTTAGTATGTTGTTCCCTATACATTTTTCTAGTTATTTACTAATTTGAGCTATAATTTTCTATCACTAGTATGCAATGTGGCACACAAAGCCAGGACAATTCTATGGCCTTCGAGCCGAGATGAGTTTATGGGCTTCACCAAATCAAGAAAACTCTCAAGAATCTGGAGCATCCTTACAGATTTATTGTCAAGATGGAGGAAACTACAACTTAATTCAAGCTGGATTTCACGTACAAACATATCACCCATTCTAGTAAAGTCAAATGCTTTTGAATAAACTACTATTTCATAATCAGGTATTTCTTGCAGATTTCACCCTCTTTATACCATAACAAAGACATTCGCTTCTTTACATATTGGACTGTAAGTATAATCAATGCCATTTTAACAAGTTATATATTATTGTGGTGCCCATATAATGTTTGGTATTTTGTAGGAGTTAGAGGCATTATTGAACTAACTACGAGTCTCTTTACATTCCTCAGAAGGACTTGAAATCAAGGGGGTGCTACAACTTGAAGTGCCCAGGATTTGTTTCTGCAAGTGGAGCTAATCTGGTGCCTGGACAAGCCATCGCTCCTCCATCAATTTATGGCAAACAAGACTACTCTGTTAGGCTTAGCATCAACAAGGTGCACCATTTGTCCCATTCAGGATATTACTAAAGCTATAAAATCTCACAAATGTGCTACTATTTCTACTATAACTAGATGATACCCGTGTATTCCTGCAGGAGCCTCATCAGAATTAAACACGTACATGCATGCTATAAGAGCAACCATAAAAGATAAAAAAAGTTGGACTGTAGTTAACATAATGCCATTTTCTAAAAAAATTTGTGAAACATGAACTACATAGGTATCCTCATAGTGTCCAACACACAATCCATTCATGACAACAAAAAATTAATACAAAACAATAATTTATGAGGAGCATGCATGACTTGATGGTGTGGTAGGGCTCCATGGATAGAAAAAACAAGCACATATAAAAAAATATAACTTAAGACAAACATGCATGACTTGTTGACGAGGTATGGCTGCATCTAGAGAAAGATAAATTAACTTATAACTATCCTTTTATGACTTATTGATGTGGCATGGTTGCTTGAATAGAAAAATAGGTAGTGGATTGCTACTGTTTAAGAATAGAGGATTAAAATTAACAAAGATAGATTTTATGAAATTAAAGGTTAGAAGGCATAAATTCACATTTTTACTTTTTTTAGAAGAACAGGGAGGGCCAATTCACATGTTTACCAAGTAGCATGCATTGTTATTTTATTTAGAAAATGTGCAACATTGATTAGAATATGGGAAATTATATGTCACCCAAGATTCATGCTAATAACAACTTGTTCTCTACTCTTCTTGTGTATGAAATTTATTGTTCATGGTTGTCGTCAATCTTTCGTTAACTACAGGATCCAAATTCTGAAGATTGGATGGTGTACCGTCATGATTTAGAAAAACCATCATTATTGGGACATTTTCCAAAGAAGCTTTGCCCGGGAACACCATCTATACAAACCTTGACTGGATTCGTGAATTACTTGAAGAATGCACATGGTCCTCCAATGGGTAGCGGCCACTTCCCCGATCATGATGATAAGAAATCTGCGTACTTCAAGCACATTCGGTATTATAATCCAAATGGTCATTCTTATAACCTCTTTGGCGTTCCCATGGTGAAGTTAGTTGATAGGCTAGATTGTTATAAAGCAAATGATTTATTTCTCGATTATAAGAAGGGTTATATGTTCAACTATGGTGGACCAAGTGGTTGTGTTGGTTGACAAAAAAATTTGTATTCCCATTTGGATTCAATAAATAAAACATAGTATGTTACTTAGTGGTCTAAGAATGTCCCTTATCTCATTTATTTTGTCAAACTCGAAATTGGTCTTGACGCTGATTATCCTCGTATGGTCCCTACTTTATTATGTTATTGGTTTTCACCGCATAGTTAAGGCATTCTCAACACGTGCACTTGTGACACGAGCCAGGTGAAGATTGTTGGTCAAATTAATGAAGACTCACGGCAGCAAAGACCATATGATTTGACTTCTGTAGCCAAAATATGGGACAGGAAACCTAGGTAGAACACCACAAACCAAGGTGGTATATTATCCATATGATAAACCAGATGATACCCCGCGCGTTGCTGCGGAAAAGTTTTTAGCTTGCAAAGGTGAAAGTTAAATTCAACAAAATTATGGGGGTTCAAATATTCAATAGTTGTAATAGCCCAAAAATAAATAGTAGAAAAAAAGTTTATTTTTGGGAGGAAGAAAGATAGTTCTGTACCAGAAAATGGAAATAAACAATCTAGGAGAAATCCTGACCATATAATCTTGGTTAGAGGAGGCCGGAATTTCACATATTATTCTTATGTATAGTAATTAGGTTTGTAGCTAATGTGCTCTGATATGCATGCATCTCTTAAGATAGGGTAGAAGAGTGCGGAGGTTCAAGTTCTCTTCAAGCCATAATATGGAGAATGCTCATTCAATGAGCATTCCTTGTAGAAGTATTCCCAAAATCTAGGCCTGGTGCTCTCCTCTATCGTCCGAGGTCCTTAACCATCTCCCTGAGAAAAGTAGACAATAGAAGCCAAAATAGACTAAATATAGCCTGAATGATCCTAACATGATGTTTCTGCAACTTTATATTTACGTAAATACAGATGCTAGGGTCCAATAGAAGCCAAAATAGACTAAATATAGCCCGAACGATCCTAACATGATGTTTCTGCAACTTTATATTTACGTAAATACAGATGCTAGGGTCCAATAAAAATCCCTTGATAGTTGGCATCAACCATGGGGATGTCACAACAACAGGCCAGATCTATGGACCATTGGATTCCAGCCAATCGCAGGGACCGGAACAACTGGTGTGATCTCCAACACACAAGCGATCATGCAAAGATCATGATGTGTGGAGTTTCAATAGATCATAAATTTTGAGCTTGAAGGACGATGGAATGGATTGAGTGGACCTCACGTCAATCATCTGTGGGGTGGACCGGTAAGCTACGGATACATGATGGATGCCAAAGTTGTTGCTACGAGTATGGCTGCAATCGTTCACTAATAAAAAAAACATATATATCCGTGATGATACGCATTTGACACACTAGGTCACGTTTTTTTGTTATCCGTGTACATCCATAAGGGTTTTATACAGAAGCAAAGATAGTCATACATGTGCTATCAGATATGTGAGTCATGATAATAATCACCTTTTTTATCAAAGAAATATTCACTTCCATGATGATAAATGGCACCACATGTAAGTGTTTATTAAAAGGTAATTGAAGTGCGGAAGCTACAATAACATGTCACCATCAAGCTATCAGGTGTGGGGCTTCAGATCCGTTACTCGTTAACAACCCCAAGCAATGACGATTTTTCATGTGTCGGCTTCTCATTCGTCAACGAAGCCACACCGTCAACTCTATATTGTGACACATGTCACTCATCCAACAGACATATGCACCTATGAAACGTAGACATGCGGCACAACCCAACAATGAGACATTTCGTTAAAAAGGCCGACCCAGTAAAAGGCCTCCTTAAGGCACACTTTACTTAGTAGTAATTTGTCGGGCCAAACCCGCTATATGCCTCTTTGTACATATCCCATTTACGACTCAGCAACCCAAGGCCCGTTAGTACATGTCTGAACAGCCCGTTGATACTTTGGGCCCATGTGTGGCTTATTTTTTTTCCAATTTTGGCTCATACTTGCTTTCGGCCCATTTATGACGTGCAGCGGCTCGGGCCTTTACAGACTATGATGCATTCCGGCCCAATTACGACACGCTATGCCTCTGGGTCATTTGCGGCATTTTGTGTAATCCGGACCTTTTATGGACCGTCGAGTCTTGAGGCCATATAAGGTTGGTACATTTCGGCCCATTTATGGTCCGTCCTGGCTCTGGGCAATTTCTGGCATGTGGTTTCTTTTGATCCATTAATGGCACATGTTTACTCAGTGCCCTTTTTGGCTTGTCGTGCCTTTTGGTCCACTAATGGCATGTGGTGCCTCTAGGCCTTTTTCATCCGCCTTTTGCTCTATTAAAGGCCCATGATGCCTATGGGACATTTTTGGCCTGCCGCACTTCTTGGTCCATTAACAACCCATGTTGCTGCTAGGCTATTTTTGGCTCGTAGCGTCGTTTGGTCCATTAATGCCCCACGTTGCATGTGGGACATTTTTGGCAAGTCATGTATTTTGGTTCATTATCGTCCCTTGTTTCCTATGGGTCATTTTTAGTCCGTCGCGCCTCTTGTTTCATTAACGGCCCGTGATGCTTCTGATTTCATTTATGGACGGTGGTGAATATATGCCTTATGCGGTCCGCCTTGGCCGCTCTAGGCATGTGCATTTAGCTTCGCAGTAGTAGGATAGTTTAGTCTAGCTACTTATCGCACATTTTGGAGCTACAATGACGAAGACCCGAAGTTGGTGACCGTGTTTTATCAAAATTGGTACACATATTTTTTATTTGTAGTGTATCGATGTAATGAACTATTCCTTTCGTTTCAAAATAAGTGTCACAACTTTATACTAACAACACACGTTGAGACAAGTATTTTGGGACAAAGGGAGTATAATCTATATGTGTCTATAAAATCGTGTTTAACTTAATTTCATATGCTTGTGCCAAATATATAGTTACGGTGATATATTCAAGCATTTTGAGAGTTTTTGCCAAACTTGGTGGCTAAATTAACAAAGGCGTTCACCCGCAATTTTTTTTTAACAAAGGCGTTTGAATTAGTGCTGACGCCACAGATATGTGCCTTTGTGCGGCGTGGCCTTCAACAACCATGTTGTTGCTACTTCATAATCCAGAGGCATTGCGTTCTTCTCCAACGCATGTAATACTTAGCGAAATTCCAGGGACGTGGCCTTATATTTCAATGCCGACAGTAGTATTTAGCGCAAGCGATTATGCTTTGGCCGTCACCGGTGCTATTTTCCCAAAATAGCGCTCGCGTCCAGTTTTACCCCTCTACCGTAATTAACTATTCTAACAAGGGTTTTCCTACTAGTGAAATAATTGGAGATAGGGGATATCTACATGTCAACCACATTGGTTGACCTTCAGATAATTTTCACCTCCATGGAGAACCAGTTTTAGGAATTTTCTCAGGTGCTTCCAGATTTCTGGTCAAAGATTTGCAGAACAGTATTATAATTAATGACAATAGTTCTGCAATACTATCATTTTTCTCACTGTCAGTAACAATACTTAGATGGCTAATCCTTTTAGGTCAATAAAACTGAACTTAATAAACACGTCAACGACTTATAACATTATTTCCCAACCTTCTCTTCTCAATATCCTTTCCGAAAGAAGTCTTTTTGTGAGTACAGTGTCTCATCATTGACTCAAAATACAAATGGATGTTTTTATTGCGATGAAGTGCGATAATGGTCAAAATAGTTATTTTTAACAGATAGTTCCACTGCAATGCGCAGGGCATCATATATATTTTTAGTCTGAGCGGTTGGTCCATTCAAGAGACCATAAAATGCAACATCAATTCATCATGACATCTCTCCCTTCCATATAAAGCAGGTACACTAAGATGACCATACTTTTAAACGTATGTTGCCTCATACACACCTCAACTTTTTTACAAAATATGTGTCTATGTACAATCTAGAACCAGATCAGACAACAAAGCCACACATTTCATATGGCTATCCATCGAAGAGATAATTTACAATTACTCCTTACACATTAATTACTGTAGTACTTCAATTTATACAAGTTTCACAACAATTAATGATGTTAGGTAGATATAACTTCACTTCCTAAATAGGTAGATAATGCGCAAGACTAAGATTGCAGTTAGGATTGAAATCTAAATATGGCATGAATGTAATTCTTTGTCTTTTGTTCCCATGTTTAAACTATTATAGGTCGGGGTTACACATGATGGTGCACATCACTTTATTTATCATCATTACATTGACTGCTCCATTGACAAAACAAGGATGATTCACCCATCTAGTATTACAACTCTTCATTTCATTGGCCACCGACTCTTATAACACTACTCCCAGATTAGGTGTTGTGGATAAGGTTGTTGAGTTTGTTGTGGTTGATGGGCGATTGATTGTTGGTGTTGGGGAATTAGTTGTTGTGGTTGTTGAAGATGGGAAAATGACTGTTGTGGTTGTTGGGGCTAAGAAAATGTTTGTTGTGGTTGCCAGAGGAAGGGTTGTCGGGGTTGGGGAAATGTTGTTCTGGCTGCTCCGGGAATGGTTGTTGGGGCTGGGGAAATGGTTGTTATGGTTCCCGAGGCAATGGTGGTTGCTGGGTAAATGGTTGTTGGGGCTGGTGAAATGGTAGTTGTGGTTGCAATGGGAATGGTTGTTGGGGTTGAGGAAATGGTTGTTGTGGTTGCCATGGGAATGGTTGTTGGGGCTAGGGAAATGGCTGTTGTGGTTGCCGTGGGAATGGTTGTTGGGGCTGGGGAGATGGTTGTTGTGGTTATTGGGGGAATTGTTGTTGTGGTCCTAGGGGAATTTGTTATGGGGGTTGGGGAAATAGTTGTTGTGGTTGTCGGGGGTATGATTCTTGGGATTGGGGAAAATATTGTTGTGGTTGTTGGAGGAATGGTTGTTGTGGTTGTAGGGGGTTGGTTGTTGGGGTTGGGGAAATGGTTGTTGTGATTGCCAGGGAAATGATTGTTGGGGTTGGATAAAAGGTTGTTGGGGCTGTTGGGATGTGGGAAATGGTTGTTGTGGTGAATATGATTACTTCGTTGGATATGGTTGATTTGGATGTGGTTGTTGCTCGGTAAATGGTTGTTGCTAATGGGGAAATGGGTGTTGTGGTGATTGCAACTCTTCACTAATGGAGAAATGGCTAGCCATAACTTATATTTTTGCGCGCCGTTTCTAAGCAACGCCAACACTATATTTTTCAGATAGTGCTAGCGTTAGACAAATTTGTATGATAGTGATACAACCTTAGTGCTGGCGTTGCACTTATACCTCACGACATAGGTAATTGTGTATATTTTTTATTTTTCTCGTACAGGTTGTGCTGTCGTGACCCATTGTCCCACGCTAGCACTAGTCCATTTTAACAGCTCTCCGGCCCACCCAATGAAAAATAGGTGACATTTCACTCTCTTGCCTCTTCCCCGGCCCCTCTCTCTTGCCCGACGCCGTCACCGCCACCTCCTGACCCCACCGCCGCCACCTCCCGACCCCGCCACGCGTCGCCGTAGGACCACCGCGGGCGCCGCCACTTCTCGACTCGATCGTGCGTCGCTGACGGACCAGCGCGGCCGCCGCCACCTCCCGACCCCGCCACGCGTCACCCCGGACCAGCGTGGTCGCCGCCACCTGCAGCAGGTGAGATCTACCTCTTTGGTTGTTAGAGAAGGTAGTGGGGTTGGTTGGTCAAAAGAGAATTTGTTAGTGAATTTTGGTAGGACCTGATCTCTTGGACTTAGGTTTTGGTACGAAAAATTTCAGAATTATTTGATATATGAAAAATGGGCTAGTGCTAAACAGTGAGTACAAACCTATGGAATGGATGACAACCTATTCAAAAGAGCACACTTCTAGATTTTACTGTAATTCATAATGCCTAGTAATTAAGTCTATCATATGTTCTAGTTCTTGTCCAAAAATCTAAAAGCAAGGGATCAACCAAATTTTTAATTCTTACTAAATCTGAAAGTAAGGAACCAAAGAGTTTAGATGGTGAGCTTTCAAAATTTTGCATGTTATTTTAAATTTCTTCTTTCTAAGATGGTGAGCTTTCATTACAAGTTTTAATTTGCTTATGTATATAATTTGAAACAACACATATGGACAATTCATCAAGCAACAACGAATTGGTGGGTGACGTGGAGAAGTGGAATCAATGTCTCTTAGAGTCGACAGAGTGAAACTTAAAAAAATTGGAATAGAAAAATGCCGAACTGAAGAATGAAAGGGATAGTCTGCTCACAGGGGGTGATAATGCCCGCACCAAGTCAAACAAACTGAGGGAGCTGACGGATAAGTTAGCGGAGGAGATGGATAACTGAAGGTGGAGAAAAAACAACTCAGGACAGAGAGGATTAACCTACAAACGGACATTGCTCACTTAAAAAATGATGGAGAGAGCAATCAGAAGATGATTCGTTAGCTGAGAATAATCCTTGAGGAAGAAGAGCTAGCGTAGTTTAATTATTTTAGTATTAAGTTTGTGAAGTCTTAAACTCGGAAGTTTATGAGTATGTTTAATTCATCAAGTTTTTGAACTGTGAAGTTTATGAGTATGTTTAACTGATTAGTACCTTTTGTGAATTTTAAGCTCTCTTAGATTCTGAAGTATTTTTTTTACTATTAGAAAAATAAATTGCTGGCATTGGACAACAACGCACGACAAAGGTAGTACAAATGTATAGTTGGCGTTGGCACGTGGACGCCAACAATATGTAATATACTACTGGCGTAGGATCCAACGGCGCCAATGTTTTTTAACTGTGGTGCCATATTGGTGGTATCGGGTGTCCACACCAGCAAACCCATTTGTGCCATGCCATAGCTAGGTTTTTCTACATTAGTGCTTTGCTGCTAGGATTTAGCTGCCTAGCAGTAGTGGCGATGGTGGCAAGGAGGACAAATACGAGGAAGGTCTTCATGTTGGCGTTGTGGTTATTACTGCTTTCTTGGCTTTGATGCTTGGGCTCTATGTGCTTGAAGTTTGTATGATGGAAGTGACCTTGATAGTGCAGACATATTTATTGCTGTCATGGCATGGTTTCTTTTCATATTTGCACTCGCTATTTTTGAGAAAGTGATCCTAAGCTTATCCAACTAATCACTTGGTAGATTGCGTTTGGACTTTGGAGGCACTACTTATTAGCGCGACTTCAGATTTACATCTTAGTTGCTTTTTGTTGCACACGTCATCTGGTCGTAAGGAATGCTTGATAACGACCAATGACTCATCTTATACACTTTACAATTCATACATTGATCAAGATTTCCCCCATTTTGGAATTTAGTTTGTGAGGTTGTGCATCTTGTTAGCGTTATCCCGATTGACATAGCTTGAGTGGAACTAAGTTTGTAGGCTTGCGTGTGTCATTATGATATATCACACTATTAATGTGAAGATTGTTCTAGGCACTATTTTCTCTAAACCAACTTCGTCTATATTTTTTTTTGCTTAATATGATTACAAGATGAATAATCAAACATGACTCATCAAATAGCCAGATAAATCGAGCGGCAAGTCGAGGGTTGTAATGTTGTCTAAGATACATCATCCTATCTTGCATGGTCTGCAGATTTGAAAAAGGGGTAAATTTTTGATGCAATTGAAATAAATGTAGTTAGGAATGATAAGCAATCAAGTGAAAATACGTATATATAAGTTGAAGATCTTAAAAGCACGAGGAATCTGGTAAACAGTAGGATGTTGCATACAAATATATCTTCAGTTCTGGTAGTCTTCCTTATCCCTATCAACTCTTAATTGGCAGCCTTCATTGCAGCCATCTGTTAAATAAAAAACACTCTGATGCGGAACTGATAGGAAACTAAAATCAAGATCTTTCGTTGATAGGAAACTGAAGCAACATGCAGTCTGTTAAGCATGTTTAATTCCCTCTCAATCGAAAGCAATTTGGTCAGGATTATCCTGTAGGGAAAGCCTGTGGAGTACAAATATTATAGCACTAGATTAATAAACTAGTACTGCATAAAAATAAATATTAAATGCTACAGGATAGTCAACACCATTGAACCAAAGCCAGGGCCAGGAGCATGGAGCAATAGTAGCATTCCACTTCGGTTATCAATCAAGTAGCCTAAGGAGATAACAACCGTTTTTGAAATTTTGAAACCTAAGAAACAAATAGCCCTTCCGAACCAGCAGCTTTTGTGTCAAGCAAGTAGCCTAAGGAGACAACACCAGTACAACAAGGATATCCTAAAACTGTAAAAAATGACTTTTTTTTTTTGAAAAGAGGAATACATTAATATCAAATAGATATTGATTACACCCTGTCTCTGCACCAACAAGATGCATATAAACATCCAGGATGCACACAGCCAAAAAGAAAAAGAAAAAAAACATGCCACCGAGATCGATCACCCGCAGTAGCAGCACTCTAACCACCATCAAAGACAACACCCGGACTAAAAATAAGGTTCTTCAAAAGCAACGCCTTCAGGAAGGAAACAATGCACAAGCATTGTCGTTGCCCAATCAAAGATCATAGGTTTTCACCCTAAAGAAAGACAGTGTTCCCAAAACAATGCCTTCAACAAGGTCAGTACCAGGCACAACCAATAAAGGCCAAACCTTGGGTTTTCACCCTAGAAATCATGCCTCGATACTCAAAAGAGCACCATCAAATATGAAGTCCTCCAATGCCGCCGCCCCACTTGCGGAGGCTACTACTGCAAGTCACGTATCACCAGGCTCAAAGGAACTCGTGACCGATCTGGACGGAAACTTATCCCGCAAGCCAAGTCTGAAGAACTGCATGCGAAGCAAAGTCTTCGTGGCATCCAAGACCCCGCCTTTGCCATTTGTAGGTCCTCCAATCACACCATGGCATTCTCCACATGTGTTGAACCCTTAAAAATCTTGATGCAGACATGTCCAAAGGTATCAACAAAAACAGAACTTCACGATCCCCCCCCCCCGGTTAAGCTGATGTTGCGGGTGTACACGACCGGCCCCTATCCAAACAAGGTATTCAAAGAGTGTCATATACGCCGGTCTTTGTTTCCTTCGAAGGAGTAGTCCGGAACTTGCCAATGACCAGATCAAACAGGAATGATTTCACGCTGAGTCCGCCGCACACCTCGTGCATAGTAGCCCAGTGCGCTCACCGCATCGAATCCATGATCCAGCTCGCCGCAGAGAGTAAAGACCAGATTCACCGCTGATGGCAGCACACGTCCATGTCACCCGCGGCCGTCCATGCCGAGGCAGATCAGGAGGAACAACTGCCAAATCGGCACCGAGCCTTCCGGCCAGAGCACTGTGCATGCCCCGAGCATGCCCATCGCCCGCCTGCACTTGGCCTCCAATGGAGCAGCCTCCTGCACACCTGAAAAGTCCACAACGATCTGCCACAATCCAAACCAATTGGCCATTGGAGTTGAGCAGCCATCGGTCATCTCCTTCAGGCCGTGTCCTCCAGATCTAAGGAAAATTCCTCATAGATGAAGAATGCTGCAGGCCCAAGCTTTTGCAACAGGTTACAGGACCCTCCAAAGAACCAAGCTGCATCGAAGCCACGGCTCATCGGACCGGCGCCGCTGCCGGCCAACCGTCCGCCACCGCGGCTGCCCGTGCGCAGACCAACGGGAGCGCCGCCACCACACGCCTATACGCACACCCACGACACCCTTCGCCTTTGACGGCAGGGCGCCGCCGCCGCCGCCGCCGTGGAGCTGGCGACGACGGCGGCAGAGAGAGACCAGGATGGGGGCTAGTTCGCTAGGGTTCCTGTCGCCTCCGGAGTTGCACCAGCGAGCGACCCGGGAGGTAGTTTTTCCCTCGTGGTTTTTATCACGGCAAAGACAGCCTTGACTTAGTGGTTGGGCATGCGAACAATTAATGCACAGGTGTTTTTTTTTCATTTATTGAGAATCAAGTTTGGTGTGATGAAATTATTTATTAAAAAATATCTTGATATTCATTTAAAAAATTCTGAGGATCATGTTTATCTTGATATTCATACTAACATGGCCGTATGCATCCCTAGTTGGTGCAGAGGCTGAGAAGTGATAATCTCTCCCATTTTTAAAAAAATAACGTATTGTGAAGAAGGAAAAATAAATCCATTGGTATATGAAAGCACGTGAACTCGATTTAGGATTCATCAAATTGGCAGTGTGCAGTGCAAGAACTAGTAGTTCACACGTCAACAAGATTCAGAATTAAGACATGACCTACATTCATCAAATTGGTATTCTGCAAGAGAGCAGCGGGCGAAAGTCTGTCATAGCAGACCTGGGTGGCATTGCCGTCTAGCTAGCTAACGAGCATATTTTAAAAAAGTACTATATACATAAAATGTTATTTTCATGTATTAAAAAGTGTATGGATTTTAAATATATATATATATATATATATATACAAAAATTATTGCATCTTTGAAGAAAGTGCGTCCCAACGAAAAGTATATCCATGTATCAATTTTTTACCTATTGTTTTAAAAAGTTTATTATTAAAAACAAAATAAAAAATAAAAAATATCGAGAAACCATCCACCCTAATTGCTGGCACGAGCCCCTCATACTCCGCCGGAGACCCTATCGTGCCAGCCTTCACTGGTCCATCGGACCAACACGCCTGCCTGCCACCTCCTTCTGCCAACCCACGCAACCACCTCCTCTCGCCTCCTCGAGCAGCCACCAACATCCTCCTGCCTTGGTGCCCATTAAGCCAACCGACATCTCACTCTTGGTAGTCTCATTGGTCACTCCACACCCACCTTCTCCCTTCTCCTTTCACATCTGGACCTTACCATGCTGGAGCACATCCTCTTGGCGTCCACCCATGGCACTTCCCAGGACATGGAGTCCAGCTAGACCCAGCCATGGACAGCCCGGCCCGAAAGCCCGACATTCGGGTCGGGCTTAGGCTCAACTTTTCCGCCAAATCCCAGACCGGAAGCCCCAAACAATTCCAAATATGGCATATATTATTATTTATTAGAAATGTAGGTATAATATATATATTAAATATCCTGAATCATTATTTTCATGAAAAAGGGCACTATTCACGTGATCGGGTCGGGCCGAACTTGGCTTGGGATTTTGAGGTCGGGCTTTACAAAGCCCGATCCGAACTAAACCCGGCCCAGAGAATGCCCAGTTTTAAGTCTAGCCAAGGTGGACTACCAGAGCAGGATAATGAAGTGGCACTGCACTTTGACGCCAACTAACTCCATGCGACCCCGGCGAAGCTGGTATTTTACTCGTTGTAACTTAACTTATACAGAAGGAGAAACATCTTATCCTTTTTAGTATACAAAGTGTTTCATTGTAGAATTACCTCTTAGTTTTGTAAAGTAGAAAGGTCATGGTTTATTTTGTCATTAAATTAGTGGGGAACGTACATCAGAAAACTTGGCTTTTATAATCCAATGATGATCCTCACCAAGTACTCGAGGTCATCATGTGGAAGCAAATTGGATACACTCCCGCTTAGTCCGTAGGAGAGCTTTCACATATTCATAGCTCTTTGCACATCTTAGTCACATGATAATCTATACTCCTTGCATTAACATCAATTATAAGGCCTTCTCCATTGTATAATAATCAACTTCTTTGATGCAAGACTTTTTTTTACTTCTCATAAACCTACATAATTTTCTATTTTCCCTATAAGTGTTTCATAGATTTGTGATATTTTTCTATGTTATTAGTTGCACCAGTTATTAATGTAAAAAAAAATCTCGCCATTTGCCCCCAAAATATAGGATTTTTTTCGCTATCAACCATAACTATGGGAGAGGTTATTATAACCAGTCATTTTCTCTGTGATTTGTGCAACTATTTCACCCAGAATTCCTTTATGAAATAAACTAGTCACATATGCTTCTCTCTTGACTCTTTACACCCACTGTTCTGACCATGCTGACGCAACACAAGGACATGCCATGCAATATTCAAACATGTGAGGTGCCATGCAAAATTAAAATATCTCCTGCAAATATATGTTCAACTGGCAGACTTCTATATCTCCATGTCTTCTCTAATATGTTCAATGACTCCATTCCAAGGAGTTTGAAGACATGTCTGAGTTTGGTTCGAATTGAACTTCAGGAGAACCAACTAACGTGAGATATATCTCAGAATTTTGGTGTGTATCCACAACTTACAGAGATGAGCTTGTCATTGAATAGACTCTCTGGGAAGATCTCACCTTGGTGCATGATCGGAACTAACGGTACTACGTCTAGCACAAAATATGATCACTTGTTCCATATCTCCAATCCTTTCAAAATTGTCTAATATAGCTATATTAAGGCTCGATTCTAATCGTTTCAGCAGTGAGATTCCACCAGAATACGCACTTTGGCAAACCTATATAGCCTCAGCTTGTCATCGAACCAATTATCTGGACCCATACCTACACGGATAGAGAACTTTGGAGTAGCCATGATGTTCGGACAAGCCCCTCCAAGTCATTGTAGGACACATCAAGTGTTGAGAGGCTCAACATGCTTGTAAAAGAGGATGTAATGCTGCCACTAAATTGATTATGTGATAAATTCAGAATTTTTAGCATCTCCAACTTCTCAAGTTGCCATGGAAAGACACCATTGAGGTCATTGTTGCTCAAATCTAGCATGATTTGCAGACCAGCTAAATTTCCAATCGTAGCAGGCATACTCCCACTGAAGTTGTTGTTGTTTATCTTCAAGGACTATACTTTCATTCATGCCCCTAGTTCCCCAAGTGTCACGCGAGGAGGTCCTTCCATGGACCATGGTGACTCGCCGGTGTTACGCAGGCCAGAATACATGCATAGTTTCCATGCCATTATCCTTTTGAATCTCAAATTTTTGTGAGTGATCTACGCTGTTCAAAAAAAGTTACTAATAGACCAAGAGTCAGTGGCGTGCACCATCCTTCCGTGCCACTAGTAATATTGGCTTTGCACTCTACTAGGTGGCACTGACTAGTGGTGTGCGCTCTAACTGGCACGCCACTAGTACTTACTCATTAGTGGCATCCATCTTTTGGTCGCATGCCAATAGTATTTTCCCATGTTATGAGTGTCCCATAGTCTTGTCTACGCATCACTATCTAGGAAATCTTATTAGGGGTTCGTGCTCTAGTTATTTGCACACTTTTGGTTACTCATAAATTTAGAAGGGCATACATGTGTTATGAATTTTGGTAGACACCGCAATCAACATGTGCATAGATACTCCGGTGGAAGTTAACCATTTAAATGTTTGATCAAGATTATAGAATAAAATAATAACATCTGCAATACCTAATAGATAAAATATGAAACTAATTTTCATGATGGATCAATGATATAAATTTCGAATTGTGAATGTTGATATATTTTTCTAAAAACTTGGTCAAACTTGCACTCTTTTGACTTTTCAAAAAACAAATACACCTTATATAAAGGAACGGATGGAGTATATGTATAGAAAGCAGTCAGTACTAGAACTTTAGTGATTTAACACAATTGAGCGATCAAGTTGCTGCTTGCTTTTATTCACAAGCACTAGTAGAAAACAGAGCATTGGTTCGGGCCTACTAAGCCCATTAATCCCGGTTCGCTCATGAACCGGGACCAAAGGTGGCAACCGTCCCGGTTCGTGAGCCTAGGGGGCCGACCGGGCCACGTGGGCCATTGGTCCCAGTTTGTCTGGCCCCTTTGGTCCCGGTTCCAGGCACGAACCGGGACCAATGCACTCGCTCCTGGCCCATGACCATTGGTGCCGGTTCATGGCTGGAACTGGGACCAAAGGGAGACCTATTGTCTCGGTTCCAGCCACAAACCGGGACCAATGAGCTGCCTATATAAACCCTTGCCCGCCGCTAGCAGAGCCGTGGAGTGCTCTGTTTTTCCAGGACAACAATGTTAGAGCTTTGTGGTGCTCTAGCTCACCTCCTATGCACATGAGGTGTTCGAAGAAATGCCCGAGCCACACTTAAGCTTTCTCCTCTTGAAGCTCCTTGTCCAAACTCCATTTTCGTCAAGATTTGTCTAGGTTTGGCGGTCCGTCCTGTCCCGTCCATGTCCTGAAACCGCCGTCGATTGCCCGCGCGTGGTGAGCCTCTTGATCTTATCTTCTTTCTAAAAAAAAAATACTTACTCATATGATTTTCTTATTTTTCTTATTGTTTGTTATTATATAGTGCCATGGTTATGGTATCCACCCACGTCGGCCCTCGTCCAGTCTATGATTCTGATGTGGTATATTATCTTTTATAACTATTTCACACATCTAATGTCTATGACAATTAATTATGCCATCAACTTGACGTAGATGTTTTTATCTATAGGAAGTAGTTGAACCAGAAATGGATACCGACTATGCAATTCTGCTCGACAAGTTAACTAAAGATGAAAAAGAAACCGATCATTTGAAAGAAAAATTGAAAAGAATTGAAGATGAGAAGATGGGATTGGAGTTGCATGTTGTCGATATCGTCGATGATCACAAGACCAAGATGGATGCAATGCGCTTGAAGCTTAGAAAGATTAGAAAATATGACATTGATAAAGAGGCTTGGTATCATTATGCCGTTGGATCAATTGTTACCTTAGTTGTGATTATGATCGAATTTTTTGTTATATTGAAATTTTTAAATAGTTTCAATGTATGGTTTAATTAGATGCTCTGGAGAGTTTTATGTTGGTCAATGAGAACTATGTATCTACTTTGGTTTTAATGTGATGATGAACTTCTATTAATTTGGTCACTTCTGTATTCCTGATGTTCTATAATGGTTTTTGACACACTTAATTATATATAATGCACGTAGATGAACCGGCAATGGATGTACGGTAACAGACGCACCGACGAGTACATTAAGGGGGTGCATCATTTTCTCGAAGTGGCCAAGGCAAACAAGCAGAATGGTTTTATGTGTTGTCCATGCCCTACATGTGGGAATTTGAAGTCTTACTCTAACCAGAAAATCCTTCACAACCACCTGTTTGTGTGAAGGGTTTCATGCCACACTATAATGTTTGGACCAAGTATGGATAAATAGGGGTTATGATGGAAGACGGCGAAGAAGAAGAGGATGATGACAACTATGTGCCCCCTGAATACGGTGATGCTTCAACCGAGGAAGCTGAAGATCAAAAGGAACCAGACAATGTGCCCGATGATGATCTTCGCCGGGTCATTGTTGATGCAAAGAGACAGTGCGAAAGTGAAAAGGAGAAGCTGAAGTTCGATCGCATGTTAGAGGATCACAAAAAAGGGTTGTACCCCAATTGCGAAGATGGCAACACAAAGCTCGGTACCACACTGGAATTGCTGTAGTGGAAGGCAGAGAATGGTGTACCTGATAAAGGATTTGAGAAGCTACTGAAAATATTGAAGAAGAAGCTTCCAAAGGATAACTAATTTCCCGACAGTACGTACGCATCAAAGAAGGTTGTATGCCCTCTAGGATTGGAGGTGCAGAAGATACATGCATGCCCTAATGACTGCATCCTCTACCGTGGTGAGTACGAGGAACGGAACGCATGCCCAGTATGTGGTGCATTGCGCTATAAGATTAGACGCGATGACCCTGGTGATGTTGAGGGCGAGCACCCCAGGAAGAGGGTTGCTACCAAGGTGATGTGGTATGCTCCTATAATACCACGGTTGAAACGTCTGTTCAGAAACAAAGAGCATGCCAAGAACATGCGATGGCACAGAGAGGACTGTAAGAAAGATGGGAAGTTGAGAGCACCCGCTGACGGGTCACAGTGGAGAAAAATCGAGAGAAAGTACTGGAAGGAGTTTGCAGGTGAAGCAAGGAACGTATGGTTTGGTTTAAGCGCGGATGGCATTAATCCTATTGGGGAGCAGAGCAGCAATCCAACACCTAGCCCGTGACTCTATGTATCTATAACCTTCCTCCTTGGTTGTGCATGAAGCGGAAGTTCATTATGATGCCAGTTCTCATCCAAGGCCCTAAGCAACCCGGCAACGACATTGATGTGTACCTAAGTCCATTAGTTGAAGAACTTTTACATCTATGGAATTGAAACATTGTACGCGTGTGGGATGAGCACAAACAGGAGCATTTTGACCTGCATGTGTTGCTGTTTGTAACCATCAATGATTGGCCTGCTCTCAATAACCTTTCAGGACAGACAAACAAGGGATACCACGCATGCACACACTATTTAGATGACACCGAAAGTATATCCCTGGACAATTGCAGGAAGAATGTGTACCTGGGGCATCGTCGATTTCTTCCGACCAACCATCAATGTCGAAAGAAAGGCAAGCATTACAAAGGCGAGGCAGATCACCGGAAGAAGCCCGCCATCCGTACCGGTGATCAAATACTTGCTATGGTCAATGATTTACATGTAATCTTTGGAAAGGGTCCCGATGGACTATCTGTTTCGAATGACGCTGAGGGACGCGCACCCATGTGGAAGAAGAAATCTATATTTTGGGACCTACCCTACTGGAAAGACCTAGAGGTCCGCTCTGCAATCGACGTGACGCACGTGACGAAGAATCTTTGCATGAACCTGCTAGGCTTATTGGGCGTGCATGGGAAGACAAAAGATACATCGGAGCCACGGGAGGACCAGCAACGTGTTCACGAAAAGACGGCATGCCTCCAAAGCAGTATGAAGGTTCTGCCAGGTATGCTCTTACTAAAGAAGAGAAGGAAATCTTCTTTGAATGCCTGCTTAGTATGAAGGTCCCGTCTAGCTTCTCGTCGAATATAAAGGGAATAATAAATATGGCAGAGAAAAAGTTCCAGAACCCAAAGTCTCATGACTGCCACGTGATTATGACGCAACAGCTTCCGGTTGCATTGAGGGGGCTTGTTGGGGATATGACCCGCCCCGGAGGCTCCGGGTCATGTTGTTGGCTCGTGAGCCGGCCCAAAGGTGAGCTGTAAGATTAGTGGCCCAAGAGGATAGGCGGCTCACGGTGTGGGCCGTACGACGGCCCGAACGGAGAAGACCCGGGCGTGCAAGCCGACTCACAGACGGCTTGGACAAGAAGATAGAGAGAGACTCGGTTAGCAATTGTAACGACCCGGATGTCCTGACCTCTTATATAAAGGCAGACCCGAGGCGACTTAGAGGAGGTGCAATCGAGAACTAGGTCAAGCTTTTAGCTCCTTGTAATCGATACACAAGCAATACAAACACAAGCAGGACGTAGGGTATTACCTCGATTCGAGGGGCCGAACCTGGGTAAATCCGTGTCTTTCGTCCCGACTAACCCCTTTGAGTCCACCCCATTAGCGATGGCCTCGAACCTAAGTCCGTTCACCCGGACATCTGCCATGATAAAACCACGACAGTTGCCGCCCATCGTGGGGCTAGCGCTTGGTGGTGTTGAGTTCTCAAAGGGCTCTCTCCCAGGGCTCGAAGGATACGTGGTTGGAAGGATGAGCAAGAGTCGCCGCGGCCGGCTCTACATCGACGACACCGACTGGGGGCTTGATGTTGGTTCTGTGGAGTATGGATTCCGGGTTCCGTTCGGCGGGATCCAGGTTTTCATCAGAAAAGTTGATGGATCTACACCTGGGACGGACGTCTGCACCAACATTGTCGAACCGGCTCGGCGTCTCCAATCTACGCATGTTATGCAGCCTGCCCATGCCCGTATGGGTCAAAAGCACGTTCTCGTGGGCTTCACTCAAGGCATGGACCTGGAAGCGTCTGGGCCACAGAGAACTCTTGCTTGCTCGGAAGATGAGTCCTCCAGTGGGGAGATAGAATCAGTATATCGGCTCAGCAACGGTGGCCTTGGGGGCTACTACAACAACTATTCTGAGGTAAAGGGCGTTGAGATGGATGCTTTGAGCCCCCCGGTTCACGCGGCGGTGTTCATGGCAGGATCGGCTTCAGCCGCCGGTGACACAGCTGCGGGAGCCGCCGCAGCGGGTGATAGCTCGCCGCCGCCAGCTCAGGTTCTAGTGGAATTGATGGACGAACTCACAACTCTCATGGCCACAGAGGTAACACCGGATAATCAAACAGCCAGGAATCTAGAGGTGGCACGGATCAAGGGCCAGATGGCAGAGGAACGACAAAGGATGGCCGAGCTGAAAGCCTAGATGGAGAAAGAAGCAGAGCGTATCAAGGCAGACGCTTTCCGACTGGAGCTGGAGCAGAGGTCAGCGGCCGCGGTGCACAGGAGGAGGCATCAATCCCGTCTACCAGAACGTTACGAAGCAAGGAACCTTTTTAACACCCCTGGTGCGGGGCGGGTTACGGGTGCACTGGAGAGCCGCCCGACGGGGCGCCCGACGACTCATCCACCCCAGCATAACCAAATCTCACCTAGGGTTTTTCTAACACCGCCGGGTCATTATTCTAACCCGGCTGAGAACAAGGTGGCAGCGGCCGCCCGGCTTGAGACGATTCCCATCCCAGATGAGGCACCCTTTGCGGAGGATGTGTGGAACGCCATTGGATATTTACAGACGGCCACGACCCAGCAAGAGAGGTATGCACACAACCGGAGCCGGGTTCACTCCACCCCCTCCCCAGTCGAAGTTTCAGCCGGTGTTACGAGTCGCCAGCGTGTTCCAGCAGTCACCCACGTCGCGGACCACCGGAGGACGAGCGGGCGGCTCTAGATGCACAAGCCCTCGTGGACCAGGCGAGAGACAGACGAGAGGCGGAGGCAACCCGTCCAGAGCCGGACCTTTCCGTCACAATGGGAGTGGTTAGTACCAGAGCCGTACGGGTGCCATGTTTAACTCCGGCTCTGAGAAGTGAACGGCTGCCAAAAGATTTCAAGGGGCCTCGAAAGGTTCCAAATTACACAACGGATCTACACCCTGAGGCGTGGGTTGAAAGTTATGAACTGGCCATGGAGATACTGGATGTCAGTGAAGCGGTATGCGCAAAATATTTCATCATGATGCTTGAGGGTCCGGCTCGTACGTGGTTAAAAGGTCTGCCGCCTAACACGATAAAATCATGGGCGGAGCTGAGAGCGAAGTTTATTAAGAATTTCCAGGGGACCTGTAAGTAGCCGATGACTATTGTCGACTTGGACCACTATGTTCAACAGGAGAATGAGTCGGCCCATCATTGGGTCCGGTGGGTGTCGACCATTATTCACTCTTCAGAGCAGATCACAGCGGCTCAAGCGGTGCTTATCTTAGAGAAGAACTGTCGTTTTGTTCCATTGAAGCAGAAGCTCGGCCGGCTCAAGCGCATGTGTCAGGATATGGGAGAGCTCATGACGGCCTTGACGAAGTATGCCGACTCAGATAACACCAAGGATCCGGGCTCGGATGATGAGAAAGCCAATCAAGGGAAGAAAAACAATCAAGGAAAAGGTTTTGTGAACAATGGGAATCAGAATAAGCGGAAGAGCGCTGATAGCGGATCCGAGTTAGTGGCAAATACCAACACAGGACAGAATCATCCCAAGGGGGGTGGAAAATTCAGGCCAAGGAATAGAGGCCCTTTTAATTTAGAGGAGGCGCTTAGGAAGCCTTGTCCGGAGCACAACACGCCTGACAAGCTAGCGTTGCATGCGTGGGATGATTGATTTATCATGTAGAGATTCAAAAACCAGCATTCCCAACCGCGTAATAACTAGGGCGGTGGCCCGCCCGGCGGCTCAGGGCACGGCGGGTCAAGGGCTGGATTCGGTGCCAGCGGTTCAGGAAATGGGCATCCGGGTCAGAATAACCAAGGGGGGCACCAACAGCATCCTGGCAACAACGGCAATAACAACAATCCGCAGCAGCGCAACCAGTCTGGGTTTCAGAGTAACCTGAAGCAACTCAGTTCTGGACAGTATCACGTATTCACGACCGGTCACAATAAACGAGATGAGAAATTGCGGAGGCGAGCGGTTAATGCAGTTGCTCCGGCTCTCCCACGATATTTGCCGTGGTGTGAATATGACATAATGTGGAGCCAGGAGGATCACCCGCCGCGGGTAGATGACCCGGGCCGGCTGGCTCTAGCTGTGGCCCCTCAGGTGAATGGCTATATGGTGAATAAAGTGCTTATGGAAGGAGGTAGCAGCATCAACATCCTTTACTATGACACTTTCCGGCGGATGAAGTTGCTTGATAAGGATCTTAAACCCTCCTCCACCGTCTTTCATGGTGTGGTCCTGGGTAAATCAGCATACCCGGTGGGCCGGATCTCATTGGAAGTAGCTTTTGGCGATGAGCATAATTACAGGGTGGAGTCTTTGTGGTTCGAAGTGGTCAAAATCAAAAGTCCCTATAATGCGCTATTTGGGAGGCCAGCTTATGCTAAATTTATGTCTAGGCCATGTTATGATTATTTGCAACTCAAAATGACCGGCTTAAATGGCACAATTACCGTTCACGGTAACAGGAAAACGGCTCTTGAGTGTGAGGAAGGAGATGCGGCTTATGCAGAGTCTAGTTGTGCTCAGGAGGAGCTAAAATTTTACAAAGAGAACGTTGATCCGGAGGATATGACCCCGCTAAAGAAGCCTACGACAGAAGTTGAGCCGCCACTCAAGTTTTCAGCGGATGATACCAAGGCAGTAGATTTCAATCTAGGTGACTCATCCAAGCAGTTCATCATTGGGGCTCACATGGATCCCAAATAGGAAAGCGCGCTCATCGAATTCTTCCGTGAGAATCGGGACATCTTTGCATGGAAGCCTTCTGACATGCCGGGTGTACCGAGAGAGTTCGCTGAGCACAATCTTAATGTGGATCCAAAGTTTAAGATGATCAAACAGTTTCTATGACGGTTCAACGAAGAGAGACGTAAAGCTATTGGGGAGGAAGTTGCTCGGCTCTTGGCCGAAGGCTTTATAGTGGAAGTTTTTCACCCGGAGTGGTTGGCTAACCTGGTGCTAGTGCTAAAAAAGAACGGCACGTGGCGTATGTGCATAGATTACATGGACCTTAACAAGGCTTGCCTGGCTGACCCTTTTGCACTCCCTCGTATCGATCAAATTATCGATGCAACAGCCGGATGTGAAAATTTATGCTTCCTGGATGCATATTCAGGATATCATCAGATTAAGATGGCAACGAAAGATCAGGAGAAGACAGTGTTTATTACACCTTTTGGGGCGTTCTGCTACGTCTCCATGCCTTTCGGGCTCAAGAGTGCCCAGGCGACTTACCAACGCTGTGTGCAGAATTGCCTCCACAGTCAGATTGGCCGAAATGTTCATGCTTACGTAGACGACATCATGGTCAAATCCAGAAAGAAGGAAACTCTTTTAGAGGATTTGAAAGAAACCTTTGACAATCTCCGGGTCTACAAGATGATGCTTAACCCGACGAAGTGTGTCTTTGGTGTTCCAGCAGGAAAGCTTTTGGGTTTCTTGGTCTCTGAGCGGGGCATCGGGCCTAACCTAGATAAGATTAAGGCTATCACTTCTTTGGGGGAGCCGACGTGTATTAATGACGTTCAGCGCCTTGCAGGACGGATTGCTGCGTTGAGCCGCTTCATAAGCCGGCTTGGGGAGAAAGCCATTCCCTTATACCAGATGATGAAGAAGACACACAAGTTTAAGTGGAGCGCAGCAGCGGCCGAAGCACTTGAAGCTCTTAAAAAGCAGTTGACTGAGCCGCCAGTGTTAGCCGCTCCGGTTGAGAAAGAGCCATTGCTCCTTTATGTGGTGGCTAACAACAGAGCGGTCAGTGTAGCAATTGTGGTAGAGCGCAAGGAGGCAGGGAAGGAGTATCCTATGCAAAGACTGGTTTATTACATTAGTGAGGTTTTGGCAGAGTCTAAGCAGAGGTATCCGCATTGGCAGAAGTTAGTATACAGAGTTTCCATGGCCAATCGCAAGTTAAAACATTACTTTTTGGGGCACCAAATAACAGTGGTCAGTTCTGCCCCATTGGGGGATATCATTCAAAATGGAGAGGCTACAGGGAGGATTGCCAAGTGGGCCTTAGAGCTGAGTCCTCTTAGCATCAAGTATGTTCCTCGTACAGCAATTAAGTCTCAAGCTTTGGTGGATTTCATAAATGATTGGACTGAATGTCAAGCCCCCGAAGAGAAGCCGGATAACACGTATTGGACTATACACTTTGATGGATCCAAGCAGCTAGAAGGGTCCGGGGCAGGAGTTGTTCTCACCTCCCCCAAGGGTGACAAGTTTTGTTATGTGCTCCGGTTAATGTTCCCTTGTACTAATAATGCAGCTGAGTATGAAGCACTGCTCCATGGTCTCAGAGTCGCTAAAGAAATGAATTTAAGCCGGGTTAGGTGTTTAGGCGACTCAGATCTGGTGGCTCAGCAAGTTTCAGGTACTTGGGACTCCAAGGATCCTCGGATGGTGGCTTATTGATAGGAGGTTGATATCATTGCCGGTCACTTCAAGGGGTACCAGGTGGATCACATTGATCGTCGCAGGAATGAGGCGGCTGATGCCTTGTCATGGTTAGGTTCTCAACGAAAGCCAGTACCACCTAATGTTTTTCTGGATGTATTGCATCATCCGACTATCAAGATACCTTCTGAGGAGGATCTGGCTATTCCTGACCCGGAGGCGGAACTGGTGAAGGCTCTGCATGCTACCCCAGACTGGACTATTCCTTATTTGGCGCATCTGACACGCGGCGAGTTACCTCAAGAGGAGGATCTGGCCAGGAAGATCACTCGGCATTCTAAGTCTATGACGATTATCAATGGTGAGTTACATAAGTGTAGTGTGACGGGTGTCTTTCAGCGCTGCGTCTCACCAGAGGAGGGCCGGCAAATATTGAATGAAATTCATGCTGGCGACTGTGGACATCACGTCGGGTCAAAATCTTTGGTGGCTAAAGCTTTTCAACATGGGTTTTTCTAGTTGACGGTTCACAAGGATGAAGAAGACTTAGTCCGTAAGTGTGACGGCTGTCAGAAGTTCGGCCGGTGTGCTCACGTTCTGGCTCAAGAGTTGAGGATGATACGAATCACTTGGCCATTTGCGGTCTGGGGGCTCGATATGGTAGGACCTTTCAAGCGATCCAAGGATAAGAAAACGCACATTCTGGTGGCGGTTGATAAATTTACTAAGTGGGTAGAGGCAGAGCCGATCAGTAAATGTGACGCAGCTATGGCGGTTCAATTTGTTAAGAAGCTGATTTATCGCTTTGGTTACCCACACAGTATTATTACAGACAATGGAACAAATTTATCCAAAGGAGCTATGAAAATGTTCTGTGAGAAGGAGCATATCCGGCTTGATGTTTCAGCCGTGGCACATCCACAATCTAATGGTCAGGCAGAGCGAGCCAATCAGGAAATTTTAAGAGGTGTCAAACCACGGCTCATGGTTCCTTTGAAACGGACTCCCGGATGTTGGGTTGAGGAGTTGCCTTCCGTCTTATGGAGCATCAGAACTACACCTAACAGATCTACAGGTTTCACACCTTTCTTCATGGTGTATGGTGCTGAGGCGGTTCTACCTAGTGACATCCGGCACAACTCACCAAGGGTGGCGGCTTATGTTGAGACGGACAATGAGGTAGCCTGCCAAGATGCGTTGGACGCCTTGGATGAAGCACGAGAGTTAGCAGCAGCCAGGTCAACAATTTATCAACAAGACCTGCGACGCTATCATAGCCGCAGGGTAAAGACCCGGACGTTCCAGGAAGGTGACCTGGTGCTCCGGTTGATTCAAGAACAATCTAGAATGCATAAGTTATCTCCACCATGGGAGGGGCCTTTTGTGATCAGCAGGAACCTTAACAATGGGTCATATTACCTCATTGATATCAGAGATGAGTAAGAAACCGCGGGTCAAGAGATGTTGCGACCATGGAATATCGTACATCTGCGACCATACTTTACTTAGCAGGCGTTGAAAGCCGCTATCATTGTATATATCATGTTCACATGAGTAAAAGCTAGCATCCCTGCACAAGATTGGGGCCTCTGCTCTTATGTATACCTTTGTACAATCCAGATAAAACTTTCCGGCTCAAAAATTTGAGTTGAAGTGGTTTGTTCGCCGTAAAAACGGCTGTTCTACCCTCCAGCTTTATGCCCTATCAAGCGCTGTGGCAAGGAGGCTTCTTGCCTTTGGGTATAGCTTACTTCTCCCTTGCATAGCCGGCGATATGCCCAATTAAGCACTGTTGCAAAGAGGCTTCTTGCCTTCGGGTATAGCTTACTTCTCCTTTGCACTGCCATCTGTCATTAAACTGTTGCAAGGAGGCTTCTTGCCTCCGGGTATAGCTCACTTCTCCCTTGCACAGTTGGCTTTATGCCTAGTTTGGTTACATTAAGCGTTGTTGTTGATGGAGGCTTCTTACCTTTGGTATATCTTAGAGGACCCTAAGACAACAGCATGCACACCAAATTCCAGTTGCTTATCAACTGCGGCCATCGAAGGGGGCTTCTTACCGACGGGTATTGCTTATCTCACCCTAATGGCCGGCTTTATGCCATTTTCGGGTACTTATTAACCGCGATTGTCGAAGGGGGCTTCTTACTGACGGGTTCGCTTATCTCACCCTAACAACCGGCGTTTACGCCAAAAGTCAGTTGCTTATCAACTGTAGCTGTTGAAAGAGGCTTCTTGCCTTCGGGTATAGCTTAGTTCTCCTTTCAAACAGCCGGCTTTATGCCGTCTCAGGCTAATTATTAGCCGCGGTTGTCAATGGAGGCTTCTTGCCTTAGGGTATAGCTTACATCTCCCATTGACAGCCGGCGTTCACTGTACTCTTACCAGCCAATCTCGCTTAGAGACCCTGAGCCGGTTCAAGAAATTGACGGCCAATCTCGCCTAGAGACCCTGAGCCGGTTCAAATAATTGACGACCAATCTCGATAGAGACCCTGAGCTGGTATGAGTGTAACCGTTCAAAATCCACGCAGAAGAGCCGCCATATGAGTTTTTTGAGGAAGGAAAGATAATCATCACGTATTGTATCATGCCGGCTTATCAAGCCGGGTCAGAGCAAGGCAATTATAAGTCCCGGCTTGCTGCAGGCGGAACTACCCGGCACTTGGGGGCTACACAACCGCAATTCTCCTCAAAAGTTCCGGCTCATCAATAGCCACAGTTGTCGATAGAGGCTTCTTACCATCAGGTATAGCTTACATTATCCTAAAGACAACTGGCTCCTTAATGACTTCGTCCGACAAGAGCCGGAGCCATGTTGCTCCGGTCGACAAAATTTAAGGTTTCAAAGAGATCATCCGGCTCTAATATTCTGGAGAAAGGAATGGTGTCTTCAAAGATAGACACCCCTCATTAGAAAATCTCAGGGTATATCCCTGAAGAGCCGGCAACACATTAAAACACAGAGAGAAGGAAAGTACACACAGAGAGGTGCAAATATATACAGTCACCAAGTGGCAGAGTCATGTTTACTCTATTACAAAAACTACTCTCAGAAGGAGCAAAAGCATTGTCAACCGCCCACGGCGGGTCATTACATAAGTCTGTGCTCAGAAAGGTTAAAAGAATAAAATTCAGTTATTGGCCGGCTCATCCTACTCCGGGTCTTCTGCTGGCTTTATCTGGAGATTGCCCAAGTCCCAATTACAGTTAGCCAGAGCAGCAAAAGACCCTTCAAGGAACGGAGACGCGTCAAGCTCACAAGGAAAGAGATCCTTATTGCGGGCGGGTGTCAGATCTTTCCACTCATAGAGAGGCCCGCGGATTCTCTTCTCCTCTGCGTCATAAGCTGCCTGATAGGTGCTCAAGTCAGCTTCATCCGCCAGAACAGAGGCCAGATAGCGCAACTCTTTGACACACCGGGTGTAATCTTCTTCGGTGAATTCTGAGCCATCATCTCTTTTAGACGGGTAACCATCCATCATTTCAGCCGACGTTAGCTCGGGGGCGAAGGCCAGAGCCCGACTCAATCCAGCAACGACTCCTTGGCGGAAGGCGGATTTCTTGAGCTCTTCTATCTGCCTGGGCTTTGTAGAGAAGAGTTCCAAGACCCCTTTCAGAGCAGTGGGGATCTTCTCCTTGTATTGCACGCTCTTGATCGTGAAGATGGCCTTCACTGGCAGAAGGCTATCAGAAGCCAACTGCCGGCTCCTGGGACCTTGATAAGTCGGATAAAGTTAATGAGTCGCTAGTTTTTTCACTAGCAATGTTAAACAGTACAAAGTAAACAAGAAAACTTACCAAATAGGGCGGCTGACATCTTCGCGATGTGCTATTTCAGACCTTGAAGTTCCTCCGCCACAGCTGTAAGCCGCTGCTCAGCATCGTCCACCCATTTGGTTAGAGCGGCCTTTTCAGATTCAGCTGTCTCTTTTAAAGAGGTAAGCTCAACAGTGACATTGGCCAGCTCCTCAGAGAGAAGCCGGCACTTTTCGTCAGCAATGCTTCGGGCTTCTTGCTGAGCCGCCAGGTTGGCCCTCAGATCCGTCAACTGAGACCCGACTTCATTCAAAGCTTCCTATAATACATCAAAAAACAGGATAAGCCGCCAAAATGCAGGACGAGTGTTAAGAGCAAATACAAGTCTCAAACAGATTGCAAGCAATATATTTGACACTTGGGGGCTAATGTATATTTGATCTTTCAAGTATAGAGTTCCGGTTCATCTCCTTCGAAGCTAATCCGGAACTTGGGGGCTACACTATGGTTCTTCAATGTACTAATAATGGAAGCACCGACTCAACTTGAATCAAGTTTGAGCCGGCCCTTGGGGGCTACGATTGGCGGTTCACTTTGTTTACAGTACAAGCTAAAGCAATTTTAAGGGAATTTGACATGACAATATCTGCAGAGGTCACAGAAAGACCCGGCTCAACGATTCAGTACGTTAAGCCGGCTCTTGGGGGCTAAGTAAAGATATAGTAAGAAGGAAAAGTACCTCATATTTTGTCTTCATGGAAGAGATCAACCGATGTTCCAAATCCCGGTTGGTGGTAACCCGGTTTATATACCCGGCGTGTAGCTCTTCGACGGTCATCTTCTCGCACGAAGAGTCAAAGTTCAGTCTCTTCGAGGCTTCAGCCGGCTCTGTATGTTTGGTCAACACATGAGCCGGAGGCGTTTGATGACCAAACCCGGTGATAACAACATCCGGAGTGTCAGGGGTTTTGGCAGGAGTCGCCGGCTTGGAAGGAGCCCTTGGAGGGCTCTCCATGATGACATCTTCAACGGCCGGCTCCGTGGAGGCAGCCGGCAGGTTTTCTTCTAGTTGAGTCTCCTCCGGTTGTTCGGGCTCCGGCTCTTTGATAACTGGGCCGGAGGAGGGCTTGTTGGTCTTGCGACGTTTAGCTTGAGCACTGCAAACAAGAAGGATCAGCAGTTGAAGATATTGCTATCATAGTAACAGCCGGATATCCAGATATCATAGTAAGGAATGCTTACAGTGGATTAATCTTGGGCGGTGGTATAATTGACTCCGAAGAGTCACTGGAGGAAGGAGATTTCTACAAAAAATAAAACAGAAAGGTGAAGAGAGTATCAAGTTTACAAAGAAAGACAAAGGAAAAGAAGAGGTTTAAACCTCGGCGGGGCATTTCTTTGGAGCCGGAGAGTTTGGTAACCCGGACATGAGCTCAGTAGAGCCGGTGCTTCGAGTCTGTCGACGCTCAACTTGCTGTTGCTTTTTTAAGAGAAAATCGGGAGCCAGATAAGCAAGAGGGTGAGAAAGAGGAACGTTTCTGATAACCTGCCGCGGCTTTCGGGGGATGAAACATTTTGAGCCGGAGGAAAAGTAATTTACCTCAGGAGCATTGGCACGGCTGGTTTCCACTTCATCCTGCGAGTAAAGTAAGTGTTAATAAAATAGGAAGGTAAAAGATCAAGCAAGACAGTTGAAACTTTACCTCTGAGCTGGATGATGGTGGCGGGTCAAGCAAATTATCTTGCGGGGCATATTTTTTAGCCTTCTTAGTTGGGACCTTCTTCCTGGATTTCTTCGGAGGGGCAACATATTCCCCTCTTCCAGAAGTCTGAGTCGGCCTATAAGAATGACCCGGAAAGTGAATACCAAATCAACAAAGTGCAAACAACGTCTAAGAGACGGATGGGAAGAGATTAAACTTACATCGGGAGCCGGATTGTTGGCACTAAAAGGTGCCATGCCAATTTCGCTACATGATCCGGAAGCTTCATGAACAAGGCTCTGGATGGCGAGGGTAATGTCATTCTCTGTCAATGTGGATCGGCTGAAGCATAATGAGCTATCATACTTGCCTTTATATTCACACATGAGTCGGCTTCTATGGCTCAAAGGCATAATCCGCCACGAAATCCAGCAGCGGATCAGGTCCAGCCCGATTAAGCCGTTAGCCATGAGAGCCTTGATTTTGGCATGAGCCGGCTCATATCTTGCGCGTTCTGAAGCTGATAGCCGGCCAGGAAGCTCTGATGCTGTTGTGAGCCGGGAAGGACGATAATCTGGCAAAGGACGCTCGTTCTCAGGAGAGGTGTCCTTGCAATAAAACCAGGTCTTGTTCCAGTCCTTGGGGTGACTCGGCATCTGCGTAGCTGGAAAGATGATGTCTCTACGCCGTTGGATGCATATGCCTCCAAGCTCTAGGCTTGGGCCGGCTTTCACTTCAGTTTGCCGGTTAGCATAAAAGAACTCCCGAAAGAACCCCACAGACGGCTTGATTTGAATGTAAGCTTCACAGAGCACTTGGAAATTGCATATGTTTGAGACGGAATTGGGAGCCAAGTCTTGCGGGTGAAGCTTATAACAGTGAAGGACGCCTCGAAAGAATTTTGAGCCGGGAGGCACGAACCCTCATTCAATATTGTTAGAAAAAACCACCACTTCACCTTCTTGAGGTTTGGGCCGCGTCTCATCACCCGGGACCCGCTAGCTAATAACTTCCTTGGGAGGAAGAGTACCCGCGTGAACAAAATCCGACAAAAAGTCCTCCGTGATGCACGATCCAACCCAGTTGCATGAGTTGGACGCACAAGACATGTTGGCGGCATAAGTGCTGTGCAAGATAAAAGGCACGATGAGTCGAAGCGCAAGCAAATATTTTTGACGGCTTAAAAGTTTAAGGGCTCTACGGATAAAGCGGAAGACCCGGCTGATAAGAGCCGGAGAGGCTTGGCAAATCAACAGAGAAAAGGAAGATCGAAAAATTGGCTAAGTCCTAAAAATAGATTCCGCAAGGTATTACTATATCTATAGATCTACAAAAGCAGAGAAAATAAATTTTATTCTGACCTAGCGATGAACAGCGGAGGAAAAAGAAACGAATCGGGGCCATCGTGGCCTGCGCATTACGTGCGACCGGCCCGCGTGCGGCGGCGGAGCAAGAGCGCAGTCTAAAGGCGTTTGCAGCGTCAAGATACACTTGCGATGGCGGTGCCGGAGCCTGAGCGGCGGCGGCGGAGCCCCGATGAAAACCCTACTACAGGCAGCGGCAATCTAGGGAGCAGGAAAACTCACCGGAGATGGCGTGGCACAGGCGGACGGATCTCTGGTACATTCAGGGTGATGCAGCGGCCAAGGTTGGGGACGACGTTTAGACGGCACCCGAGCAAAGCTCGAAGACGCTGGGGCGGCGACAGGAAGAAGACGAAGAAGAAGAGGCACGAGCAGGAGAATGGGAAACTCCGACCCGCATGGGTCATATTTAAAAGGGGGTTAAGGAAGGCGCGAAAATCCAGGCGATGACACCGTTCGACCGAGGCGGACGCCTTGATTCTCGGGATGAAAGTTAAATGAAAGATTCAGTGACACGTCAGCAGATCTCATGACGTCATGTCAGGTCATTTCTGGGCGACTCGCCAAAAGTGGAAGGTAAGGATGAAGTGAGCAAGCTCAATTCAACCTGGGGCCTAATGTTGGGGATATGACCCGCCCCGGAGGCTCCGGGTCATGTTGTTGGCTCGTGAGCCGGCCCAAAGGTGAGCTGTAAGATTAGTGGCCCAAGAGGATAGGCGGCTCACGGTGTGGGCCGTACGACGGCCCGGACGGAGAAGACCCGGGCGTGCAAGCCGACTCGCAGACGGCTTGGACAAGAAGATAGAGAGAGACTCGGTTAGCAATTGTAACGACCCAAATGTCCTGACCTCTTATATGAAGGCAGATCCGGGGCGACTTAGAGGAGGGGCAATCGAGAACTAGGTCAAGCTTTTATCTCCTTGTAATTGATACGCAAGCAATACAAACACAAGCAGGACGTAGGCTATTACCCCGATTCGAGGGGCCGAACTTGGGTAAATCCGTGTCTTTCGTCCCGACTAACCCCTTTGAGTACACCCCATTAGCGATGGCCTCGAACCTAAGTCCGTTCACCCGGACATCTGCCATGATAAAACCACGACAGGGCTTCTATCGGAAAACGTTCGATTAGCCATTGTGAAGCTATGTGCATTCCTCAATGCAATCTCTCAGAAGGTGATCGATCCAAAAATCCTACCAAGGTTAAGGAGTGATGTGGTGCAATGTCTTGTTAGTTTCGAGCTGGTGTTCCCACCATCCTTCTTCAATATCATGACACACGTCCTAGGTCATCTAGTCGACGAGATTGTCATTCTGGACCCTCTATTTCTACACAATATGTTCCCCTTTGAAAGGTTTATGGGAGTCCGAAAGAAATATGTCCGTAACCGCGCTAGGCCAGAAGGAAGCATCTCCATGGGCCATCAAACAAAGGATGTCATTAGGTTTTGTGTTGACTTCATTCCTGACCTTAAGAAGATTGGCCTCCCTCAATCGCGGTATGAGGGGAGACTTACTGGAAAAGGCACGCTAGGAGCAAAGTCAATAATATGTGGGGACGGGCATTCTTGGTCTCAAGCACACTACACAGTTCTATAGAATTCTACCTCGGTGACCCCGTATGTCGATGAACATAAGAATATTCTGCGCTCCAAACACCCAGAGTAGTGTGACGACTGGATTACATGTGAACACATCAAGACTTTCGGCAGTTGGTTGCAAACACGTCGTAGGTGTGACAACACTGTTTCTGATGAGCTGTACTCGTTGGCCCAGGAGACCGTCTTTGACTGTATTTACTTACAATGGGTACGAGATAAATGGGAATACATTTTACACGATCACCCAAGATAAAAGGAGCACCAACCAAAACAGCGGTGTCCGCTTTGATGCAGCAACGACCAATGGGAAGGTCGACACATATTATGGTTACATAAAGGAGATATGGGAACTTGACTATGGACATGATTTGAAGGTCCCTTTGTTTCTATGCAACTGGGTCAATCTTACAAGAGGCGGGATATAGGTAGACCCGCATTACGAAATGACAACACTGGATCTCAACAATCTTGGGTACACAGACGAACCATTCGTCCTAGCCAATGATGTGGCGCAGGTTTTCTAGGTTAAGGACATGTCTACCAAACCAAGAAAAAGAAAAGATAAGGAAGCGAATACATCATACGATGAGCCAAAGGGTCACATAGTTCTTTCATGCAAAAGAGACATCGTGGGATTGGAGGGCAAGATAGACATGTCTGAAGATTATGAAAAGTTTTAGGAAATTCCTCCCTTCAAAGTCAAGGCTAACCCAAGCACCCTGTTAAACAATGAAGATTATCCATGGTTACGGTGCAATAAGCAAAGGACACAAACGAAGAAAAAGTGAAGACTTTCTCTCCACAACTATTATGATGATGCCTTTGATCTAGAATATCACTGCAGTTACATGTGAAGAAATGAAATGCCTTTTGTAACGGATGAGTTTTCATCCGAAACCCTGATACTTCGAGAGAGATTGTCCATTTTGTTCATGAAGTGCATCCATCTTTTGTCGTAACCCTCTCAACTTTTTACCACATGCTATGTGAGTGAAATAATGATACCATGCCAACTTTCAACCTTTTCAGAGTTCATTTGTAGTGCTTTTCAATTTCAGGGTCATTTAGCTCAAAGAAATCAGTAAATGCATGAAAAATACCAAATGAAGTCGGAAAGGGTTGAAAATTGATGATGTGGCTTTGGATGGTTCGTTTTGAACACACAAAAAGTCAGGATTTCAAATAAGTTCAAAAAAATGAAATGCCTTTGTAACAGATGAGTTTTCGTTTGAAACCCTGATACTTCGAAAGAGATTGTCCATTTAGCACACGAAGTGCATCCAGTTTTTCTGTAACCCTCTCAACATTTTAGCACATGCTATGAGGGTGAAATGATGATACCATGCCAACTTTCAACCTTTTCAGAGTTCATTTGTAAGTGCTTTTCAATTTCAGGGTCATTTAGCTCAAATAAATCAGTAAATGCATGAAAAATACCAAATGAAGTCAGAAAGGGTTGAAAATTGATGATGTGGCTTTGGATGTTTCATTTTGAACACACAAAAGTTAGGATTTCAAATAAGTTCAAAAAATGAAATCTCTTTGTAACAGATGAGTTTTCGTTCGAAACTCTGATACTTCAAAAGAGATTGTTCATTTTGCACACGAAGTGCATCCAGTTTTTTCCGTAACCCTCTAAACTTTTTTTCACATCCTATGTGGGTGACATGATGATACCATGCTAACTTTCAACCTTTTTAGAGTTCATTTGTAGTGCTTTTCAATTTCAGGGTCATTTAGCTCAAATAAGTCAGTAAATGCATGATAAATACCAAATGAAGTCGGAAAGGGTTGAAAATTGATGATGTGGCTTTGGATGGTTCATTTTGAACACACAAAAAGTCAGGAGTTCAAATAAGTTAAAAAAATGAAATCCCTTTGTAAGAGACGAGTTTTCGTCCGAAATCCTGATACTTCGAAAGAGATTGTCCATTTTGCACACGTAGTGCATCCAGTTTTTTCCGTAACCCTCTCAACTTTTTTGCACATCTTATGTGGGTGAAATGATGATACCATGCTAACTTTCAACCTTTTTATAGTTCATTTGTAGTCCTTTTCAATTTCAGGGTCATTTAGCTCAAATAAATCAGTAAATGCATGAAAAATACCAAATGAAGTCGGAAAGGGTTGAAAATTGATGATGTGGCTTTGGATGGTTCATTTTGAACACACAAAAAGTCAGGAGTTTAAATAAGTTAAAAAAATGAAATCCCTTTGTAAAAGACGAGTTTTCGTCCGAAATCCTGATACTTCGAAAGAGATTGTCCATTTTTAGTGCATCCAGTTTTTTCCGTAACCCTCTCAACTTTTTTGCACATGCTATGTGGGTGAAATGATGATACCATGCCAACTTTCAACCTTTTCAGAGTTCATTTGTAGTGCTTTTCAATTTCAGGGTCATTTAGCTCAAAGAATGAATCAATAGCAAAAAGAATCAACTAAAAAACTTTTATGAAACCCTAATAGCAAAAAGAATGAACTAAAAATAATAAATTTTAATATTATTTTATGAAATATAATATTCTTCAGTAGCAAAAAGAATCAACTAAAAAGCTTTTATAAAACTCTAATAGCAAAAAAAAACTCTAAAAGCTTTTATTAACAAAAATAAATAAAGCAAAAAAATAAAACAAAAATACTGGATTTTTTTAAAATAAAGCAAAAAGAAAACAAAACAAAAAAAATGGCAAAAGTGAAAATAGATGCGCTTATAGAGAAAATGGAACCTAAATTCAAAGTGCTAGTTAGGCACCTAACTAGCATTTTAAATTTAGGTCCAATTTCCTGTACAAGGACATCTATTTTCAATTTGAGAGGAGATCAATGTAGCTGCCATGGCGGAGCTTATAAACAGGTTCGTGCTCCCTTCGCTTGGCGAGATGGGACTAAACTCCCACCACATCGTTGCGCCACCCTTTAGTCCCGGTTGGTGCCACCAACCGGGACCAAAGGACTCTACTTCACGAAAAGGGACCTTTGGTCCCGGTTGGTGGCACGAACCGGGACGAAAGGTGCTGCTGAAAACAAAAAACAAAAAACAGGATTTTTAAAAAAAAATGCCACCTACCAGGCCACCACGGCCTGAATACGACTAGAAACCCAACCAGCTAGTTGGGCCAGGATTCAGGCCCGCAGCAGGCCTAGTAGGCCCACACGCAGAGGAGTGTGTGATTAGGCCCGTAAGCCTACAGATGAGGAGCTCGAGAGGGTTGGCGGAACAACGCTTATAAACCACTTTTGAGCCCTCTCAGCTAGCGAGGTGGGACTAAACATTTGTCCCCGGGCAGCACCCACCTTTCGTCTCGGTTGGTGGCATCAACCGGGACGAATACCCTCCTTTAGTCCCGGTTGGTACTACCAACCGGTACCAAAAGGTCCCTGTTTCCCTGCCGGCTGACGAAAAGGGACCATTGGTCTCGGTTGGTGGCACCAACCGGGACTAATAACCATCTTTCGTCCTGGTTGGTGGCACCAACTAGGACCAAAGGTCCCTGTTTCCCTGTCGGCTGACGAAAAGGGACCATTGGTCCCAGTTGGTGGCACCAACCGGGACTAATACACCCCTTTCGTCCTGATTGGTGCCACCAACCAGGACCAAAGGTCCCTGTTTCCCGCCCGTTGGGCTGCTGAAAACAGGGCTTTGGTCCCGGTTGGTGCCATGAACCAGGACCAATGCTCCCTGTATATAAGCAAACACTTAGCACTTTTCGACCCATTCTCTCCCCCGAAGGCCAAATCCCCACTCACGCTGTCAGGCTGCCCGAATCTCACGCACTCTCCGTCGCCGTCGTCGCTGCCGACCGCCGTCCCCGACCTCGCTCCGCGCCAGCCGCCCCGCCCCGACCTCGCACCGCGCCGACCTCGCCCCACGCCGGTCGCCCAGTGCCGGCCGCCCCGCCCCGCTCCGGCCACATCCCCCTCCCCTATACGTGAGCATATATGTATGTATGTGTTCATATATGTCTTCGTGCAATCAAGTTAAAAAATCATGTTCATGCAAGTTAAAAAATCATGTTCAATGTGTGTATATATGTATGTATGTGTGTGTATGTATATATGTATGTGCTCATATATGTGTTCATGCAAGTAAAAACATGTTCATGCAAGTTAAAAAAATCATGTTCAATGTGTGTATATATGTATTTATGTGTTCATCATATATATATGTATGTGTTCATGCAAGTTATGTGCATCACGTTTTGTTACCGCCGCCGCGTGATGATATGTCTGGCCGACATTTTTTTGTTCATAAAGAAAACTCCGGTAATTTCGACATGAGGGGAGACGTCGATCAACCCCCTCTCGAGTCCGCCTAAAACAGGACTGAAAAAGCATTGTCGATCTCCTACCCCCTCTCGCCCCAACCTGACAAACTCTTGAGGCCACCCAAACCACTAGAAGAAAGCTCTGGTAACTTCGATCAACCCCCTCTCACCCGACCAACTCTCGAGTCCGCCTAAACCGGGACTGAAAAAGCGTTGTCGATCTCCTATCCCCTCTTCCCCCTACCCGACAAACTCTCGAGGCCACCCAAACCACTAGAAGAAAACTCCAGTAAGTTTGATCAACCCCCACTCACCCTACCAAACCCTAGAAGCGTTGTCGAGGCCACCCAATCCCTAAAAGCATTGTCGAGGCCACCCAAACCCTAGAAGTGTCGAGGACACCCAATCCCTAGAAGTGTTGTCGAGGCCACCCCAAACCGTAGAAGCGTCGAGGCCACTAACATGACCCCTTGTCTATGTTTGCCACTAATTAATATATCCATCTCTCATGTTTGTATACTAATTGCCATGTTGTAATATCTGCAGAAACCATGGTTCCAACCATGGATCCAACCATGAACAGAGGCTTTGAAGGAGAAGCGTTGTTGGGGGACATAATCCGCGGCGGCGGTGATCCCTTCTCGTTAATGAATTTTGACACAAAAGAGCTAGGACATGATGATGAAGGCTCCGGTCACCGAATGCTGGAGGAAGAAGGAGACCATGATGATGGCTCTGGTGACTGAGAGCCAGAGGAAGAAGGAGACCATGATGACAGCTCCGGTGACCGAACGAAGGGAGCTGTTGCAAAGTTGTCCGTCGAGGTATATATATTAATTAAGCCTTTGCTGGCTAATTGATGCATTAATTGTTTTGGTATGTACATATATTAACTCTTATTTCTTCTTTTATATAGCCCTCCGGATCGAGCCAAACTTCGGTAATGAGACGAGGCCCGAAGAAAAGGGTGGGCAAGGAAGAAAGGTTCACGATCACCTTAATCGCGAACGATGGCCAACCGATTGAACCGAAGAAGACCAAGGATGCATTTTCTGCTCAGTGTGGAGCTATTGTCAGGGACATCATCCCGATCAGCATCCAGCAATGGAATGAGCCGGCTAAGAACGCTAAGAACTACGACTCTCAAGTTTCTTATGTCACCGATAGACAGAAAGAAGATCTTTGGAAGGCCCTGAAGGCAAATTCCACCCTACCGCCAGAGGAGGATGAGAGTAATCCAGTTTTAGAGCCACTGGTCAGGTCGTTTGCTCTTGAGAAGATGGCAGATCTCTTCAGGAGGTGGAAGAATGAGTTGAAAGCTAAGTTTGTCAACCAAGAGAAGACTCCAGTATTCATCGGCCGATATGCGGGGATAAGAGATCAATGGGACGCGTTCGTGGCCTACAAGACTTCTAAAAAGAGTAAGAAAATCTCAGTGATAAACAAGAAAATGCTGAAAAGAAGCTCTTTCACCATCGCACGGGGTCAGGTGGCTACCTCAGAGCCCGGCCGTTGTGGGCCAAATGGGAGGATGACCTGCGAGCTAAAGGGGTCGAACCAAAGACAGCGAACTGGCCAGACCATTCAAGGACTTGGTTCTTCGGGGTTGGGGGAACTTTGGACCCTGAAATAGGGAAGTGCGTTTGGACGGACGAGCAACTTGCAATACCCGTCAGGAAGCTTGAGCAAGTTATCAAGGAAGCACTGGAAGGGAGGTTCAAACCCGATAGAGAGAAGGACGAGCTGACTGAGGCCCTCGGGAATCCTGAGCACCCTGGACGAACGCGAGGCACGCCAGCCTGTGTTTTGTGGAAGCTTGGGTGTCCCGGTGCACGCGGTTACAAAAGCCGGGAGAGGAAGAGGAAACATGAGCCGAGCGTTGTGCAGGAGCTCAATGCAAGAGTACGAAGGCTAGGGGAAGAAGTTATGAGCCAGCGATCTCCCAACCAGCAGCTTTTTCAGGGGCACGAAGCTACCCCAGAAGCTACCCCGCCATCTCAGCGGAAAAGCAGCATGGCTTCCACGGAGGTCCTTCAGCAGCCTGACTTCATGGCTCCTAGCTACCCCGTGGATGCTATCACAGATGGCCAACATTGCGAGCTTATGACAAAATGCGTTAACCTCACCTTCAAGGCGGCTGACGGCTTTGTTGCACCTCCTCGAACCGACGAAAATTTTCACCACGGTCAGATTCCACATGGCTATGTTGTCATGCAAGTGGATTAAGTAATGGGGGGATTTGAGGAGCTCGAGCTTGACCACCCTATAGGTGAAGGGGAGACTCAGCTGAGATTTGCTCTAAGGAGTGTCTACGGCGGAAGGAGCACATCAAGCTTCCGAAGTGGACGCCTCCGCCTCCTCCTCCGACGACGACGAGTGATGAAGGCACTCATCCTCCTCCTCCTCCTCCAGCGAGGGATCAAGGCACTCCGCCTCCTCCTTCGCCTCGTCCGGCACATGATGTCGATGATCAAGGCACTCCGCCTCCTCCTTCGCCTCGTCCGACGCGTGATGTCGACGATCAAGGCACTCCACCTCGTAAGTAATGACAGAAGAGAGACATCGTCGCTCCGGCTGCTAGCAGTACAGCCAGTGGTAGGAGGCCATACAAATACGGTCCTAAGTCTCTCAAGCCATTGGAAAAGTTGCCATATGAGAGGACCGCGGAGGAAACCGCGAAGATCTCTCAAGACCAAGCGAGGGCCCATTTTGCAAAGAAAGCACCACCTCCGAAGTAGGCGATAGATCTGGTGGCAGTGAAGCGCACTATCGAGGCCCTGAAGCGACCACCACCGCCTCCGGTGGATACCAACTATGTCCGCGCTACTAAAAAGGCATATCAAAATGCGGTGCGGACGAGAACTACTTCCAGTGATGAGAGGTTAGCAAAACAAAGAAGTGGGAAAAGAATTCTCCAGCTCGGCGAATAGGCTAACCAGTCGTGCCCCCCCCCGCTGAAGGTGTCTACCGATATCGTGTGTAATCTGGCGCCGATGGTGGTGGTGGAGGGGATGGCGCCCGGTTATGACAATATTGCCGATTACCTCGATGTCGAATTCCCAATAGCGGCGATGGGAAGCCTCTCGTCAAAGATTGAAGTCCTCCTCTAGGAACGATGATGAGACAATTGCATAATTGGTACATGAAAACCTACAGCGATTTTGGGATGGATTGTTTGATGATGAGAATTAAATAGGAGCACGATTTCTTTAGCCAGGAGATGATTTCTGTTGAATTTGACGAGCTTTTCCAGTTTTACAATCAAAAGGACATCGACATACAAATCATGACTTGCTACTGTCTGTAAGTACTTCTGTAATTAAGTCTCTATATATAGCTCACCTCTTTCAATGCATGTATATATATAATTATCCTCATCACTATATTATGCAGATTGAAGATCATCGAATGCAGAAAAGCAGGAACATATGACATTGGGTTCATTAACCCAAATATCATACATGAATGGATGGTTAAACACAGAGTCAGAGAAACCGAGAAGAACTTGCTACAATCGATGCTTAAAAATCAAAACAAAGACAAAATACTCCTTCCTTACAACTTCAAGTGAGTGTTACTCTCTTGTGCATATTCGGTTTCTCCCTTATTACTCGAGGGTATAGTAATGTAATTGATGAGCTATGCATGTGTACGCAGCCACCACTTTATTCTACTAGAGATTAGTCTGAGCGGGGAGTAGTAACCGTCTTAGACTCAAGACAAAATAAACCCGAGTTGGATGCGAACCTGGCTGAAATGCTCCAGAGGTAAGTTCAATCGATCATTATCGCACCATATCGACAACTTTGTTCATTTCCTGATATATGTCAAGTAATTATTTTCTTTGCCTGCCAGGGTTTGGAAAGAGTTCACCAAAATTGCTCTGGGACTGCCTACCGAGCTGCAATTTAGACACCCGAAAGTAAGTAATATATACTACCTAGTTCCGCCCATCTCCCATTGATTCTAGCTAGTTTCATCAATATATACCATTTAGCATGCTTGCTTATTAGTTTGATTGACCTCTATTTCTCGTATAGCGCTTGTTTCAGGAACAAGGGACTAATTTTTGTGGATACTACATTTGCGAGTTCATCTATAACGCGACAAATCCTAATAAGCGGGGCTACACTGAACAAGAAAACAAAGTGCGTAAGCAAAAATATTCACAATTTTATCTCATTACCATCATTTGTGTTGAGTTTCATTCATATACATGTATTAACCCTCTTCTTCAATTTAGATGTGGCAGATACAGGATGAACTCCTACCACAAGATCGCATACGAGCAATTCAAGAGGAATTGGCGGGATTCTTTATTGACCATGTCATCAATAAAGCCGGAGAATACCATATGGAACTTGATATTAGATGTTAGGGATTGTAACATAGGATAGATATACGAAAACTTGTTGTTTGACCAATCTCTCGGAGAAGGAGGAGGTCGATCACTTCTCTCTGTATATGTTCATGACGATCTTGTGTACTTAATGGTTTCCTTCATTTGCGACCAAGAACGGAGATAAGAGAGGCCACTTCTCTCTATTAGATAGCTAACAAAATATATGAAACCCCTAAATTAACCCTCCAAAACCCTCAACCCTCCCTCTTTAAAAAAACAGCTCATGAGCTGCTGACGCGTGGACGCTCCACCAACCGGGACGAAAGGCCCTCCTGCCTGGGCTTGGCGGAATGGCCACGTGTAGCCCATCTGTCCCGGTTCGTAAGCGAACCGGGACTAAAGGTCATGGGCTTTAGTCCCGACCCTTTAGTCCTGGGTCTAGAACCGGGACAGATGGGCCTCTAGAACTGGGACAAATGGGCCTTTTTCCACTAGTGAAGTTTCCCTCTGAATCAACATGAATAGTCTTAGTTCCTCGAAGAAAACATGAATAGTTTGAACCATGAAGCAGTACATGATTGATGGTTGAACATTGTTGAATACATAGCAAAATGAAAGAAATGCCTCCATATATTCATTAATTTTGGACGTTTAATATTTCTTGCCTTACTATATGTCAAATTAAGGTTAGCTAGCCTAATTCCTAGAGTTCATTAAAACGTGAAGCAAAAACTATCCTGAAGAAACTATGTGAAACCCAACATATATAGATGCATCATTTGATTCGGACTCGAAATAGAGTGTTTTTGGAGCGGTGATAAGGGATAGCCATGTGAAATACAATGTGGCTAAGAAGGTTGACTCATGTTATGATTGTTTAACAGTTGAGGCTCTATACTTGAGGTTTGGTTTAGATTTTCCACGTATAAGCAGATGTAACAGACTTGAGATCAGTCCAAATAATATAGAAATGATCACTACCATGAAAGAGGGGATCGTCGTTTGTTGCAAGGCTATTTTTTATGATAGATATTTTATGTCTTTAGATTTCTACTCATATCATTTATGAACATAGTTATAGGGACACCAATCATGTTGCACATGAATTGGCTATATTTTCCCGTCTACTCTTTGGTTAGAGTATGCTCCTGAGGACATTGTCCCCATGATTGTAAACAATGCAACATTCCTATGAATGAGTAAAGCAAGACTAAGGTTAAAAAAATGAAATAGCTCTGCGTATGACTGTTCTCCAACTGACTCATATACGATAGCATGATCAAGGGTTATGTCTAATACACAGCAATATCATGAACGGTTGTGAAACGATGTCGTCCCAAAATCGTACAATGAAAATCGTATGTGTAGCAACGCTCTTAAAAAGCATCCTATCTCCAACACCCATAATATATGTAATGATAGTGTAACCAATACAACTTTTTGGAAAGTTTTGAACATTAGGCAATTATACCAGACAAACCATATTACACTTGATGAAACTTTTGAGGGTAACTTGTAATATTGTGACCTTCAGACTCTTTCGCTTCCGTTTCTCTTGCAAGATATGTATAGTTTTGTAACACCCTGTTATGCCTGGCAGAATCTAGACTGCCCCCATAGACCAATACTAGTCTTTCCTACGCATTTTATCATCACTCGTGAGTACCCCGGACCAACTTCCTGGCTTGGAGTTCTTTTTTAATTGGCTCCTGGAAAAGAAGGAATTCCTTGTTGATATGAGTAGTCTATCATTCCTATTAAGACGGTCTCTCACATACACCCCACTCAAAGGAACCGACATCCTCGTCGGCCCGTCAGGAATGTTCCCTCTCAGCACACGTATGCGCGTCTAGTCCGACACATGTGCCATGCCGTGTATCACAACGGGCCATAGACACAATGTGCCACATGCCTACACACCTGACCCACACATGTACATGTAACCGTAAGGGTCAACTCTGATACCAATTGTAACACCCTGTTATGCCTTGCATGATCGAGACTGGTCCCATAGACCAACACTAGCCTTTCCTGCGCATTTTGTCGTCACTCTTGCGCACCCGGGACCAACTTCCCGGTCAGTCATCCATCCTAGAATTACTACAAGCCAAACACGCTTAACTTTGGAGTTCTTTTCGAATGGGTCCCAGAAAAGAAGGAATAGCTTATTGATATGAGTAGTCTATCAGTTCTATTAAGCCAGACTCTCATAAGTTTTTGGTAACTGATTGTGTTATTAATGATTTCCTCATAATTTGCAATGAATCTCATTACACTTTCATCTACAAAATGAAGCGAGAACCTCTAACTTGCTCTCATAAAGTCTTCTTCCTCCCATCGTTGCTTATTGCAGCGATGCATGTAGTCCCTGCTCGTGCCGCTGGCATCCTCCGCGGCAATCCTAGCCCACATGATCAATTACCGCCACTAAGATCGCTGGAAGAGACAGGAGAGAGAGGCTTTATTCTTTCACCACCCGCGCTACACTCCGAGTCAAGCGGTATTCTCCTTCTTCTCAAATTCTTCTTAAGCCAAGAGTCATTATCAAAAGGTCATCTTTGTAATAAGAGCATCCATTGTTCATAGACTTTTTGGTATTCTCACAATCAGTTCCTCCTTTTAATGAATTTGTATGCACAAGGATGATGCAAGATGATTAAGAAAGGAAAACTACACTTTATTCAAAAGCTTACACTATAGTCTGTTGTTTCATGTATCTCATTTTTAGTACTATTGACTAATTGTCACTTCTGTATCCGGATTTTTTTGGCTTTTATAGGTTTAACAGACTAATAATTTGAGATAGGGGATATATACATGTCAACCACATTCGGTGACCTTCAAATAATATTCACCTCTATGGAGAACCTGTTTTAAGAATTTTGACTGGAGCTTCCAGATTGTTTGTCAAAGATTCGTGGAACAATATTATAGTGACAACGGTTCTGTAATACTATTATTTTGTCAGTGACAATGACAATACTTGGATGGTTAATCTTATTATGTCAATACAATTGAACTCAATAAATAAATCAACGACCTATAACATTACTTTCCAACCTTCTCTACTCAATATCCTTTCTAAAAGAAGTCTTTTTGTTACAGTGTCTCATCCTTGACTCAAAATTCCAATCCATGTTTTTATTGCGATGAAGTGCAGTAATGCTCGAAATAATTATTTTAACATACGGTCCCGCAGCAAAAGTGTGAGCCATCATATTAGCAATCAGTCCACTTTAGAGACCGTAAAATGCAACACAAAGTCATCATGATCTCATATCTTCCACATTAATTATGTAGGTAGGTTTAAACTAAGACCAGTGATTGGTCACCATACTTTAAGCATATGTTGCCTCATATGCACCGCTCGGCTATTCTAAAAAACTACGCGTTGTTGTTGGGATGTGTTGCAATATTTTTTTATGAAATTAAAATAAAAAATAAAATAAGTATAATATAATATATTTTATTTGATTATTATATAGTTGTAAATATATAAAGAACATAAGTTGTATTTCTCATGCATGTTAAGAGAGATATAAGTAGTGTGATTGATAAGGTGGCAAGTGTGGTGGTGTTGGATGTGTGTATATTGTGAGAGAATATCGATACCATTTCCCATGGATGATAAGAGAACTAATAAGTTGGGTGATGAGGTGCCATGTGTGGTTAGGTGGCATGTGTGCATGTTTATAGAATTGAGATAGTGAGGATCAACTATTTAGGTATATAGTATATGTCTATGTATAATATAGAAGTAGATGGGACAGTAAGGTCACACATTTCATATGGCTAGTCATCGAAGAGATAATTTGCAATCACTCTTTACTCGTTAATTACTAGTAATTCAATTTATACTAAGTTCCACAACCATTAATGATGTTAGGTTCATATAACTTCACTTCATAAATAGATAGATAATGCATAAGACCGAGATTGTAGTTAGGGATGGAAATATAAATATGGAACGAATGTAATAATGACAACCATGTACGGTCCTTGTGACAAGAACTTTCTTTGTCCTTTATTCCCATGTTTGAACTAGTATAGGTCGGGGTTACTCATGATGGTGCACATCACTTTATTTATCATCATTACATTGAACGCTCCATTGACTAAATAACGATGATCCACTCGTCTAGTATTACAACTCTTCAGTTCATTGGCCAACTACCCGTAGATGGTAGGTGTTGTGGATAAGGTTGTTGAGGTTGGGGAAATGTTTGCTCTGGTTGCTGGGGGAATGGCTGTTGGGGCCGGGGAAAGGGGTGTTGTGGTTCCTGGAGCAATGGTTGTTGTGGTTGCTGGGGAATTGGTTTTGGGGCTGGGGAAATGGTAGTTGTGGTTTCCATGGGAATGATTGTTGGGGCTGGGGAAATGGTTGTTGTGGTTGCCAAGGGACTGGTTATTGGGGCTGAGGAAGTGGTTGTTGGGGTTGTTGGGGGAATGGTTGTTGGGGCTGGGGAAATGGTTGTTGTGGTTGTTGGGGGAATGGTTGGTGGGGCTGGGGAAATGGTTGTTGTGGTTGCCAAGGGAATGGTTGTTGGGGCTGGATAAATGGTTGTTGTGGTTTCCAGTGGTATGGTTGTTGCAGCTGTGGAAATGGTTGTTGTGGTTGTTGGGGCAACGGTTGTTGTGGTTGCCATGGGAATGGTTGTTGGAGCAGGGGAAATGGTTGTTGTGGTTGCCAAGGGACTGGTTGTTGGGGTTAGGGAAATTGTTGTTGTGGTTGTTGGTGTTCGAAATATGCCCTAGAGGCAATAATAAATTGGTTATTATCATATTTTCTTATTCATGATAATTGTTTATTATCCATGCTATAATTGTGTGGATCGGAAACTCAGATACATGTGTGGATACATAGACAACACCATGTCCCTGTTGGGAGACGTAGTAGTAAATCAAAATTTTCCTACGTTCACCAAGATCTATCTATGGAGAAACCAGCAACGAGAGGGGAGAGATTGCATCTTCATACCTTTGAAGATCGCTAAGCGGAAGCGTTACAAGAACGCGGTTGATGGAGTCGTACTCGCAGCGATTCAGATCGCGGTAGATCCGATCAAGTGCCGAACGGACGGCACCTCCGCGTTCAACACACGTGCAGCCCGGTGACGTCTCCAACACCTTGATCCAGCAAGGAGGAAGGAGAGGTTGGGGAAGGGCTCCAACAGCAGCACGACGGCGTGGTGGTGGTGGAGTAGCAAGGTATTCCGACAGGGCTTCGCCTAAGCGCTGCGGAGGAGGAAGAAGAGAGGTAGGGCTTCGCCGTGAGAGAGAGAGATCAAATCTTGTCTCAAAACATCCAAAACCTCAAGTATATATAGGAGGAGGGACGTGGAGGGCTGGCTTGGCCTCTACTCCAAAGAGGAGATGGCCGGCCGAATTAAAGGGAGAGTCCACCTCCCACAAGGGAGGTGGATCTCCTCCTTTTAAATCCTTTTTGCCTTATCTCCTTATCTCCAGCCGCATGGGACTTTAGCAAAAGTCTTGCCCAGCCCAATAAGGGCTGGCACACTTTATCTAACAGCCCATGTGGTCCTTTGGTCGTCACACCCCTCCCGGGGGTTATCCGGCACCCTCCCGGCACTCCCGGTACACTACCGATGAGCCCGAAAACTTTCCGGTGACCAAAACTGGACTTCCTATATATCAATCTTTACCTCCGGACCATTCCGGAGCTCCTCGTGACGTCCGGGATCTCATCCGGGACTCCGAACAACCTTCGGTAATCACGTATACCTTTTCCCTATAACCCTAGCGTCATCGAACCTTAAGTGTGTAGACCTTATGGGTTCGGGAGACACGTAGACATGACCGAGACACCTCTCCGGTCAATAACCAACAGCGGGATCTGGATACCCATGTTGGCTCCCACGTACTCCACGATGATCTCATCGGATGAACCACGATGTCAAGGATTCAATCAATCCCGTATACAATTCCCTTTGTCTATCGGTATGATACTTGCCCGAGATTCGATCGTCGGTATCCCCATACCTTGTTCAATCTCGTTACCGGCAAGTCTCTTTACTCGTTCCGTAATACATCATCCCGTGACTAACTCCTTAGTCACATTGAGCTCATAATGATGATGTCTTACCGAGTGGGCCCAGAGATACCTCTCCGTCACACGGAGTGACAAATCCCAGTCTCGATTCGTGCCAACCCAACAGATACTTTCGGAGATACCCGTAGCGTACCTTTATAGCCACCCAGTTACGTTGTGACGTTTGGCACACCCAAAGTATTCCTACGGTATCCGGGAGTTACACAATCTCATGGTCTAAGGAAATGACACTTGACATTGAAAAGCTTTAGCAAACGAACTACACGATCTTTGTGCTATGCTTAGGATTGGGTCTTGTCCATCAGATCATTCTCCTAATGATGTGATCCCGTTATCAACGACATCCAATGTCCATGGCCATGAAACCGTGACCATCTATTGATCAACGAGCTAGTCCACTAGAGGCTCACTAGGGACATGTTGTGGTCTATGTATTCACACATGCATTATGGTTTCCGGTTAACACAATTATAGCATGAACAATAGACAATTATCATGAACAAGGAAATACAATAATAACCATTTTATTATTGCCTCTAGGGCATATTTCCAACAGTCTCCCACTTGCACTAGAGTCAATAATCTAGTTCACATCACCATGTGATTAACACTTACATCACCATGTGATCATATCATCATGTGATTAACACCCAATAAGTTCTGGGGTTTGTTCATGTTCTGCTCGTGAAAGAGGTTTTTAGTCAGCGGGTCTGCGACATTCAGATCCGTGTGTACCTTTGCAAACTTTCCATTTCATATTTGTAGATAGTGCTCCCACGCTCCACTTGGAGCTATTCCAAATGGCTGCTCCACTATATGTAGCTGGATTTCTACTAAGAGTCATGCGGATTGGTTTTAAAGCTTGCATCATCGTAACACTTTACGATGAACTCTTTATCACCTCCATAATCGAGAAATATTTCCTTAGTTCTCAAGTTACTAAGGCTAACTTTGACCGCTGTCTAGTGATCCACTCTTGGATTACTCTTGTACCCCTTGACAGACTCATGGCAAGGCACACACAGGTGCGGTACACAGCATGGCATACTATATAGAGCCTATGGCTAAAGCATAGGAGATGACACTCATCTCTTCTTTATCTTCTGCCGTGGTCGGGTATTGAGTCTTACTCAATTTCACACCTTACAATACAGTCAAGAACTCCTTCTTTGACCCATCTATTTTGAACTCCTTCAAAAACTTGTCAAGGTATGTCTTCGTCGAAAAAACTTATCAAGCGAATAGATCTATCCCTATAGATCTTGATGCTCAATAAAATAGTAGCTTTATCTGGGTCTTCCTTTGAAAAACAAAACTTTTCAAACAACCCTTCATGCTCTTCCAGAAATTCTACATCATTTCCGATCAATAATATGTCAACTACATATTCTTATAAGAAATTCCATAGTGCTCCCACTCACTTTCTTGCAAATACAAGTTTCTCATAAACTTTGTATAAACTTAAACACTTTGATCACCTCATCTAAGCATATATTCCAACTCCGAGATGCTTGCTCCAGTCCATAGAAGGATCGCTGGAGTTTGCATATTATTAGCATCCTTAGGATTGACAAAACCTTCTGGTTGTATCACATACAACTCTTCCTCACAGAAACCATTACGGAAACCTTGTTTTGTCATCCATCTGCCAGATTTCATAATCGAAAAATGCAGCAACTGCTAACAAAATTTTAATAGACTTTTAGCATCGCTACATATGAGACAATCTCATTGCAGTCAACTCCTTGAACTTGGCGGAAACTTCTTTGCGACAAGTCGAGCTTTATAAACGGTGACATTTCACCATTAGCGTCTATGTTTATCTCAAAGGTCCATTTGTACTCAATGACCCGCCATTCAACAGGCAAGTCTACCAAAGTCCATACTTGGTTTTCATACATGGATCCTTTCTCAGATTTCATGGCTCCTAGCCATTTGTTGGAATCCGGGCCCACCATCGCTTCTCCATAGTTCGTAGGTTCATCGTTGTCCAACAACATGATTTCCAAGACAGGGTTGTCGTACTACTCAGGAGCAGTACGCGTCCTTGTCGACCTACGAGGTTCGATAGTGACTTGATCCGAAGCTTCATGATCATCATCATTAACTTCCTTTTCAACTAAGTAGGCTCTACAGAAACATCTTTCTGTGTTGCGCTATTCTCTGGTTGAAACAAAGGTTCAACAACCTTATCAAGTTCTATCTTCCTCCCACTCAATTCTTTCGAGAGAAACTCTTTCTCAAAAAGGACCCGTTCTTAGCAACAAACACCTTTTGCGCTTGGATCTGAGATAGAAGGTATACCCAATGTCTCATTAGGGTATTCTATGAAGATGCATTTGTCTGCTTTGAGTTCGAGCTCGCTAGGTGAAAAACCCATTTTCACATAAGCGTCGCAGCCCCAAACATTAAGAAATGACAGCTTAGGCTTCTGTCAAACCATAATTCTCACGGTGTCATCTCAACAGACTTAGATGGTGCCCTGTTAAAGTGAATGGATTTGTCTTTAATGCATAACCCCATAACGATAGTGGTAAAGCGATAAGAGACATCATAGTACTCACTATATCCAATAGAGCACGACTACGACGTTCGAACACACCATCACACTATGGTGTTCCAGGAGGCGTGAGCTGTGAAACAATTTCCACATTGTCTAAAATTGCATACCAAACTCGTAACTTAGATATTCACCTCCATGATCATATCATAGACATTTATCTTCTTGTCACGATGATCTTTAACTTCACTCTGAAACTCCTTGAACCTTTCAAACATTTCAGATTCGTGTTTCATTAAGTAAATATCCCCATATTTACTCAAATCATCAGTGAAGGTAAAGAAAAACAACGATATCCACTGTGTGTTTCAACACTCATTGGACCACATACATCAACATGTATTAATTCCAATAAGCCACTTGCCCGCTCCATCATATTGGATGACGGGGTCTCAGTCATCTTGCCCAAGAGGCATGGCTCGCATGTCTCAACCGATTCGAAATCGAGTGAGTCAAAAAACATCCATCATCATGGAGTTTCTTCATGCGATTTATACCAATATGACATTACGTGGCAGTGCCACAAGCATGTGGTACTATCATTATTAACTTTGTATCTTTTGGTACCAATGTTATGAATATGTGTACTACTACGATCATGATTCGATAAACCATTTCGAGTGGGTGCATGACCATTGAAGGCATTATCCATGTAAACAGAATAACCATTATTCTCTAACTTATATGAATAACCGTATCGCACTAATCATGATCTAATCACGTTTATGCTCAACGCAAACACCAAATAACATTTATTTAGGTTTATCACAAATCCTGAAGGTAGAGAGAGCGTGCGATGGTGATCACATCAATCTTGGAAATACTTCCAACACACATCGTCACCTTTCACCTAGCTAGTCTCCATTTACTCCGTAGCTTTTATTTCGAGTTGCTAACACTTAGCAACCGAACCGGTATCTAATACCCAGGTGCTACTAGGAGTACCAGCAAGGTACACATCACTAATACGTATATCAAATATACTTCCATTGACATTACCAGCCTTCTTATCTACCAATCATCTAGGATTTTTCCGCTTCAGCGAACATTCTCCTCATAACGGAAGCACTTAGTCTCGGGTTCGGGCTCAACCTTGGGTTTCTTCACTAGAGCAACAACTGGCTTGCCATTCCTGAAGTTTTTCCCTTCTTGCCCTTGCCCCTTTTGAAACTAGTGGTTTTCACTTAACCATCAACACTTGATGCTCCTTATTGATTTCTACCTTCGTGGTGTCAAACATCACGAACAACTCAGGGATCATCTTATCCATCCCTGGCATGTTATAGTTCATCACGAAGCTCTAGTAGCTTGGTGGCAGTGACTTGGAGAACTGCATTAATCACTATCTCATCTGGAAGATTAACTCCCACTTGATTCAAGTGATTGTAGCACCCAGACAATCTGAGAACACGCTCACCGATTAAGCTATTCTCCTTTATCTTGCAGGCAAAGAATCTTGTTGGAGGTCTCATACCTCTCAACATAGGCACGAGCTTGAGATCACAATCTCAGCTCCTAGAACATCTCATATGTTCTGTGACGTTCAAAACATTTTGAAGCCTCTATTCCAAGCCGTAATGCATGACGCACTGAACTATCACGTAGTCATCAAAAAGTGCCTGTCATATGTTCACAACATCTACAGACAACGCTTGAGGGAGTGATGCAGTTAGCGGTACATCAAAAACATAAGCTTTCTGTGCAGCAATGAGGACAATCCTCAGATCACGGACCCAGTCCGCATTATTGCTACCATCAACTTTCAACTTACTTTTCTCTAGGATTGTATCAATAAAACTGGGGAGCTACAGCGCGAGCTATCTACGACATAATTTGCAAGGACATTTTTAGACTAAGTTCATGATAATTAAGTTCATTTAATCAAATTATTAATGAACTCCCACTTAGATAGACATCTCTCTAGTCTTCCAAGTGATACATGATCCATGTCAACTAGCCCGTGTCCGATCATCACGTGAGACGGACTAGTCATCCATGGTGAACATCTCTATGTTGATCGTATCTTCTATACGACTCATGTTCGACCTTTCGGTCTTCCGTGTTCCGAGGCCATGTCTGTACATGCTAGGCTCGTCAAGTCAACCTAAGTGTTTCGCATGTGTAAATCTGGCTTACACCCGTTGTATGCGAACGTTAGAACCTATCACACCCGATCATCACGTGGTGCTTCGGAACGACGATCCTTAGCAATGGTGCACAGTTAGGGTGAACACCTTTCTTGAAATTTTATTGAGAGATCATCTTATTTACTACCGTCGTTCTATGCAAATAAGATGTAAACATGATAAACATCACATGCAATCAATATAGTGACATGATATGGCCAATATCATTTTGCTCCTATGATCTCCATCTTCGGGGCACCATGATCATCACTGTCACCGGCACGACACCATGATCTCCATCATCATGATCTCCATCATTGTGTCTTCATGAAGTTGTCTCGCCAACTATTACTTCTACTACTATGGCTAACGCTTAGCAATAAAGTAAAGTAATTACATGGCGTTTATGATTGACACGCAGGTCATACAATAAATAAGACAACTCCTATGGCTCCTGCCGGTTGTCATAATCATCGACATGCAAGTCGTGAATCCTATTACAAGAACATGATCAATTCATACATCACAATGCATCACATCACATCCTTTGGCCATATCACATCACAAGGCACATGCTGCAAAAACAAGTTAGACGTCCTCTAATTTGTAGTTGCAAGTTTTTACGTGGCTGCTATAGGTTACTAGCAAGAACGTTTCTTACCTACGTCAACACCACAACGTGATTTGCCAATTGCTATTTACCCTTCATAAGGACCCTTTTCATCGAATCCGATCCGACTAAGGTAGGAGAGACAGACACCCGCTAGCCACCTTATGCATCTAGTGCATGTCAGGCGGTGGAACCGGTCTCACGTAAGCGTACGTGTAAAGTTGGTCCGGGCCGCTTCATCCCACAATACCGCCGAATCAAGATAAGACTAGTAGCGGCAAGCAAATTAACAAACTCGACGCCCACAACTGCTTTGTGTTCTACTTGTGCATAGATTCTACGCATAGACCTAGCTCATGATGCCACTGTTGGGAGACGTAGTAGTAAATCAAAATTTTCCTACGTTCACCAAGATCTATCTATGGAGAAACCAGCAACGAGAGGGGAGAGATTGCATCTTCATACCTTTGAAGATCGCTAAGCGGAAGCGTTACAAGAACGCGGTTGATGGAGTCGTACTCGCAGCGATTCAGATCGCGGTAGATCCGATCAAGTGCCGAACGGACGGCACCTCCGCGTTCAACACACGTGCAGCCCGGTGACGTCTCCAACACCTTGATCCAGCAAGGAGGAAGGAGAGGTTGGGGAAGGGCTCCAACAGCAGCACGACGGCGTGGTGGTGGTGGAGTAGCAAGGTATTCCGACAGGGCTTCGCCTAAGCGCTGCGGAGGAGGAAGAAGAGAGGTAGGGCTTCGCCGTGAGAGAGAGAGATCAAATCTTGTCTCAAAACATCCAAAACCTCAAGTATATATAGGAGGAGGGACGTGGAGGGCTGGCTTGGCCTCTACTCCAAAGAGGAGATGGCCGGCCGAATTAAAGGGAGAGTCCACCTCCCACAAGGGAGGTGGATCTCCTCCTTTTAAATCCTTTTTGCCTTATCTCCTTATCTCCAGCCGCATGGGACTTTAGCAAAAGTCTTGCCCAGCCCAATAAGGGCTGGCACACTTTATCTAACAGCCCATGTGGTCCTTTGGTCGTCACACCCCTCCCGGGGGTTATCCGGCACCCTCCCGACACTCCCGGTACACTACCGATGAGCCCGAAAACTTTCCGGTGACCAAAACTGGACTTCCTATATATCAATCTTTACCTCCGGACCATTCCGGAGCTCCTCGTGACGTCCGGGATCTCATCCGGGACTCCGAACAACCTTCGGTAATCACGTATACCTTTTCCCTATAACCCTAGCGTCATCGAACCTTAAGTGTGTAGACCTTATGGGTTCGGGAGACACGTAGACATGACCGAGACACCTCTCCGGTCAATAACCAACAGCGGGATCTGGATACCCATGTTGGCTCCCACGTACTCCACGATGATCTCATCGGATGAACCACGATGTCAAGGATTCAATCAATCCCGTATACAATTCCCTTTGTCTATCGGTATGATACTTGCCCGAGATTCGATCGTCGGTATCCCCATACCTTGTTCAATCTCGTTACCGGCAAGTCTCTTTACTCGTTCCGTAATACATCATCCCGTGACTAACTCCTTAGTCACATTGAGCTCATAATGATGATGTCTTACCGAGTGGGCCCAGAGATACCTCTCCGTCACACGGAGTGACAAATCCCAGTCTCGATTCGTGCCAACCCAACAGATACTTTCGGAGATACCCGTAGCGTACCTTTATAGCCACCCAGTTACGTTGTGACGTTTGGCACACCCAAAGTATTCCTACGGTATCCGGGAGTTACACAATCTCATGGTCTAAGGAAATGACACTTGACATTGAAAAGCTTTAGCAAACGAACTACACGATCTTTGTGCTATGCTTAGGATTGGGTCTTGTCCATCAGATCATTCTCCTAATGATGTGATCCCGTTATCAACGACATCCAATGTCCATGGCCATGAAACCGTGACCATCTATTGATCAACGAGCTAGTCAACTAGAGGCTCACTAGGGACATGTTGTGGTCTATGTATTCACACATGCATTATGGTTTCCGGTTAACACAATTATAGCATGAACAATAGACAATTATCATGAACAAGGAAATACAATAATAACCATTTTATTATTGCCTCTAGGGCATATTTCCAACAGTCCCTAGTATGCCTCTAATAGACTGCTCGTTGATCAAAGATGTCTATGGTTTTCTAGTCATGGAAATGAGATGTCATTTGATAACGGGATCACGTCATTAGGAGAATGATGTGATGGACAAGACCCAAACTACAAACGTAGCATATGATCATGTCAGTTTATTGCTACTATTTTCTGCATGTCAAGTATTTGTTCCTATGACCATGAGATCATGCAACTCACTGACACCGGAGGAGTACCTTGTGTGTATCAAAACTCGCAACGTAACTGGGTGACTATAAAGGTGCTCTACAGGTATCTCCGAGGGTGTCTGTTGGGTTGGCATGGATCAAGACTGGGATTTGTTACTCCGTGTGATGGAGAGGTATCTTAGGGCCCACCTCGGTAATACAACATCACAATAAGCCTTGCAAGCAATGTGACTAAGTGTTAGTCACGGGAACTTGTATTATGGAATGAGTAAAGAGACTTGCCGGTAACGAGGTTGAACTAGGTATGGAGATACCGACGATCGAATCTTGGGCAAGTAACATACTAAAGAACAAAGGGAATATCATACGGGATTAACTAAATCCTTGACATAGAGATTCGACCGATAAAAATCTTCATAGAATATGTGGGAACCAGTATGGGCATCTAGGTCCCGCTATTGGTTATTGACCGTAGAGGTGTCTCGGTCATGTCTACATAGTTCTCGAACCCGCAGAGTCTGCACACTTAAGGTTTGGTGACGTTTTGGTAGTATAGAGTTATGTATGGTGGTGACCGAAGGTTGTTCGGAGTCCCAGAAGAGATCCCGGACATCACGAGGAGATCCAGAATGGTCCGGAGGTAAAGATTGATATATAGGAAGTCCTGTTTTGGTCACTGAAAAAGTTTCGGGCTGATCGATAGTGTACCCAGAGTGCCGGGAGGGTACCAGGGGACCATCGGGAGGGGTGTCTCGACCCAAGAGGCTACATGGACCGTGGGAGGAGGTAAACCAGCCCCTGGTAGGCTGTCCTAAGCCTCCTCTAAGGGCCCATGCGGCTGGAGTGGTTTGAGAAGGAAAAAATCCAAAGGTGGAGAGGTGGAAAGAGTTTCCAAGTGGAAAGGAGGAATCCTACTCCTAATAGGATTGGAGTAGGACTCCTCCACCTCCAATTTCGACCAAACCTTGAGGGTTTGAGGCTGCCTCCTCCCCTCCCTCCCTCCTATATATACTGGAGGATTTAGAGGAAAAAGCTAACCCTAATAGGCACGTGCTACCTCTCCTCTAGATCACAGTTTCTCCTCTAGATCGGTTTTCAACGGTGCTTAGGCGAAGCCCTGCTAGAATAGCTCCACCACCATCGCCGCAACGCCGTCGTGCTGCTGGAGAACTCATCTACCTCTCCACTCCCTCTTGTTGGATCAAGAAGGCGGAGATCGTCATCGAGCTGTACGTGTGCTGAATGCAGAGGTGCTGTCCGTTCGGCGCTAGATCGGAAGGACCGTGATCAAGATCGCGAGACGGATCGTGATGAGATCACGGGACGGATCCTGATGAGTTCGCGGGACGGATCGTGATTGGATCGTGGGACGGATCGTGATGAGATCGTGTGATGCTCGGCGATTTGGATCGCGAAGATGTTCGACCTCAGCAACCGCGTTTCTTAACGCTTCCCACTTAGCGATCTACAAGGGTATGTAGATCCACTCTCCCTCTCATAGATGCTCATCACTATGGATAGATCTTGCGTGTGCGTAGAATTATTTTGTTTCCCATGCAACGTTCCCCAGCAGTGGTATCAGAGCTAGGTCTATGTGTAGATGAGATCTCGAGTAGAACACAAAGAGTTTGTGGGCGTTGATGCTTAGATTGCTTCCTCCCTTGGTCGTGTTTTGGCTCAGCGGTATTGTGGGATGAAGCGGCCCAGACCAACCTTACTCGTATGCTTACGAGAGACCGGTTCCATCGACTGATGTTTGACACCGCGAAGGTAGAAATCAAGAAGGAGCATAGTGTGTTGATGGTTAGTAAAACCACTAGTTTCGAGAAGGGCAAGGGCAAGGAGGGAAACTTCATGGATGGCAAGTCAGTTGCTGCTCCAGTGAAGCAACCCAAAGTTGAACCCAAACCCGAGACTAAGTGCTTCTATTATGAGGTGAGCGGCCGCTGAAGCCGAACAACCCTAGATACTTGGTAGATAAGAAGGATGGCAACGTCGACACAAGTGTATTTGATATACATGTTATTGATGTGTACCTTGCTAGTACTCCTAATAGCACCTGGTTATTGGATACCGGTGTGGTTGCTAAATGTTAGTAACTCGAAGTAAAAGCTACGGAATAAACGGAGACTAGCTAAGGGTGAGGTGACGATGTGTGTTGGAAATGTTTCCAAGGCTGATGTGATCGACATCGCACACTCTCTCTACCTTCGGGGTTAGTGACGAACGTAAATAAATGTTATTTGGTGTTTTGCGTTGAGCATGAACGTGATTAGATCATGTTTATTGCAACACGGTTATTCATTTAAATTAGAGAATAATTGTTATTCTGTTTGCATGAATAATACCTTCAATGGTCATGCACCCAGTGAGAATGGTTTGTTGAATCTTGATCATAGTAATACACATGTTCATAACATTGATGCCAAAAGATACAAAGTTAATAATGATAGTACCACATACTTGTGGCACTGCCGCTAAATGTCATATTGGTATAAAGCGCATGAAGAAATTCCATGTTGACGGATCTTTGGACTCATTCCATTTCGAATCGGTTGAGACATGCGAACCATGCCTCTTGGGCAATATGACTAAGGACCCCGTTTTCCGGATTGATGGAGCGGGCAAGTGATTTATTGGAAATGATACATGTTGATGTATGCAATCCAATGAGTCTTGTAGCGTGCGGTGGATATCATTATTTTCTTACCTTCACTGATGATTTGAGTAGATATAGTGTATGTTTACTTAATAAAACACAAGTCTAAATCATTTGAAAAGTTCAAGCAAATTCAGAGTGAAGCTTAAGATCATCATGACAAGAAGATAAAAATGTCTGCGATATGATCGTGGAGGTGAATATCTAAGTTGCGAGTTTGGCATACAACTTTAGACAATGTGAAAGTCGTTTCACAACTCACGCCACCTGGAACACCATAGTGTGATGGTGTGTCCGAACGTCATAGTCGTTCTCTATTGGATATGGTGCGGGCTATGATATCTCTTATCGTTTTGCTACTATAGTTTTGGGGTTATGCATTAGAGACAACTACATTCACTTTAAATAGGGCACCATCTAAATCCGTTGAGATAACACCGTGTGAATTATGGTTTGATAGAAACCTAAGCTATCATTTCTTAATGTTCGGGGCTGCGACGCTTGTGTGGAAAAATGTTTTCACCTAATGAGCTCGAACCCAAAGCGGATAAATGCATCTTCATAGATTACCCTAAGAATAGTTGGGTGAACCTTCTATCTCAGATCCAAGCATAAAGTGTTTGTTGCTAAAACGGGTCCTTTCCCGAGAAAAAGTTTCTCTCGAAAGAATTGAGTGGGAGGAAGATAGAACTTGATGAGGTTGTCGAACCTTTGTTTCAACCAGAGAGTAGCGCAACACCGAAAGATGTTTCTGTGGAACCTACGTCAGTTGAAGAGGAACTAAATGATGATGATCATGAAGCTTCGGATCAAGTTAATATCAAACCTCGTAGGTCGATAAGGATGCGTACTGCTCCTGAGTGGTTCGACAACCCTGTCTTGGAGGTCATGTTGTTGGACAACGATGAACCTACGAGATATGGAGAAGCGATGATGGGCCCGGATTCCGACAAATGGTTAGAGGCCATGAAATCCGAGAAAGGATCCATGTATGAAAACCAAGTATAGACTTTGGTAGACTTGCTCGTTGGATGGAAGGTCGTTGAGGACAAATGGACTTTTGAGATGAAGACAAACGCTGATGGTAAATGTCACCATTTATAAATCTGGACTTGTCACAAAGAAGTTTCCGACAAGTTCAAAGAGTTGATTGCGATGAGACTTTCTCACTCGTAGCGATGCTAAAGTCTGTTGGAATTATGTTAGCAATTGCTGCATTTTTCAATTATGAAATCTGGCAGATGGATGACAAAACATCGTTTCCTTAACAATTTACTTCAGGAAAAGTTGTATGTGATACAACCAGTAGGTTTTGTCAGTCCTAAGGATACTAAAAGGTGAGCAAGCTTCAGTGATCCTTCTATGGACTAAAGCAAGCATGTCAGAGTTGGAATATACACTTTGATGAGGTGATCAAAGTTTTGGAGTTTGTACAAAGTTTATGAGAAACTTGTATTTACAATTAAGTGAGTGGGAGCACTATAGAGTTTCTGATAAGCATATGTGGTTGACATATTGTTGATCGGAAATGATGTAGAATTTCTAGAAAGTATAAAGGGTTGTTTGAAAGGAGCTTTTCAAAGGAAGACCTGGATAAAGCTACCTAATTTTTGAGCATCAAGATCTATAGAGATAGATCAAGATGCTTGATGAGGCTTTGAATGAGTACATACCTTGACAAGATTTTGAAAGATTTCAAAATGGATTAGTCGGATAGAAGTGTTCTCGCCTGCTTTGTAAGGTGTGAAGTTGAGTGAGACTCAAAGCTTGACCACGGCAGAAGAAAGAGAAAGGACGAATGTCATCCCCTATGCCTTAGCCATAGGCTCTGTATAGTATGACATGCTGTGTACCGCACCTGTGTGTGCCTTGCCATGAGTCCGTCAAGGGGTACAAGAGTGATCCAGGAGTGGATCACTGGACAACGGTCAAAATCATCCTTAGTAACTAAAATACTAAGGAAATGTTTCTCGATTATGAAGGTAAGAAAGAGTTCGTCGTAAAGAGTTACGTCGATGCAAGCTTTGACACCAATCCGGATGACTCTTAGTAGCAATCCGGATACATATAGTAGGGCAGCCATTTGGAATAGCTCCAAATGGAGTGTGGTAGCAGTGTTTACAGTTTGACATACAGATTTGCAAAGTACACACAGATCTAAATGTCGTAGACCCGTTGACTATAAGACCTCTCTCACATGTAAAGCATGATCTTGCCCCAGAACTCATTGCGTGTTAGATTCATAACAATGCGAATCACATGGTGATGTGAACTAGATTATTGACTCTAGTGCAAGTGGGAGACTGTTGGAAATATGCCCTAGAGGCAATAATAAATTGGTTATTATCATATTTCCTTATTCATGATAATTGTTTATTATCCATGCTATAATTGTGTGGATCGGAAACTCAGATACATGTGTGGATACATAGACAACACCATGTCCCTAGTATGCCTCTAATAGACTGCTCGTTGATCAAAGATGTTTATGGTTTCCTAGTCATGGACATGAGATGTCATTTGATAACGGGATCACGTCATTAGGAGAATGATGTGATGGACAAGACCCAAACTACAAACGTAGCATATGATCATGTCAGTTTATTGCTACTATTTTCTGCATGTCAAGTATTTGTTCCTATGACCATGAGATCATGCAACTCACTGACACCGGAGGAGTACCTTGTGTGTATCAAAACTCGCAACGTAACTGGGTGACTATAAAGGTGCTCTATAGGTATCTCCGAGGGTGTCTATTGGGTTGGCACGGATCAAGACTGGGATTTGTTACTCCGTGTGATGGAGAGGTATCTTAGGGCCCACCTCGGTAATACAACATCGCAATAAGCCTTGCAAGCAATGTGACTAAGTGTTAGTCACGGGAACTTGTATTATGGAACGAGTAAAGAGACTTGCCAGTAACGAGGTTGAACTAGGTATGGAGATATCGACGATCGAATCTCGGGCAAGTAACATACTGAAGAACAAAGGGAACATCATACGGGATTAACTAAATCCTTGACATAGAGATTCGACCGATAAAGATCTTCGTAGAATATCTGGGAACCAATATGGGCATCTAGGTCCCGCTATTGGTTATTGACCGTAGAGGTGTCTCGGTCATGTCTACATTGTAGGGAGACGTAGTAGTAAATCAAAATTTTCCTACGTTCACCAAGATCTATCTATGGAGAAACCAGCAACGAGAGGGGAGAGATTGCATCTTCATACCTTTGAAGATCGCTAAGCGGAAGCGTTACAAGAACGCGGTTGATGGAGTCGTACTCGCAGCGATTCAGATCGCGGTAGATCCGATCAAGTGCCGAACGGACGGCACCTCCGCGTTCAACACACGTGCAGCCCGGTGACGTCTCCAACACCTTGATCCAGCAAGGAGGAAGGAGAGGTTGGGGAAGGGCTCCAACAGCAGCACGACGGCGTGGTGGTGGTGGAGTAGCAAGGTATTCCGACAGGGCTTCGCCTAAGCGCTGCGGAGGAGGAAGAAGAGAGGTAGGGCTTCGCCTTGAGAGAGAGAGATCAAATCCTGTCTCAAAACATCCAAAACCTCAAGTATATATAGGAGGAGGGACGTGGAGGGCTGGCTTGGCCTCTACTCCAAAGAGGAGATGGCCGGCCGAATTAAAGGGAGAGTCCACCTCCCACAAGGGAGGTGGATCTCCTCCTTTTAAATCCTTTTTGCCTTATCTCCTTATCTCCAGCCGCATGGGCCTTTAGCAAAAAGTCTTGCCCAGCCCAATAAGGGCTGGAACACTTTATATAACAGCCCATGTGGTCCTTTGGTCGTCACACCCCTCCCGAGGGTCCTCCGGCACCCTCCCAGCACTCCCGGTACACTACCGATGAGCCCGAAAACTTTCCGGTGACCAAAACTGGACTTCCTATATATCAATCTTTACCTCCGGACCATTCCGGAGCTCCTCGTGACGTCCGGGATCTCATCCGGGACTCCGAACAACCTTCGGTAATCACGTATACCATTTCCCTATAACCCTAGCGTCATCGAACCTTAAGTGTGTAGACCCTACGGGTTCGGGAGACACGTAGACATGACCGAGACACTTCTCCGGCCAATAACCAACAGCGGGATCTGGATACCCATGTTGGCTCCCACGTACTCCACGATGATCTCATCGGATGAACCACGATGTCGGGGATTCAATCAATCCCGTATACAATTCCCTTTGTCTATCGGTATGGTACTTGCCCGAGATTCGATCGTCGGTATCCCCATACCTTGTTCAATCTCGTTACCGGCAAGTCTCTTTACTCGTTCCGTAATACATCATCCCGTGACTAACTCCTTAGTCACATTGAGCTCATTATGATGATGTCTTACCGAGTGGGCCCAGAGATACCTCTCCGTCACACGGAGTGACAAATCCCAGTCTCGATTCGTGTCAACCCAACAGACACTTTCGGAGATACCCGTAGCGTACCTTTATAGCCACCCAGTTACGTTGTGACGTTTGGCACACCCAAAGCATTCCTACGGTATCCAGGAGTTACACAATCTCATGGTCTAAGGAAATGATACTTGACATTGAAAAGCTTTAGCAAACGAACTACACGATCTTTGTGCTATGCTTAGGATTGGGTCTTGTCCATCACATCATTCTCCTAATGATGTGATCCCGTTATCAACGACATCCAATGTCCATGGCCATGAAACCGTGACCATCTATTGATCAACGAGCTAGTCAACTAGAGGCTCACTAGGGACATGTTGTGGTCTATGTATTCACACATGTATTATGGTTTCCGGTTAACACAATTATAGCATGAACAATAGACAATTATCATGAACAAGGAAATACAATAATAACCATTTTATTATTGCCTCTAGGGCATATTTCCAACAGTCTCCCACTTGCACTAGAGTCAATAATCTAGTTCACATCACCATGTGATTAACACTTACATCACCATGTGATCATATCATCATGTGATTAACACCCAATAAGTTCTGGGGTTTGTTCATGTTCTGCTCGTGAAAGAGGTTTTTAGTCAGCGGGTCTGCGACATTCAGATCCGTGTGTACCTTTGCAAACTTTCCATTTCATATTTGTAGATACTTCTCCCACGCTCCACTTGGAGCTATTCCAAATGGCTGCTCCACTATACGTAGCTGGATTTCTACTAAGAGTCATCCGTATTGGTTTTAAAGCTTGCATCATCGTAACACTTTACGATGAACTCTTTATCACCTCCATAATCGAGAAATATTTCCTTAGTTCTCAAGTTACTAAGGCTAACTTTGACCGCTGTCTAGTGATCCACTCTTGGATTACTCTTGTACCCCTTGACAGACTCATGGCAAGGCACACACAGGTGCGGTACACAGCATGGCATACTATATAGAGCCTATGGCTAAAGCATAGGAGATGACACTCATCTCTTCTTTATCTTCTGCCGTGGTCGGGTATTGAGTCTTACTCAATTTCACACCTTACAATACAGTCAAGAACTCCTTCTTTGACCCATCTATTTTGAACTCCTTCAAAAACTTGTCAAGGTATGTCTTCGTCAAAAAAACTTATCAAGCGAATAGATCTATCCCTATAGATCTTGATGCTTAATAAAATAGTAGCTTTATCTGGGTCTTCCTTTGAAAAAAAAACTTTTCAAACAACCCTTCATGCTCTTCCAGAAATTCTACATCATTTCCGATCAATAATATGTCAACTACATATTCTTATAAGAAATTCCATAGTGCTCCCACTCACTTTCTTGCAAATACAAGTTTCTCATAAACATTGTATAAACTTAAACACTTTGATCACCTCATCAAAGCATATATTCCAACTCCGAGATGCTTGCTCCAGTTCATAGAAGGATCGCTGGAGTTTGCATATTATTAGCATCCTTAGGATTGACAAAACCTTCTGGTTGTATCACATACAACTCTTCCTCACAGAAACCATTACGGAAACCTTGTTTTGTCATCCATCTGCCAGATTTCAGATAGAACTTTTACCAAAAGTTTATTGTGATCTTTTTGTTCAAATAACAAATCGAAAAATGCAGCAACTGCTAACAAAATTTAAATAGACTTTTAGCATCGCTACAGATGAGACAATCTCATTGCAGTCAACTCCTTGAACTTGGCGGAAACTTCTTTGCGACAAGTCGAGCTTTATAAACGGTGACATTTCACCATTAGCGTCTATGTTTATCTCAAAGGTCCATTTGTACTCAATGACCCGCCATTCAACAGGAAAGTCTACCAAAGTCCATACTTGGTTTTCATACATGGATTCTTTCTCGGATTTCATGGCTCCTAGCCATTTGTTGGAATCCGGGCCCACCATCGCTTCTCCATAGTTCGTAGGTTCATCGCTGTCCAACAACATGATTTCCAAGACAGGGTTGTCGTACTACTCAGGAGCAGTACGCGTCCTTGTCGACCTACGAGGTTCGATAGTGACTTGATCTGAAGCTTCATGATCATCATCATTAACTTCCTTTTCAACTGAGTAGGCTCTACAGAAACATCTTTCTGTGTTGCGCTATTCTCTGGATGAAACAAAGGTTCAACAACCTTACCAAGTTCTATCTTCCTCCCACTCAATTCTTTCGAGAGAAACTCTTTCTCAAGAAAGGACCCGTTCTTAGCTACAAATACCTTTTGCGCTTGGATCTGAGATAGAAGGTATACCCAATGTCTCATTAGGGTATTCTATGAAGATGCATTTGTCTGCTTTGGGTTCGAGCTCGCTAGGTGAAAAACCCATTTTCACATAAGCGTCGCAGCCCCAAACATTAAGAAATGACAGCTTAGGCTTCTATCAAACCATAATTCTCACGGTGTCATCTCAACAGACTTAGATGGTGCCCTGTTAAAGTGAATGGATTTGTCTTTAATGCATAACCCCATAACGATAGTGGTAAAACGATAAGAGACATCATAGTACTCACTATATCCAATAGAGCACGACTACGACGTTCGAACACACCATCACACTATGGTGTTCCAGGAGGCGTGAGCTGTGAAACAATTTCCACATTGTCTAAAATTGCATACCAAACTCGTAACTTAGATATTCACCTCCATGATCATATCATAGACATTTATCTTCTTGTCACGATGATCTTTAACTTCACTCTGAAACTCCTTGAACCTTTCAAACATTTCAGATTCGTGTTTCATTAAGTAAATATCCCCATATTTACTCAAATCATCAGTGAAGGTAAAGAAAAACAACGATATCCACTGTGTGTTTCAACACTCATTGGACCACATACATCAACATGTATTAATTCCAATAAGCCACTTGCCCGCTCCATCATATTGGATGACGGGGTCTCAGTCATCTTGCCCAAGAGGCATGGCTCGCATGTCTCAACCGATTCGAAATCGAGTGAGTCAAAAAACATCCATCATCATGGAGTTTCTTCATGCGATTTATACCAATATGACATTACGTGGCAGTGCCACAAGCATGTGGTACTATCATTATTAACTTTGTATCTTTTGGTACCAATGTTATGAATATGTGTACTACTACGATCATGATTCGATAAACCATTTCGAGTGGGTGCATGACCATTGAAGGCATTATCCATGTAAACAGAATAACCATTATTCTCTAACTTATATGAATAACCGTATCGCACTAATCATGATCTAATCACGTTTATGCTCAACGCAAACACCAAATAACATTTATTTAGGTTTATCACAAATCCTGAAGGTAGAGAGAGCGTGCGATGGTGATCACATCAATCTTGGAAATACTTCCAACACACATCGTCACCTTTCACCTAGCTAGTCTCCATTTACTCCGTAGCTTTTATTTCGAGTTGCTAACACTTAGCAACCGAACCGGTATCTAATACCCAGGTGCTACTAGGAGTACCAGCAAGGTACACATCACTAACACGTATATCAAATATACTTCCATTGACATTACCAGCCTTCTTATCTACCAATCATCTAGGGTTTTTCCGCTTCAACGAACATTCTCCTCATAACAGAAGCACTTAGTCTCGGGTTCGGGCTCAACCTTGGGTTTCTTCACTAGAGCAACAACTGGCTTGCCATTCCTGAAGTTTTTCCCTTCTTGCCCTTGCCCCTTTTGAAACTAGTGGTTTTCACTTAACCATCAACACTTGATGCTCCTTATGATTTCTACCTTCGTGGTGTCAAACATCACGAACAACTCAGGGATCATCTTATCCATCCCTGGCATGTTATAGTTCATCACGAAGCTCTAGTAGCTTGGTGGCAGTGACTTGGAGAACTGCATTAATCACTATCTCATCTGGAAGATTAACTCCCACTTGATTCAAGTGATTGTAGCACCCAGACAATCTGAGAACACGCTCACCGATTAAGCTATTCTCCTTTATCTTGCAGGCAAAGAATCTTGTTGGAGGTCTCATACCTCTCAACATAGGCACGAGCTTGAGATCACAATCTCAGCTCCTAGAACATCTCATATGTTCTATGACGTTCAAAACATTTTGAAGCCTCAATTCTAAGCCGTAATGCATGACGCACTGAACTATCACGTAGTCATCAAAAAGTGCCTGTCATATGTTCACAACATCTACAGACAACGCTTGAGGGAGTGATGCAGTTAGCGGTACATCAAAAACATAAGCTTTCTGTGCAGCAATGAGGACAATCCTCAGATCACGGACCCAGTCCGCATTATTGCTACCATCAACTTTCAACTTACTTTTCTCTAGGATTGTATCAATAAAACTGGGGAGCTACAGCGCGAGCTATCTACGACATAATTTGCAAGGACATTTTTAGACTAAGTTCATGATAATTAAGTTCATTTAATCAAATTATTAATGAACTCCCACTTAGATAGACATCTCTCTAGTCTTCCAAGTGATACATGATCCATGTCAACTAGCCCGTGTCCGATCATCACGTGAGACGGACTAGTCATCCATGGTGAACATCTCTATGTTGATCGTATCTTCTATACAACTCATGTTCGACCTTTCGGTCTTCCGTGTTCCGAGGCCATGTCTGTACATGCTAGGCTCGTCAAGTCAACCTAAGTGTTTCGCATGTGTAAATCTGGCTTACACCCGTTGTATGCGAACGTTAGAACCTATCACACCCGATCATCACGTGGTGCTTCGGAACGACGATCCTTAGCAACGGTGCACAGTTAGGGTGAACACCTTTCTTGAAATTTTATTGAGAGATCATCTTATTTACTACCGTCGTTCTATGCAAATAAGATGTAAACATGATAAACATCACATGCAATCAATATAGTGACATGATATGGCCAATATCATCTTGCTCCTTTGATCTCCATCTTCGGGGCACCATGATCATCACTGTCACCGGCACGACACCATGATCTCCATCATCATGATCTCCATCATTGTGTCTTCATGAAGTTGTCTCGCCAACTATTACTTCTACTACTACAGCTAACGTTTAGCAATAAAGTAAAGTAATTACATGGCGTTTATGATTGACACGCAGGTCATACAATAATATAAGACAACTCCTATGGCTCCTGCCGGTTGTCATAGTCATCGACATGCAAGTCGTGAACCCTATTACAAGAACATGATCAATCTCATACATCACAATGCATCACATCACATCCTTTTGGCCATATCACATCACACGGCATATGCTGCAAAAACAAGTTAGACGTCCTCTAATTTGTAGTTGCAAGTTTTTACGTGGTTGCTATAGGTTTCTAGCAAGAACGTTTCTTACCTACGTCAAAACCACAACGTGATATGCCAATTGCTATTTACCCTTCATAAGGACCCTTTTCATCGAATCCAATCCGACTAAGGTGGGAGAGACAGACACCCGCTAGCCACCTTATGCAACTAGTGCATGTCAGGCGGTGGAACCGGTCTCACGTAAGCGTACGTGTAAGGTTGGTCCGGGCCGCTTCATCCCACAATACCGTCGAATCAAGATAAGACTAGTAACGGCAAGCATATTAACAAAATCGACGCCCACAACTACTTTGTGTTCTACTCGTGCAGAGATTCTACGCATAGACCTAGCTCATGATGCCACTGTTGGGAGACGTAGTAGTAAATCAAAATTTTCCTACGTTCACCAAGATCTATCTATGGAGAAACCAGCAACGAGAGGGGAGAGATTGCATCTTCATACCTTTGAAGATCGCTAAGCGGAAGCGTTACAAGAACGCGGTTGATGGAGTCGTACTCGCAGCGATTCAGATCGCGGTAGATCCGATCAAGTGCCGAACGGACGGCACCTCCGCGTTCAACACACGTGCAGCCCGGTGACGTCTCCAACACCTTGATCCAGCAAGGAGGAAGGAGAGGTTGGGGAAGGGCTCCAACAGCAGCACGACGGCGTGGTGGTGGTGGAGTAGCAAGGTATTCCGACAGGGCTTCGCCTAAGCGCTGCGGAGGAGGAAGAAGAGAGGTAGGGCTTCGCCTTGAGAGAGAGAGATCAAATCCTGTCTCAAAACATCCAAAACCTCAAGTATATATAGGAGGAGGGACGTGGAGGGCTGGCTTGGCCTCTACTCCAAAGAGGAGATGGCAGGCCGAATTAAAGGGAGAGTCCACCTCCCACAAGGGAGGTGGATCTCCTCCTTTTAAATCCTTTTTGCCTTATCTCCTTATCTCCAGCCGCATGGGCCTTTAGCAAAAAGTCTTGCCCAGCCCAATAAGGGCTGGCACACTTTATCTAACAGCCCATGTGGTCCTTTGGTCGTCACACCCCTCCCGGGGGTCCTCCGGCACCCTCCCAGCACTCCCGGTACACTACCGATGAGCCCGAAAACTTTCCGGTGACCAAAACTGGACTTCCTATATATCAATCTTTACCTCCGGACCATTCCGGAGCTCCTCGTGACGTCCGGGATCTCATCCGGGACTCCGAACAACCTTCGGTAATCACGTATACCATTTCCCTATAACCCTAGCGTCATCGAACCTTAAGTGTGTAGACCCTACGGGTTCGGGAGACACGTAGACATGACCGAGACACTTCTCCGGCCAATAACCAACAGCGGGATCTGGATACCCATGTTGGCTCCCACGTACTCCACGATGATCTCATCGGATGAACCACGATGTCGGGGATTCAATCAATCCCGTATACAATTCCCTTTGTCTATCGGTATGGTACTTGCCCGAGATTCGATCGTCGATATCCCCATACCTTGTTCAATCTCGTTACCGGCAAGTCTCTTTACTCGTTCCGTAATACATCATCCCGTGACTAACTCCTTAGTCACATTGAGCTCATTATGATGATGTCTTACCGAGTGGGCCCAGAGATACCTCTCCGTCACACGGAGTGACAAATCCCAGTCTCGATTCGTGTCAACCCAACAGACACTTTCGGAGATACCCGTAGCGTACCTTTATAGCCACCCAGTTACGTTGTGACGTTTGGCACACCCAAAGCATTCCTACGGTATCCGGGAGTTACACAATCTCATGGTCTAAGGAAATGATACTTGACATTGAAAAGCTTTAGCAAACGAACTACACGATCTTTGTGCTATGCTTAGGATTGGGTCTTGTCCATCACATCATTCTCCTAATGATGTGATCCCGTTATCAACGACATCCAATGTCCATGGCCATGAAACCGTGACCATCTATTGATCAACGAGCTAGTCAACTAGAGGCTCACTAGGGACATGTTGTGGTCTATGTATTCACACATGTATTATGGTTTCCGGTTAACACAATTATAGCATGAACAATAGACAATTATCATGAACAAGGAAATACAATAATAACCATTTTATTATTGCCTCTAGGGCATATTTCCAACATACATAGTTCTCGAACCCGCAGGGTCTGCACACTTAAGGTTTGGTGACGTTTTGGTAGTATAGAGTTATGTATGGTGGTGACCGAAGGTTGTTCGGAGTCCCAGAAGAGATCTCGGACGTCACGAGGAGATCCAGAATGGTCCAGAGGTAAAGATTGATATATAGGAAGTCCTGTTTTGGTCATTGAAAAAGTTTCGGGCTCATCGATAGTGTACCCAGAGTGCCGGGAGGTTACCAGGGGACCATCGGGAGGGGTGTCTCGACCCAAGAGGCTACATGGACCATGGGAGGAGGTAAACCAGCCCCTGGTGGGCTGGTCGAAGCCTCCTCTAAGGGACCATGCGGCTGGAGTGGTTTGAGAAGGAAAAAATCCAAAGGTGGAGAGGTGGAAAGAGTTTCCAAGTGGAAAGGAGGAATCCTACTCCTAATAGGATTGGAGTAGGACTCCTCCACCTCCAATTTCGACCAAACCTTGAGGGTTTGAGGCTGCCTCCTCCCCTCCCTCCCTCCTATATATACTGGAGGATTTAGAGGAAAAAGCTAACCCTAATAGCCACGTGCTACCTCTCCTCTAGATCACAGTTTCTCTTCTAGATCGGTTTTCAACGGTGCTTAGGCGAAGCCCTGCTGGAATAGCTCCACCACCATCGCAGCAACGCCGTCGCTCTGCCGGGGAACTCATCTACCTCTCCACTCCCTCTTGCTGGATCAAGAAGGCGGAGATCGTCATCGAGCTGTACGTGTGCTGAACGTGGAGGTGTCGTCCGTTCGGCGCTAGATCGAAAGGACCGTGATCAAGATTGCGAGATGGATCGTGATGAGATCGCGGGACGGATCGTGATGAGGTCGCAGAACGGATCGTGATTGGATCGCAGGACGGATCGTGATGAGATCGCGGGATGCTCGGCGATTTGGATCGCGAAGACGTTCAACTATACCAACCGCGTTTCTTAACGCTTCCCGCTTAGCGATCTACAAGGGTATGTAGATCCACTCTCCCTCTCATAGATGCTCATCACCATGGATAGATCTTGCGTGTGCGTAGGAAATTTTTTGTTTCCCATGCAACATTCCCCAGTAGTTGGGGGAATGACTGTTGGGGCTGGGGAAATGGTTGTTGTGGTTGCCAAGGGAATGATTGTTGGGGATGGGGAAACGGTTGTTGTGGCTGTTGGGGGAATGGTTGTTGTGGTTGTTGGGAGAATGGTTGTTGTGGTTGTAGGGGGGCTAGTTGTTGGGGTTGGGGAAATGGTTGTTGTGGTTGTTGGGGGAATTGTAGTTGGGGTGTGGGAAATGGTTGTTGTAGATATGGCGCTTGTTCTGGAAATGGTTGTTGCTGAAGGGCAAATGTTTGTTGTGGTGATTGCAACTCTTTGCTGCTAGGGTTTAGTTGCCTAACGGCAGTGGTGATGTTTGTCGCCATGGCAAGGAGGACAAAGACGAGGAAGGTCTTCATGTTGGCTTTGTGGTTATTACTGCTTGATTGGCTTTGATGCTTTTGCTCTAGGTTCTTGAAGTTTGGATAATGGAACTGACCTTGATGGTGCAAGCATATTTATAGTAGTCGTAGCATGGTTTCTTTTCATCTTTGCACTCGCTTTTTGAAAGAGTGATCCTAAGCTTGTCCAACTAATCATTTGGTATGTTCTGTTTGGTGGCACTACTTACTAGCATGATGTTGGATTTTCATAAAAGTTGCTTTGTGTTGCACATATGTTTTGGTTGGAAAGATTGTTCGATAAGGACCAATGACTCATCTTGTTCACTTTACACTGCATACAATGATCTAGATTTTGTCCCTTTTTGAATTTAGTATGTGAATCTATGCATGTTGTTACGCTTATCCAATTGACATAGCTTGATTGGAACTAAGTTTGTAGGCTTGTGTGTGTCACTATGATATATCACACTATTGATGTGAAGATTGATCTAGACACTATTTTCTCCACACTACCTTTGTCTTTTTTTGCTCAATATTATCGTAAGGTGGATAATCAAACATGACTCATCAACTAGACAGACAAACCGAGCGAAAAGTTGAGGGTAGTAAAGTGGACTTTTGTCTAAGATAAATCATCCTCGTCTTGCATGGTCTGTGGATTTGAAAACATGTACAATTTTGATATAATTGAAATAAAAGTAGATAGGGACGATAAAAAATATAATGAGAATACATATATATAAGTTGAAGATCTTGAAAACATGAGGAATCTGGTAAATAGTAGGATGTTGCATGCATCTACATATTCAATTATAGCAGTCTTCCTTATGCCTATCAACTCTTTATTGGTAGCCTCCGTTGCAATCATCTGCTAAGTAAAAAACACGTTGATGCAAAACTGGTAGGAAATTAGAATCAGAATGTTTCATTAACTTGATTGGAAACTGAGGCAACATACTATTGAGCATCTTTAATTCCTGTGACTTTCTAATTTTTTTTCCTATGAGACGAAAGCAACTTGGTCAGGATTAGACTTTAGGGAAAATATGTCGAGTAAAAATATTAGGGCATGTACAATGGAAGCAGTACCTAGGTGCTGCCCCAGCCCATCCAGTAAGATAGAAATAAACGAAGCATCTGTTTAGTTTATTTTCACCCAATGCATATAGCTCAAGCAATCAGTTGCATGGGTCCCAATGCTGTCATCTTCCTCCTGCCCAGCACACATTCAACGTCATCTCTCACCTTCTTTTCTTCTCTCTCCTCTCTTTTCCTTCTCTCTCATGGAGCAGCGATCTCTTCTCCAAGCCACGCTGACACACTGCAAGGCTACTACTTTTGCTCCATGCTGGCATCCGAGCCTAGTTGGCAGCAGGGCATCTGGTTTGAAGCACTATTTAACTAATGCAATAAAAACAAATATTATATGCTACAAGATAGTCAACACTATTTAACTAAGGCCAAGGCCCACTAGCAGGGAGCAACAATAGCTATTCCACTCCGGTTCGTTTCTGAATCAAGTAGCCTAAGGGGATAACAGCAATTTCTGAAGTTCTGAAACCTAAGGAGATGACAACAGTTTCTGAAATTCTGAAACCTAAGTAACAATAGCCCTTCCATACCAACTTTGTATATTTTTCTCTAAAATAACTTTGTATATTTGTTTTACACAATATGATTGTAAGCTAGATAACCAGACATGACTCATCATGTAGGCAGATAAACCAAGTATATATAAGTTGAAGATCTTGAAAACGTGAAGAATCAGGTAAACAACCTTATCCCTATGAGCTCTATATTGGCAACCTTCATTGTAGTCATCTGTCAAATAAAAGGCACTACGACGCGGAACTAATAGAAACAAGAATCAAAATCCTTAATAGGTGTATGAAAGCCCGTGAACTCGATTCAGGATTCATCAAATTGGTAGTGTGCGGGAACTAGTAGTTAACACGTCAACAAGATCCAGAATACAAAATTGACCTAAATTCAGGATTCATCAAATTGGTAGTGTGCAAAAAGCTCTTTGTCATAGAAAATGTTGCTGTTTACCTTTTCCTTTATTGAGAAACCGTTGCCGTAGCTGACATGTGGACAAGGCAGTCGCTGCAGGAACGAGACGCAGGCAGAGATTTGTTTTTTAGAACGGACGCCCGCGGAGAGTCCATGAGCATTTGCTGGGCGGGCCCATTATCGCTATATTTACTTTTGGAATTTTGTTTTCATAGATTAAAAATATAGTGGTAAAAAATAATTGTTAGTAATAAGTTTTAAAACTGAAAAAACCATATTTGCAGAAAATGAAAAAATCTCCATGATGTATCGAGCGCATTTAAAAAAAATACTCGTATATACATGAACTTATTTTGGGGTATTAAAAAGTGTATGGACCTAAAGAATGCACGTACATATATAAGAAAAATATTGCATATTTGTGCATACCTACAGAAAGTATATTCAAGTATATAAACTTACATATCGCTGAAAAAAGTTCATTGTTAAAAAGCTATTATATATAAAAATAATCCATGGTTTATCCAAGAAATGAAAATTATGTTATAAAATCCCACAATAATTAGATAATCATTGATTTGGTGGACCTCTATCTTTAATAAATACTCCCTCTGTTCATAAATATAAGACATTTTAAAGACTTGATACAAGTCTTTAAAATGTCTTATATTTATGAACAGAGGTAGTAGATAGTTAATGAAGTAGATCTAGCTTAGAGAGAGAGAACGAAGCTAGCGATGGGATGGGCCTCCGCACGTCTAGATTGTACAACAACTCCATCTTTTTTTATGCGAAACTTAGGATCTTTATTGCATTAGAAAAGTACGGTTACAATCAATCAAGAAGCTGTTTACAAGGAAAGAAGGGCGTTGACCATCCAGCATTCTGACACTGCTAAGGAAACAACTCATTTTACACAAAGATCCGTAGGGCCATTAGCATCCATGAAGATACGTTGAACCAAAAACAAAGCGAAACTTGAAGTTATGTCCCTAATTCCATTGAAGATAGACGCCAACAACGATCTGGTATTGTGACGCGGTTAACTACCTCTAAACAATCAACCTCCATGACAACATTCGAGTACCCTCTGAGTTGGCAAAAATAACGCCCTCTCACAATGCATTGACGTTAGCGATAAAAGGATCCGTAACACCAGGCAAGGGCTTGCATCACGCACGCATGAAAGAGAGGTGAGAGCGTACCATGCCTCCCGCTCCTCCTACTTGTGCCCATGTGTCCATAGCTCTGTCGGTGTTGATCTTTACCCAGCCAGGATCCGGTGGGCGCCAACACAATCCAGAATGGCCAACATGATGAGGTTTTGGTAGTTCTAGCAAGGTCAGATCATCTCTTGCTTGCTTGATTGCATGTGCAGGATTGTACCCTTCCTCATCATCGGTCTGACGATTCCATGAACTCCAGATGGTATGCATAATAGTAATTATCTTGCATTTGTCTGGTGCGTTGGACATAGTATCAACAACCAAATCCCTTGTCCAAGTCTCCGGATGTACCCACGGTAATTTCAGACCCAAGATTTCCTTTGCCGCGTTCGAAGCTCCTTGCATGGGAACAATGAACGAGAGCATGCATCAGATCGTCCTTCATGGCTTTGCAATGATCGCAAAGGGATGATGTGCACATGTCTGCCACCTATAAATAGGGCGGGCTGGGATCAATCAAGCGTGCACACCGGGTGCAAGACAAGCACACAAAGACATAGAGAGAGATGTTAGCACTAATCTTGACATGATGTATCAACATGTTTAGTTTTGAGTTTTGCATGTAGTTTAGATGGTCTAGGACAGTGTATCTAGGTCCATGAAGCCTCGGTTGGACGCGTGAAGAGCGCGAGATGCCAGGCTGTGGTGCAATGCGGCGAGCACGGCGATATGTGTCGACGGTGGCGTGAAGCTGCAGACTCTGCAGTGCCGTGTGATACGGCATGGTCATGTGAAGTGACAAGTCGCACGCAAGCTGGAGCCGAGAAAATCGGTTAGTCAGTTAGTTTGTTAGCTAGCTTTGTGGGTGTGTTTTGCATGTTGGCCGAGTCATGTGTTAGTGGCCTGAGTTAGTGTGCGAGGTTGATGTCTGGCTTAAGCATTGTAGCCATGTTTACTTTGAGTCAAGGGAGACAGAAGAAGAGAAAAACTCCTGTGTCTCCTTTGTTCAGCCGAGAGGAAGAAGACGGGAGAAGCATAAAATCTCAGGGAGAAGCATAAAATCGTATGAGAGGTATGGAGAGCACCCATAAGAAGGCACTCGGCATGGTGACGCTACTGGTGGTTCTGCAACTGCTCGTGGCGGCAGCTCCGACGGCCATGGCACGCTCACTACCGGAGGTGACGGAGATGGCGTCGGCGCAGTCAGCAAAGGTAGCAACCGAGCGGCTCATCCTGAAGCCACCACCGGGCGACGCCAGGTGCGGCGACGAAACGTGCTATACTGGTTTCTGCTTCGCCGTCGCTGGTTGCAGCTGCCGGTATCCCAACTGTATGCCTAAACTTCCAACGCAGGACCCCTAAAATGTTGGATTTCTCCCTTTGTCTCTCTCCAAAATGCTATTATACGTACGTGTGTAAATTTATAAGTGTGAACTATGTATGCATCCGCAGAACCACAAAAATATATACGTCTCGTTCGTGTAACTCAAATACATTTGAATTATGAAATGTGAGCATTTTGTACGATGTCATGTAGGAGTATTTCATAAATGTCTCTTTCTCTTTCCAATGTTAATGGTTGTAAGTTTACTACAATGTTTAGAGGTGCAGTTTTGGCTTTCATCACAGTATGTCTACGTTGCAAATACTCCTGAACCTGAACATGTGGTGTCTTTTGAATATGTGACTCACAATCTGTGACTCAGCTTTCTCAGTGCTCTAGAATAAATCTTTCAAACTTGTAGGTGGTTACTCCTACACATGCATATACATAGGAACTAATGTGAAATTCCCTCCAGACTTAAAAGTTTCGGGTTAGACGGAGCCTTTGATCATTCTTGCCACGGCTACGTTTTTGGTATTTTTTTAGGACATTCTGGCTAAGCTTTATTCAAATCATCTGAACATTTACATGGATAAAATTCGAAATATTAGGTTGGCCTAACCAGACACGGCGGCCAAACCTGAGTGAAAACCTTGCTTAGCGAGATTGTGAACCGCACAAAATGGGTAGACAAAGCTCGTAGACATGGGTCTATGGTGCAAAACATCAGCAGTTGGAATCGAGTCGGTGCATAGTCTCCAAATAAGTTTCGGCTTAGATGGAACATTTATATTGCATAGTGAGGTCCAGGTTTTCCCTTCCAAAACTGAAGCCGACATTCCTCCGGTGTCGTCGAGAAGATTTTCTCACTGAATCTTTATTTTGAAAAGCATTTTGTATGCTGAGCTAACAAAGAACGTGTCAAGATTGTGTTCTCCCCCAAGCCTCCTCTACTCTTTTTTGTACATAGTGGAATCTTTAATAAGATAACTTATGCATCAATCCGTATAAAAAGTTAAAAACTCTCCAAACTTCATTCTCCTGCCAAGTAGCTGATGACACATCTATCAACCTAGAAACTTTTTGTGGCAGCTGGGCTACGGAAGAAGAGATCAGCCTCATCAACCTTGATCGAGGAACCAAGTGTGCTCTCATATACACGTGGATTCACCGTTGTCGATCCTCCGAATAATTCCTTCAGATATAACATCACGCCCATTCAGGACTGCCCTCCAAATCTGACAGTTACGCTGTTTTTAGACAAATGTGACAGTTACGTTTTCGTGAAATTGTGTCCAACTCCCGACAGCACATTGCCAATCCCGACTGGGCCAGCCAATTGGTGCCGCGAGCGAGACTCTAGCGAGCGGCTCGGGGTTACTATAGTAGTCAATTTTTCTAGCATATTTTTTTAATTATTTTTTTACAAAAAACACTGAAAAATATTGTAAAAGGGTGAACATGCTTCGAAAATTTGAGAGCATTTTTTGAAAAATAAGAAAAAATTACAAAATTTGAGAGATGTTTTTAAAACTTGAACATGTTTTTCTGAATTGTGAACATTTTTGAAAAAAACATTTTTTGGACGAAAGCAAACACTTTTAAAATTTTAAATTTTTTATGAAATACTACCAAATATTTTGTAAACTTTCTGAGAATTTTTTATGAAATACTACCAAAATACGAGAATTTTTTCTGAAAGTATCAATTTTTTAAACTTTCTGAGAATTTTTGAAGTATGAAAAAATGAAAAGTAAGATCAAATAATTAAAGAAGCAACAAAAATAAATGAAAAATTGGTTAGTAACCTCTAGAAGCTTTCCAAAACCAGAATCATAGCACACATATATAATACCTAAATGAGCCGGCACAACGGAGTCATCTTGTTCACTAGCTCGGTGGGTGCTAGTCGCAAACCCTATTCGGTGCCTTCAACACCCTTTACTTCGTTTTCCAGAAATGGGCGCACACTGCCCATTTATCCTTTTATCTTGTTTTGAAAGGCAAAAAGCAATGTGCGGGTGAGATTCAAACCGTGACCTCTTGGTTTACGGTAAGCTACCAAAGCCAACTAGACAACTGCTGAGGTTTGTTACTTTCCTTTCCGTATTTTCTTCCTTTCTTTCCTTTTCCTTTTTTCTTTTTTCTTTTACCTTTTATTTTTTTCTTTTTTCTATTTTAGAACATGTTTGGACTTTTTCTCTAAGAATCAATGAACTTTCTTTCTAAATTTGGGAACTTTAACAATTCGTTAACTTTCCAAAAAATAATGAACCTTTCCAAAATGGTGAACTTTTTTTTAGATTTATAAACATAGTTATCAAAACAGATGATTTTTTTTCATATAAGTGATCTTATTTTCTAAATCCCGTAAACTTTTGTTAAATTCGTGAACTATTTTTCAAAATCTGGTGAAATTTTCAAATTCGTTAATTTTTGTTGAAATCCAGTCACCTTTTTTTTATTTTGTGAATTTTATTGGGAAATTCGTGGATTTATTTTTCAAAATCGATGAACAATTTTTAATTCTTGAATTCTGTTTAAAATTGACGGTTTATTTTTTCAAATAATTTATATAGGGACTTAAATAGGAGTGCAGCGTTTTGGTGCCCAGGCTCATCTGCACCCGTTCAGTAAGTAAATCGAAATAAATACTAAAAAAGTTCACACAATTCCAAATTCTTTTTGGGTGGTAGACAATTTGATGTGTAAGGTCCGCTTTAATTCTTGTATCATTTGAACATCTAAGTAGGTCTCGTCAAAAAAGACAAATCGGGTCAAAAGAAATGCATGAACGGTAAACCTTTTTAAAGACCCCGAATTTGTCTTTTTTGCCGAGAGCTTCTCAGATCCTCAAATGATTCAAAAATTGGGAGCGAACCTTAGGCATGAAATTATCTATCACCCAAAAAAATTGTAATTTTTTGAATTTATGTAGTATTTCTTTTGATTTTTTTACTTAGCGCGGGTGCAGATGAGCCTGGGCTCAGAAATGGACTTTTGCTTAAACAGCGGTCAAATAATGATGTTGTTGGATATAACACATCAAAGTGATTGCAGTGCAGTGGTTAATGCGACATGCCCAGTGATTTGGCATGCTGGTTTGAATCCCACTTCTCACAGAATAATAGTGGTTAATATATTTATTCCTCCCGGTTGTGTTTTGATTAAGTTGTTGGACGCGACCGATGCTGGGACGGCCCACTATCGCTCGGCTTCAAGCACCCTCCTATATGACGTATTTTGTCGCACGGGCTGCCCATTAAGTGACGTTCACACGCTTCGATCTTTGTTTCAAGTTTTTTTTCATGTATGTACGGTAACAACTCGCAGTATTGTCGTGGCAGTAAGTACTGCAGCTGGACACCTTAACACCGATTTTGTTGTTGTTATTTTAAAGTATTTTTAGAAACATGAACATATATTATTATTTTTCCTGATTGTTTTGACAAATAAAACGAAATATGAAAAGGAAAGACTAATCTAAAACAAATATCTAAAGAAAAAACTGGGAACAAGAAAATGGAAGAATCGGTTAAGAACCTTCTAGAAAGTTCTCATAACTAGGATCTATAGAACACAAAATAACTAAATGGGTCGCCTCAATTTAGTCATCTCGTTCGCTAGTTCTTCGACGGTCTTTAAGAGCATTTCCATGAAATAGCACCCCAATCGCAGGGGCACGAGGTGCGTGCTAGGCTATTAAGCAACACTCACTTGTTTCAGTCTCTTTTTCTGTTTTTTTCTCCCAGACATTAGCGACCGAAGTTGAACAAAATATCAGAACTATCAGTCTGAAGTCTCATAATTCAGAGTAAGAGGATGTAAAATTATAGTCTAGTGCTATTGGTTAAGTTTGCCTGATATAACTTACTTGTAGAAGATTTAATCTATTCAAGATGAGCTTTCTATATTCTCCGTTCTTTCTTCCTGCATTCTCTCTTCTTTGTTCCTCTATTCCTCTCTTATTTCATATTGAACAATACCTAAAACTAAAACTAAGAAACTAATCAACCTAAAGCTGACTAAATTCTCTCTTATTGCCAAAGATCTTTGCAGAAGCTAATTAACCTAAAACTAGAATAATCTATGTAACCAAAAACTAACATAACCTATTTAACAAAAGGTAGTAAACCTAAAACAAAAAACAACATAGCCTGGGAGAAGAAGATGGTAATGCATACGGTACTAGGGAGGAGCTATCAATGTCGGGGAGGAGCTTCGGGTGTCAAGGAGGAGTTGCTGAGGGATGGGGTGGTGTCATCGAGAGATGGGAAAAGCGCGGGAGAAAGAGCAACAGGCTTGGGGAAGTTTTCCTCAAGTCCTGGGTCGGTGGATGTTTTGGAGGCCTGAGTTACTAGTGGCTTGAAGGCCAAGGACACATGCCACTAGTGAAATTGAGTTAGACGCGTGCAGGAGACATAGGTGCCGCTAGTAATAACAAGGATTTTTACCATATACTCCGTCCATTCCTAAATATAAGACATTTAGAGATTTAAATAAGGACTACATATGGAGCAAAAATGAATGAATGTATAATTTAAAATACATCTATATACATATGTACGTAGTCCATAATAGAATCTCTAAAAGGTCTTATATTTAGGAACGAAGGGATTACTTGGGTATATTTTAAATATTTTAGGGTTATGATTATGTTACAAGATTTTGATACAATTAATATGTGCCATTTAATGTTCCATCTTATAATTTGACAATGTTTAGGTTTGTTTTGCTATATTTAGGGTATTAATTGTATTTCTATAAAGTTGAAAGGTTTACTTGAAATTGGACAACAAGTACTTCAAAAATTGATCCAAATTGTAGCAAAATCCTATTTAACTTTTTGAGTAGATAATTTAGCGTTATGGAAGATCATATGAAACTTGGCATGGTGTCAGGTCTCTAGAAGTTGTGGTTAAATTTGAGAAAGTTAGGCAATAGGTTTGATATATGTCATGGGAACGAGCCTGACAGTAGATGGTAGGGGTACGAAGGGAGAGGGCAGAGTCCTAGCTACGGCGAGGGTGTACACACAGATGTATGAGTTCAGGCCGCTCTCGTGGAGGTAACAGCCCTACGTCTCAGTGCTCGAGAGCTTTATGTCAAGTGGAATGTTGAGATTACAATAGTTTCTAACCCTTGTGCAGGAGGGGAGGAGCGGCTTATATAGAGTTCGCTGCCCCTCATAATGGCCCCGCATCAAAGGGTCTGGTCGTGGGGTGTAAAGTCTGCCGTTACAGGTAACGTACGTAGTAAAAGCTATTAAGGGCCATTAAGCCAGCGTCTGCCCATTGGGATCTTGATGATGACTCCTGGTCTTCTGGCGTGGAGTGAAGCGAGGTCTGTCGAGTGACACGCAACTACCGAGTGAGAGGAGGAGCTCCGAGTGGATTACTGTCGAGTGGCCTTGGACGTCTCCAGGGATCCACTCGAAAGTTCATGCTTGATCTTCAAGTGCTCCCATGTAGTGTCCTTAGGTAGGGTAGGTGGGCCTTGCATAGGACCCTACCCTAGGTACATATCCTCGTCATTAGCCCCCGAATGGATCAGGGTTCGAGTGGTGGAAGGAGGCATCAACGTCAACCTTTAGTTAATGCATCGAATCCTCCGAATGGTATTTGGGGTTTCCATGAAACTTGCATCGATTGAACTCTGAGCATCGGAGTTTATTTAGGATCGACATGCGAGATCTTCCGAATGATATTCGGGGCTTCAATGAAATTTACGCCGATTGAATTCTTCTCCGCTCGCCTGGATCCATTCAGATTTAAAAGTGTCCGAGTGAATTGAGTGCATCTTGGGAGGTGATGGGTCGGTCTGACAGGCCCGGATTCTCCGGGATACAAAAATTTGGGAAGCGCACGCACGCGCGAAGATGATGCCACGATCAGGAGAAGTGGAGGCATGACGCCTCAATTCTTGCGCCGGTCATCTCGCCACGCACTGGGCGTCGTCAGCGGTTGGCGTGTTCGGTTATCTCGCAGGCCCACTGGTCAGTGAGACACTCGACAACATATAAAGCTTCCCGAGCCGCGGATTGCACAGTACCTTCCGCCGATTCTCCCTCTCTTCCTCCGCCTCCTCTGCCCCCCATCGCAGCACTCCGCTCTCCTTCGACCATAGCCGCCACTCCGATGATGAAGAATGCGACGGAGAAGCTGGAGCGAGCAAAGAAGGGGACGTCGAAGCTCAAGGGCAAGAAGCCCTCGACTGCTTGGTTCACCGCACCCGCAGGATGGATGCAGGGGGATTTTCTCCCCTCTATTGTCACCTGTGCCGACATCGAGGGTCTCGTCTCCGACGGGCTGGTGGCGGACGGCGCCTGGAGGCTGCCGGGGGAGGAGCGCGAGCTGGAGCCGCGCGACGGGGAGCGAGTTCTTCTCCTCTCCCATGTAGAATGAGGTTTCTCCATGCCACCCCACCCATTCTTTTGGGGATTTCTGAATTTCTTTGGTGCACAACTGCATCACTTTCCGCCAAACACCATGGCGTACTTGTCAGCATTCGTCACCTTGTGCGAGTGTTTCCTGGGGTGCTCACCCCATTGGGGGTTGTTTAAGCATCTCTTCACGGTCAGATCACAGACAGTGAAGAAAGCCCTTGCCATCAATGGGAAGACTCATGTGCTCTAGTTGTGTGGAGGTTTAGGGGTCCAGAAAAGGAAGCATAGTTCCTTTCCTGCCATTACTTTTCCTGAGTCCGTCAGAGGCTGGCAGTCGACCTGGTTCTACTGCAAAGACGTAGCGCCACCCAACATGTCGACTGGTCTTCCCCCATTTTTGCCTGATCGACCCGCTGCCCCCAAGTCCCTGAAGGTGACCGATGAGGAGCATGTCCAACTAGGTATCTTAGTCGAGGCGGTGGTGCAGCTGATCCGGGGCGGGGTGACAGGCATGGATCTGCTTGAAACGTTCCTCGGTCAACGCATTCAGTCACTCCAGGCCAGAGACCACACCATGTGGCACTACATAGGTCCGGGGGACTCGACCAGGACGCATCCAGAAGAAGTTCCACAGGAGACCGTTGAGCAGTGGTTTCGGAGCATCACTGGAGCTTGCGACAACCCCTCGGGAGCCAAGAGGATTCGGCCTTACTCGGCTGAAAACCCACTGAACAAGCTGGTGAGACATGTGATGTCGACTGATACATTTATACCGTCGAGTGACGTATTGACTTGTAGACTGACTCTCTTGTTTGAATTATGCAGGAATGGACGAACATGCACTCGCTCGTTCCCAATGAGAACCATGTGGATGACGGCGTGGTGAGCGAGGGCGGCAGCGTGGACGGCGACGGACTTTCCTACTCCGAGGATGAATATGAAGAGTCCGGCGAAGAGGAAGGAGTCGAGTCGCCTCCTCGTCGTGAAGGCCGCACCAAGGCCCTCCATGATCTGGCAGCTGCTGAGGACAAGGCCCCGGGCCCAAGCGAGAAGAACCCAAAACAGAGCCGCCCCTCAACTGTCGAGTCGAATGAAAGACTAGCCAAGTAGCCCAAGCAAGCCATCTCTAAGCCTCGCAAAGCACTGCCCCGCATGAGGGTGGCCGTACCTGTCGTCTCCATGTAATTGTTCATTTCTGAATTGTTCTGTTGACTGAAGTCTTGAGTTATATCTGAGCGAAAGCTGTTTAATCCTTCAGAGCTGCAACATCTGTGACCTCGTCTCATCGAGATGGAGAGGACGCGATGGATGTTGACACTGCTGACGCTGCCACTTCTCATAGAGGTAAGAAATTTGTTAGTTTGTCCAAATAGGACTCGACACATGCAGATGTTGATGATGTCGGTTGTTGCAGAGGTCATTCAAGTGGAGGACGACGAGGGGCCGCTGGAGACTTCGCGCGCTCGCACCCGAAGGGCGTCATCGGCGCAAGCACCTCAGCGCTCAACTGCGGAGTCTTCCCAGAGGAGAGGTGACTCGACGCGACCCAGGGTTGAGCCTGCAACGCCTCTGTCGCATGCTCCTCCAGCCATCTCGACCGTCGTGACGTCGACTCCGACTGGACCCCTTCAGGCTGCCTCAGCTGCCCTAGTGACCACGCCGACCCCACTTGTGACGGCCTTCCCTCTGCATCGCACCCCGGAAGATCAAACCGGAGCTGCAAAGGAAGCCATGATCCAGGCGGAGCAGCTCATGCTGAGACCAAGGAGGCGTACGAGACCAGCAAACCAGCTTTTGATGTCAGCGCAGCCCTCCGCACCAATGTCCGAGTAAGTTCGATTGTAAGTCCATTGTCAATTGAATTCTTGTCTTTTCTTGGTTGTTGTACACCCACTGGATGATCGCCGTAGAATATTTGAACTTTCTCTAGTCAAATAGATCGGATCGTAGTCGAGTAGGATTAGGATTGGTAGTACACGTGGTACTATTGTCGCTTGACATGTCGAGTGTATTTTCTGACGAGTTACTCGACGGATCGAGAGTTAACCTTCTCAGTGGGGGCGCTCTTAGCGCACCCACTAGGTGTAGTCCGCGAGACCGTTGTCGAATGCTTGCATCGGCGGGGGTCTTTAGAGTATATAGGATACATTTTGTCTTCGAATCACTCCACTCCATAGATACCTTGCAGGTTTCATGGATATTATTAACAAACCATTATATGATGCTACATAGGGATCGACTTCACTTCATAGAGTGGGGGGTGCGTCGCTCGACGGGTTGAGTGTCACGACAGGGCCGACCTTGTCGAGTGTGTTTTCTGACGAGTTACTCGACGGATCGAGAGTTAACCGTCTCAGTGAGGGCGCTCTTAGCGCACCCACTGGGTGTAGTCCCCAAGACCGCTGTCGAGTGCTTGCATCGGTAGGGGTCTTAGAGTCTATTGTATACAGGATACACTTCGCCGTGAATCACACCACTCTGTAGCTACCTTGCAGGTTTCATGGATATTATTTACAAACAATGATATTACGCTGCATAAGGATAGACTGCACTTTATAGAGTAGGGTGGGTGCGTCACTCGATGGGTTAAGTGTCACGACATGGCTGACCTTGTCGAGTGTGTTTTCTGACGAGTTACTCGACGGATCGAGAGTTAACCGTCTCAGTGGGGGCGCTCTTAGCGCACCCACTAGGTGTAGTCCCCGAGACCGCTGTCGGGTGCTTGCATCGGCAGGGGTCTTAATAGAGATAGCTTTTCGTTTGAATTTGTTTACGGCGTGAGGAGCGCCAGAGCCACTCGACATGTCGAGTGGACTTTTTGTTTGAATTTGCTTATGGCGTGCGGAGCCCCAGAGCCATTCAACATGTCGAGTAGACTTTCTGTTTGAATTTGTTTATGGCGTGCGGAGCGCTAGAGCCACTCGACATGTCGAGTGGACTTTCTGTTTGAATTCTTCCAACATGGGCATTCGCCGGTTTTAATAACTCAGTCGACTGTCCAAGAATCACTTGCTAATTGAACTCCCGTCTTTTGTTGGTTCAAGACGGCTTGTGAACTTGGGACACAGTACAAGGAGATGGAGGAGGAGAAGAACCAGTTGCAGGTGGACCTTGCGGTCACCAACAACACCCTGGAGCAAGCACGTGCTGACCTGAGGTCTCTGGGAGGTAATAACCGCCGACTGTAAGCATTCCCATCTTCACCTTTTCATGTTTTGAACCGAGTGCTCTCACTCGAACAGACGTGCGCAATGAAAACCGTCGACTCCAAGCGCGACTCAACAATGTTGTTTCTTTAGAGTCCATGAAGAGGGCACTGGAGGAGAAGGACAAAGCACTTGCTGATGCCCAACGAGTGGCCAAGGACAAAACTGAAGCTGTAGAGCAGAAGCTGGCGGTCGTCCAGAAGCTGGAAGAGAAGAACGCCAAACTCAAGCAAGAGCGCGTGGACCTTGCCAAAAAGGCCGAGCAGCTAAACAAGAGGAGCAATGGCTTGGAGAAGCATCTGGGCGAGTTCTCGAGGAAGATGTATATTCTTCTCGACGATAAGTATTTTTGTCGACTGAGCTTTGTAAAATCTTTGAGGATTGTCGTTCACCGATTCTCCTCCCATTCTCCATTCTTCAACAGAATTCTGCCAAGACTTTGAGAAGGAGACAAAGGAGGTTGAGCCCAATCTGGATCCCACCAAGTCTCCTGTCGCAGATGCGGTGGCCATGAATATGCTCCGACTCAATTTCTGGCTCTAGGGCGTCCAGACGTATCTTGTGCGACTGAAATCTGCAACGGGGAGGATCGACAAAGAGCTATGGCCCGAGGACACCTTCCATCTTGACCTCAACTCGATGATCGCTCGCCTGGATGAACTTCCAAGTCGAGTGCAGGCCTGGAAGAAATCTGGCGCTCGCTGTGGGGCTGACGTGGCGTTGTCACCCGTCAGGGTCCATTGCAGGGACATGAAGGAGGAGAGGCTGAAGGAGCTTCAGGTTGTCAACACGAAGGAACTTCAGTTTGAGGACTTCATGGAGACCTTCATTGAAGCGGCTACCAGAATCGCCGACATCATCGACCTGGACACCTTCGTCGAGCCCGCCAGTCCGTCGCCTGCTTGAAAAACATGTGTTTGAAAGAAACAGTTTCATTTGCCTCAGTATGCCGAGTGGATTTGTATCCCTAAAAACTTCGTTCAGACCTTGGGTCTGAACACATTTGGTTCCATACGAAACATTTATCCGTGGTTTATCTTTTGGATTTTATTCGTATTTGGCTTTTAATCATTTTTTCGACTGAGTTTATTTTTAACTTAGGCGAAGCGTGTTCGCAACTAAGCCCTCGAGTGTGAGGATTGCTCATCACTCAGAATATTTTCGAGCTTAGGTGAATGTCGATTCGCAGCTAAGCTGTCGAGTGGATGGATTACTATCCACCCGACGAAGTTTTTAACTTAAGCGAAATGTGTTCGCAGCTAAGCCCCCGAGTGTGACGATCGCTCATCACTCAGAGTATTTTCGAGCTTAGGCGAATGTCGATTTGCATCTAAGCAGTTGAGTGGATGGATTACTATCCACCTAACGAGGTTTTTAACTTAGGCAAATGTATTCGCAGCTAAGCCCCCGAGTGTGAGGATCACTCATCACTCGGAGTATTTTTGAACTTAGGCGAATGTCGATTTGCATCTAAGTTATCGAGTGGATGGATTACTATCCACCCGACGAGGTTTTTAACTTAGGCATAATGTATTCGCAGCTAAGCCCCTGAGTGTGAGGATCGCTCATCACTCATAGTATTTTGAACTTAGGCGAATGTCGATTCGCATCTAAGGTGTCGAGTGAATGGATTATCATCGCCTCGACGAGGTTTTTAACTTAGGCAAAATGTATTCGCAGCTAAGCCCCCGAGTGTGAGGATCGCTCATCACTCGGAGTATTTTGAACTTAGGCGAATGTCAATTCGCATATAAGCTGTCGAGTGAATGGATTACCATCGCCTCGACGATTTTTTTTGTTTTTTCTAAGCCAAGCGAGACGGATTCGCAAATAGGCCATCGAGTGAATGGACTGCTATCCACCCGACAGGGTTTTTAACTTAGGCGAAACTTGTTTCGCAGCTAAGCCCCCGAGTGCGAGGACTGCTCATCACTCGGAGTATCCCCAAGTAAATAACTGCATGAATTGCATTGATGAAGTACTCTTATTACATAAAAAAACTAACGTCTCAAGTGTAAAAACGTCAAAGCAGGTCTGCATTCCAAGCTCGTAGCTGATCCATCTGCTTCATGAGATTATATAAGTGACAGGCTCCATTGTTTAGCACCTTGGTGACGACGAAAGGGCCTTCCCATGCAGGAGCAAGCTTGTGAGGTCGGTGCTGATTCACTCGGAGCACCAAATCTCCTTCGTGGAATGCTCGGCTTCTGAAATTCCTTGCATGGAAGCGCCCGTAAGTCTTGCTGATAGGCTGTGGTCCGGATCAGAGCCATCTCACGCTCTTCCTCCAGAAGGTCTACCCCATCCTGTCTGGCATGTTCGGCTTCAGCCTTAGAATACAACTCCACTTGAGGAGAATTGTGGGCCAAGTCACTCGGAAGTATAGCTTCAGCACCATAGACAAGGAAGAAAAGAGTTCGTCCGGTCGGTCGATTAGGTGTTGTCCTCAACCCCCACAAAACAGACGGCAGCTCAGTTACCCACGCACCAGCGGCATGATCCAAATCGCGCATGAGACGAGGCTTCAGACCTTGCAGAATGAGACCATTAGCCCACTCAACTTGCCCATTGGTTTCGGGATGTGCAACGGAAGCGTAATCCACTCGGGTGCCTTGGCAGTTACAGAATCTCTTGAATTCTTCCGAGTCAAAATTATTGCCATTGTCGATGATGATGCTGTGGGGAATGCCGAACCGGATAATGATCTCCCACATGAACGTGACCGCCGTGTGGGAATTCAGCTTCTTGATGGGCTTGTCTTCAATCCACTTGGTGAATTTGTCGACTGCTACCAATAGGTGGGTGAATCCTCCTTTTCCGGGTCGGAAAGGACCAACCATGTCGTGTCCCCAAACCGCAAACGGCCAGGCGAGTGGAATTGTCTTCAGAGCAGACGCTGGCTTGTGTGACAGATTTGCATAGAACTGACATCCCTCGTAGTGATCAACAATGTCCTTAGCCATTTCATTAGCTCGTGGCCAATAAAAACCAGATCGGTATGCTTTAGCGACGATCGTCCTTGAAGACGCATGGTGCCCGCAAATTCCTGAGTGGATTTCGTCTAGAATCATTCGACCTTCCTCGGGTGAAATGCAACGCTGGGTGACACCAGTCACACTTTCTCTAAATAGCCGATCTCCCATCACAGTGAAAGCCTTGGACATGCGCACAATCTGTCGAGCCTCTGCTTCATCCTCAGGGAGCTCTTGTCTGAGGATATAGGCAATGTATGGCACAGTCCAGTCGGGAACGATAACTAGCACCTCGATGACCAGGTCAATCATAACAGGAACATCAACTTTAGTCGAGTCAGAGGACCTTAAAGCTTGTGGGGGCTCTTCGGTGAAGGGATCCTCTTGAATCGAAGGAGTGTGCAAATGCTCCAGGAACACTCTGCTGGGGATAGGCCGTCGAGTGGAACCAATCTTGGATAGCTCATCAGCTGCCTGATTTTTCAATCGAGGAACATGGTGAAGTTCCAGACCTTCAAATTTCTTCTCCAGCTTTCAGACTGCATTGTAGTATCCAGTCATAGCAAGGTTCCTAACATCCCACTCTTTCATCACTTGACTCACCACTAAATCTGAGTCGCCATAAACCATCAGGCGCTTGACGCCAAGTGAGATAGCCATGCGCAACCCATACAAAAGTGCTTCGTACTCTGCCTCATTGTTGGAGGAATCAAAGTGAATTTGCAAGACATAGCTGAGCTTGTCGCCTCTGGGGGATATCAAAAAAACGCCAGCACCGGACCCATTCAATATTTTGGATCCGTCGAAGAACATTGTCCAATGCGCCGAGTGAACTTGGATGGGTTGTTGCTGTTTGATCCACTCGGCCATGAAATCTGCCAATGCTTGGGACTTGATTGCCTTCTTGGCCTCGAATCTGATGTCAAAGTGTCCAAGCTCAATTGCCCATTTAGCTACTCGACCTGACGCGTCGCAATTATTGAAAATCTCTGATAAAGGAGCATCACTGACGACTGAGATCAAATGGTCTTGGAAATAATGTGCCACCTTCTTCGCTGATAAGTAAATACCATACACCAGCTTCTGATATTGAGGATATCTCTGCTTTGAGGAGGACAGAACTTCCGAGACATAATAAACTGGCCGCTGGACCTTATAGGCTTTGTCTTCCTCTTCTCGCTCGACAGTCAGCACTATACTGATGACCTGATTTGTGGCCGCGATGTACAGGAGCAAGGGCTCTTTGCTGGCAGGAGCGGCAAGCACCGGCTGGGTGGAGAGCACGGCTTTGAGCTCAACAAATGCTACTTTAGCTTCAGGAGTCCAGTCGAATGTGTTGGATTTCTTCATCAACTGATACAGGGGCAGAGCCTTCTCACCAAGACGAGAAATGAATCGACTCAATGCTGCCAAGCAACCTGTGAGCTTCTGAACGTCGTGCACTCGCACGGGAGTCTTCATACGGGTAATGGCGTTGATCTTCTCGGGATTGACATCAATTCCTCGCTCGGAAACGAGAAAACTGAGTAACTTGCTGCCAGGGACACCGAAGGTACATTTGGCCGGATTCAACTTTATGTCGAATCGCCTCAGATTGGCGAACGTCTCGGCCAAGTCAGCCAGCAGGTCGGAACCTTTGCAGGACTTGACCACTATGTCGTCCATGTACGCCTCAACATTCCGAGGGATTTGGTCGAGTAAACATTTGTGAATCATGCGCATAAAAGTAGCGCCGACATTCTTAAGACCAAAAGGCATGGTGATGTAGCAAAAGCACCCAAACGGGCTGATGAAGGTTGTTTTTATTTCATCTGGGCCAAACAGACGGATCTGATGGTACCCAGAATAGGCATCCAAAACCAAAAATCGCTCGCACCCCGCTGTCGATTCAACAATTTGATCTATGCGGGGGAGCGGAAAATGGTCTTTCGGACACACCTTATCGAGATGTTTGAAGTCAATGCACATGCGCAACGACTTATCTTTCTTGGGCACCATCACAACATTCGAGAGCCACTCGGAGTGGTAAATCTCCCGAATGAACTTGGCTTGCAAGAGACGGGCCACTTCTTCTTCGATTGTCTTGCGCTTCTCTGCCGCGGATCGAAGCAAATGCTCCCTGACAGGCTTGGCTTTCGGATCCACTCGCAGACGGTGCTCAGCTAGCTCCCTGGGAATCCCCGGCATGTCAGCAGGCTTCCATGCAAAGATATCACAGTTCTCACGGAGGAACTGGATGAGCTCGGCTTCCTATTTGATGTCGAGTGTTGTCGAGATATTCGTCGGGGCAGCAGTTGGATCCGTCGAGTGGATGTGCACCTTCTTCACTTCCCCTGCCGACTGAAATGCCGACTCGGAAGCCGGGTTTTTTGCGCGGAGCAAATCAGCAGGGTCAGCGGTTTTCTTGTATTCCTCCAGCTCGACCATGGCCATCTGTTGATCGGCAATCTTGGACCCTTGCTGGAGACATTCTTCAGCCCGCTGTCGATTGCCAGTGACCGTGATCATGCCCTTAGGGCCTGGCATTTTCAGCTTGAGATACACGTAACATGGTCGGGCCATGAAACGTGCATAAGCGGGTCGACCCAAAATGGCGTGGTAAGCACTCTTGAAATCCACGACTTCAAACGTCAACTTTTCTTTTCAGAAATTTTTGCTATCTCCGAATGTCACATCCAATGCTATTTGGCCGAGTGACTTGGCCTTCTTTCCTTGGATGACCCCATGAAAATGCATGCTGTTTTCGCTGAGACGGGACATAGGAATGCCCATCCCCTTCAGGGTGTCCGCATACAGAATGTCCAGGCCGCTGCCGCCGTCCATGAGGACCTTTCTGAGTCGAGTCCCCTACACCACCAGATCAACTACCAGAGCCTGTCGACTGGGTGTGGCCAAACAAGCAGGATGGTCAGTCTGGTTGAATGTGATAGCATACTGAGACCATTTGAGGTAGGTGGGGGTGTCTGGCACAGCCATGTTGATCTCTCTATTTATGACTTTCGGACGGCCCTTGCTCTCGACATCAGCAAAGATCACCAGTGTAGCAGTGGCATCCAGGAATGTTTCCTTTTCTTCATCTTCATCTTCTTTTCAGGAGATTTCCCACTCGACTGGTCTCCCTTGAACTGCTGGATGAGGGTTCGACATTGTCGAGTGGTGTGCTTGGGCAAAATCAGGTTGCCTTCTGCATCTTTCTTCGTGTGAATCACACACGGCTGATCCAAGATATCGGTTCCTGGCTAACCCTTCCCCTTCTTGGGGGCATACTGATCCGTGGCCTTGTTCTTCGACTGAGTCGCCAGTGCTGCCGCCTCTATCGGAGCTGGGTCTTTAGCCTTCCGCTTTTGTTTCCTGTTGTTGCCGCTGCCAGACTCGTTGGCGACCGCTTTTCCTTTGCCGCTATGGAGGCGGTCTTCTTCCTTGCCATTGGTGTAGAAAGTGGCAATTTCCATCATCTTGTCGAGTGAAATGTCACCAGTGCGCCCGAACTTCAAGTACAGCTCTCTGTATCTCACACCGGCCTTGAAGGCACAAACAGCCTGGCATTCCGACACATTTTCCACCATATGATGCAGGGTGTACCATCGCTGAATATAGTCCCTTAAGGTTTCATTGGGCTTCTGGACACAGTGTTGTAAGTCGAGCAGACCTGCGGGGCGCTTGCAAGTGCCCTCAAAGGTCCGAACAAACACTCGGGCAAGATCTTCCCAACAATGTATGCTGGAAGGAGCCAAATGATTCAACCAAGCCTGAGCTGGACCATCCGACTAACGGGTAGGTGCTTCATTGCGACATTGTCATTCCCGCCGCTAATCTGCACAACCACTCGATAATCATCTAGCCAAGTCTTTGGTTTTGTTTCACCAGAAAACTTTCCGATCCCCATCGCCATTCTGAAGTTGGGGGAATCTCCACAGAACGTATTGCTCTGCTGAAACACTCTGGACCAGACACTACAGCTGAGCTTCCACTCGGGACATCTCTGTCGTGTCCTTCTCTGTAGGCTCTGCTCTTGTCGATCCACTTCTGAAGAAGGTAGGCGCGGGCGTCAAAGTCCGCGTCCCGCTCATCACCGAAGGAGTGCGTGTCGTCATGGCGCCGAGGCGTGTACGGACCACTCCACGGAGGAGTGGGCACTCGACGGTGGTATTCGCGGTGATGCTGATCTCTGTCTTGCCCTTCACGAAAACCGCCGCCTCGACGACGCAAGGGTGATCCAGGACTGCATGCCGACTGAACGGTCTCTGCCTTGGGTGAATTGTTGTGTATCTTGTGACGAGACTGAGAAACTGCTGACTTTTGACGTTGTGCTGCATCCAACAGCGCTCTGATCTGCAACAGACCTCTACCAGCCTTTGACCAGGACGGCTGAATGGAATCTGCTATCCTAGCAGTAGCAGCAACATTAAGCACATGAGTTCGGTATACCTCAATGCCATCATGAGATCCAGTCGGGAACAACTGTCGCTAAAGTCGACCGGGGTGCGGCGGGCACGGACGGGCGCGCTCGTCGATCTCTTCCTGGAGCTCTTCCAGACGAACGCGCGCGACCTCCAAAGCATGGTCCTCGGCGGTCGCGCCGACGATGGGGATATGAAGGACCTTCTCATCGCGACGCGACTGCACGTTCGACGGGCCTCCAGCCTCGTGCTTGCCATGACCAAAGCCAGGCGGTGAGCTCTGGTGAGAGCCCGCCATCAAGACCTCCACTACGGGGTCGCAGCTCTCACACTCGAAAGGCACGTCGGACGGATCGGAATCTGACTCGAACACGCCATGAAGGGACTCGGCAGGCTCGAGTGCTGCAACCTGCGAAGAAGCTTGACGCGCCGCTGCGTGTTCGACCCACCGCTGGAGTCGTGAGCGGCCGGACCACTTGCGACCGCGAACGACGAAAGGAGCCGATGCGTAGGGGGTTGACGGCTGACGCAGCAACACGCCGCACGGACTCGCGCAAAAATGTGCGGCCTCGCGGACTAGGAGTGCCTCGACATCGAGAGGCACCTCCTGGAGCCATGCCGAATCGTCGGCAATGAAAGTGAGCGCACCAAAACGGATCTCGTGGCCCAAAGCAAAAACACCGCCGGAAGACATGTCGAAGGATGAAAAACGCAACCTCGCCGGAAGTCGCTTAGGCGCCTGCCCCACGGTGGGCACCAACTGTCGTGGGAACGAGCCTGACAGTAGATGGTAGGGGTACGAAGGGAGAGGGCAGGGTCCTAGCTACAGCGAGGGTGTACACACAGATGTATGAGTTCAGTCCCCTCTCGTGGAGGTAACAGCCCTACGTCTCAGTGCTCGGGAGCTTTATGTCGAGTGGAATGTTGAGATTACAATAGTTTCTAACCCTTGTACAGGAGGGGAGGGGCAGCTTATATAGAGTTCGTTGCCCCTCATAATGGCCCCGCATCAAAGGGTCTGGTCATGGGGTGTAAAGTCTGCCGCTACACGTAACATACGTAGTAAGAGCTATTAAGGGCCATTAAGCCAGCGTCTGCCAGTTGGGCTCTTGATGATGGCTCCTGGTCTTCTGGCGTCGAGTGAAGTGAGGTCTGTCGAGTGACACGCGACTTCTGAGTGAGAGGAGGAGCTCCGAGTGGATTACTATCGAGTGGCCTTGGACGTCTCCAGGGATCCACTCGGAAGTTCATGCTTGATCTTCAAGTGCTCCCATGTAGTGTCCTTAGGTAGGGTAGGTGGGCCTGGCATAGGACCCTACCCTAGGTACATATCCTCGTCAATATATGTTTCTTAGAAATTAACCGATACTCGAGGAAGACTAAAAGATTTGAAGGGAAAGTACATGTTTGAGAGATATTATATAGTTTTGTTCCACATTTGGCCTTGATTTTTTCATACACTGTCCGTAGACCATTTCAAATTTCATATTATCTGTTTTTAGTATTATAGGGCTAGACCGTAGACAATTACCAGCAATCTCCTTGTGACAAGAACTTTCTTGGTCTTTTATTCCCATGTTTGAACTAGAATAGGTCGGGGTTACAATTGATGGTACATCACTTTATTTATCATCGTTACATTGAATGCTCCATTGACTACACAACGATGATCCACCCATCTCATATTACAACTCTTCATTTTAGTGCCCACCGATGCCTATAAGACTTCTCCAAGATGGTTGCTGGTGTGGATAAGGTTGTTGAGGTTGTTGTGTTTGCAGGGGGGGTAGTTGTTGGGGTTGTTGGGGAATTATTTGTTCTGGTTGCTGGGGGAATGATTGTTGAGGTTGGGAAAATGGTAGTTGTGGTTGCAGAGGGAATGGTTGTGGTTGCTCGGGAATTATTTGTTCTGGTTGCTGGGGGAATTGTTGTTGTTGATGGGGAAATGGTTGTTGCGGTTGTTGAATGAATGGTTGTTGTGGTTGTTGGGGCTGGGGAAATGATTGTTGTGGTTGCTGGGGGAATGGTTGTTGTGGTTGCAGGGGGAATGGAATTAGTGGTTGTTGGGGAATTATTTGTTGTGGTTGTTGGGGGAATGGTTGTTGCGGTTTCAGGGGGAATGGTTGTTGTGGTTGTTGGGGGATTACTTGTTGTGGTTTCTGGGGGAATGGTTGTTGGGGCTGGGGAAATGGTTGTTGTGGTTCTTGAGGGAGTGATATTTGCAGTTGCTGGGGGAATGGTTGTTGGGGTTGCTGGGGAATTGGTTGTTGGGGCTGAGGAAATGGTTGCCATGGTTGCCAAGGGAATGGTTGTTGGGGTTGAGGAAAAGGTTGTTCTGGTAGTTGTGGGAATAGTTGGTGTGGTTGTTTGGGAAGTATTTGTTGTGGTTGCTGGGGGAATTGTTGTTGCGGTTGCATGGGGAATGGTTGTTGTGGCAGCTGGGAGATTATTTGTTGTGCTTGATGGGGGAATAATTGTTGGGGTTGGGGAAATGGTTGTCGTGGTTGTTGGGGGAATGGTATTTGCGGTTGTAGGGGGAATGGTTGTTGGGGTTGCTGGGGCAATGGTTGTTGGGTTTGGGCAAATGGTTGCCATGGTTGCCATGGGAATGGTTGTTGGGGTTGTGGAAAAGGTTGTTGTGGTTGCTGGGGGAATGGTTGTTGTTGTTGCAAGGGGGTTGGTTGGCGGGGATGGGGAACTAGTTGTTGTGGTGTAAGAAATGGTTGTTGAAGTGGATATGGTTGTTGTGGATATGGTTGTTGTTCCGGAAATGGTTGTGGTTGAAGGTGAAATGATTGTTGTGGTGGTTGCAACTCTTTTTCGCTAGGGTTTAGTTGCCTAGCGGTAGTGGCGATGCTCATCGCCATGGCAAGGAGGACAAATATGAGGAAGGTCTTCATGTTGGATTTGTGGATACTACTGCTTGCTTGGTTTTGATGTATGTACTCTAGGTGTGTGAAGTTTGATGATGGAAGGTGATCTTGATGATGCAGGTGTATTTATAGTTGTCATGGCATAGTTTCTTTTCATATTTGCACTCACTTTTTTCAAAAAGTGCTCCTAAGCTTATCCAACTAATCATTTCGCGGGTTGTGTTTGGTGGCACTACTTTACTAGTATTATTTTGGATTGTTCCTCATAGTTTCTTGTTGTTGCACATATCATCTCGCTATAAGGAATACTCGATAATGATCAATGACTCGTTTTTTCACTTTACACTTCAAACCTTGATCTAGATTTTGTCCTTTTATGGAATTATGTTTGTGGTGCTCTAGATGTTGTTAGACTTATCCAGATTGGCATAGCTTGAGTGGGACTAAGTTTGTATTATTATTTTTGTCATTTATGATTCTAAGATGGATAACCAGTCATGACTCATCAACTAACCATTTAAACCGAGAGGCAAGTTGAGGGTTATAACATTCACTTTTCTCTAAGATACATCTTCTTGTCTTGCATGTTGTGCAAATTTGAAAACATGTACAAATACAGATGCAACTGAATCAAAGTGGACATGAAAGATAAGCAACGAAATGAGAATACTGCATACATCTTGAAAACAAGATGAATATGGTAAGCAGAAGGATATTGCATTCATTCATATCTGCAGACCTATAGTCTTCCTCATCCATATAAACTCTTTATTGGTTGCCTTCATTGCGGTGATCTGTTGATAGGTACATTTGATCGTTCTTGGGATAGGTAGATTTTCTTTGCCCATGCTTAGCGTATCACACTTACTCACCGCCACACCTCCACCCATGTTGCGAGCACCAACCTCGAGCTCTGGGATTGGTGGGTCGTCTTCATCTCCTATCATGCATGGTGGGCCAAACCCATACACGAAGAGGACACATGGAGGAGCTCCATTATACACTGCTCATTGGGTCAGGATGGCACATGGGCAATCCCGACTTGGCTCACCCATTGGCCCCGCCAGTGAGACTTGCGAGCCAACTACATTAGTTGACCGGTGTTATTGTAGTAACCGATTATCCAACATATTATTTCATTTGGTTTAAACAGAAACACCGAAAATATATATTGTAAAAGTGTAACATTTTTTGAAAACTCGATTAAGTTTGGTAGATTTTTTCAAACATGATTTTTGTTTGAAAAGTTAACAGTTTTTGAATTTGCTAACTTTTAAGAAAACATAAATAATTTTTCATATATTTCAAATTTTATGAAAGAAAGAACATTTAAAAAAATTGTGCGCATGTTTTAAAATTTATGTAAAGTTAATCCAAAGTAATACTTTACAGAACGAACAAAAGTAAATGGAAAATTCGGCCAGGACCTCCTAGAAGGTTCCCTAATCAAGGATTTGTAGACCACATATAATTACATAAGCAAGCGGAATGGATTTTTGACCTCGTATGTGTGTCAGAAAAGCCCCCTAGTCATATGGGCTGGCGCATTAAGCGACATTCACGGGCTTTAGTCTCTATTCTTTTTTCATGTATGTATTGTACAAACTCCACAACACTTCAACACATGATTTTTCAGGTTGTTCTCTTAATTATTTTTTGAGAAACGGAAACATTGTTTGTGAAATTTTGAACAAAATCTATAACCATTAAGTTTTTTATAATTCCTGCGATAAGTTTTTGCTATTCTGATTAGATTATAAAAATGAGAACATTTTTGAAATTCCGACACATGTTTGGAATGCATGGACTTTTTTTGAAAAAAATGAAGATTTTTTATAAATATATAGGAAATATTATTCAAAAACTATTTTTAGAAAATCCAAAAAAATTACTGATCTTTTTAAATAAAATGATATTGGAAAAGTAAAGAATAATCTGAAATAAAGAAGAAAATTTTTAAAACAAGAAATGGGAGAATAAGTCAGGAAGTTTCTACAAGGTTGCCAAAACAGAGATCTATCAAACACAAAATAACTAAATGAGCCAGTTGACCCGTCTTTTTTTTTCCGTATATCAACAATATGAAGAGCTCCTATATGACGTATTTTGTCGGGCTGGCCCATTATGTGACGTTCACACGGTTCAGTCTTTGTTTCAAGTTTTTTTTTCATGTATGTACGGTAACGACTCCAGCATTATCGCAGCAGTAAGCACTGCAGCTGGACACCTTAACACAGATTTTTTGTTGTTTTTTTAAAGTATTTTTAGAAACATGAACATATATTATTATTTTTCCTAATTGTTTTGACAAATAAAATGAAATATGAAAAGGAAAGACTAATCTAAAACAAAGATCTAAAGAAAAAACTAGGAACAAGAAAATGGGAGAATCGGTTAATAACCTTCTAGAAAGTTCTCACAACTAGGATCTATAGAACACAAAATAACTAAATGGGTCGCCTCAATTTAGTCATCTCGTTCGCAAGCTCTTCGACGGTCTTTAAGAGCATTTCCGTGAAATAGCACCCCAATCGCAGGGGCACGAGGTGCGGGCTAGGCTATTAAGCAACACTCACTTGTTTCAGTCTCTTTTTCTGTTTTGTCCCAGACATTAGCGACCGTAGTTGAACAAAATATCGCAACTATCAGTCTGAAGTCTCATAATTCAGAGTAAGAGGATGTAAAATTATAGTCTAGTGCTATTGGTTAAGTTTGCCTGATATAACTTACTTGTAAAAGATTTAATCTATTCAAGATGAGCTTTCTATATTCTCTGTTCTTTCTTCCTTTATTCTCTCTTCTTTGTTCCTCTATTCCTCTCTTATTTCATATTGAACAATACCTAACACTAAAACTAAGAAACTAATCAACCTAAAGCTAACTAAGTTCTCTCTTATTGCCAAAGATCTTTGCAGAAGCTAATTAACCTAAAACTAGAATAATCTATGTAACCAAAAACTAACATAACCTATTTAACAAAAGGTAGTAAACCTAAAACAAAAAAACTACATAGCCTGGGAGAAGAAGATGGTAATGCATACGGTACAAGGGAGGAGCTATCAATGTCGGGGAGGAGCTTCGGGTGTCAAGGAGGAGTTGCTGAGGGATGGGGTGGTGGCATCGAGAGATGGAAAAAGCGCGGGAGAAAGAGCAACAGGCTTGGGGAAGTTTTCCTCAAGTCCTGGGTCGGTGGACGTTTTGGAGGCCTGAGTTAATAGTGTCTTGAAGGCCAAGGACACATGCCACTAGTGAAATTGAGTTAGACGCGTGCAGGAGACATAGGTGCCGCTAGTAATAATAAGGATTTTTACCATATACTCTATCCATTCCTAAATATAAGATATTTAGAGATTTAAATAAGGACTACATATGGAGCAAAATAAATGAATGTATAATTTAAAATACATCTATATACATATGTACGTAGTTCATATTAGAATCTCTAAAAGGTCTTATATTTAGGAACGGAGGGATTACTTGGGTATATTTTAAATATTTTAGGGTTATGATTATGTTACAAGATTTTGATACAATTAATATGTGCCATTTAATGTTCCATCTTATAATTTGACAATGTTTAGGTTTGTTTTGCTATATTTAGGGTATTAATTGTATTTCTATAAAGTTGAAAGGTTTACTTGAAATTGGACAACAAGTACTTCAAAAATCGATCCAAATTGTAGCAAAATCCTATTTAACTTTTTGTGTAGATAATTTAGCGTTATGGAAGATCATATGAAACTTGGCATGGTGTCAGGTGTCTAGAAGTTGTGGTTAAATTTGAGAAAGTTAGGCAATAGGTTTGATATATGTTTCTTAGAAATTAACAAATACTCGAGGAAGACTAAAAGATTCGAAGGGAAAGTACATGTTTGAGAGATATGTTATAGTTTTGTTCCACATTTGGCCTTGATTTTTTTATACACTGTCCGTAGACCATTTCAAGTTTCATATCATCTGTTTTTAGTATTATAGGGCTAGTTCGCTAAATTTTTAATATAAAATGTATTTCTTATTAGTGGCGTGCAAAGAGGCGCACATACCACTAGTATGCATATTTAGGATATTTCGGCTATTTAGGATATTTAAGCTAATTTTACTGTTTTAGGGTTAGGATTATGTTACATTTTTTATACATTGGATATATATCATTTAAAGTTTTAAATGGAAAAGTGTACATGTTTTTGAACATTGTTTTAGGATTGATACATATCAGGAACCAGATTAGACAACAAGGCCACACAATTTATATGGATAGCCACTGAAGAGATAATTTACAATTACTCCTTACTCCTTAATTAGGTACTCCAACTCATAAATAGGTACTTCAATTTATACCAAGTTTCACAAACATTAATTACATTAGGTTTATATGACTTCACTTCATAAATAGGTAGATCATGCATAAGGCTGAGATTTAGTCACATATAAAAATCTAAGTATGACATGAATATTGTTGGAAATATGCCCTAGAGGCAATAAATAAAGTGTTTATTATTATATTTCCTTGTTCATGTAATCGTTTATTATCCATGCTATAATTGTATTAATTGGAAACAAATTACATGTGTGGTTAAATAGACAACATTATGTCCCTAGTATGCCTCTAGTGAACTAGCTCGTTGATTAAAGATGGTCATGGTTTCCTAGCCATTGACATGTGATGTCATTTGATAATGGGATCACATCATTTGTAGAATGATGTGATGGACAAGACCCAAACTACAAACGTAGCATATGATCGTGGAAGTTTATTGCTACTGTTTTCTGCATGTCAAGTATATGTTCCTATGACCATGAGATCATGCAACTCACGGACATCGCAGGAGTGCCTTGTGTGTATCAAACGTCGCAACGTAACTGGGTGACTATAAAGGTGCTCTACAGGTATCTTCGAGGGTGTCTGTTGAGTTGGCATGGATCAAGACTGGGATTTGTTACTCCGTTTGACGGAGAGGTATCTCAGGGCCCACTCGGTAATACAACATCACAATAAGCCTTGCAAGCAATGTGGCTAAGTGTTAGTCATGGGATTTTGTATTACGGAACGAGTAAAGATACTTGCCGGTAACGAGGTTGAACTAGGTATGGAGATACCGATGATCGAATCTCGGGCAAGTAACATACCGAAGAACAAAGAGAACATCATACGGGATTAACTGAATCCTTGACATAGAGGTTCGACCGATAAAGATCTTTGTAGAATATGTAGGAACCAATATGGGCATCCAGGTCCCGCTATTGGTTATTGACCGTAGCGGTGTCTCGGTCATGTCTACATAGTTCTCGAACCCACGGGGTCTGCACACTTAAGGTTTGGTGACGTTTCGGTAGTATAGAGTTATGTATGGTGGTGACCTAAGGTTGTTAGGAGTCCCGGATGAGATCCCGGACGTCACGAGGAGCTCCAGAATGGTCTGGAGGTAAAGATTCATACATAGGAAGTCCTGTTTTGGTCATCGAAAAAGTTTCGGGCTAATCGGTAGTGTATCGGGAGTGCCGGTAGTGTATCAGGAGACCATCGGGAGGGGTATTTCGACCCAAGAGGCTTCATGGTCTGTGGGAGAATAATTACCAGCCTTTTGTGGGCTGGTGGAAGTCCCACATAAGGCCCATGCGTCTAGGGAAGAAAAGCCCAAAGGGAAAAGGTGGAAAAAAGGCCAAAAAGGAGGAATCCTAGTCCTACTAGGATTGGAGGAGGAGTCCTCCTCTCCTCCCCACTTCGGCCAAACCAAAGGAGGCTTGGCCCTTGCGCCATGTCCTCTCCTCCCTCCCTATTTTATATACAGGAGGTTTAAGGGTTTTGCATAGAATTTTAGCCACGTACTACCCGTTCCTCCAGTGCATAGTTTCTCCTCTAGATCGGATTTCTGCATTGCTTAGGCGAAGTCCTGCCGGAATAGCTCCAATACAATCGCCGGAGCGCCGTCACTCTGCCGGAGAACTCTTCTTCCTCTCAGCTCCCTCTTGCTGGATCAAGACGGCGGAGATCATCATCAAGCCGTACGTGTGCTGAACGCGGAGGTGCCGTCCGTTTGGCGCTAGATCGGAAGGACCGTGATTGAGTTCGCGGGACAGATCGTGATCAAGTTCGCGGGACGGATCATGATTGGATCGCGGGACGGATCATGATTGGATCGCGGGACAGTTCGTGATTGGATCACGGGATGCTTGGCGATTTGGATCGCGAAGACGTTCGACTACATCAACCGCATTTCTTAACGTTTCCCGCTTAGCGATCTACAAGGGTACATAGATCCACTCTTCCTCCCGTAGATGCTCATCACCATGGATAGGTTTTGCGTGAACGTAGGAATTTTTTTGTTTCCCATGCAACGTTCCCCATGGATAGGTCTATGTGTAGATGAGATCTCGACTAGAACACAAAGAGTTTGTGGGCATTGATGCTTAGATTGCTTCCTCCCTTGGTCGTGTTTTGGTTCAGCGGTATTGTAAGTTGAAGCGGCCCGGACCAACATTACTCGAGTGTTCTGCATGTGCAACACTGGCTTGCGCCCGTTGTATGTGAACGTAGAGTCTATCACACCCGATCATCACGTGGTGTCTCGACACGACGAACTTCCGCAACGGTTTACACTCGGGGAGAACACAATTCATCTTGAAATTTAAGTGAGGGATCACCTTATAATGCTTCTCTTGTCCTAAGCAAAACAAGGTGCATAAAAGGATTAACATCACATGCAAATCATAAGTGACATGATATGGTCATGAACTTGTGCTATTGATCTCCATCTAGAAAGCACCGGCATGATCTCCATCGTCATTGGCATGACACCATGATCTCCATCATCTTGATCTCCATCAACGTGTCGCCATCGGGGCTGTCGCGCCCAACATGCTTCTACTACTATTGCTACCGTTTAGCGATAAAGTAAAGCATTACATAGCGCTTAATGATTGACTCGCAGGTCATACAATAATTAAAGACAACTCTATGGCTCCTGCCAGTTGCCGTACTCATCGACATGCAAGTCGTGATAATCTATACATCACATGATCATCTCATACATCACATATATCACATCATGTAATTGGCCATATCACATCACAACATACCCTGCAAAAACAAGTTAGACGTCCTCTAATTGTTGTTGCATGTTTTACGAGGCTGCTACGGGTATCTAGTAAGAACAATTCTCATCTACGCAAAAACCAGAATGGTGATACACTAGTTGCTTTTCAACCTTCTCAAGGACCGCCTTTGTCGAATCCGATCCAACTAAAGTGAGAGAAACTGGCACCTGCAAGCCATCTATGCAACAAGTTGCAGTTGAGGGAACCGGTCTCTCGTAAGCGTACGAGTACTGTTGGTCCGGGTCGCTTCATCTCACAATACCGTTGAACCAAAACACGACCAAGGGAGGAAGCAATCTAAGCATCAACGCCCATAAACTCTTTGTGTTCTACTCGAGATCTCATCTACACATAGACCTAGCTCATGATGCCACTGTTGGGGAACGTTGCATGGAAACAAAAAATTTCCTACGTTCACGCAAGACCTATCCATGGTGATGAGCATCTACGAGAGGGAGAGTGAATCTACATACCCTTGTAGATCGCTAAGCGGGAAGCGTTAAGAAACGCGGTTGGTGTAGTCGAACGTCTCCGCGATCCAAATCGCCGAACGTCCCGCGATCCAATCACGATATGTCCTGCGATCCAATCACGATCCGTCCCACGAACTTGATCACGATCCGTCCCGCGAACTTGATCACGGTCTTTCCGATCTAGCGCCGAACGGACGGCACCTCCGCGTTCAGCACACGTACGGCTTGATGACGATCTCCACCGTCTTGATCCAGCAAGAGGGAGCGGAGAGTAAGAAGAGTTATCCGGCAGAGTGACGGCGCTCCGGCGATGGTGGTGGAGCTATTCCGGCAGGGCTTCACCTAAGCACCGGAGAAATCCGATCTAGAGGAGAAACTATGCACTGGAGGAACGGGCAGCACGTGGCTAAAAATTATGTGCAAAAACCCTAAAACCCACTAGTATATATAGGAGGAAGGGAGGACAGGCTTGGCGCAAGGGCCAAGCCTCCTTTGGTTCGGCCGAAGTGGGGAGGAGAGGAGGACTCCTCCTCCAATCCTAGTAGGACTAGGATTCCTCCTTTTTGGCCTTTTTTCCACCTTTTTCCCTTTGGGATTTTCTTCCCAGCCGCATGGGCCTTGTGTGGGACTTACACTAGCCCAAAAAAGGCTGGTAATTATTCTACCACAGCCCATGAAGCCTCTTGGGTCGAAATATCCCTCCCGGTGGTCTCCCGGTACACTACCGGCACTCCCGATACATTACCGATTAGCCTGAAACTTTTCCGGCGACCAAAACAGGACTTCCTATATATGAATCTTTACCTCCGGACCATTCCGGAGCTCCTCGTGACGTCCGGGATCTCATCCGAGACTCCGAACAACCTTATGTCACCACCATACATAACTCTATACTACCGAAACATCACCGAACCTTAAGTGTGCAGACCCTGCGGGTTCGAGAACTATGTAGACATGACCGAGACATCTCTACGGTCAATAACCAATAGCGGAACCTGGATGCCCATATTGGTTCCTACATATTCTACGAAGATCTTTATCGGTCAAACCTCTATGTCAAGGATTCAGTTAATCCCGTATGATGTCCCTTTGTTCTTCGGTATGTTACTTGCCCGAGATTCAATCGTCGGTATCTCCATACCTAGTTCAACCTCGTTACCGACAAGTCTCTTTACTCATTCCTTAATACAAGATCCCGTGACTAACACTTAGTCACATTGCTTGCGAGGCTTATTGTGATGTTGTATTACCGAGTGGGCCCTGAGATACCTCTCCCTCACACGGAGTAACAAATCCCAGTCTTGATCCATGCCAACTCAACAGACACCCTCAGAGATACCTGTAGAGCACCTTTATAATCATCCAGTTACATTGTGACGTTTGATACACAGAAGGCACTCCTCCGATGTCCGTGAGTTGCATGATCTCATGGTCATAGGAACATATACTTGACATGCAGAAAACAGTAGCAATAAACTGACACGATCATATGCTACGTTTGTAGTTTGGGTCTTGTCCATCACATCATTCTCCTAATGATGTCTTCATGTTATCAAATGACATCACATGTCAATGGCTAGGAAACCTTGACCATCTTTGATTAACAAGCTAGTTCACTAGAGGCATACTAGGGACCAAGTGTTGTCTATTTACCCACACATGTAATGTGTTTCCAATCAATACAATTATAGCATGGATAATGAACGATTATCAAGAACAAGGAAATATAATAATAAACTCTTTATTTATTGCCTCTAGGGCATATTTCCAATAGTACAGACATGGCCTCGGAACACAAGAGACCGAAAGGTCGAACATGAGTCATATAGTAGATATGATCAACATAATGATGTTCACCATTGAAACCACCTCAACTCACGTGATGATTGGACTAGAGTTGGTGAATTTGGATCATGTGACACTCAGATGATCTGAGGGATGTGAATTTGAGTGGGAGCTTTAGTAATTTGATTAACTAAACTCATTATCTTGAACAGTAGTCTAAGTAACCTTTGCATATTTATGTTGTAGATCAATGGCTCGCGCAGTAGCACCCCTGAATTTTAATGCGTTCCTAGAGAAAGCTAAGTTGAAAAATGATGGAAGTAACTTTTTTGACTAGGCCCGTAATCTGAGGATTATCCTCACGGCTTCCTAGAAATCATATGTCCTTGATGCACCGCTTGGTGACCAACCAGAAGACATGACCTCCGAAGATGTTAAGAACACTTGGGAGGCACGTACTGGAGATTACTCAATAGTTCAGTGTGCCATATTGTATGGCTTAGAACCGGGACTTCAAAGACATTTTGAACGTCATGGAGCATATGAGATATTCTAGGAGTTGAAGTTTATCTTTCAAAACAATGTCCTGATTGAGAGGTATGAGACCTCCGATAAGTTCTATTCTTGCAAGATGGAGGAGAATGGGTCTATCAGTGAACATATACTCAGAATGTCTGGGTATTCAACTTGTCTAGCGGATTTAGGAATTGCCCTTCCTCTAGAGGTGATCACTGACAGAGTTCTTCAATCACTACCACCTAGTTACAAGAGCTTTGTGATGAACTATAACATGCACAGGATGAACAAGTCAGTCGTCGAGCTGTTTGCGATGCTAAAAGTCGCTGAGTCTGAAATCCAGAAGGAACATCAAGTGTTGATGGTCAATAAAACCACTAGTTTCAAGAAGAATGGCAAGGGCAAGGGCAAGAAGGGTAAAACCAAGAAGGATGGCAAAGCAGTTGCTACTCCTATAAAGAAGCCCAAGCATGGACCTAAGCCAAAAATTGAGTGCTTTCATTGCAAGGGAACTGGTCACTGGAAGCGGAACTTCCCCAAGTACCTGGCTAACAAGAAGGCGGCCAACGACAAACAAGGTATATATGATATACATGTTATTGATGTGTACCTTACTAGCTCTCGTTGTAGTGCGTGGGTATTTGATACCGGTTCGGTTGCTCGCATTTGCAACTCAAAACAGGAACTACGGAATAGACGAAGGCTGGCAAGGGATGAAGTGACGATGCGCGTGGGAAATGGTTGCAAGGTTGATGTGATCGCCGTCGGCACGCTCTCTCTTCGATTACCATCAGGATTAGTGATGAACCTGAATAATTGTTATTTAGTGCCTGCGTTAAGCATGAACATTATATATGGATCTTGTTTATTGCGAGACAGTTACTCATTTAAATTAGAGAATAAAGGTTGTTCTATTTATAAGAGTAATATCTTTTATGGTCATGCACCCAATGTGAGGGGTTTATTCATATTGAATCTTGATAGTGATGACACACATGTTCATAACATTGATGCCAAAAGATGTAGAGTTGATAATGATAGTACCACTTTCTTGTGGCACTACCATTTAGGTCATATTGGTGTAAAATGCATGAGGAAGCTCCATGCTGACGGACTTTTGGAGTCACTTGATTTTGAATCACTTGACACATGTGAACCATGCCTCATGGGCAAGATGACTAAAACGCCGTTCTCTGGAACAATGGAACGGGCGAGTGACTTATTGGAAATCATACATACTGATGTGTGCGGTCCAATGAATGTTACAGTGCGTGGTGGATATCGTTATTTTCTCACCTTCACTGATGACTTAAGTAGATATGGGTATATTTACTTAATGAAACACCAGTCTGAAACGTTTGAAAAGTTCAAGCAATTTCAGAGTGAAGTTGAGAATCATCGTAACAAGAAGATTAAATTCCTGCGATCTGATCGAGGAGGTGAATATCTGAGTTATGAGTTTAGCAGTCACTTAAGATAGTGTGGAATTGTTTCACAGTTGACACCGCCTGGAACACCACAACGTAATGGTGTGTCCCAAAGTCGTAATCGAACCTTATTAGATATGGTGCGTTCTATGATGTCTCTTGCTGATTTGCCACTAACATTTTGGGGTTATGCATTAGAGACAGTTGCATTCACTTTAAATAGGGCACCATCAAAATCCGTTGAGACGACGCCATATGAGCTATGGTTTGGCAAGAGGCCAAAATTGTCGTTTCTTAAAGTTTGGGAATGTGATGCTTATGTCAAAAAGCTTCAGCCTGAAAAGATGGAACCCAAAGCGAAGAAATGTGTCTTCATAGGATAGCCGAAAGAGACAGTCGGGTATACGTTCTATCTCAGATCCGAAGGCAAAGTGTTTGTCGCTAAGAACGGAACATTTCTTGAGAAAGATTTTCTCTCGAAAGAATTGAGTGGGAGGAAAATAGAGCTTGATGAGGTTATTGAACCTTTACTTCAACCAGAAAGTTGCGCAGCGCAGAAAGATGTTTCTGTGGAACCTACGACAGTAGAAGAGGAAGTTAATGATGATGATCATGAAGCTTCGAATCAAGCTACTATTGAACCTCGTAGGTCGACAAGGGCGTGTACTACTCCTGAGTGGTATTGCAACCCTGTCTTGGAGGTCATGTTGTTGGACAACAATGAACCTACGAGCTATGGAGGAGCAATAATGGGCCTAGATTCCGAGAAATGGTTAGAGGCCATGAAATCCGAGATGGGATCCATGTATGCAAACAAAGTATGGACTTTGGAAGTATTACCTGAAGGGCGAAGGCCCTTCAGAACAAATGGATCTTTAAGAAGAAGACAGACGCGGGAGGTAATGTCACCGTCTATAAAGCTCGACTTGTGGCAAAGGGTTTTTCACAAGTTCAAGGAGTTGACTACGATGAGACATTCTCACCCGTAGCGATGCTTAAGTCTGTCAGAATCATGTTGGCAATAGCTGCTTATTTCGATTATGAAATTTGGTAGATGGATGTCAAAACGGCGTTCCTCAATGGTTTCCTTGAGGAAGAGTTGTATAGGATGCAACCAGAAGGTTTTGTCGATCCAGAGAATGCTGACAAAGTTTGCAAACTCCAGCGATCCATTTATGGGCTGGTGCAAGCATCTCGGAGTTGGAATAAGCGCTTTGATGAGGTGATCAAAGCATTTGAGTTTATACAAGTTTATGGAGAAGCTTGTGTTTACAAGAAAGTGAGTGGGAGCTCTATAGCGTTTCTAATATTATATGTGGATGACATATTGCTAATTGGAAACAATATAGAAATGCTGGAAAGCATGAAGGAATATTTGAAGAAGAGTTTTTCAATGAAGGACCTAGGAGAAGCTGCTTTCATATTAGGCATTAAGATCTATAGAGATAGATCGAGACGCTTAATAGCACTTTCACAGAGCACATACCTTGATAAAGTTTTGAAGAAGTTCAAAATGGATCAGTCCAAGAAGGGGTTCTTGCCTGTGTTACAAGGTGTGAAGTTGAGTAAGACTCAATGCCCAGTGACTACAGAAGATAGAGAAAAGATGAGTGTCATCCCCTATGCTTCAGCCATAGGCTCTATCATGTATGCAATGTTGTGCACAAGACTGGATGTCAGCCTTGCCATAAGTATGGTCGAAAGGTTTCAAAGTGATCCTGGAATGGAACACTGGGCAGCAGTCAAGAATATCCTTAAGTACCTGAAAAGGACTAAGGAAATGTTTCTCGTTTATGGAGGTGATGAAGAGCTCTTCATAAAGGGTTACGTCGATGCAAGCTTTGACACTGATCCAGATGACTCTAAGTCACAAACCAGATACGTATTTATTCTCAACGAGGGAGCGGTAAGCTGGTCCAGTTCCAAGCAAAGCGTGGTAGCCGATTCTACGTGCGAAGCAGAGTACATCATAGCCTCGGAGGCAGCGAAGGAAGGTGTCTGGATGAAGCAGTTCATGACAGATCTTGAAGTAGTGCCCAGTGCACTGAATCCAATGAACCTGTTCTGTGACAACACTGGTGCCATTGCTCTGGCCAAGGAACCAAGGTTTCACAAGAGGACCAGACACATAAAGCGACGCTTCAACTCCATCTGGGATTACATCGAGGAGAAGGACATAAATATTTGCAAAGTGCACACGGATCTGAATGTTGCAGACCCGTTGACTAAATCTCTTCCAAGGGCTAAACATGATCAACACCAGAACTGCATGGGTGTTCGATTCATTACAATGTAAATCACATAGTGATGTGAACTAGATTATTGACTCTAGGGCAAGTGGGAGACTGTTGTAAATATGCCCTAGAGGCAATAAATAAAGTGTTTATTATTATATTTGCTTGTTCATGATAATCGTTTATTATCCATGCTATAATTGTATTGATTGGAAACAAATTACATGTGTCGGTAAATAGACAACACTATGTCCCTATTATGCCTCTAGTGAACTAGCTCGTTGATCAAAGATGGTCAAGGTTTCCTAGCCATTGACATGTGATGTCATTTGATAATGGGAAGACATCATTAGTAGAATGATGTGTTGGACAAGACCCAAACTACAAACGTAGGATATGATCGTGTCAGTTTATTGCTACTGTTTTCTGCATGTCAAGTATATGTTCCTATGACCATAAGATCGTGCAACTCACGAACATCGGAGGAGTGCCTTGTGTGTATCAAACATCGCAACGTAACTGGGTGACTATAAAGGTGCTCTACAGGTATCTCCGAGGGTGTCTTTTGAGTTGGCATGGATCTAGACTGAGATTTGTTACTCCGTTTGACGGAGAGGTATCTCAGGGGCCACTCGGTAATACAACATCACAATAATCCTTGCAAGCAATGTGGCTAAGTGTTAGTCACGGGATTTTGTATTACGGAACGAGTAAAGATACTTGCCGGTAACAAGGTTGAACTAGGTATGGAGATACCGACGATCGAATCTCCGGCAAGTAACATACCGAAGAACAAAGGGAACATCATACGAGATTAACTAAATCCTTGACATAGGGGTTAGACCGATAAAGATCTTCGTAGAATATGTAGGAACCAATATGGGCATCCAGGTCCCTCTATTGTTTATTGACCGTAGAGGTGTCTCGGTCATGTCTACATAGTTCTCGAACCCGTAGGGTCTGCACACTTAAGGTTTGGTGACGTTTTCGTAGTATAGAGTTATGTATGGTGGTGACCGAAGGTTGTTCAGAGTCCTGGATGAGATCCCGGACGTCACGAGGAGCTCCGGAATGGTCTGGAGGTAAAGATTCATATATAGGAAGTCCTGTTTTGGTCGCCGGAAAAGTTTTGGGCTAATCGGTAGTGTACCGGGAGTGCCGGTAGTGTACCGGGAGACCATCGGGAGGGGTATTTCGACCCAAGAGGCTTCATGGGCTGTGGGAGAATAATTACCAGCCTTTTGTTGGCTGGTGGAAGTCCCACACAAGGCCCATGCGGCTAGGGAAGAAAAGCCCAAAGGGAAAAGGTTGAAAAAAGGCCAAAAAGGAGGAATCCTAGTCCTACTAGGATTGGAGGAGGAATCCTCCTCTCCTCCCCACTTCGGCCGAACCAAAGGAGGCTTGGCCCTTGCACCAAGTCCTTTCCTCCCTCCCTCTTATATATACTAGAGGTTTTAGGGGTTTTGCATAGAATTTTAGCCACATGCTGCCCGTTCCTCCAGTGCATAGTTTCTCCTCTAGATCGGATTTCTGTAGTGCTTAGGCAAAGCCCTGCCGGAATAGCTCCACCACCATCGCCAGAGCACCGTCACGCTGCCGGAGAACTCTTCTTCTTATCTGATCCCTCTTGCTGGATCAAGACGGCGGAGATCGTCATCAAGCCGTACGTGTGCTGAACACGGAGGTGTCATCCGTTCGGCGCTAGATCGGAAGGACCGTGATCGAGTTCGCAGTACGGATCATGATCAAGTTCGCGGGACGAATCATGATTGGATCGCGGGACGCTCGGCGATTTGGATCGCGAAGACGTTCGACTACACCAACCGCGTTTCTTAACGCTTCCCACTTAGCGATCTACAAGGGTACGTAGATCCACTCTCCCTCTCGTAGATGCTCATCACCATGGATAGGTCTTGCATGAACGTAGGAATTTTTTTGTTTCCCATGCAACGTTCCCCAACAAATATAACAATTACCAGCAATCTCCTTGTGACAAGAACTTTCTTTGTCTTTTATTACCATGTTTGAACTAGTATAGGTCAGGGTTACAATTGATGGTACACATCACTTTATTTATCATCGTTACATTGAATGCTCCATTAACTACACAATGATGATCCACCCATCTAATATTACAACTCTTCATTTTAGTGCCCACCGATGCCTATAAGACTTCTCCAAGATGGTTGCTGGTGTGGATAAGGTTGTTGAGGTTGTTGTGTTTGCAGGGGGGTAGTTGTTGGGGTTGTTGGGGAATTATTTGTTCTGGTTGCTGGGGGAATGGTTGTTGAGGTTGGGGAAATGGTAGTTGTGGTTGTAGAGGGAATGGATGTGGTTGCTCAGGAATTATTTGTTTTGGTTGCTGGGGGAATTGTTGTTGTTGATGGGGAAATGGTTGTTGCGGTTGTTGAACGAATGGTTGTTGTGGTTGTTGGGGGAATGGTTGTTGGGGCTGGGGAAATGATTGTTGTGGTTGCTGGGGGAATGGTTGTTGTGGTTGCAGGGGGAATGGAATTAGTGGTTGTTGTGGAATTATTTGTTGTGGTTGTTGGGGGAATGGTTGTTGCGGTTGCAGGGGGATTGGTTGTTGTGGTTGTTGGGGGATTACATGTTGTGGTTGCTGGGGGAATGGTTGTTGGGGCTGGGGAAATGGTTGTTGTGGTTGTTGAGGGAGTGATATTTGCGGTTGCAGGGGGAATGATTGTTGGGGTTCCTGGGGAATTGGTTGTTGGGGCTGAGGAAATGGTTGCCATGGTTGCCAAGGGAATGGTTGTTGGGGTTGAGGAAAAGGTTGTTCTGGTAGTTGTGGGAATAGTTGGTGTGGTTGTTCGGGAAGTATTTGTTGTGGTTGCTGGGGGAATGGTTGTTGCGGTTGCAGGAGGAATGGTTGTTGTGGCTGCTGGGAGATTATTTGTTGTGCTTGATGGGGGAATAATTGTTGGTGTTGGGGAAATGGTTGTTGTGGTTGTTGGGGGAATCGTATTTGCGGTTGTAGGGGGAATGGTTGTTGGGGTTGCTGGGGGAATGGTTGTTGGGTTTGGGCAAATGGTTGCCATGGTTGCCATGGGAATGGTTGTTGGGGTTGTGGAAAAGGTTGTTGTGGTTGCTCGGGTAATGGTTGTTGTTGTTGCAAGGGGGTTGGTTGGCGGGGATGGGGAACTAGTTGTTGTGGTTGCTGGGGGAATTGTTGTTGTGGTGTAGGAAATGGTTGTTGAAGTGGATATGGTTGTTGTGGATATGGTTGTTGTTCCTGAAATGGTTGTTGTTGATGGTGAAATGATTGTTGTGGTGATTGCAACTCTTTTTCGCTAGGGTTTAGCTCCCTAGCGGTAGTGGCGATGCTCATCGCCATGGCAAGGAGGACAAATATGAGGAAGGTCTTCATGTTTGATTTGTGGATACTACAGCTTGCTTGGTTTTGATGTTTGTACTCTAGGTGTGTGAAGTTTGATGATGGAAGGTGACCTTGATGATGCAAGTGTAGTTATAGTTGTCATGGCATAGTTTCTTTTCATATTTGCACTCACTTTTTTCAAAAAGTGCTCCTAAGCTTATCCAAGTAATCATTTCGCGGGTTGTGTTTGGTGGCACTACTTTACTAGTATTATTTTGGATTGTTCCTCATAGTTTCTTGTTGTTGCACATATGTAAGGAATACTCGATAATGATCAATGACTCATTTTTTTCACTTTACACTGCAAACATTAATCTAGATTTTGTCCTTTTATGGAATTATGTTTGTGGTGCTCTAGATGTTGTTAGACATATCCAGATTGGCATAGCTTGAGTGGGACTAAGTTTGTATTATTATTTTTGTCATTTATGATTCTAAGATGGATAACCAGTCATGACTCATCAACTAACCATTTAAACCGAGAGGCAAGTTGAGGGTTATAACATTCATTTTTCTCTAAGATACATCTTCTTGTCTTGCATGTTGTCCAAATTTGAAAACATGTACAAATACAGATGCAACTGAATCAAAGTGGACAGGAAAGATAAGCAACGAAATGAGAATACTGCATACATCTTAAAAACAAGATGAATATGGTAAGCAGAAGGATATTGCATTCATTCATATCTTCAGACCTATAGTCTTCCTCATCCATATAAACTCTTTATTGGTTGCCTTCATTGCGGTGATCTGTTGATAGGTACATTTGATCGTTCTTGGGATAGGTAGATTTTCTTTGCCCATGCTTAGCATATCACACTTACTCACCGCCACACCTCCACCCATGTTGCGAGAACCAACCTCTAGCTCTGGGATTGGTGGGTCTTCTTCATCTCCAATCATGCATGGTGGGCCAAACCCATACACGAAGAGGACACATGAAGGAGCTCCATTATACACTGCTCCTTGGGTCGGGAGATCCTATACGACCTTCTTTGCCTCAACTGTGCCCCGATGGCACATGGGCAATCCCGACTTGGCTGACCCATTGGCCCTGCCAGTGAGACTTGCGAGCCAACTACATTAGTTGCTCGGTGTTATTGTAGTAACCGATTATCCAATATATTATTTCATTTGGTTTAAACAGAAACACCGAAAATATATATTGTAAAAGTGTAACATTTTTTGAAAACACGATCGTTTTTTTTAAGTTTGGTAGATTTTTTCAAACATGATTTTTGTTTGAAAAGTTATCAGTTTTTAAATTTGTTAAATTTGAAGAAAACATAAATAATTTTTCATATATTTCAAATTTTATGAAAGAAAGAACATTAAAAAAAATTGTGCGCATGTTTTAAAATTTATGTAAAGTTAATCTAAAGTAATACTTTACAGACCGAACAAAAGTAAATGGAAAAATCGGCCAGGACCTCCTTGAAGGTTCCCTAATCAAGGATTTGTAGACCACATATAGTTACATAAGCAAGCGGGATGGATTTTTGACCTCCTGTGTGTGTAAAAAAAAACCTAGTCATATGGGCTGGCGCATTAAGCGACATTCACGGGCTTTAGTCTCTATTTTGTGTTTTTTTCATGTATGTATTGTACAAACTCCACAACACTTCAACACATTATTTTTCAGGTTGTTCTCTTAATTAGTTTTTGAGAAACGGAAACATTGTTTGTGAAATTTTGAACAAATTCTATAACCATTAAGTTTTTTATAATTCCTACCGATAACTTTTTGCTATTCTGATTAGATTATAAAAAGGAGAACATTTTTGAAATTCCGACACATGTTTTGAATGCATGGACTTTTTTTGAAAAAAAATGAATATTTTTTATAAATATACAGGAAATATTATTCAAAAAATATTTTTTAGAAAATCCAAAAAAAAATTACTGATCTTTTTAAATAAAATGATATTGGAAAAGAAAAGAATAATCTGAAATAAAGAAGAAAAAACTGAAAACAAGAAATGGGAGAATAAGTCAGCAAGTTTCTAGAAGGTTGCTAAATGAGCCATTTGACCCGTCTTTTTTCCGTATATCAACAATATGAAGAGCTCCTACATGACACATTCGTGTCAAATACCCCCCCCCCCCCCCCAAATTGAATGGACGCGGCCAGGTCGGCTGCTCCATTAAGCAACATTCATGTGCTTCGGTCCCTGTTTTCCATTTTCTTCTGACATATACTATAGTGAATCTGGAAATCTGCGGCCATGTAGCGTCTCCAAGAACTGTAGTTGGACACTATAGCATCTGTTTTTTTGTCTTTTCTAAATGTATTATTAGAAAAAACGAAAAATAAATTCAAACTTAAGAACATTTTCAGAAACATTGATGTGCATATTTTTGGAAATTCCAAACATTTTTTATTATTAGATATATTATATTTTTTTGAATATTATTTGAAAACTCAAACACTTAAAAAATATGAAACCTTAAAAAAAGGCACAAGACATTTTTCTAGAAACAATTGAACATTTTTCAATGAATTTGAAAAAAAATATATAATCTTCGAACTAAAGATAGTGAAAACAGAATAAACTTGTAAAGAGAAACAGGAAAATTAGTCAGGAACCTTCTAGAAAGTTCACAGAATCAGGATCTATAGAAAACTAAATAACTAAATGGGTCGGGTCAGTTCAGTCGTCTCGTTTGCTAGCTGTGTGCGGTAAGAGCATGCCGGCTGGACCATTAAGCGTGCCGGCTGGACGTTTTCTCTCATACTTATTGACTCGGCAGCACTATAGTTGAATATTGCAACATGTGGTTTCCTCTGTCGTTTTCAATTTTATTTTCTTTTGCAAACCCTTTTTAAAAGTGATATATTTCAAGATTCCTGAACAGTTTTTGAAAAAGAGAACAGTTTTTGTACAAACAAACATTTATTGAAAGTCTGAACATTTTTGGAAAATGTCCAAACGTTTCTAAACGAATAAAATAGAAGAACAAAAGAATAAGAAAACGAAATAGAAAACCAGGTAGGAACCTTCTAGAAGGATTTCAAAACCGGTAAAAACCAGACACAGAGTGAAAGTTTCTAAAACCGGATTCATAAAGCTGCTACATGGAATGGCCCATCCGTCGGTCCCTCGGGTGTGCGAAACCTCAACAATTTGACACAGAATGCGTCAAACAAGGATTGCTGACGGTTTGCTACACAGAGCGTCAAATAGAAATTGCCGGACTTATCAAATAATAATTGTTCCAAGCAGGTCTTGCCGTATTTGTTTGTCCGAAAGGAAAAAAAAAAGTTATATATAGGATAAAGGGCACTCGCACTTGTGATCCATCGGTTTCCAGTCTCCGGCTAGCGAGCACAGTACTTGCTGAAAAACTGTTCAGGATTAAATTTCAACTATGCTAATCGTAACTCATAGGCGTGAGTATGACCCATCGTTCCTATTTTTGAACTTTGGCTTGTATTTGGCGTTGCTTTTGTTGTCGAAAGTGCGACAAATGTGAAGTTCTCCAGGGAGCTAACGGTCCCAGGCTACACGAAGCCTCTCATCACCCTTGGCACGGGTACGTATGCTGATACGCATCTTGCCCAAATCCTCCCGAGTTCAAAAAAAAATCCATAACTTATATACAAGTATCAGTTATATCATTTACAGTTTTCGATTTGAATTCTGGCTCACTATAGGTTACAGAGACAAGTTCTTCGTCAAGGTATACTCCTCTGCGTTCTACGTGGGCAACTCCATTTGACTGAACGTACTAAGCATGCACCACTGGTTGTGAAATCTCTGCGTATAATCTCGTCAGATATATGTTGATGGCAAGACCTTTGTGAAGGCTTTGGAGGACGTTATCGCTCGCCAAATTCAGAAACCGACTGATGAGGAAGAATCATCATTGTCTTTTCGAACGGTCACTCGAGGGTGGGGGAGGAGAGGAGCCCCATCTGAATATATTGCTTAGTTTTGTGGTTAGTCGTGGTTGGCAACTTGTTTAATGTATTTTGTTATTCATTTGACACGAAAATAACAGTGATTTGTGATTTTTGAGAAAAATGATAGTTTATCCTAACCACATATGTGATGATTTTAAGCAATTTACTTTGTTTTGATAGATATTAAGAACAACTTCAATGAAAGAATATATTTTATCCGTCCATATTCATTCGGACAAAAATAATTGTTCAACACAGTGACCCAATGAACACAAAACAAACGTTTTCTGCCTTCCTTCCGTCCGTCTTTGTCTGTTGTTTGTCCCATGTGGCCTACCTACCATCCACCCGCACAATAATTCTTTCTGTCCCCTCTCTCTCGCGCCCAGCCACGGCGCACCACGCCATTCCGCTCGCCTTGCTCGGACACCGCCGTGCTGCCGCGCTCACCCTGCCGCGAGCATCCACACGAGCTAGCTAGCTAGCTTCGCTGCATGGATGCCAGTCTGTGCGTGGCGCCCCACACGAGCTAGCTAGCTTTGCTGCATGAGTGTCAGCCTGTGCATGGCGCCCCACACGAGCTAGCTAGCTAGCTAGCTTCGATGCATGGTGGCCGCCGGCTCGTGATTGCGCGTATGCCTTGGCCACGTCGGCGCTCACGTCTGACCGGACCTTGCCCTGCCACGCAGCCGCAGGTGCTCGCCATGGTCTCGCCCTTCCGCTCACGCGCCCCTTCCGGCCTCGTCCTGCACGCAGGAGGAGGAGCTCATGTCACGCCTCGTCTTCGCTCGCGCGTTGGGGCAGCCCCGCTCCCTCGCCACCAGCCGCGTCGTTGGCCGCTTCCTCGTCACAGCCGCGTCGCTCCCTCGCTATGCTAGGCAGCCGCAGCTCGCTAGCCCGTGGCCGCATGCGTGCGTGCGTGCGTGCATGCACAGCCGCGTGCTAGCTGCTGCTATGCTAGCCAGGCCGTGCACGGGCAGGTGCTAATGTGCGCAACATCGACGGGAGCTGGAAGCGGCGGCGGGGGTGTGGCCGGGTGGGATCGTGAGGCGCGGGGCGTGTATGGGCAGGAGCTTGGGACGGCGGTGCGAGTGCGCGACACAGGTCTGGACAGCTCGGGGGCGGCGACAGAGTGTGTGACGTGGACGCTGACGAAAGCTTGGGGCGGCGGCGCGAGTGCACGGCGCGGGGCCTGGACAGCTCGGGGCGGCGGCGGAGTGAGCGATGCAGGCGCGAAGGGAAGCTCGGGCAACGGTACGAGAGCTTAGGATAGTTCAACAAAATTCACCCATTACGTGTTTGATGAAATGACAAGGCGGACATTTTCAAAATGCATTCGTCTCTCATTGGCTGCATCTACGGACCCAAATAAAATAACAGACACGTGACCCAAACGAAAAAAAAACTGATAAAATTGGTGTCCGTTTGGATCTTTAAGCAACTCCAACCTGGAGACCAAAACGGACGCACGGTTGTTCGCTTTTCATCCGTTTGGATCGGCCTGACGGACGATCGTGTCTGCTATTTTATTTGGATCGATTTAGACACCCAATGGCAACGAGACCCAAATTTGCGCATGCCAAAAAGATAGAAAAAAACATGAGGCCACATACGTGAATTAAAGCATAATTAAACATAAGCGGTCAGTCAACCTGCTAGCCAAAATCCACTTAACATGTAATTAAACATTAATAAAAACTAAAACTAAAGTCTGCGTCCACACGCTGTCCTAGCCGTCCACCTTGCCCTTGCCCTTGCCGTCTTTGTCGTCGCCGGTGAGGTCGACGAAGGTGGGGGCCGGCCCAGCCCACGGGAATGCCGCCTAGTAGGCTGCCAGGGCAGCCTCCTCCGGCGTCTGCTGCGACGGCGGCTTTGCGGCACGCCGGGCGTGCTCCTCCTCTTCCTCCTTGAGGCGTAGCGCCTCCTCCTTCTTCTCCCACAGTATCTGGTGCAGGCTGTCCGCCTCCTCCTCGGCGAGCCGGTGCTGCCTCCAGTGCTCGAGGTGGACCGCCTTCTCCTTCGACGTGGCTTCGATGTGGACGGGCGACGCGCTCACCCATTCGCAGACCGCACCCACCCACCCATACTTCTCGTCTGGAAAAGTGGGTGGTGGTGGCGAGCGCTTGCGCGAGGGCTCCTCCTTGGGCTCGGCGGCGACGGCGGTGGAAACTCTAGGGTGAACAACGGGGCGTGGACGGAGTGCCCCGCAGCCGATAAGGCGAGGTCGCGGTCCAGGCCCTCCCACTGGGCTTCCTCCTCGAGCCTGCTGGCCTCCAGCGCCTGCTGGGTTGCCAGCTCGAGGGTGGCTTGGTACGCTGCCTCTTCGTCCTCCTCCTCCGGCAAGACCTCGGAAGGCGGAGGAGGGACAACATGGTCGACGAGGACTCCCCACCGACGCTCCTCCTCGTGCTCTAGCGTGAACTAGCGCTCCCAGTTGGGGGAGTCTGGCGCGTAGGCATGCATGGCCCGCTGCTCCTGCGTGAGGGAAGAGCGAAGCTGACGAACCTCCTTCGCGTGGGCCCGTCGGATCAGGGCACTGCCAGAATGGGGATCCGTTGCGGATCCAGATGCCAACCATGGGGCAGGTTGATGTCCGGGTACTGCAGAGACCGGTGGTACTGCCAATGATACCGATCCTGGTGGACTGGTATGTACAGCCAGACCCGCGCCGGTGGGGACCCTCGCCTACCAGGCGGCGGTGGCGGTGGTTTTTGCGGCGGCGCCGGCGAGCTGCCGCGGGAAGAGCTCGCGTCGGCGCTCCACTTGCCCTTGCCCTTGCCATTGAAAAACCCCATGGCTATTAGGGTTTGTGGTCGTTGGCGAGAGAGCACGCATGGCAGACGGGAAGGGGAAGTGGATGAGGCCGTCTCTGCCGCATGTTTGGATTAATAAGGACGATGATCAGTAGCTTTCAGGCACTGTCAGGTGAGCCGGAGGTGGCTGGTCACGTTTAATACGACCGCACATGGTGGTTGCGCGGTCAACATGTGGACCCAAGACAGACGCGGTGCGCGTCCGCTTCGTGCCTGTGAGGACGCATTTCAGTTGCATTTTTGGGCCAGGAATGGGTCCATGCGGACATGTCGTGGACGTTTTTTAGGTTTGGATCGTTACATTGGGCCGTCACTTTTGTCCGGATCAACCCATTCAGACGCAGACGGACGATTTGGGTCTCCCCGTTGGAGTTGCTCTAACTCCACCACATATTATGGATGTGCTACTGTGTATACAACTCAACTGAATTATCTCATGCATTTTTTTCCAACCAATAAAATATCTTATCTCTTCGTGAGTAGTCGTGGTACACATTTCTGCCGTTTAATGCTTTTGGAAAGAACTCGTCGCGAACCACATGTTGGCTGTATCTGAAATAAATATAGCTCCGTCGTTTATGTCTTCTTCCTCTCCACGAGAAAAGGGAAAAGAGAAGGACATCCATATATACGTGCAAACTGCTATATATGTATATGTATACATTCGAGTTTCAAGTGTGAACTATGTATGTACTCATTCCGTTTTAAAATAAGTATGGTAGATTTAATACAAATTTAGTATAATTTTATATTAAATCTATGACACTTATTTTGGAACGGAGAGAGATCACTCGGTTACTTAAGCTAGCGTGATATACATTGTGCTATTGCAACATGTGTTTGGTTTGGTGATTATACAGATGATGTTAGCTTTAATCTTGATTCATATATCCACATGTTTTGTTTTCCTCTACATAAAGTTCGGGTCCTACAAAGTGTAGGCCGATGAAGCTTCAGCAATTTACACGCGAGGCAGTTCGGCCTTTTTAATCCTTCTAATCTGGCGCGTTGGATCTAGATCTGACGGTCCAGAAGGGCGGTGGCTTACAGAGGGGGGTTGAGGTTTCCGGCGAGGTCGACGGTGGCCAGAGGTCGGAGGTGGTCGGAGGCGACGGTGCGGTGGTCGGGGGCAGCATCCGAAGTGCTCAGGCGATGGCGGCGAAGCTCCGACGTCGATTGGTGGCGTTAGACGAGGCTGGAGACGACGGAGGCGACGGCCTCATGCTCGGGGCGCTTCGATCGAAGGCCGAACTCCGGCAAGGTGGTGCAGTGGCGTTTGCGGGCGAGGGCAGGGGCGTTCGAGGGTGGAACGGGATGCGGAGAGAGCAGGGGCTTTTATAGGTGCGGTGCGGTGGTCGGAGAGGGAAAGGAGAGCAAGATCCGCGGAGGAGGGATCTCCGGCGAGGTCATCGGGCGCGGGGAGGGAGACGAGCGCGGTGATGGCGCTGTCAGACGGTGGGTCCCGCGTGTCAGTGAGAGTGGGGGCGGGATCTGCGCGTCCGTGACCGATCCGAAAGGGTCTCGGGAGTAAAGGCTGGTGGGCCGGCCGGTTTTCTAATTAAACGCTTTAATTCGTTTCCTTTTTCTACTTTCTAGAGCATTTAAAACTCCTTAAGGCATTTAAAACATTCCCAACAATAGGAAATATATATATATCAAATTGATCAGCGAATAAATGCTATTTAATGAACATTTTTCCTCTGTCAAATTGAATATTTTCAAAAAATGTATTTTCAAAAAGTGCCTAATTGATTTTAAATTCTTTTGCAATAAATTTTTAAATAACCCCCTGGTTTTTATTGCTCAAATATTTCACCAAGATGCTCGTGATATGGAGTGTCATATTACTCCTCTCTTTTTATGAATATTTCTAGGGGTTTTCAAATAGGAGAAACAAGTAAATGGAAAAGTGAAAGTGACCTTTCAGAATTTCAAAAGGTGAACTTCAACAATTCATTTCATTCAACAAATGTGATGATGATGCATAGCTATATCTCATAACATTCCAAAATGGAATTTTGGGATGTTACAACCTTGTTATTCTTAGGACGACGGTAGCATTATAAGGTGATCCCTCACTTAACTTCAAGATAAATTGTGTTCTCCCCGAGTGTGCACCGTTGCGAAAGTTCGTCGTGTCGAGACACCACGTGATGATCGGGTGTGATAGACTCTACGTTCACATACAATGGGTGCAAGCCATTGTTGCACATGCAGAACATTCGGGTTAGACTTGACGAGCCTAGCATGTACAGACATGGCCTCGGAACACAAGAGACTGAAAGGTCGAACATGAGTCATATAACAGATATGATCAACATGATGATGTTCACCATTGAAGCCACCTCAAATCACGTGATGATCGGACTTGAGTTGGCGAATTTGGCTCATGTATCACTCGAATGACTGGAGGGATGTCAATTTGAGTGGGAGTTTTTAAGTAATATGATTAATTGAACGCATTATCTGAACTTAGTCAGTAGTGTCTTTGCAAATTATGTTGTAGCTCGCGCTGTAGCTCCCTGACTTTTTTATATGTTCCTAGAGAAACAAAGTTGAAGATGATGGTAGCAATATTGCGGACTGGGTCCGTGATGTGAGGATTGTCCTCATTGCTGCACATAAGGCTTATGTCCTTAATGCACCGCTCGGTGCGCCAACCCCTCTAGCGTCATCTGTAGATGTTGTGAACATCTGACAGGCACGTTCTGATGACTAATTGATAGTTTAGTGCGTCATGCATTATGGCTTAGAATTGAGGCTCCAAACCATTTTGAACGTCACGGAACATATGAGATGTTCTAAGAGCTAAAATTAGGATCTCAGGCTCGTGCCCGTGTTGCGAGATATGAGATCGCCAACAAGATTCTTTGCCTACAAGATGAAAGAGAATAGCTCAATCGTTGAGCATGTGCTCAGATTGTCTGGGTGCTACAATCGCTTGAATCAAGTGGGAGTTGATCTTCCAGATAAGATAGTGATTGATATAGTTCTCCAAGTCACTGTCACTAAGCTACTAGAACTTGGTGATGGACTATAAAATGCCAAGGATAGAATTTTTGATCCATGAGCTATTCGCGATGTTTGACACCGCGAAGGTAGAAATCAAGAAGGAGCGTCAAGTGTTGATGGTTAGTCAAACCACTAGTTTCGAGAAGGGCAAGAGCAAGGAGGGAAACTTCATGGATAGCAAGTTAGTTGCTGCTCCAGTGAAGCAACCCAAAGTTGAACCCAATCCCAAGACTAAGTGCTTCGATTATGAGGAGAGTGGTCACTGAAGCAGAACAACCCTAGATACTTGGTAGATGAGAAGGCTGGTAACATCGACAAAAGTATATTTGATATACGTGTTATTGATGTGTACCTTGCTAGTACTCCTAGTAACACCTGGGTATTGGATACCGGTTCGGTTGCTAAATGTTAGTAACTCGAAGTAAAAGCTACGGAATAAACGGAGAATAGATAGGTGTGATGTGACGATGTGTGTTGGAAATGTTTCCAAGGTTGATGTGATCAACATCGCACGCTCTCTCTACCTTCGGGATTAGTGACAAACCTAAATAAATGTTATTTGGTGTTTTGCGTTGAGCATGAACATGATTAGATCATGTTTATTGCAAGATGGTTATTCATTTAAGTTAGAGAATAATGGTTATTGTCTTTACATGAATAATACCTTCAATGGTCATGCACCCAGTGAGAATGGTATGTTGAAATCTTGATCGTAGTAATACACATGTTCATAACATTGATGCCAAAAGATACAAAGTTAATAATGTAGTACCACATACTTGTGGCACTGCTGCTAAATATCATATTGGTATAAAGCGCATGAAGAAACTCCATGTCGATGGATCTTTGGACTCATTCGATTTCGAATCGGTTGAGACATGCGAACCATGCCTTTTGGGCAAGATGACTAAGGACCCCGTTTTCTGGATTGATGGAGCGGGCAAGTAGTTTATTGGAAATGATACATGTTGACGTATGCAATCCAATGAGTCTTGTAGCGTGCGGTGGATGTAGTTATTTTCTTACCTTCACTGATGATTTGAGTAGATATAGTGGATATTTACTTAATGAAATACAAGTCTGAATCGTTTGAAAGGTTCAAGCAAATTCAGAGTGAAGTTTAAGATTATCGTGACAAGAAGATAAAAATGTCTGCGATATGATCGTGGATGTGAATATCCGAGTTGGAAGTTTGGCATGCAACTTTAGACAATGTGAAAGTTGTTTCACAACTCACGCCACCTGGAACACCGTAGTGTGATGGTGTGTCCGAACGTCATAGTCATGCTCTATTGGATATGGTACATGCTATGATGTCTCTTATCGTTTTACTACTATAATTTTAGGGTTATGCATTAGAGACAACTACATTCACTTTAAATAGGGCACCATCTAAATCCGTTGAGATGACACCATGTGAATTATGGTTTGATAGAAACCTAAGCTGTCATTTCTTAATGTTTGGGGCTGCGACGCTTCTGTGAAAAATGTTTTCACCTAATAAGCTCGAACCCAAAGCGGACAAATGCATCTTCATAGAATACCCTAAGAACAATTGGGTATACCTTCTATCTCAGATCCAAGTGCAAAGTGTTTGTTGCTAAAAATGGGTCGTTTCTCGAGAAAGAGTTTCTCTTGAAAGAATTGAGTGGGAGGAAGATAGAACTTGATGAGGTTATTGAACCATTGTTCAACAAGATAGTAGCGCAGCGCAGGAAGATGTTTCTGTGAAGCCTACGTTAGTTGAAGAGGAAGTAAATGATCATGGTCATGAAGCTTCGGATCAAGTTACTATCAAACCTCGTAGGTCGACAAGGATGCGTACTGCTCCTGAGTGGTACGACAACCCTGTCTTGGAGGTCATGTTGTTGGACAACGATGAACCTACAAGCTATGGAGAAGCGATGACGGGCCCAGATTCCGACAAATGGTTAGAGCCCATGAAATCCGAGAAAGGATCCATGTATGAAAACAAAGAATAGACTTTGGTAGACTTGCTCTTTGGATGGCAGGTCGTCGAGTACAAATGGACCTTTAAGATGAAGACAGACGCTGGTGGTAAATGTCACCATTTATAAAGCTCGACTTGTCGCAAAGAAGTTTCCGGCAAGTTCAAGGAGTTGACTACGATGAGACTTTCTCACTCGTAGCGGTGCTAAAGTCTGTTGGAATTATGTTAGTAGTTGCTGCATTTTTCAATTATGAAATCTGCCAGATGGATGTCAAAACATCATTTCCTTAACGGTTTACTTGTGGAAAGGTTGTATGTGATACAACCAGAAGGTTTTGTCTGTCATAAGGATGCTAAAAGGTGAGCAAGCTTCAGTGATCCTTCTATGGACTGAATCAAGCATCTCGGAGTTGGAATATACGCTTTGATGAGATGATCAAAGTTTTTGAGTCTATACAAAGTTTACGAGAAACTTGTATTTGCAATAAATAGAGTGGGAGCACTATAGAGTTTCTGATAAGTATATGTGGATGACATATTGTTGATCGGAAATAATGTAGAATTTCTCGACGGCATAAACGGTTGTTTGAAAAGTGTTTTTCAAATTAAGACGTGGATAAAGCTACCTAATTGTTGAGCATCAAGATCTATAGAGATAGATCAAGATGCTTGATGAGACTTTCAATGAGTACATACCTTGACAAGATTTTGAAAGAGTTCAAAATGGATCAGTCAGAGAAAGAGTTCTCACCTGATTTGTAAGGTGTGAAGTTGAGTGAGACTCAAAGCTCGACAATGGCAGAAGAAAGTGAAAGGACGAACGTCGTCCCCTATGCCTTAGCCATAGGTTCTGCATAGTATGCCATGCTATGTACCGCACATGTGTGTGCCTTGCCATGAGTCCATCAAGGGGTACAAGAGTGATCCAGGAGTGGATCACTGGACAGCGGTCAATATTATCCTTGGTAACTAAAAGACTAAGGAGATGTTCCTCGATTATGGAGGTGATAAAGAGTTCGTCGTAAAGAGTTACGTCGATGCAAGCTTTAACACCAATCCGGATGACTCGTAGTTGCAACCTGGATACGTATAGTGGAGCAGCCATTTGGAATAGTACCAAGTGGATGTTGGAAATATGTCCTAGAGGCAATAATAAATTAGTTATTATCATATTTCCTTGTTCATGATAATCGTTTATTATCCATGCTATAATTGTATTGATCGGAGACTTAAATGCATGTGTGGATACATAGACAAAACCATGTCCCTAGTATGCCTCTAATGGACTAGCTCGTTGATCAAAGGATGGTTAAGGTTTCCTAGCCATGGACATGAGATGTCATTTGATAATGGGATCACATCATTAGGAGAATGATGTGATGGATAAGACCCAAACTACAAACATAGCATATGATCGTGTCAGTTTATTGCTACTGTTTTCTGCATGTCAAGTATATGTTCCTATGACCATGAGATCATGCAACTCACGGATATCGGAGGAGTGCCTTGTGTGTATCAAACTTCGCAACGTAACTGGGTGACTATAAAGGTGCTCTACAGGTATCTCCGATGGTGTCTGTTGAGTTGGCATGGATCGAGACTGGGATTTGTTACTCCGTGTAACGGAGAGGTATCTAGGGGCCCACTCGGTAATGCAACATCACAATAAGCCTTGCAAGCAATGTGACTAATTGTTAGTTGCGGGATCTTGTATTACGGAACGAGTAAAGAGACTTTCCGGTAACAAGGTTGAACTAGGTATGGAGATACCGACGATCGAATCTCGGGCAAGTAACATACCGAAGAACAAAGGGAACGTTATACGGGATTAACTGAATCCTTGACATAGAGGTTCGACCGATAAAGATCTTCGTAGAATATGTAGGAACCAATGTGGACGTCCAGGTCCCGCCATTGGTTATTGACCGTAGAGGTCTCTCGGTCATGTCTACATAGTTCTCGAACCCGCAGGGTCTGCACACTTAATGTTCGGTGACGTTTCGGTAGTGTAGAGTTATGTATGGTGGTGACCGAAGTTTGTTCGGAGTCCCGGATGAGATCCTGGATGTCACGAGGAGCTCCGGAATGGTCCGGAGGTAAAGATTCATATATAGGAAGTCCCAGTTTGGTTTCCGGAAAAGTTTCGGGCTCATCGGTAGTGTACCGGTAGTGTACCGGGAGTGCCGGTAGTGTACCGGGAGGCCTCCGGGAGGGGTATTTCGACCCCAAGAGGTCCATGGGCTGTGGGAGAATAATAACCAGCCCTTAGTGGGCTGGGAAAACAGCCACAAAGGCCCATGGCGCAGGAGAGAAAGTCCTAAAGCAAAAAGTGGAAAATCAGCCAATAGGAGGCAATCCTACTCCAACTAGGATTGGAGGTGAAGTAGGATTGCTCCCACCTCCTATTTCGGCCGACCCAAAGGCCTTGGCTGCCTATCCTCTCCTCTCCTCCTATATATACTAGTGGATTGGGTGGTTTTTGGACAGAATTTCCGGCCACGTGCTACCCGTTTCACCGGTGCACAGTTTCTCCTCTAGATCGGTTTTCCGCAGCGCTTAGGCGAAGCCCTGTCGGAATCACTCCACCACCATCACCGGAGCGCCGTCACGCTGCCGGTGAACTCTCTCTCCTCTCCACCTCCTCTCGCTGGATCGATACGGTGGAGATCGTCATCAAGCTGCACGTATGCTGAACGCGGAGGTGTCGTCCGTTCGGCGCTAGATCGGAAGGACCGTGATCGAGATCGCGAGACAGTTCGTGATGAGGTCGCGAAACGGATCGTGATGAGTTCGCGGGACAGATCGTGATCAAGATCGTGATACGGATCGTGATGAGATCGCGGGACGGATCGTGATGAGTTCACGGGACGGATCGTGATTGGATCGCGGGACGGATCGTGATGAGATCGCGGGACGCTCGGCGATTTGGATCGCAAAGATGTTCGACTACACCAACCGCGTTTCTTAACGCTTCCCGCTTAGCGATCTACAAGGGTATGTAGATCCACTCTCCCTCTCGTAGATGCTCATCACCATGGATAGGTTTGCATGTGCGTAGGAAATTTTTTGTTTCCCATGCGACGTTCCCCAACAGTGGTATCAGAGCTAGGTTGATGGTTCGATGAGATCTCGAGTAGAACACAAAAGGTTTATGGGCGTTGATGCTTAGATTGCTTCCTCCCTTGGTCGTATTTTGGTTCAGCGGGATTGTGAGATGAAGCGGCCCGGACCAACATTACTCGTACGCTTACGAGAGACCGGTTCCCTTAACGCAACTTGTTGCCTAGATGGCTTGCGGGTGACAGTTTCTCTCACTTTAGTTGGATCGGATTCGACAAAGGCAGTCCTTGAGAAGGTTGAAAAGCAAACTAGTGTATCACCGTTGTGGTTTATGCGTAGGTGAGAATCGTTCTTGCTAGATACCCATAGCAGCCACATAAAATATGCAACAACAATTAGAGGACGTCTAACTTGTTTTTGCAGGGTATGTTGTGATGTGATATGGCCAATTACATGATGATATATATGTGATGTATGAGATGATCATGTGATGTATAGATTATCACGACTTGCATGTCGATGAGTACGGCAACCGGCAGGAGCCATAGGGTTGTCTTTAATTATTGTATGACCTGCGTGTCAATCATTAAGCGCTATGTAATGCTTTACTTTATCGCTACGGTAGCAATAGTAGTAGAAGCATGCAGGGCGTGACAACCCCAATGGCAACACATTGATGGAGATCAAGATGATGGAGATCATGGTGTTTTGCCGGTGACGATGGAGATCATGCCGGTGTTTCGAAGATGGAGATCTTAAACACAAGTTCATGGCCATATCATGTCACTTATGAATTGCATGAGATGTTAATCCTTTTATGCACCTTGTTTTTCTTAGTACGATGGTAGCATTATAAGGTGATCCCTCACTTAAATTTCAAGATGAACTGTGTTCTCCCCGAGTGTGCACCGTTGCGAAAGTTCGTCGTGTTGAGACACCACGTGATGATCGGGTGTGATAGACTCTACGTTCACATACAACGGGTGCAAGCCAGATTTGCACGCGCAGAACACTCGGGTTAAACTTGACGAGCCTAGCATGTACAGACATGGCCTCGGAACACAAGAGACCGAAAGGTCGAACATGAGTCATATAGTAGATATGATCAACATGATGATGTTCACCATTGCAGCCACCTCAACTCACGTGATGATCGGACTTGAGTTGGTGAATTTGGATCATGTATCACTCGAATGATCGGAGGGATGTCTATTTGAGTGGGAGTTCTTAAGTAATATGATTAATTGAACTCATTATCATGAACATAGTCAAAGTGTCTTTGCAAATTATGTTGTAGATTACTAGCTCGCGCTATAGCTCCCTTGTATTTTTATATTTTCCTAGAGAAATAGAATTGAAAGATGTTGGTAGCAAAATTGCGGACTTGGTCTGTGATCTGTGGATTGTCCTCATTGCTGCACAGAAGGCTTCTGTCCTTAATGCACCGCCCGGTGCGCCACCCCATCTAGCGTCGTCTGTAGAAGTTGTGAACATTTGACAGGCACGTTTCGATGACTACTTGATAGTTTAGTGCGTCATGCATTACGACTTAGAATTGAGGCTCCGAAACATTTTGAACGTCACGGAACATATGAGATGTTCTAGGAGCTGAGATTGTGATCTCAGGCTCGTGCCCGTGTTGCGAGATATGAGATCTCCAACAAGATTCTTTGCCTATAAGATGAAGGAGAATAGCTCAACCGTTGAGCATGTACTCAGATTGTCTGGGTACTACAATCGCTTGAATCAAGTGGGAGTTGATCTTCCAGATAAGATAGTGATTGATATAGTTCTCCATGTCACTGTCACTGAGCTACTAGAACTTGGTGATTAACTATAAAATGCCAGGGAAAGAAATGTTGATCCCTGAGCTGTTCGCGATGTTTGACACCGCGAAGGTAGAAATCAAGAAGGAGCGTCAAGTGTTGATGGTTAATCAAACCACTAGTTTCGAGAAGGGCAAGAGCAAGGAGGGAAACTTGATGGATAGCAAGACAGTTGCTGCTCTAGTGAAGCAACCCAAAGTTGAACTCAAACCCGAGACTAAGTGCTTCTGTTATGAGGTGAGCGGTCACTGAAGCAGAACAACCCTAGATACTTGGTAGATAAGAAGGCTGGCAACATTGACAGAAGTATATTTGATATACGAGTTATTGATGTGTACCTTGCTAGTACTCCTAGTAGCACCTGGGTATTGCATACCGGTTCGGTTGCCAAATGTTAGTAACTCGAAATAAAAGCTACGGAATAAACGGAGAACTAGCTAAGGGTGAGGTGACGATGTGTGTTGGAAATGTTTCCAAGGTTGATATGATCAACATCGCACGCTCTCTCTACCTTCAGGATTAGTGACGAACCTAAATAAATGTTATTTGGTGTTTTGTGTTGAGCATGAACATGATTAGATCATGTTTGTTGCAATACGATTATTCATTTAAGTCAGAGAATAATGGTTATTCTGTTTACATGAATAATACCTTCAATGGTCATGCACCCAGTGAGAATGGTTTGTTGAAATCTTGATCGTAGTAATACACATGTTCATAACATTGATGTCAAAAGATACAAAGTTAAATAATGATAGTACCACATACTTGTGGCACTGCCGCAAAATGTCATATTGGTATAAAGCGCATGAAGAAACTCCATGGTGATGGATATTTGGACTCATTCGATTTCGAATTGGTTGAGACATGCGAACCATGCCTCTTGGGCAAGATGACTAAAGGACCCCGTTGGATGGAGCGGGGAAGTGATTCATTGGAAATGATACATGTTGATGTATGCAATCTAGTGAGTCTTGTAGCGTGCAGTGGATATCGTTATTTTCTTACCTTCACTAATGATTTGAGTAGATATAGTGTATATTTACTTAATGAAACACAAGTCTGAATCGTTTGAAAGGTTCAAGCAAATTCAGAGTGAAGTTTAAAGATCATCGTGACAAGAAGATAAAAATGACTGCGATATGATCGTGGAGGTGAATATCTGAGTCACGAGTTTGGCATACAACTTAAGACAATGTGAAAGTTGTTTCACAACTAAACGCCACCTGGAACACCATAGTGTGATGGTGTGTCCGAACATCATAGTTATGCTCTATTGGACATGGTGCGTGCTATGATGTCTCTTATCGTTTTACTACTATAATTTTGGGGTTATGCATTAGAGACAACTACATTCACTTTAAATAGGGCACCATCTAAATCCGTTGAGATGACACCATGTGAATTATGGTTTGACAGAAACCTAAGCTGTCATTTCCTAATACTTGGGGCTGCGACACTTGTGTGGAAAATGTTTTCACCTAATGAGGTCGAACCCAAGGCGGACAAATGCATCTTCATAGAATACCCTAAGATCAGTTTGGTGAACCTTCAATCTCAGATCCTAGTGCAAAGTGTTTGTTGCTTAAACGGATCCTTTCTCGAGAAAATGTTTCTCTCGAAAGAATTGAGTGGGAGGAAGATAGAACTTGATGAGGTTGTTAAACCTTTGTTCAACCAGAGAGTAGCGCAGCGCAGAAAGATGTTTCTGTGAAGCCTACTTTAGTTGAAGAGGAAGTTAATGATCATGATCATGAAACTTCAGGATCAAGTTACTATCGAACTTCGTAGGTCGACAAGGATGTGTACTGCTCCTAAGCGGTACGACAACCCTGTCTTGGAGATCATGTTGTTGGACAACGATGAACCTACGAGCTATGGAGAAGCGATGATGGGCCCGGATTCCGACAAATGGTTGGAGGCCATGAAATCTGAGATAGGATCCATGTATGAAAACCAAGTGTAGACTTTGGTAGACTTGCTCGTTGGACGGCAGGTCGTTAAGTACAAATGGATCTTTAAAATGAAGACAGACACTGATGGTGAATGTCACTATTTGTAAAGCTCGACTTGTTGCAAAGATGTTTGTGACAAGTTCAAGGAGTTGACTACGATGAGACTTTCTCACTCGTAGTGGTGCTAAAGTCTGTTGGAATTATGTTAGCAGTTGCTGTGTTTTCAATTATGAAATCTGGCAGATGGATGTCAAAACATCGTTTCCTTAACGGTTTACTTGAGGAAAGGTTGTATATCATACAACCAGAAGGTTTTGTCAGGCCTAAGGATGCTAAAAGGTGTGCAAGCTTCGGTGATCCTTCCATGGACTGAAGCAAGCATCTCGGAGTTGGAATATACGCTTTGATGAGGTGATCAAAGTTTTGATGTTTATACAAAGTTTACGAGAAACTTGTATTTGCAATAAAGTGAGTGGGAGCACTATAGAATTTCTGATAAGTATATGTGGATGACATATTGTTGATCAGAAATAATGTAGAGTTTCTGGAAAGCGTAAAACGGTTATTTGGAAAGTGATTTTCAAAGGAAGACCTGGATGAAGCTACCTAATTGTTGAGCATCAAAATCTATGGAGATAGATCAAGATGCTCGATGAGACTTTCAATGAGTGCATACCTTGACAAGATTTTGAAAGAGTTCAAAATGGATCAGTCAGAGAAAGAGTTCTCGCTTGATTTGTAAGGTGTGAAAGTTGAGTGAGACTCAAAGCTCGACAACGGCAGAAGAAAGAGAAAGGACGAACGTCATCCCCTATGCCTTAGCCATAGGCTCTATATTATGCCATGCTGTGTACCGCACCTATGTGTGCCTTGCCATGAGTCTGTCAAGGGGTACAAGAGTGGTCCAGGAGTGGATCACTGGACAGCGGTCGGAATTATCCTTAGTAACCAGAGGACTAAGGAAATGTTTCTTGATTATGGAGGTGATAAAGAGTTCGTCGTAAAGAGTTACGTCGATGCAAGCTTTAACACCTATCCGGATGACTAGTAGTAGCAATCTGGATACGTATAGTGGAGCAGCCATTTGGAAATAGTACCAAGTGGAGTGTGGTAGCAGTGTTTACAGTTTGACATAGAGATTTGCAAAGTACACACGGATCTGAATATCGCAGACCCGTTGACTATAAGACCTCTCTCACATGCAAAGCATGATCGAGCCTCAGAACTCATTGGGTGTTAGATTCATAACAATGCGAATCACATGGTGATGTGAACTAGATTATAGACTCTAGTGCAAGTGGGAGACTGTTGGAAATATGCCCTAGAGGCAATAATAAATTAGTTATTATCATATTTCCTTGTTCATGATAATCGTTTATTATCCATGCTATAATTGTATTGATCGGAGACTTAAATGCATGTGTGGATACATAGACAAAACCATGTCCCTAGTATGCCTCTAATGGACTAGCTCGTTGATCAAAGGATGGTTAAGGTTTCCTAGCCATGGACATGAGATGTCATTTGATAACGGGATCACATCATTAGGAGAATGATGTGATGGATAAGACCCAAAGTACAAACATAGCATATGATCGTGTCAGTTTATTGCTACTGTTTTCTCCATGTCAAGTATATGTTCCTATGACCATGAGATCATGCAAATCACGGATATCGGAGGAGTGCCTTGTGTGTATCAAACGTCGCAACGTAACTGGGTGACTATAAAGGTGCTCTACAGGTATCTCCGATGGTGTCTGTTGAGTTGGCATGGATCGAGACTAGGATTTGTTACTCCGTGTAACGGAGAGGTATCTCGGGGCCCACTCGGTAATGCAACATCACAATAAGCCTTGCAAGCAATGTGACTAATTGTTAGTTGCGGGATCTTGTATTACGAAACGAGTAAAGAGACTTGCCGGTAACGAGGTTGAACTAGGTATGGAGATACCGACGATCGAATCTCGGGCAAGTAACATACCGAAGAACAAAGGGAACGTTATACGGGATTAACTGAATCCTTGACATAGAGGTTCGACCGATAAAGATCTTCGTAGAATATGTAGGAACCAATGTGGACGTCCAGGTCCCGCCATTGGTTATTGACCGTAGAGGTGTCTCGGTCATGTCTACATAGTTCTTGAACCCGCAGGGTCTGCACACTTAATGTTCAGTGACGTTTCGGTAGTGTAGAGTTATGTATGGTGGTGACCGAAGTTTGTTCGGAGTCCCGGATGAGATCCTGGACGTCACGAGGAGCTCCGGAATGGTCCGGAGGTAAAGATTCATATATAGGAAGTCCCAGTTTGGTTTCCGGAAAAGTTTCGGGCTCATCGGTAGTGTACCGGGAGTGCCGGTAGTGTACCGGGAGTGCTGGTAGTGTACCGGGAGGCCTCCGGGAGGGGTATTTCGACCCCAAGAGGTCCATGGGCTGTGGGAGAATAATAACCAGCCCTTAGTGGTCTGGGAAAACAGCCACAAAGGCCCATGGCGCAGGAGAGAAAGTCCTAAAGCAAAAAGTGGAAAATCAGCCAATAGGAGGCAATCCTACTCCAACTAGGATTGGAGGTGAAGTAGGATTGCTCCCACCTCCTATTTCGGCCGACCCAAAGGCCTTGGCTGCCTATCCTCTCCTCTCCTCCTATATATACTAGTGGATTGGGTGGTTTTTGGACAGAATTTCCGGCCACGTGTTACCCGTTTCACCGGTGCACAGTTTCTCCTCTAGATCGGTTTTCCGCAGCGCTTAGGCGAAGCCCTGTCGGAATCACTCCACCACCATCACCGGAGCGCCGTCATGCTGATGGTGAACTCTCTCTCCTCTCCACCTCCTCTCGCTGGATCGAGACGGTGGAGATCGTCATCAAGCTGCACGTGTGCTGAACGCGGAGGTGCCGTCCGTTCGGCGCTAGATCGGAAGGACCGTGATCGAGATCGCGAGACAGTTTGTGATGAGATCGCGGAACGGATCGTGATGAGTTCGCAGGACAGATCGTGATCAAGATCGTGAGACGGATCGTGATGAGATCGCGGGACGGATCGTGATGAGTTCACGAGACGGATCGTGATTGGATCGCGGGACGGATCGTGATGAGATCGCGGGACGCTCGGCGATTTGGATCGCGAAGATGTTCGACTACACCAACCGCGTTTCTTAACGCTTCCCGCTTAGCGATCTACAAGGGTATGTAGATCCACTCTCCCTCTCGTAGATGCTCATCACCATGGATAGGTTTGCATGTGCGTAGGAAATTTTTTGTTTCCCATGCGACGTTCCCCAACAGTGGAGTGTGGTAGCAGTGTTTACAGTTTGACATAGAGATTTGCAAAGTACGCATGGATCTGAATGTCGTAGACCCATTGACTATAAGACCTCTCTCACATGCAAAGCATGATCGAGCCTCAGAACTCATTGGGTGTTAGATTCATAACAATGCGAATCACATAGTGATGTGAACTAGATTATTGACTCTAGTGCAAGTGGGAGACTATTAGAAATATGCCCTTGAGGCAATAATAAATTAGTTATTATCATATTTCCTTGTTCATGATAATCGTTTATTATCCATGCTATAATTGTGTTGATCGGAAACTCGGATGCATGTGTGGATACATAGACAAAACCATGTCCCTAGTATGCCTCTAATAGACTAGCTCGTCGATCAAAAGATGATTAAGGTTTCCTAGCCATGGACATGAGATGTCAGTTGATAACGGGATCACATCATTAGGAGAATGATGTGATGGACAAGACCCAAACTAAAAATGTAGCATATGATCGTGTCAGTTTATTGCTACTGTTTTCTGCATGTCAAGTATATGTTCCTATGACCATGAGATCATGCAACTGACGGACATCGGAGGAGTGCCTTGTGTGTATCAAACGTTGCAACGTAACTGGGTGACTATAAAGGTGCTCTACAGGTATCTCCGAAGGTGTCTGTTGAGTTGGCATGGATCAAGACTGGGATTTGTTACTCCGTGTGATGGAGAGGTATCTCAGGGCCCACTCGGTAATACAACATCACAATAAGCCTTGCAAGCAATGTGTCTAAGTGTTAGTCACTGGATCTTGTATTACGGAACGAGAAAAGAGACTTGCCGGTAATGAGGTTGAACTAGGTATGGAGATACCGACGATCGAATCTTGGGCAAGTAACATACCGAAGAACAAAGGGAACATCATACGGGATTAACTGAATCCTTGACATAGAGGTTCGACCGATAAAGATCTTCGTAGAATATGTAGGAACCAATATGGGCATCCAGGTCCCTCTATTGTTTATTGACCGTAGAGGTGTCTCGGTCATGTCTACATAGTTCTTGAACCCGCAGGGTCTGCACACTTAAGGTTTGGTGACGTTTCAGTAGTATAGAGTTATGTATGGTGGTGACCGAAGGTTGTTCGGAGTCCTGGATGAGATCCCAGACATCACGAGGAGCTCCGGAATGATCCGGAGGTAAAGATTGATATATAGGAAGTCCTATTTTGGTCGCCGGAAAAGTTTCGGGCTCATCGGTAGTGTACCGAGAGTGCCGGTAGTGTACCGAGAGACCATCGGGAGGGGTATTTCGACCCAAGAGGCTACATGGGCTGTGGAAGAGTGAATACCATCCCTTAGTGGGCTGGTGGAGGTCTCACAGAAGGCCCATGCGGTTGGGAGAGAAAAGCCCAAAGAGAAAAAGTGGAAAAAGGCAAAAATAGGATGAATCCTAGTCCTACTAGGAATGGAGGTGGATTCCACGTCTCCTACTTGGTTCGGCCGACCCAAGAGATGGCTCTTTGAGAGACAAGCCTCCTCCTCTCTTCCTCTTATATATACTAGAGGTTTTAGGGTTTTTTTGCATCTGATTTTCAGCCACGTGCTACCCGTTCCTCTAGTGCATAGTTTCTCCTCTAGATCGGATTTCTACAGTGCTTAGGCAAAGCCCTGCCGGAATAGATCCACCGCCATCGCCGGAGTGCCGTCGCACTGCCGGAGAACTCTTCTACCTCTCCTCTCCCTCTTTCTGGATCAAGAAGGCAGAGATCGTCATCAAGCTGTACGTGTGCTGAATGCGGTGGTGCCGTCAGTTTCACGCTAGATCGGAAGGACCGTGATCAAGATCGCGAGACGGATCGTGATGAGATCGCGGGACGGATCTTGATGAGTTTGTGGGACGGATCGTGATCAAGATCGCGGGACGGATCGTTATGAGGTTGCGCGATGGATCGTGATTGGATCGCGGGACGGATCGTGATGAGATCGCGGGACGCTCGGCAATTTGGATCGCGAAGACACTCGACTACACCAACCGTGTTTCTTAACGCTTTCCGCTTAGCGATCTACAAGGGTATGTAGATCCACTTTCCCTCTAGTAGATGCTCATCACCATGGATAGATCTTGTGTGTGCGTAGGAAAATTTGTGTTTCCCATGCAACGTTCCCCAACACCGTCCTCGTCCCCGTCGCCTCCCCGAGCCGCCGTCCTCGTCGCCAGCCCCGTCGCCTCCCCGAGCTGTCGTCCCCATCACCTCCCCGTCGCCGGCCCTGTCCTCGTCGCCTCCCCATCGTCGCCGTCGTCGTCGTCGTCGCCTTCTCGTCCTCTCTGTCCTCGTCGCCTCCCCATCGCCACCGTCCCCGTCGCCTCCCCGTCTCCGCCGTCCTCCATCGCCTCCCCATCGCCACCCCGTCGCCTCACCATCGCCGTTGTCCTTGTCCCCGTCACCGCCCTCCCCATCGCCTCCCCGTTGCCGCCGTACGTCGCCGTCGACGCCCCCCCAAGTGAGCCCCCTGCTCGTCGTGTATATGTGTGTATATATGTTCATCTATATATATATATCATGTATATGTGTGTATATATATGTTCATGTATTTGTGTGTATATGTATATGTGTGTATATGTTCATGTATATATATGTTCATGTATATGTTTTTTCATGTATATGTATATATGTTCATGTATATGTGTGTATATGTTCATGTAAAAAGTCTTCGTTGTTTTTCATATGTACGAAAATGTAGAGTGAAAATGAAAAAAACTATCGTGGCCACCCTCCCGATAACTTCGACATGAGGGGGGACGTCGGTCATGCGTGAGTGAGAGAGGCGGTCCGCTCGCCCGACCAACTATCGAGGCCACCCAAACCCTAGAATAAAGAGCGTCGTTGTCGATCTACCCCCTCCCCGATAACTTCGACATGAGAGGGGACGTCGGACATGCATGAGAGATAGGCGGTCCGCTCACCCGACCAACTATCAAGGTCACCCAAACCCTAGAATAAATAGCGTCGTTGTTGATCTACCCCGTCCCTACCCGATAAACTCTCGAGGCCACCCCGGCCAAACCCTAGAAGTGTTGTCGAGGCCACCCCAAACCCTAGAAGAGCTGCTGGACATTCATGACAGAGGCGGTCCGGACGTCGGACATTCATGTTTGTATATTAATTGCCATGTTGTAATATTTGCAGAAACTATGGATCCAAGAGACGAAGAACAAGAACAGTTGTTGGGGGACATAATTGCTACTTCCCGAGCTTGCGTTGGTTTATCCCTTGAAGAGAAAAGGGTGATGCAGCAAAGTAGAGATAAGTATTTCCCTCAGTTTGAGAACCAAGGTATCAATCCAGTAGGAGTATCAAGATGAGGCACCAAGAAACCTGCACAAACACAAACAAACTTGCACCCAACGCGATAAAGGGGTTGTCAATCCCTTCACGATTACTTGCAAGGTGAGATCTTATAGTGAGAGTAGGTGAATGGAAATAAGTAAATAAAATTGCAGCAAGGTATTTTTGGTGTTTTTGTATTTAGATCTGAATATATAATATGTAAAATAGACCCGGGGGGCATAGTGTTCACTAGAGGCTTCTCTCATGATATCAAGTATTACGGTGGGTGAACAAATTACTGTTGAGCAATTGATAGAATAGCGCAAAGTCATGACGATATCTAAGGCAATGATTATACAGATAGGCATCATGTCCGAGACAAGTAGACCGATACTTTCTGCATCTACTACTATTACTCCACACATCAACCGCTATCCAGCATGCATCTAGTGTATTAAGTTCATAAGAAACGGAGTAACGCTTTAAGAAAGATGACATGATGTAGAGGGATAGATTCACGCAATATGATATAAACCCCATCTTTTTATCCTTGATGGAAACAACATGATGCGTGCCTCGCTACCCCTTCTATCACTAGGTGAGGACACCGCACGGTATGAACCCAAAACCAAGCACTTCTCCCATTGCAAGAACTATAGATCAAGTTGGCCAAACGAAACCCATAACTCGAAGAGAATTACAAGGATATGAAATCATGCATATAAGAAATCAGAGGAGACTCAAATAATATTCATAGATAATCTGATCATAAATCCGCAATTCATCGGATCTCAACAAACACACCGCAAAAGAGGATTACATCGGATAGATCACCATGAAGATCATGGAGAACTTTGTATTGAAGATCAAAGAGAGAGAATAAGCCATCTAGCTACTAGCTATGGACCCGTAGGTCTGAAGTAAACTACTCACGCATCATCGGAGAGGCAATGGTGTTGATGAAGATGGCCACCGGAGATGAATTCCCCTCCGGCAGGATGCCGGAACGGTCTCTCGATTGGTTTTTGGTGCCTCTGGAGGCTTGCTGCGGCGGAACTTGCGATCTAGGTTTAGTTCTGGAAGTTTGGGTATTTATAAGACCGTATGGCAGCGGAAACAAGTCAAAAGGGGCCACGAGGAGGTCACGAGCCCCCTGGCCGCGGCCTATGGGTGGGGCCGTGCCTCCCAGGCTCGTGGCTCCCTCGGGCCTCCTCTCCCGTATTTTTTCCTTCAGGTCTTTTTGATATTTTCCATAAAAAATCACGGCGAAAGTTTATTTCCATTTGGACTCCGTTTGATATTCCTATCTAAAAAAGGTCAAAAACACGAAAAAACAGGAACTGGCACTGAGCACTAAGTTAATAAGTTAGTCCCAAAAATAATATAAAATAGCATATTCATGCATATAAAACATCCAAAGTTGATAATATAATAGCATGGAACAATAAAAAATTATAGATATGTTGGAGACGTATCAAGCATCACCAAGCTTAACTCCTGCTCGTCCTCGAGTAGGGAAGTGATAAAGAACGAATTTTTGATGTGGAATGCTACCTAACATATTTGTTCTATGTAATCTCTTTATTGTGGCATGAATGTTCAGATGCATAAGATTCAAAACAATAGTTTAATATTGATATGAAAACAATAATACTTCAAGTATAATAGCAAAGTAATCATGAACTTTTGAAATAACAAGGCCAAAGAAAGTTATCCCTACAAAATCATATAGTCTGGCTATGCTCCGTCATCCCCACACAACGAATTTAAATCATGCACAACCTCGGTATTGGCCAGGTAATTGTTTTCGCACTCTTATTTTTTCAAACTTTTTCAACTCTCACGCAATACATGAGTGTGAGCCATGGATATAGCACTATAGGTGGAATAGAGTGTGATGGAGGTTGTGAGGCAAAAAGGAGGAGATGGTCACATCAACTCGGCGTATCAATGGGCTATGGAGATGCCCATCAATAGATATCAATGTGAATGAGTAGGGATTGCCATGAAACGGATGCACTAGAGCTATAAGTGTATGAAAGCTCACAAATGAAAACTAGTGGGTGTGCACCCAACTTGCTTGCTCATGAACACCTAGGGTAGTTCGAGGAAGCCCATCATTGGAATATACAAGCCAAGTTACATAATGAAAATTTCCACTAGCATATGAAAGTGACAAAACAAGAGACTCTCTATCATGAAGATCATGGTGCTACTTTGAAGCACAAGTGTGGAAAAAGATAGTAGCATTGTCCCTTCTCTCTTTTTCTCTCATTTGGGCTCTTTGGCCTCTCTTTTTTTATTTGGGCTCTTCGGCCTCTTTTTTTATATTTTTTTATTTGGTGGGCATCTTTGGCCTCTTTTTTATATCCTCATATGGGACAATTCTCTAATAATGATGATCATCACACTTTTATTTACTTACAACTCGATACTTAGAACAATAATGACTCTATATGAATGAAAGTGATGGCACATGTCATGAGACGGAACGGTGAAAGTTGCATGGCAATATATCTTGGAATGGCTATGAAAATGCCATAATAGGTAGGTATGGTGGCTGTTTTGAGGAAGGTATATGGTGGGTTTGAGCACCGGCAAAAGTTGCGCGGCACTAGAGAGGATAGCAATGGTGGAAGGGTGAAAGTGCATCTATACCATGGACTCACATTAGTCATGAATAACTCATATGCTTATTGCAAAAGTTTTATTAGTAATCGAAACAAAGTGCTAAACGCATACTCCTAGGGGAAGGGTTGGTAGGAGTTAACCATCGCGCGATCCCGACCTCCACACAAAGGATGAGAATCAATAAATCAATCACACTCCGACTTCCTAACATAGCGGTTCACCATACGTGCATGCTACAGGAATCACTAACCTCAACGCAAGTATTTCCAAATTCATAACACCCTACTAGCATAACTCTAATATTACCATATCCATATCTCAAAACTAATCGTGAGGAATCAAACTTCTCTTACTAATCAATGCACTTGAATATGAAAGTTTTTATTATATCCTCTTTAAATGCCTATCATATTTAGGACTAATTTCATAACACACGCCAATTACCAAGTTACATAGAGAGAAAGCACTCTCAAAATGATATAAGTGAAGATTCAAGAGTTTTTATTTCTACAAAATATGACACCGTCGTGCTCTACAAAGATTTAAGTGAAGCACTAGAGCAAAATTATCTAGCTCAAAAGATATAAGTGAAGCACATGTGAGCTAAATCACCAAGCTCAAAAGATATAAGTGAAGCACATGTTGTTCGAAATATGCCCTAGAGGCAATAAATAAAGTGTTTATTATTGTATTTCCTTGTTCATGATAATCATTTATTATCCATGCTATAATTGTATTAATTGGAAACATGGATACATGTGTGGATACATAGACAAACACAATGTCCCTAGTATGCCTCTAGTGAACTAGCTCGTTGATTGAAAGATGGTTAAGGTTTCCTAGCCATGGACATGAGATGTCATTTGATAACGGGATCACATCATTAGGAGAATGATGTGATGGACAAGACCCAAACTACAAACGTAGCTTATGATCGTGTCAGTTTATTGCTACTGTTTTCTGCATGTCAATGTATATGTTCCTATGACCATGTAGGAACCAATGTGGACATCCAGGTACCGCCATTTTTTATTGACCGTAGAGGTGTCTCGGTCATGTCTACATAGTTCTCGAACCCGCAGGGTCTGCACACTTAACGTTTGGTGATGTTTCGGTAGTATAGAGTTATGTATGGTGGTGACCGAAGTTTGTTCGGAGTCCTGGATGAGATCCTGGATGTCACGAGGAGCTCCGGAATGGTCCGGAGGTAAAGATTCACATATAGGAAGTCACAGTTTGGTTGCCGGAAAAGTTTCGGGCTCATCGGTAGTGTACCGGGAGTGCCGGTAGTGTACCAGGAGACCTCCGAGAGGGGTATTTCGACCCTAGTTTCTCCTCTAGATCGGATTTCTGCAGTGCTTAGGCGAAGCCCTGCCGGAATTGCTCCACCACCATCGTCGGAGCACCGTCATGCTGCCGGCAAACTCTTCCTCCTCTCCACTTCTTCTTGCTGGATCAAGACGATGGAGATCATCATCAAGCTGCACGTGTGCTGAACGCGGAGGTGTCGTCCGTTCGGTACTAGATCGGAAGGACCGTGATCAAGGCCACCGGACGGTTCGTGGTTGGATCACGGGACGGTTCGTGACGAGATCGTGGGATGGATCGTGATTGGATCGCGGGACGCTCGGCGATTTGAATCGCAAAGACGTTCGACTACACCAACCGCGTTTCTTAACGCTTCCCGCTTAGCGATCTACAAGGGTACGTAGATCAACTCCCCCTCTCGTAGATGCTCATCACCATGGATAGGTTTGCGTGTGCGTAGGAATTTTTTTGTTTCCCATGCAACGTTCCCCAACAGTGGCATCATGAGCTAGGTTGATGGTTCGATGAGATCTCGAGTAGAACACAAAAGGTTTGTGGGCGTTGATGCTTAGATTGCTTCCTTCCTTGGTCGGATTTTGGTTCAGCGGTATTGTGAGATGAAGCGGCCCGGACCAATATTACTCGTACGCTACAAGAGACCGGTTACCTCGACGCAACTTGTTGCCTAGATGGCTTGCGGGTGACAGTTTCTCTCACTTTAGTTGGATCGGATTCGACAAAGGCGGTCCTTGAGAAGGTTGAAAAGCAAATTATGTATCACCGTTGTGGCTTATGCGTAGGTGAGAATCGTTCTTGCTAGAAATCCGTAGCAGCCACGTAAAACATGCAACAACAATTAGAGGACGTCTAACTTGTTTTTGCAGGGTATGTCGTGATGTGATATGGCCAATTACATGATGTGATATATGTGATGTATGAGATGATCATGTGATGTATAGAATTTCACGACTTGCATGTCGTTGAGTACGGCAACCGGAAGGAGCCATAGGGTTGTCTTTAATTATTGTATGACCTACGTGTCAATCATTAAGCACTATGTAATGCTTTACTTTATCACTAAACGGTAGCAATAGTAGTAGAAGCATGCAGGGCGTGACAACCTCGATGGCGACACATTGATGGAGATCAAGATGATGGAGATCATGGTGTTGTGCCGGTGACGATGAAGATCATGCCGGTGCTTTCAAGATGGAGATCTAAAGCACAAGTTCATGGCCATATCATATCACTTATGAATTGCATGTGATGTTAATCCTTTTATGCACCTTGTTATGCTTAGTACGGAGGTAGCATTATAAGGTGATCCCTCACTTAAATTTCAAGATAAAATTGTGTTCTCCCCGAGTGTGCACCGTTGCGAAAGTTCGTCGTGTTGAGACACCACGTGATGATCGGGTGTGATAGACTCTACGTTCACATACAACGGGTGCAAGCCAGTTTTGCATGCGCAGAAAACTCGGGTTAAACTTGACGAGCCTAGCATGTACAAACATGGCCTCGGAACACAAGAGACCGAAAGGTCGAACATGAGTCATATAGTAGATATGATCAACACAATGATGTTCACCATTGAAGCCACCTCAACTCACGTGATGATCGGACTTAAGTTGGTGGATTTGCATCATGTGACACTCAGATGACCTGAGGGATGTCAATTTGAGTGGGAGCTTTAGTAATTTGATTAACTAAACTCATTATCTTGAACAATAGTCTAAATGAACTTTGCATATTTATGTTGTAGATCAATGGCTCGCGCAGTAGCACCACTGAATTTTAATGCGTTCCTAGAGAAAGCTAAACTGAAAGATGATGGAAGTAACTTTGTTGATTGGGCCCGTAATCTGAGGATTATCCTCACGGCTTCCCAGAAATCATATGTCCTTGATGCACCGCTTGGTGACCAACCAGAAGACATGACCTTTGAAGACGTTAAGAACGCTTGGGAGGCACGTACTGGAGATTACTCAATAGTTCAGTGTGCAATATTGTATGGATTAGAACCGTGACTTCAAAGACATTTTGAACGTCATGGAGCATATGAGATGTTCCAGGAGTTGAAGTTTATCTTTCAGAAGAACGCCCGGATCGAGAGGTATGAAACCTCCGATAAGTTCTATGCTTGCAAGATGGAGGAGAAGGGGTCTATCAGTGAACATATACTCAGAATGTCTGGGTATTCAACTCGTCTAGCGGAGCTGGGAATTGCCCTTCCGCCAGAGGCGATCACTGAAAGAGTTCTTCAATCACTACCACCTAGTTACAAGAGCTTTGTGATGAACTATAACATGCACGGGATGAACAAGTCAGTTGCCGAGCTGTTTGCGATGCTAAAAGTCGCTGAGTCTGAAATCCAGAAAGAACATCAAGTGTTGATGGTCAATAAAACCACTAGTTTCAAGAAAAATGGCAAAGTCAAGGGCAAGGGCAACAAGGGTAAAACCAAGATGGATGGCAAAGCAGTTTCTACTCCTGCAAAGAAGCCCAGGCATAGACCCAAGCCAAAAACTGAGTGCCTTCATTGCAAAGGAACTCGTCACTGGAAGTGGAACTACCCCTAGTACCTGGCTGACAAGAAGGCGGTCAACGACAAACAAGGTATATATGATATACATGTTATTGATGTGTACCTTACTATCTCTCGTAGTAGTGCCTGGGTATTTGATACCGGTTCGGTTGCTCACATTTGCAACTCAAAGCAGGAACTACGGAATAAACGAAGGCTGGAAAAGGACGAAGTGACGATGCGTGTGGGAAATGGTTCCAAGGTTGATGTGATCGCCGTCGGCACGCTCTCTCTTCGATTACCATCGGGATTAGTGATGAACCTGAATAATTGTTATTTAGTGCCTGCATTAAGCATGAACATTATATCTGGATCTTGTTTATTGCGAGACGGTTACTCATTTAAATCAGAGAATAAAGGTTGTTCTATTTATATGAGTAATATCTTTTATGGTCATGCACCCAATGTTAGGGGTTTATTCATATTGAATCTTGATAGTGATGACACACATGTTCATAACATTGATGCCAAAAGATGTAGAATTGATAATGATAGTACCATTTTTTGTGGCACTGCCGTTTAGGTCATATTGGTGTAAAGACGCATGAGGAAGCTCCATGCTGATGGACTTTTGGAGTCACTTGATTTTGAATCACTTGACACATGTGAACCATGCCTCATGGGCAAGATGACTAAAACGCCGTTCTCTGGAACAATGGAACGGGCGAGTGACTTATTGGAAATCATACACACTGATGTGTGCGGTCCAATGAATGTTGCAGCGCGTGGTGGATATCATGATTTTCTCACCTTCACTCATGACTTAAGTAGATATGGGTATATTTATTTAATGAAACACAAGTCTAAAACATTTGAAAAGTTGAAGCAATTTCAGAGTGAAGTTGAGAATCATTGTAACAAGAAGATTAAGTTCCTGCGATCTGATCGAGGAGGTGAATATCTGAGTTATGAGTTTGGCAGTCACTTAAGATAGTGTGGAATTGTTTCACAGTTGACACCGCCCGGAACACCACAGCGTAATGGTGTGTCCGAACGTCGTAATCGAACCTTATTAGATATGGTGCGTTCTATGATGTCTCTTGCTGATTTGCCACTATCATTTTGGGCTTATGCATTAGAGACAGCTGTATTCACTTTAAATAGGGCACCATCAAAATCCGTAGAGACGACGCCATATGAACTGTGGTTTGGCAGCCAAAGTTGTCGTTTCTTAAAGTTTGGGGATGTGATGCTTATGTCAAAAAGCTTCAGCCTGAAAAGCTGGAACCCAAAGCGGAGAAATGCGTCTTCATAGGATACCCGAAAGAGACAGTCGGGTATACCTTCTATCTTAGATCCGAAGGCAAAGTGTTTGTTGCTAAAAACGGAACATTTCTTGAGAAAGAGTTTCTCTCAAAAGAATTGAGTGGGAGGAAAATAGAGCTTGAGGAGGTTAGTGAACCTTTACTTCAACCAGAAAGTAGCGCAGCGCAGAAAGATGTTTCTGTGGAACCTACGACGGTAGAAGAGGAAGTTAATGATGATGATCATGAAGCTTCGGATCAAGCAGCTATTGAACCTCGTAGGTCGACAAGGCCGCGTACTACCCCTGAGTGGTACGGCAACCCTGTCTTGGAGGTCATGTTGTTGGACAACAATGAACCTACGAGCTATGGAGGAGCAGTGATGGGCCTGGATTCCGAGAAATGGTTAGAGGCCATGAAATCCGAGATAGGATCCATGTATGAAAACAAAGTATGGACTTTTGAAGTATTACCTGAAGGGTGAAAGGCCATTTAGAACAAATGGATCTTTAAGAAGAAGACAGACGCGGACGGTAATGTCACCGTCTATAAAGCTCGACTTGTGGCAAAGGGTTTTTCACAAGATCAAGGAGTTGACTACGATGAGACTTTCTCACCCGTAGCGATGCTTAAGTCTGTCAGAATCATGTTAGCAATAGCTGCCTATTTCGACTATGAAATTTGCCAGATGGATGTAAAAACAGCGTACCTCAACGGTTTCCTTGAGGAAGAGTTGTATATGATGCAACCCGAAGGTTTTGTCGAGCCAGAAAATGCTGACAAAGTTTGCAAACTCCAGCGATCCATTTACGGACTGGTGCAAGCATCTCGGAGTTGGAATAAGCGCTTTGATGAGGTGATCAAAGCGTTTGAGTTTATACAAGTTTACGGAGAAGCTTGTATTTACAAGAAAGTGAGTGGGAGCTCTATAGCGTTTTTAGTATTATATGTGGATGACATATTGCTGATTGGAAACAATATAGAAATGCTGGAAAGCGTGAAGGAATATTTGAACAAGAGTTTTTCAATGAAGGACCTAGGAGAAGCTGCTTTCATATTAGGCATTAAGATCTATAGAGATAGATCGAGACGCTTAATAGCACTTTCACAAAGCACATACCTTGATAAAGTTTTGAAGAAGTTCAAAATTGAACAGTCCAAGAAGGGGTTCTTGCCTGTATTACAAGGTGTGAAGTTGAGTAAGACTCAATGCCCAGTAATTGCAGAAGATAGAGAAAAGATGAGTGTCATCCCCTATGCTTCAGCCATAGGCTCTATCATGTATGCAATGTTGTGCGCAAGACCCGATGTTAGCCTTGCCGGAAGTATGGCCGGAAGGTTTCAAAGTGATCCTGGAATGGAGCACTGGCAAGCGGTCAAGAATATCCTTAAGTACCTGAAAAGGACTAAGGAAATGTTTCTCATTTATGGAGGTGATGAAGAGCTCGTCGTAAAGGGTTACGTCGATGCAAGCTTTGACACTGATCCGGATGACTCTAAGTCGCAAACCGGATGCGTATTTACTCTTAACGGGGGAGCGGTAAGCTGGTGCAGTTCCAAGCAAAGCGTGGTAGCTGATTCTACGTGCGAAGCGGAATACATCGCAGCCTCGGAGGCGGCAAAGGAAGGTGTCTGGATGAAGCAGTTCATGATAGATCTTGGAGTAGTGCCCAGTGCACTGAATCCAATGAACATGTTCTGTGACAACACTGGTGCCATTGCTTTGGCCAAGGAACCAAGGTTTCACAAGAGGACCAGACACATAAAGCGACGCTTCAACTCCATCCGCGATTACATCTTGGAGAAAGACATAAATATTTGCAAAGTGCACACGGATCTGAATGTTGCAGACCCGTTGACTAAACCTCTTCCAAGGGCTAAACATGATCAACACCAGAACTGCATGGGTGTTCGATTCATTACAATGTAAATCACATAGTGATTTGAACTAGATTATTGACTCTAGTGCAAGTGGAGACTGTTGGAAATATGCCCTAGAGGCAATAAATAAAGTGCTTATTATTGTATTTCCTTGTTCATGGTAATCGGTTATTATCCATGCTATAATTGTATTAATTGGAAACATGGATACATGTGTGGATACATAGACAAACACAATGTCCCTAGTATGCCTCTAGTGAACTAGCTCGTTGATTGAAAGATGGTTAAGGTTTCCTAGCCATGGACATGAGATGTCATTTCATAACAGGATCACATCATTAGGAGAATGATGTGATGGACAAGACCCAAACTATAAACATAGCTTATGATCGTGTCAGTTTATTGCTACTGTTTTCTGCATGTCAAGCATATGTTCCTATGACCATGAGATCATGCAACTCACAGATATCGGAGGAGTACCTTGTGTGTATCAAACGTCGCAACGTAACTGGGTGACTATAAAGGTGCTCTACAGGTGTCTCCGAGGGTGTCTGTTGAGTTGGCATGGATCGAGACTGGGATTTGTTACTCCGTGTGACAGAGAGGTATCTCAGGGCCCACTCGGTAATACAACATCACAATGATCCTTGCAAGCAATGTGACTAATTGTTAGTTGCCGGATCTTGTATTACGGAATGAGTAAAGAGACTTGCTGGTAACGAGATTGAACTAGGTATGGAGATACCGACGATCGAATCTCGGGCAAGTAACATACCGAAGAACAAAGGGAACATCATACAGGATTAACTGAATCCTTGACCGATAAATATCTTCGTAGAATATGTAGGAACCAATGTGGAAATCCAGGTCCCTCCATTGGTTATTGACCGTAGAGGTGTCTCGGTCATGTCTACATAGTTCTCGAACCCGCAGGGTCTGCAAACTTAAGGTTTGGTGAAGTTTCGGTAGTATAGAGTTATGTATGGTGGTGACCGAAGTTTGTTCGGAGTCCCGGATGAGATCCTGGACGTCACGAGGAGCTCCGGAATGGTCCGAAGGTAAAGATTCATATATAGGAAGTCACAGTTTGGTCGTCGGAAAAGTTTCGGGCTCATCGGTAATGTACCGGGAGTGCCGGTAGTGTACCGGGAGACCTCCGGGAGGGGTATTTCGATCCTAGAGGGTCCATGGGCTGTGGGAGATTAATAACCAGCCCTTAGTGGAATGGTGGAACAGCCACAAAAGGCCCATGGTGCTACCCGTGCTACCCGTGCTGATTTTGCATCTGATTTTCAGCAACGTGCTACCCGTTCCTCTAGTGCATAGTTTCTCCTCTAGATCGGATTTCTGCAGTGCTTAGGCGAAGCCCTGCCGGAATTGCTCCACCACCATCCCCGGAGTTCCGTCATGCTGCCGGCGAACTCTTCCTCCTCTCCACTTCTTCTTGCTGGATCAAGACGGTGGAGATCGTCATCAAGCTGCCCGTGTGCTGAACGCGGAGGTGTCGTCCGTTCGGTACTAGATCGGAAGGACCATGATCAAGGCCACGGGATGGTTCGTGATTGGATCGCGGGACGGTTTGTGACGAGATCACGGGATGGATCGTGATTGGATCGCGGGACGATCGACGATTTGAATCGCAAAGACGTTCGACTACACCAACCGCGTTTCTTAACGCTTCCCGCTTAGCGATCTACAAGGGTACGTAGATCAACTCCCCTCTCGTAGATGCTCATCATCATGGATAGGTTTGCGTGTGCGTAGGAATTTTTTTGTTTCCCATGCAACATTACCCAACACATGTGAGCAAAATTACCAAGCTCAAAAGATATAAGTGAAGCACATGTGAGCTAAATTGCCTGACTCAAAAGATATAAGTGAAGCTCATAGAGTATTCTAACAAATTCACGATGAGTGCATGTCTCTCTCAAAAGGTGTGAAGTAAGGATGATTGTGATAAAACAAAAATCAAAGGCACCTATAATATACGACGCTCCAAGCAAAACACATATGATGTGGTGAATAAAAATATAGCTCCAAGTAACGTTACTGATGGATTGAAGACAAAAGAGGGGATGCCTTCCCGGGCATCCCCAAGCTTAGGCTTTTTGGTGTCCTTGAATTTGGCTTGGGATTCCTTGGGCATCCCCAAGATTAGGCTCTTTCCACTCTTTATTCCATTGTCCATAAGAACATCACCCAAAACTTGAAAACTTCACAACACAAAACTTAAACAGAAACTCGTGATAGCATTAGCATAAGAAAACAAACCACCAACTTTTTAGGTACTGTAGTAAACTTTAATTTCCATTTATATTGATTTTATATTACTGTATTCTCAGTTTTCCATGGATCATAGCCCCCGATACTAACCATAGTTTCATCAAAATAAGCAATCAACACAACAAAAACAGAATCTGTCAAAAACAGAACAGTCTGTAGCAATCTGTATATTTCGTATACCTCTGCTAACTCAAAAATTCTTAAACAATTATGACAATTAGGTAAATTTTCATATAAATCATGAACAAAAAGAATCAACCCAAAATATATTTCTGGATAGGAATGAAAAATAATTTCGTGAACACAAAGTTTCTGTCTTTTTTCAGCATGATTAAACAACTATCACCAAAACTAATCATAAAGGTTCTACTTGGCACAAAAAATAATTAAAACATAAAAAACACAATCATAACAGAATATGGGTGGTGTGGACTCAACAAAAAATAAATTAAAAAAAGCAAAAATAAATTTATTCATTGGGTTGCCTCCCAACAAGCGCTATCGTTTAACGCCCCTAGCTAGGCTTAACGATTTCAATGATGCTCACATAAAAAGTAGTAGTTGAGATATGCAACAAAGCATCATGAATGGAAAAAAAACACGTTAAGTCTAACCCAGTTCCTATGCATAGGGATTTTGTGAGCAAACAATTTATGGGAACAAGAATTAACTAGCATAGGAAGGCAAAACAAGCATAACTTCAAAACGTTGAACACACAGAGAGGAAACTTGATATTATTGCAATATGTAAAAGCATATGTTCCTCTCTCATAGTAATTTTCAGTAACATCATGAAGGAATCTTACAATATAACTATCACACAAAGCATTCTTTTCATGATCAATTATAGCATAAGGGTCATCACCAAAACTTGGGGAACAAAAAATATCATCTTCATCAAGCGTAGCATCCCCAAGCTTGTGGTTTTGCATATCATTAGCATCATAGATATTCAGAGAATTCACACTAACAACATGGTAATCATGTTTTTCATTCAAGCAGATATCATGAACCACTTTATAATTTTCTTCTTTCAACACTTCATCAAAATTTTCAGATTAGTGATTTTCAAACAAAACTCCATAGAGATAGTCAAGTGCACTCAACTCACTAGCAAATTGTTCATCATAATTTGGTATTTTGAAAAGATTAGCAAGTGGATGAGGATCCATATCAATAGATTTTTAGCAAGCGAAGATGCAAGCAAATAGAAGGCACATGGCAATACAAGCAAACATAGCAACAAAAAGGCGAACGGAAGAAGAGCGAATAAATAAAGGCAAATATTTTTGTAAATTTTTGCTTTAGAAGTGGGTGAGAGGAAAACGAGAGGCAAATGGCAAATAACGTAAATGCAAGAGATGAGTTTGCGATAGGTACTTGATAGATATGCTTCACTTGAACACTCCCCGGCAACGGCGCCATAAATTCTTCCTGCTACTTCTCGAGCTTGCGTTGGTTTTTCCCTTGAATAGGAAAGGGTGATGCAGCAAAGTAGAGATAAGTATTTCCCTCAGTTTGAGAACCAAGGTATCAATCCAGTAGGAGTATCAAGATGAGGCGCCAAGAAACCTGCACAAACACAAACAAACTTGCACCCAACACGATAAAGGGGTTGTCAATCCCTTCATGATTACTTGCAAGGTGAGATCTGATAGTGATAGTAGGTGAATGTAAATAAGTAAATAAAATTGCAGCAAGGTATTTTTGGTGTTTTTGTATTTAGATCTGAATATATAATATGTAAAATAGACCCGGGGGCCATAGTGTTCACTAGAGGCTTCTCTCATCATAGCAAGTATTACGGTGGGTGAACAAATTACTGTTGAGCAATTGATAGAATTGCGCAAAGTCATGATGATATCTAAGGCAATGATCATACATATAGGCATCACATCCGAGACAAGTAGACCGATACTTTCTGCATCTACTACTATTACTCCACACATCGACCGCTATCCAACATGCATCTAGTGTATTAAGTTCATAAGAAACTGAGTAAAGCTTTAAGAAAGATCACATCATGTAGAGGGATAGATTCATGCAATATGATATAACCCCCATCTTTTTACCCTTGATGGCAACAACACGATGCGTGCCTCCCTACCACTTCTGTCACTAGGTGAGGACATCGCACGGTATGAACCCAAAACCAAGCACTTCTCCCATTGCAAGAACTATAGATCAAGTTGGCCAAACGAAACCCATAACTCGAAGAGAATTACAAGGATATGAAATCATGCATATAAGAAATCAGAGGAGACTCAAATAATATTCATAGATAATCTGATCATAAATCCACAATTAATCAGATCTCAACAAACATACCGCAAAAGAAGATTACATCGGATAGATCACCATGAAGATCATGGAGAACTTTGTATTGAAGATCAAAGAGAGAGCAGAAGCCATCTAGCTACTAGCTATGGACCCGTAGGTCTGAAGTAAACTACTCAGGCATCATCGGAGAGGCAATGGTATTGATGAAGATGGCCACCGGAGATGAATTCCCCTCCGGTAGGATGCTGGAATGGTCTCCCGATTGGTTTTTGGTGGCTCTGGAGGCTTGTGGTGGCGGAACTTGCGATCTAGGTTTAGTTCTGGAAGTTTGGGTATTTATAAGACCGTATGGCGGCAGAAACAAGTCAAGAGGGGCCACGAGGACGTCACGAGCCCCCTGGCCATGGCCTAGGGGTGGGGCCGCGCCTCCCAGGCCTGTGGCTCCCTCGGGCCTCCTCTCCGGTATTTTTTCTTTCAGGTATTTTTGATATTTTCCATAAAAAATCACGGCGAATGTTGTATTCCATTTGGACTCCGTTTGATATTCCTATCTGAAAAAGGTCAAAAACACGGAAAAAACAGGAATTGGCACTGGACACTGAGTTAATAAGTTAGTCCCAAAAGGAATATAAAATAGCATATTCATGCATATAAAACATCCAAAGTTGATAATATAATAGCATGGAACAATAAAAAATTATAGATATGTTGGAGACGTATCAATAATCCATGGCGGACGTGATATCTTGTCGTATCTCAACGACACCGATGGTCTGGAAGGAGAGGATTATGACGGCTCCGGTGATCGAACAATGGAGGAGGAAGGACATGATCATGATGGCTCCGGTGACCGAATGCCGGAGGAAGAAGGAGACCATGATGACGGCTCCGGTGGCCGATCGGAGGAGGGAGCTGTTGCAAAGTCCGGCGACGTATATATATTAATTAAGCCTGTGATGACTAGCTAATTGATTCATTAATTGTTTTGTATGTACATATATTAATTAACTCTTCTTTCTTCTATATTATAGCCCTCCGGAGCGAGCCAAACTTCGGTATCGAGACGAAGCCCAAAGAAGAGGTTGCGCAAGGATGAAAAGTTCACGATCACAACACTCGGGGATGATGGCCTACCGATTGAACCAAAGCGGACCAAGGACGCATTTTCTGCTCAGTGCGGAGCTATTGTTAGGGACAACATCCCGGTCAGCATCAAGTAATGGAATACGCCTAAGGACGGCGCCCCTGAAGGTGATTATGTCTCCAATAGACAGAAAGAAGATCTTTGGACCGCGCTGAAGGCAAATTTCACCCTATCGCCAGAGGAGGATCCGAATAAGCCAGTTATAGAGCCACGGGTCAAGGTGTGTGCTCTTAAGAAGATGGCAGATCTATTCAGGAGGTGGAAGAATGAGTTGAAATCAAAGTTTGTCGACAAAGGGAAGACTCTAGAATTCATTGGCCGATATGCGAAGATAGTAGATTACTGGTCCGCATTTGTGGCCTACAAGACATCGGAGAAGAGTAAGAAAATGTTAGAGACAAACAAGAACAATGCTGCAAAGAAGCAGTATCACCATCACACGGGGTCAGGTGGCTACCTCAAAGCCCGGCTGTTGTGGGACAAAGCTGAGAATGACCTGCTTGCTAAAGGGGTCCAACCATAGACATATAAGTGGCCAGACCGTTCAAGGACTTGGTTCTTCGGGGTTTGGGGAACTTTGGACCCTGAAACAGGGAAGTGCTATTGGACGAACGAGCAACTTGCAATACCCATGAAAAAGCTTCAGAAGTATATCGCCACAGCGCAGGAAGGGATGTTCATTCCTGACAGAGAGAAGGACGAGCTGATTGAGGCCCTAGGGAATGCTGAGCACCCTGGATGAACACGCTCCACACCAGGCTCCGTTTCGTGGAAGGTTGGGTTTCCTGACGCAGGCGATTACAGAAGCCAGGACAGAAAGAGGAAAGCAGAGCTGAGCGAAATTCAGAAGCTCAGTGCAATACTACAAAAGCTAGAGGAAGCTGAGAGCCAGCGAGCTGCCGGCCAACCATCTCAGCGGCACGAAGCTACCCCAGAAGCTACTACCCCGCCATCTCAGCAGAGAAGCAGCGTCGCCGCCACGGAGCCCGTTCAGCCCGACTTCACATCTCCTAGCTACCCCGTGGATACTATCACGGAGGCTCAACATTGCGAGCTTATGACGAAATGACAGAACCTCACTTTCAAGGCGGTTGTCAGCTCTGTTGCACCTCCTCAACCCAACGGAACTTTTCACTGCCGTCCGATTCCACATGGCTATGTTGTTGTGATGGTGGATGAAGTAATGTCGAACTTTGAGGAGCTCGATCTTGACCACTGTACAGGTGAAGGAGAGATTAAGCTGGTTCGTGCCCTGAGGAGTACATGTCTATGGCAGAAGGAGTACATCAAGCTTCCAAAGTGGACGTCTCCGCCTCCTCCTTCTCCTCAGGCGAATCAGGGCACTCCGCCTCCTCCTCCTCCTCCTCCGGCAAGTGATCATCAGGGCACTCCGCCTCCTCCTCCTCCTCCGGCGAGTGATTAGGGCTCTCCGGCTCCTCCTCCTCCTCCTCCTTCTCCGGCTCGTCCGGCGCGTGAGGGCACTCCGCCTCCTCCTTCGCCTACTCCGGTACGTCGGAGCAGTACGCCTCCTCCTCAGCCTCGTTGGCAATGGCGGAAGACAGACGCTGCCGCTTCGACTCCTCCGGCGCCTAGTAAGCAACGATGGAAGGGAGCCACCGTCGCTCTGGCGGCTAGCAGTACAAGCATAGGCAGCAGGGGATACAGATACGGTCCATCTCTCAAGCCTCTGGAAAAGTTACCATATGAGAGGACCGAGTCTGAAAACAAGGAGATAAGTCAGGCCGAAGTGAGGGAGCATTTTGCAAAGAAAACTTCAGCTCCAAAGGAGAAGATAGATCCGGTGAAAGCGATCTGCACTGTCGATGCCCTGAAGCGACCACCACCGCCTCCACTGGATTCCAACTATGTTCGCATTGTTAAAAAGACATATCAAGAGGCATGGCGGTCGGGAAGTACTTCTAGTGATGCAAAGTTAGCAAAACAAAGAATTGGGTAAAAAATCCATAGCTCAGCGAACAGATGAACCAATCGTGCCCCTCGCTCAAGGTTTCTAGCGATATCGTCGCTAATCATCCAGGGATGGTCCCCGGTACCAAACCTAGTGATTACATGAGCGATGATGTACTGTTTCGAATTCAGCCGTTGGAGGTGGACGAATTCAAATACCAGTACGGGAAGCCTCTCGTCAGACCTAATCCTCCTCCTCTAACAACAATGATGCGAGTCTGGGGCCCAATCTTTGGTACTGCAAGTTAAAGAGGAGCACGACCTCTTTGGAACTGAAATGTTGAATGTTGAATTTGAGGAGATATTCCGGTTATACAATACGAAGGACATTGACAAAACAATCGTGTTTTGCTACTGTCTGTAAGTACTACTTTTGTAATTAAGTCTCTCTATGTACATAGCTTAGCTCTTTCATTGCATGTATATATAATTACCGTCACTACTATATTATGGAGATTGAAGATCGTCGAATGCAGAAAAGCACAAATGTATGACATTGGGTTCATTAACCCAGATATCATACATGGGCATAATTTTAAAGTTTATCCAAAAGATACCGAGGACAACTTGCTACCATCATTGCTTAAAAATCAAAACAAAGGGACAATACTTTTTCCTTACAACTTCGAGTCAGTGTTACTGTCTTCTGCATATTCGGTTTCACTTATATTACTCGAGGTTTATAGTAATGTAATTGATGAGTTATGCATGCGTACGCAGTTTCCACTTTATTATGCTAGAGATTCACGTTGAGCGGAGACTAGTAACCGTCTTAGACTCGAAACGAAAAGATCCCCAGCAATATGCGAACATGACTAAAATTCTCCAAAAGTAAGTTCAATCGATCATTATCGCATCATATCGGCAACTTTGTTCATTTCCTGATATCAAGTAATTATTTTCTTTGTCTGGCAGGGTTTGGAAATAGTTCACCACAATTGTTCCGTCATTGCCGGGGAGCTGCGATTTACACACCCAAAAGTAAGTACTACTAGCTAGTTCCGCGCATCTCCCATTGATTCTAGTTTCATCAATATCATTTATCATGCTTCATTATCAGTTTGAGTGAACTCTATTTCTCGTAAAGTGCTTGTGGCAGGCAGACGGGACTAATTTATGTGGATACTACGTTGGCGAGTTCATCTACAACGCGACGACCCCTGAGCGGGGCTACTCTAAAAAACAATTTGAAGTGCGTAAGCAATAATATTCACACTTTTATTTTATTACCATATATATGTATTGACCCCCTTCTTCAAATTAGATGTGGAAGATGCAGGATGAACTCCTACCACATGATCGCATACGAGCAATTCAATAAGAATTGGCAGGATTCTTTCTTGACCACGTCATAAATAAAACCGGAGCATACCATGTGGAATCGGACTTTAGATGTTAGGGATTGTAAGAGATCTTATATTGTATATATGTAGCTAGTAGCGTCGGTTAAATATACGAAAACTTGTTATACGACCAATCTCTCGGAGAAAGAGAGGTCGATCACTTCTATCTCTATATGTTCATGACGATCTTCTGTACTTAATGGTTCCTTCATTTGCTTACTATAGCTAGCGTGTCGAGTTCTCTCTATAGTAGCTAGCGTCGACCAAACACGAAGAAAGAGATGACACTTCTCTCTATCAATTAGCTAGCTATAACAATATAAAACCTCTAAATTAACCGTCCAAAACCCCCTAAACCCCCCTCCTTTTCAAAAAAAAACAAGCAACTGTCAGATGCTGACGCGTGGATGTCTTTTGATCCCGGTTGGTGTTATAACCCGGAATTAAAGGTCCTCCTGCCTGGGCTCCCCGCAGAGGCCACGTGGAGCCCCTTGTGTCCCGGTTCGTAAGACAATCGGGACTAAAGATTTTGGCTTTAGTCCCGACCCTTTAATCCCGGTTTTGAAACCGAGACAAAAGGGCCTTACGAACCGAGACAAATGGGCCCTTTTCTACTAGTGTTTGGTGTTGAAACGAAGCATTTGCTGGCTGTAATTCAGATGGAATGTAAGCTCCAACAGCCGGTGTACCATACGAGGGAATCTGCTCTCCCCCTTCTGCAACCCGGATTGACACATGATACTGCAACGCCTGGCCTTGTGCGTACTGCTGGCCTTGTATGGAGGAGTTGGTGCCCGTTGTTGCTGTGGATGGGTGGCGGTGCCAGTCGGAGCAAGAGGCCGAAAGGCGCCAGAAGCTGACCCCGCGACTGGCGGACCACGAGGGTGCATGTAGCCCACCCGCGGTCGAGGAACCCGAACCCCACGGAGGAGGTGGCACGCCCGCCATCGGGCGGGGACGACGCGCCGCAGCCGACGCGTAGGAGTGGCCGAATCCGGCACTAGGAAGAGCTAGCCGGAGCGATCGAAGACGAACTCGGCGGCAGATGGAACGGCTCGATGGCTACCAGGGTCGTGGAAGAGGGCGGCGGCTCGATGTAGGCAGACGAAGGCGAAGTAGATGGCTTAGGCGCAATAGTGGCCGTGGAAGAGGGGCTAGAGATCGTGGCTGACTCGCATGGGAAGCCCAGCCAGAGGGCTCTCATCCGACGACGCAGAAAGGCCCATGTGAACTCGCAGCCCGACACCTGCCCAGTATGCGACACAGCCCCCATCGACTCCAGCCCAGCAACGACTGCAGGATTTTGAACCTCCTCTGATCGCATCTCCGTAACGCCCGGCGATCTCGTCCCCGTTCGCGACGCATTTTCTGGAGCCGACGATTCCCGACGACCAACCACGGTTGTGTGCCTGGCCACGGCCAGAAACTGGCCTAGCACGGGCGGCGGTGTGACCCGGCACGGAGGCAGGGGTCCCCTCCACTTGCCCATGTGAGGAGCTCGAGCCACACGCAAACCCGTTGGCGACGATGATGTGCTCCGGCGAGGCATCCCGGCCGCCTCCGATGCAGCCGGAGACACTGAACTTGGCCGACTGAACCTCCCGTCCACCGTGGATCCTCTTTTGAGCCCTGCAAGAAGAAGCTTTCATACCTGCGCAACCAGATGGTGTCTCCGTCGATGGCGACCGCCTCTCCCAGAAACGCAACGCTGGCGTTGGAAATCCGGCATCCACCCAGAAATCTTGCACAAGCTCGGCCTTCGCCTTCCTTCTCCTACCCATCACCGTAGTCTAGTCCGATGTATCCTCTCCCTCGCTCAACACATCCAAGGCCATCTTCACGACCACGACCGGCGAGCTTTCCTGGTCGGAAGAGCTATAGTCCTCACCCAGGCACGAGAACCGAGACCGGTGTGAGCACTCCGCCGGGAAGGACGACGCTGGTGGAGACGCAGGGGGCCAGAACGCCAGCGTCAGCCGCCGGCCGCGAGACGCCTCACGGGTCGCCATTCCCCCACCAGACTGTGATTACCCCTCATCGTATCATATTAAAGAGGAATAGCTGAATTATATATACAATTTTTTGAGCGTTCAGAGAGGTTGCTAACAAAGACCGGCGAGAGAAAGCAAAGATGAATTGGAAGGGAAATTACGACACCAGCCATATTTTATACCTAATTGAAGTAGATATGTGATGTATCTTGACTGTTTCTATTGAGTGTACAGTACACCTTCACAAAATCATGGTTGACATCTACGGGCAGTTTTTAGCTAGCCTTCCCAATTCCACTAGAACTCAAATTTTGTTGTGTCTAGTGGTTGCACCAGATAAAAAAGCAAACACACATTAATAACATCGCTGCAACATTTTTTTCCCCGCAATCAGTAAAGGAAGTGCAAAAATGATGTTGCGTTTCAAAAAATGCAAATAAGCAATTGTGCACAACAAGCCCCTACCACTCGTAGAAAATCAAGCTCACATACACCATATGCACTAAGCTCTTAACTAATCACGGTACACTAAAGCATAATTCAAATCTTCTGTTGTGGATTGAAGCATGTCGTCCCAGCTGTGGACAAAATGACCTCTTCTGTTGTGGATTTATTTTGAAATCTCATCTAGATATATGGTGGTGACTTTTGAGTTTTGACGAGGGATATATGAATATATAGATTACCTATATCTTTGTGCTTTATTTCATTAATCAATACGGAGGCTTACACATTCTTTAAAGCGCTGCTAAGACCAAGCACGCAGCACCTAGCACATTTATAGTGGGGATACTAGTGGGCACAAGCAGAACACAGCTACGCTGTGTATGGAGCTAGTAAGCTGCCCTGAACATTGAGCTAGCCGATGACGGGGGTCTTCACAACGATGCCAGCTTGGTTGGAGAGGATGACGACACGTGAGGGGTTGTGGCCCGGCGGCCACTGCCCGCCTGAACCGCCGATAATGAATGAGACGTCGGGCCGATCACCGCTGATCCATACCACCGCATTCTGCACCGGCCACCCCACCACCTCCGGCCAGGATGTCTTGCCGGCTTCGTCACCACCCCCACCAGCACCTTCGGGCTCGACTCTGCCCATCGTCCCGCCCGACCGTTGAGTTTATATATTGCTGGTGATTAGTTCCTAGTTGTGAGCAGTGCATGGTATTGAAGCAGTGTTAGCTAGGATGGTATTTATAGGTGACTAAGGGGTCGTGGTAAGTGAAGCATGACAACAAATGTACGTGCATCCTGCGCACCCTCGTTGGTAAGCATGACAATACGCATGACCAAGGCTTGCATGACAACATGTGAAATATAATAGTCATGTGCTGCCAGAGTCCTACAATACAATAGGCATTCATCGTGTGTGCCGTCCTCCAATACAAAAAGCATAATTGTTAAGTCAAGTGGAGGTCTGCTAATGTTCAACACTGCAACAGATCCTAAGTTTTTGTCGACCTCCTCATTGTATAGGTGTCTCCTGCTATTCACGTCAAAAAAATTGTATAGGTGTCGAACGTGCTAAGAGTGCAATCAATGTAATTCAAAAAAAGAAAACCATGCAGTGCAAATTGCGATTTTTATTATGCAAAACCAACTTTTCTACAAATGATGTCAAGGTTGTGGTGGTTCCGTGCAATTAACTCTTTCAGAGATGGTACTCCGTGCATCTACGTTGGAGTATGAAATGGTACCTGTTGATCTGAATGGTTAAATCAAAAGATATGGTGATTCATATTTGTTTCAAGATTATGTAAAAGATATCTAATACTTATGCACGGTCAGACATGTTGATTATTTAATTAATGCTCTAGCCAAATAATCCAAAAGTTTGAACTGATGGACATAGACGGATAATATATTTCAATACTCTTCCTCACGTTTAGGCTATTTTTAGACGAATGATCGATGTAGGCCAAAAAAATCAACTTTTAATATTATGTTGGTAGGGTCTTGAACTTAAGACCTCTTGGCTATGATACATAGTTCATGAAAATTTCCTGCACCCCTAGAGAATCTTTGTTATTTTCCAATACGATTGAGTCTAGGTGTTCCGATGTTCCAGCCAATTTGTTCACACTGGAGCTGGGTTGTGGAGGTTGCCCTTCCACTGGGTCTATACTACCCATCAGGTGTTTGTCAACATTGAGTTGACCTGCATTTACTGACTTCGAGGATTTTGTCCTCAGTTTCCTTTGCTGCTTGCTAGAAGCTAGCTCCAGGTCAGAGGCCATACTACTCCCCTGTTTTTAGGAACAGGGAGTTGAGAGGTTTTTATTGATACCTCCACTCTTTCCGGCGCGTTTCTGGCCGGATTTAAGGGTTTTATAACACCTTTCAGATGAGTAAATGAATCTGCCAGATTAATTGCAAGATATTGCAAATTAATGATCTTTCGAACTTGAAGTTCGGTCTCATGGGTACGTGGATCAAAGGATGAAATGGCATGAGCATTCCAATCCATTTCTGGACATTCTTTCTGGTACTTGAAATCTCCTCCTAATGCCGGAAAATGTTCCTCATTAAATATGCAATCAGCGTGACGGGCTGTGAACAGATCTCCAGTTAGGGGTTCCAGGTACTTGATAATCGACGGCAGTTTGTACTCAACAAAGATCCACAACTTTCTATGTGGGCCCATAGATGTCCGCTATGGTGGTGAGACCGGGATGTATGTAGCACATCTGAACTTACCCAGATGGGAAATGCTTGGAGGATTTCCACGTACCAATTCCAGAGGGAAAGAACTGTGATATGCAGTTGGCCTCAATTGTATCAAGTCAGCAGCGTGTAAAACGGCATGACCCCAACAAGAGGTTGGCAAGTTGCAATTTGTTAACAAAGGTCTTGCAATGAGTTTAATCCTCTTAATCAATGCTTCAGCCAAACCATTTTGTGTATGGACATATGGAACAGAGTGATGAACTTCAATCCCCAAAGCCATGCAATAATCATTGAAAGCACGTGAGGATAATTCTGCAGCATTGTCCATTCGAATTGACTTAATTCAACTTTCGGGATAATGGGCTTGTAACTTAATGACTTTCCTCATTATCTTGGCAAATGCATGGTTTCGTGTGGATAGAAGACACACATGTGACCATCGTGTAGATGCGTCAATCAGAACCATGAAATACCGGAAAGGTCCAGATAATGGCTGAATGGGACCACAAATGTCTCCTTGAATATGTTCAAGGAATTGAAGTGGTTCATCTTGTATTTTGAGGAAATTAGCTTTCCCTTGGCACAAGATGTGCACACAACATCGAAAGATTGAAGAAATTTTGACTCATGAAAATTATGACCAATGAAATTGCTAATAATTTTTCTCATCATCCCTATTCCAGGATGGCCTGGGAGATCATGCCAGGTTTGAAATGCATTAATATTTGGAAAAAATTACTTGGTATGCAACATGTTCCATGGGTTTGACGTACGTATAGTACAAACCAGACGATAGAGAAGGAATTTTCACATGTACCTTTTTGCCATATCCGTGATCTTTAGTAAAGAGTAGATACTCCTCTTTGTTGTCTTTATGGGTTTCAATATGAAAACCATTCTGACGGATATCTCGACAACTGATCAGGGTACGTGATGAGTCGGGATACAATAAAGCATCCTCAATCTTCACTTGTGTACCACTTGGGAGGGTGAATATGTCATGTCTAGTACCAACAATCACTGTATCGTGTCCAATGATAGTTAGAATATCTCCATTCATCTTTTTCAGAGTTCGGAAATATTTCATCTCCCTCATTATGGTGTTTGTGGTACCATTGTCCACAAGGCATAATTCCTCTTCCATCGGATTGTTCCCGTAGAAAACTATATAAAACAAAAGAATTTTCAATAAGAAAACCTTATGTTAATACATACAATACAATCTTATTATATCAAATGTGCTGATACAATATAATATAAAGACAACAACAAACTTATGTTCTTATTACAATCATCACAAATGGACATAATTAAGTAGATCACTAAGGAGGTCGAGGGACCAGTCAAAGTCGCCAAACACATCATTTGAGGTGTACTCAAGCAACATGGCCTCCGTTTCAGTAGGGTCCTCAATTGGATAAGGAATCATGGCGTTGCTCGGTCCACGAGGAACATCGTGTGAAGCACCAGCTCCATTTGTGCCATGCGGATGAGGTTGAAGTTGGCTTCAAACCTTTTCCCTTAAGGTGCTTTGCGTGCCTGAGATTGCTGGTACAACATGACTAGATGCTTGGGCATTGAGCACTTTTCAGTAGAATGTGTGTTGCATCCACACTTGTTGCAAAGCTTAGATTTATCAAACCTTGGCTTTGCAGTGCCTTTTCCCTTGCCCGTGTTTCTGAATTTTCTGTTCCCATATGGCGCTTGTGCTTGTGCTCAAAATTTCACTACCCATATGCAATACAACAAACATATCACATCAAACACTCATTCATTTATTCAACACAAGGTTCAACATTGAGATACAATTCTCAAATCAAGCTAAGCATCGACCTACGCTTTAACGTTGAAAATGAAAGATACACGGGGCATGACTAAAGTTCTCCTCAGAAGTACATGGTAGCGGGTCCTCCGGTGGTGCTCTCCTCATAGTCATCATCGTTCCTGATCAAAGGAGCCACGTCTCCTTCTGGGTGAAGATTTTCTCCCATGTCCAGCTGTTCCTCCACAGTTTTAATGCGGGTGTTCAGCTTCTCGATCCTCTCCAGGAAGTCCTTCGCTTCATGCTCAAGCTCGTACCTGGCTTCCCGTAGGTCAGCCTCGAGGTCAAGCTCGCGGTTCATCGGCCTCTTGATCGTCTTCGTGTCAGCATGTACCCGAAGCTCCAGAGTCCTGACGTGAGTCTCCAAGGTCTGAATATAGGAAATGGTGGAGTCTTCAGTGAGGGTGTTTATGATATTTCCATTGACATCCCTGCGACAAACCATGTTGAGTCCTGGCGAAATGGGACCACCCCTGTATTCCTCCTGAATACGTCCGAGGGCACGGTAAATCACCATGTCCCTACCAAGAATCCAGCTGGGTGCCACAAACTTGAAGTCGAGAGGCTCTGTGCGATAACCAAAAGTCCTTTCGGGAATGTGCACTTCGATCCTGTACCGATCATCTTGTGGGTAAGACATGATCATAGTCCCGGTGATGGTTGGCAGAGAAATCCTTATGTCCTTGACAATCCGTGTCAGCTCTTTGCCAAAAGTAATGGTAGTGTCAGGCTGGCAAAACTCCGTGAAGCGAACTGGGGCGAAGGTGGCCATCTAAAAATGTTGAAATTAAGTGGAGAGAAGTCAGAAGTGAGCAGATGAGAATATAAGACTTTTAAAGACAAAAGAAAAAATTGATCCTAAGGCTTTTCCAATCCTACGGGTTACGTCCTACGGTCAGCGTGTGCTCTGATACCATTTCTGTAGCAACCCGACCTGAAAGGTCGAATCTCCGGTGTTTCCGTACCATCCCAAGATCATGCTGGTACGCACACGGTACATCAATGCATATATCAAAGAGAAATCACACAACATTAATTAATAGAAATCTCATATTGAGTTCTTTATTACAATAATGATTACAATAAAGTGGCTGAAGGCCAACTCATGAGATAAACTAAACCAAAGTCTTGCGGAAGCTTCAAAGGTAGTTGAGTCCATCTGACTCCAAGGGCATCTCACCGAGCGTAGAGTGTATCCTCACTCCTGATCGGAAAAATACTCTGCAACATGATACGTTGCAGCCATGTAGGTCAGCATATTAAATATGCCGGCAATGTCACAAAAGAGGGGTGTAAAATAATCATCTATTCTATATGCATATATGGCAGGTGGGTTAGTAAGTTTTGCACAAAGCCAATTTTTCCTACAACAAGGGAGGACAAAGCAAAAGTTATTACTACATTATTGGTTGACTAATGAGATGGTTCCACCAACCAATTCTCATACCCAAGTTGTCATTAATACCCTCATCAATATAATACTTTGTGTTGAGAATTCCAGATAGTTTCAGTTCCTTTGGCTCAAGTTGTCCATGACCGTGGACACGGCTAATCGATTAGGTTTGGGTACTCTGCAGAGTTTTGCACACATTCCCTACAAGATTTCATCGCCTCCGTTTGATTTCTCGCACTTCAGGGTGTTTGAGAAACGGATGACCAAAACATGGTCTTCTAAATGGTTTCCCTGAGACTCTGTCGGTGCACATCCTTTCCTACCGTTCTTCTACATCTCGTAGCACCGCCTGTCCAGGGTCACCACAGTATCCAACCAAGCCAGAGCCCATAATGGCTTGTGGCTGTGCAGGTAAGCCTTGGGTCTTGAAGCATCCATCCATCTCTTTGTGCCTGGATGGACCTTTCCGCGTGAATACTGGCACTTCTCCAGTAACACCTAGGCTAACCACTGGTTTCTCCAGGGCGCCGTTCAACCATCATCCACCCAGAGGTATGTTGAAAACTCGGAGTCTTGAAGTCTTGATCATTATGTAGGTCTTGTAATTATTATCTCACAACTCTCATGAATCACACAACCAACCCCGTCTACTATTAGCATAGCAAAATTTAAATCAACATTTCCCAGGGCCAAGGTGTCAACGGGTTGAGGAGGTCCTACCACATGATACTACAACAAGTAACCAAGTTTCCAGTTACCTACTTTGCATGCAATTGGGGAGATGGTAGAACTAATGCAATAAAAACATGGGTAATATGATCAAAGTGACTTGCCTTGCTGACGATCCTCGTACTCAAGTGACTCTAGATAACAAGCTTCGCACTCCGGATGATCTACCGAATCAAACAAAGCACACAATAAGCATAATCACAATCCAATTCACACTACAACAAGGTAAACAATACTTCTACAAACAATAGCACAATCAAAAGGAAGAATCACCCAAGTAGAAGACTCTAAAATTTTGGTGTCAAAATTTTCTACTAAGGCATAACAAAACAAAATTTGTTTTTTGAACAATTTGCCATTTAGACAACAAATTTTTTATTAGAAAACAGAAAGTGTTATATTATAAACATTTTGTGCAAAAAGAGTTACTTCAAAAACATTTTTATAAACACTACTAATGGTGAAAACAAAATTTACCTATTTAAACTAGAGCACAAAACAAGGTAAATATTTTTATTTTCAGAAAAGAATTCACCTAATGTTGATTAACAGAACTAAAGAAACTACAATAAAATTCGAACTAAAACAAAGTCAAATAACTAAAAAAAAGTTAAATAAACACTAAAAGGACTAAACAGAATCTGTTTTTACTAAAAAGCCTAATTTAAAATATCCTAAAAACTTTCAAACAGTGTTGGATGATAGTCCTAACTAATACAAAACAGTGGCAAAAAGAATCACTCAAAAATAAATTTCCAACCTCAAGTTATTCAAGTTTTAGTGATTTGCTCAATTTTAACAAAATTCAAATTTAAAAGTTCAAATTTGAAATCTAAGCCTACAGACATAAACTACATGAAATTTGTGACGTATTTCAAAAAGAATCATTCAAAAACTCTTAAATATTTTAAAAGATATAATAAAAAAAAACAGAACTCAGAAGAAAAAAACCTAGCTAACGGACAGGGGCTACGTGGCGGCTTCCTATTGGTTGCAAGCGCGTGCGCGCGGGTGTTTCCGGGCGGACGACCGAAGCTTAAAAGAAACCCAACACGTCAATTTGCGTTCATTTTTTGTCCGCGCATGATCCATCTCAAGCTCAATTTTGGGCCTAATTTGCGTTTGCGCGAATTCGGGACGGACGCACAGGACCGCCAGTCAGTGGCACATCACCCACCATTCCCCCCTAAAATTCCCAAAACGCTACCCCCCCACCCCCGCGCACCATGGTCGATGGCGCGCCGACCCTCGACGTCGGCGGCGGCCTCGCCTCCCTCGCCTCCGTCGGCCCCCGCGGCGCACGAAAAGGGCCGACGCCGACCAAGAAGAAGAAGGTGTTGACACCCGTAGAGCGCGCCAAACAATCTTTGAGGAAGAAGAACCGCCAGCACCAGCAAGAAGCGTGGGAGGAGGCCGCGGCCGCGTCCTCCATCGCCGTCACCTTCGATCAAGAGTCTAACGCCGCCAAGACAAACCTGCTGGTCCACAAGGCCACGATGCAGACTCTACTGATGCTAGGGTTAAACCTAGGCCAGCAAGGGCTCGCTGCCGCGGTGGTCGCGGCCAGCACCGTCTGATTGCCACTTTGTCACCCACCGTCGGACTCGCCATGCATGTCCACGACGCCGGTGGCCCACGGCTTCCAGTGGCATCACCCCCAAACCTCCCTTTTTCCTACTCTACGTGCTCCGGTGAACCGGAGGTGAGCGTGGTCGCCCTTGCCACGCCAACACCCGCGGGCATCGACCTCAATGTGGTGTCTGTGGGCAGTGGTTAGTCCTCCGGCGGTTCGTGCAAGCTCTCGCGCGAGCTCCCAGATGACGCCATGGGTAACGCCTGCAACCTGTTTGACAAAATGCCGGCTGCGGAAGACGAGGACAACTTGTTCATGCAGGACCTCATCTATGAAGGTGGCTGTGGCGGTGGCGCTACCTTCGACCCCGACGAGACGCAAAGCCAAGATGGCCACAACCCCTTCATGGCCGGGCACGAGGCATTAGGTCCATATTTGGTGATGACAGTGGAGGCATGGCCGACCCCCTCATGGAGGACCAAGTCGGCGTAGGCGGCTATTTTCCGCTAAATCACGAGTTCCTGAAAGACTATGGCCTAGACGAATGTAATGGTGAAGTGGACATCGAGGGAGAGCCATTGTTCAAAGAACCGCTCCCCGCCAAAGCCAATGCAAAGAAGAAGCGAAAGAGAAAGTGAACGAAAGCATACACACAAAAGGAAGACAAACTTTTGTGTGAATGTTAGAGAGACAACGGCCAAGACCCCAAGATAGGCGCCGAGCCAAAGGCTTCGACATACTGGCTAAGAGTGCATCACGAGTTCCACGAGCGCAAGAACTTTAAACCATACCAAATGGTGAGAAAACGTGGATGGGTCTCTCTTGGCAAGCATTGGAGGGTCATACAACAAGAGTGCAACAAGTTTTGTTCCACTCTTGAGAGCATCAAGGCCCGTCCCGTGAGCAGCATCGGCATAAAAGACATTGTATGCCTGACATGCTTGCTTATATTGATTGTTTTGCACCTTGCTTATTTTGGTATGCGGACATGCTTGCTTGTATTGATTGTTTCGTACCTTGCTTATTTTGGTATGTTGACCTGCTTGCTTATATTGATTGTTCCGTACCTTGCTTATTTTCATATACCCACATGCTTGCTTATTTGTAGGTCTTTCAAGCTTTGGAAGCATTCAAGGTCCATTATGAGAGCAAGTCCTTAAACCTCACTCATTGTTGGATGATCATCACGAGAGAAGAGAAGTTCAAAGCGTAATATGCTGTCATCAAGGCGCGTGGAGGGAAGGCAGTCGTTGAAGAGCATGGTGAGGGAGAGAAACCGCGGCCGTGGGGAAAGACCAGCTCCAACAAAGAGAACAAGCGCGAGACGGCGACCCTTGCCTTGCAAGCTACTTTGCAAGGCATGATGGACAACAAAGAGGCAAGAGATGAGAAGCGCCGGCAGGCCAAGGAGGAGCAAATTAAGGCCTTCATGGAGATACAAAACAAAAAACTAGCGTTGGAGGCGGAGAAGCAAGCTAAGATGCTAGAGATCGGGACCAGCAAAGCAGCCATGAAAGCAAGAGAAGTCCGGCTCGCTTGTATGATGAAGGGGGTCGAGCTCATAAAGGTGGGCCTGAACACGATCTCTCCAAGGAAGCGGTCTTGGTTTGAGAAGATGCAGGCCGACATGATGAGCTTCGAAGACCATTGATCCATGTCGTGGTGTGCGGACATGAGCACGGGCGAGATGGCTTGTCCGAACTACATTTTTATTTTGTGTGCTAGCATGTGTGCCGGCCTGCTGGCAAGTGCGTCCAGCTTGAAAACTGTGTATTTTTTTTGTAGGCTGGCATGTGTATGCCGGCCGTTGGCATATCGCCGACGTGAACTCTTGACGTCGGCATGGTAGATGGCATGATGTGTGGCCGCCAACCATTTTATCTTTCAAAACTGCCCATGCGCGGACAAAAAATGGGTCGGACGCATTGGACGCACGGCCGATCCATTTGCAAAAGGGGGCGAACGAGCCGACCCAAACGGACAAAATGCGAACAAAACGCGTATACGTTCGGGTCATCCGGTTGGAGTTGCTCTTAGTATTTCCTTTGTCCTCCCCTTGCACGACCCTGTGACACAACGACCATTGTCCGTCCTCAGTGCGAACACCACGGACTTTCGTCCTGGTCGCCGCCACTCAGTTCCGGCCTCTTTGTCACCATCCCAGCATCGCCGCCGCATACACCGACAGCCCCATAGCCACCGTATCCACGCAGACGCACACTCTTGCCGGTGTTGTGGCCGCTTCTTGCTGCCGTCGGAGTACTACAAGGTCGCCTGCAGCCCTCGGCATACCATCACTACCTTCATGATCATTTATTCGTTATTAGATTTATATTATCTTTTTTGAAGTTTTTGTAGGGGTACAGAAAAGGTTAGATTTTCATTGATCATGATTTTTTTGGTAGAGCAGAGAAAAAAGAAAACATTGGCTCACTAAATGGGATATCATTTTCTAGACCAAAGGACCAGGGGCTAGACATTGAGAATTTAGAGGTAAAAGACAGAAGCATGCTAAGTAAATGGTAATACAGGCTATCGGTTAAGACTAAAGGCGTGTGGATACAGTTGTTGCGAACAAATACCTACAATCTAAAACTTTGGTTCAGATTACCGTTAGACCCAATGATTCACCTTTCTCGAAGGGGGTTGGTGAGAGTGAAAACAACCTTCTTTCATAGGACAAAATTCATCATAACGGTAATTGTACTAGATTCTGGAAGGATACATGGCTAGGGGAGACGCCTCTGGCGACACAATATCCGTCCATGTATAATATTATACAGCGTGAGGACGCATATGTTGCTATAGTATTACAGTCTTCACCTCTAAACATTCAGTTCCGAAGGTCTTTAGTAGGTGACCGATGAAATGTTTGGCTACCCCTCGTACGGAGGTTGATACGTTCAAGTTTCTGATGAGACAGATACGATTCACTGGAGACTAGCGGTGAATGGTGTGTTTTCAGTGAAGTATATGTATGTAGAGCTAATTAATTCTAGTCCAATTTTGAAATTGATACATATTTGGAAAATAAAAGTACCCTTAAAAATCAAAATCTTCATGTGGTTTGCTCATACAGAAGTGATTCTGACTAAGGGTAACTTGGCAAAACGAGGTTGGGAGGGTAGTCAATGATGTTTTTTTTATCAAGATGAAATGATTAAACACCTAGGTCTCAAGTGTTCTATGGCTAGATTACTACAGCGCTCGGTTCATATAGCATTTAACGTTATCGTTCCAAATAGTATTCACACGTTATACGGGTCGTGGCCAGATTGAGTTGATACCATTATTGCGACACATATTCGAAAAGGAGTATGTGCGTTACTTTGGGCTATATGAAAATATAGAAATGACATGGTTTTTAACAGACAGTCTCGAATTTATTGTTTGTAGGTTATCTACAAGGCCACCACTTAGATCCGTACGTGGTCGCTACTCACCCCTGCAGAAGTCAGGCAACCTTTGGTTATTGGGTCTATCCGATGAAAGATGGTAGCTCGGACTATCTACAACCGGTTTGGATGACGGTTTAATAATAAGCTATGTGTTTAGTTATCTCATCTCTTTTTATATTTTTATTTGCTTTCTTTTCAGCTCAGACTGAACTTCTACTAAACATCAGTTACTCTCGGATATTTATCTTGTTTCCTGGTGAAGGGTCGTAGTACCTTTTATTGCTCTTGGAAAGGACTCGTCGCGAACCACGTGTGATGCTAGCTGTGTCCGAAATACGTAACCCCAATGTTTATGCCTGCTTTCACCCCAAAAAAAAGGAAGAAAAAGACACCTACTACTATGTAGCTACTACCCATACGGCCATACCGCCTATAAATAGCTAGGGCCGGGCATGGGATAACGAAGCCAACACACCCACACATACACATACGTATACACATACACATGATGCACTTGCACAGCATGGAGGGCACCAAGAAGAAGGCAATCATCGGTGTGGTGGCTGCATTGCTCCTTCTGCAGCTGCTCATGGCGGCAGCTCCGACGGCCATGGCGCGCTCACTGGAGGAACCGGAGGAGAGGGCGTGGACAGCAAAGCCAAACATAGCAATGGAGCACAGCATACTGCCTAACAGGGGAGGAGACCCCGGCTGCGGGTGGGAGACGTGCTACAGCGGCATCTGTGTTGGTGTCTACCCTAGCACTAGACCGCCCTAGCTGCTGGCTCTCTCTCTCCGTGGCTCAAACCAACGAAGAAGAAAAAAGGAGGAGGAACGAGGCAGTGGACAACAAGAGTTTTCCGGCGCACGTACGTTACCCGCCGCACGAACGGCGTTCTCTTCTTTCCTGAGCACGAACTCAGTCCAGCTACCTTGGCAATACACAGAGGTGGGGGAGTCTTATACGCCTACGCACATACGCCAGGCCGTGCCCACTCAACCCACTCGCGACGTCCCGCAGATCCTGGCTCGCGCACCCGCCGCGCTCCTACGCGCACGAGGCGGCACTCCCATCACGGGCGACGCGGTCACACCTCCTGGCTCCTCGCCAACCAGCTCACACACACGCACATACACGTGCTGCTACACACACTCACGCAGCTACGACCCTGACTATGCCTGGCTCGTCTGGCACACGCACGCACCGCGCCCGACATGCCCTGGCCGCAGCCGCGGCTTATTCGTCTAACTCCAGAGTCAGTGCAGCTGCTCAGACTACCCGTATTGCCGGAACAGCTACGGCGGGTAAGGAACCCGCTTGGCTCGGCTCTTCCATGGACGGGCCCTAAAATATAGGGTCCGTTTCTTTCTCAAAGCTACTATGGTATGTGTGTATGTATGTGGAGATGTGAATGAGGGCGGTGTACGTTGTGCTACTAATTAAGCACCTATGTTTGGGTTTGGTGAGCAAATAAACGATGACGCGTGTGTTTGTGTGTGCTTGTGAACATTCCAACGATGTTCATGTGGTTAAATATAAATGTCTTTTTCCTGTCTGGTTGTTTTCATCATTAAGCTTGTGATATAGTTTCTAGAGGAGCAATTTTAGTTGTCTCATTTGCTAAGTCACATCTAGATGTGATATAGTTATCTCAGTGGCGGATCCAGGATTGGCTAACACACCAGGTCTACATATTCGCAAGATCTACCGGCTTGTCTTCATTATGATTGACAAATAACTTCTTGGGATCAAGACAAGGAATGCATCTTAACAATTGAGTAGACCTTTCAGCAAAGCAGTTGTTTAACTCCACAATAAGTTGATCATGCAATACATTGAATATTTCATCGATGCATCTCTCGACTCCTCAACAACTAATGCAAATTTGTTAACTTCAATCTCCTCAATAATGACACTGGTGGTCTCTTTTGCACAAGCCATATCAAACACATGTGGCATATTTTGTCTTTACTTTTTGAAATCCTCATATTTTTGCCTTGATTTCGAATGAGCACTATCATGCTTACCAACATGCTGATTAAATTTGTTAGGCCCATCCTTCCATGATTAAACTATGGTATTGAAGCCTGGGCTATATTTCAAATCATGGAAGGATGGGCCTAAAAAATTTAATGTGATGATCATTGAGCACAAAAGTAACTATCGTGTGTGATGATCAAAGCATCAAGAGCACAAAAGTAAAACAATCAAAGCAAAAGGCTGCTTTTTTTCCAATGCTATATTTCAACCGGATGTGATGATCATTGACCCAATAGTTATCAAAGCTACTATCGTATGTATGTATGTGGAGATGTGGATGAGGGCGGTGTACGTTGTGCTACTAAGCACCTATATATGTTGGGTTTGGTGAGCAAATAAACAACGGCGTGTGTGCTTTTGTGCGTGTCGGATGCATTGTAACTCGAATGTATATATATTTGAAATGTGAACATTCGAACAATGTTCATGTGCTTAAATATAAATGGCCTTTGCTTGTCTGGTAGTTTTAATCATTAAGCTTGTGATATAGTGGGAGCAATTTTAGTTATCAGAGTTGCTAAGTCAGATCTATATGTGATATAATTATCTCACATCTAATGTCTCCATGGTTCGATCATAATATCAAGATTTGTGTTTTTTCAAGTCTGGATTAGGTGTCCAACCTTGATTTTTCTTCTACATCTGCATTTTTCTATGTGTTGTCTTGTCAGGCCTGCATTTTTTGAATTCTTTTTACGAGCACTGTAGTATAGGGTGAGTAAATTTTCTTTATGAGGAAAAAGATAATCACTATACCATGACCAAAAATTAGGGGTCAACACATCTGTTGAGAAAACCAGCCATTGGAGGCAGACTATCTGCTGGGAAAGACTTTTGCCGGCTTGTAAACCGCCCTTGAAAGTGTTGTCGGGGAAAGCAATTCCCGGCAGTTACAATGAACCTCGACAGATACTCTGCCCTTCATATTCATACCATTACCGGCAGTTATAACTATTACCGGCGTACAATTCTTCCCCGGGGGGCTGACAATTCAGGGCAGATAATATTTTTCCACCGTTGAACTGCCTATATTTGTGTTCATTGCGACAACACAAATCTCCCACGTTGTATACATGTATTTCGACAACTATGATTTATCTTCAGTCCATTTTGTCCCATCTACATATAAAACACACATGCATACAGTAATAAAGAGAGCATCACACTTTGGAGATAATAGGTGTGCATACACTTATGAGCAATCCATCATCCATACATAGATTCATTAGTCCCAGACAACCAAAAGCACACAGATCCATTATGTGTGCCTACATGCACACATAGGCATACAAGTCCAGTAACAGGACAGCCAAAAGCACAACCATCCTTCAGGTGTACATGCATACAACTGTAGGTTCATAAGTCAAAGTATTACATCATAGACAAAAGAGCGAAATATAGGATCTGGTTTTAGGTAGAAACATATCCCAGCAGAAGATCCTCCATTTAGCTCACCAAACACACCGCACTTGTGGATGCAAAGGCATTATGCCGGTGACCTGTAAAAAAAAGAAATGGCCAAATAGATCATCTCGGAAGAACATGTTCCAAACATCGAAGTTGCATGGGCTAAAAAAGAAAATTGACTCATCCAAATGAAAAAGACACATGTGTATCAGCCTGTACTTTGCATTTCACAAGGCATAGACAGAATGTGTGGACGTACTAGAAGAGATTGTGCACTATGTATTGATCAGAACACCAGGAAGATCAATGTAACCAATCACTACAAATTAGGAAAGCAATTTTTTTATAATATATATCACGTTTGGCAGTGCAATTGTTTGAAGAACTACATCTTTCTGGAGCGGGACCTTTACTCCTGCTTGGTGTTACAAACCGGGACTAAAGGTATTTTTTTAAAATAATTTTTTTCGATTTTTTTACTTTTTTCTGATTTTCAAATCTTTGAATTATTTGACAATTTAATCTCTAATCACCCGTCCTCACTACTCTTGAATTATTTGACAATTTAATCTCTAATCTTCCGTCATTCCAAATCATCTAACTTCCCGGCCGGTCACCCATCCTCTCACTGCTCCAACCCGAGCACACTTAACGTTTGAGTTCTATCACCCTTTGTTTCCAACTGCGCTTGTTGTTTTCTTGACAATAATAAGTTATCAATCCTATTAACAATTAGGTCTTGATGTCACATGATTACATTTTTTGAATTCCAAACAATTATTAAAATAAACAAAATAAGTAATAATAATATTGAATTTCTATAAAAATAAAATAAATAATATTATTATTTTTTTCATTTTTGCCATATATTCAATTCATATGGCATAATTAATATATTTAAATCTGTAAATCAAAATTCAACAAATAATATATCCATTATTATCAGAAAAATGTGACAAATCCAAATATGACATCATTTTTTTATTTTTAAATAAAATTACTTTTAAAAATTATTGTTATTGATTTTGTAGAAAAAAATCTTCTTTTTGAAATAACTTCTTTTACTTTTGGAATTTCAAGAATCTGAGAAAACTTCACCAGGTAAACCCGGATGAAATCGAGTCCCAATTTTTCTCTAGTTTTTTTTATATATTAAACTTTTTTTCGACATTGTATGCAAAAGTTATGTCTGTTTTACATTTTTTCCCTTTTTTTTCAAAAAGGTCAAAATTCATATTTTAAAATTTCTATACCAACTAGACACTAAAACCTAACTACATCTCAAAGGATTTTATTTTTTGAAGATTTTATCATTTTTGTTTATTTTCTAAAAACCTCAAAAAGGCGGTCCAGGGGGATAGAGTTTGAAAATTTCAAAACCTCTTTAGTCCAGGTTGGTATCCATCCAATCATACCATCGACTACATCTGCTAGCACCGTCCTAGCCAGAGTCACAACTAAGGTTAACCAAGCCAGAGTTAACCCTTTTCTAACTTCATTTGCTATTTTTCATGCATTTAATGATTTTTTTAGCTAAATGACCCTGAAATTGAAAAGTACTACAAATGAACTCTGAAAAGGTTGAAACTTGGCATGGTATCATAATTTCACCCACATAGCTTGTGCTAAAAAGTTGAGAGGGTTATGGAAAAAACTGGATGCACTTCGTGTACAAACTGGACCATCTTCTCCGAAGTATTAAGGTTTCGGACGAAAACCCATCTGTTACAAAGACATTTCATTTTTTAATTTATTTCAACTCCAGACTTTTTGTGCATTCAATATGCACCATTCAAAGCCACATCCTCAAATTTCAACCCTCTCTAACTTCATTTGCTATTTTTCATGCATTTAATGATTATTTTTGAGTTAAATGACCTTGAAATTGAAAAGCCCTACAAATGAACTCTGAAAAGGTTGAAACTAGGCATGATATCATCATTTCACCCACATAGCATATGCTATAAAGTTGAGGGGGTTATGGCAAAAACCGGATGCACTTCGTGTACAAACTGGACCATTTCCTTCGAAATATCAAGGTTTCGTGCGAAAACTCGTCTGTTACAAATGCATTTCAATTTTTTTAACTTATTTCAACTCCAGACTTTTTGTGCATTCAATATGCACCACACTACAACATGTTAAAATGTACAGAAAGAACTAACTAAAAATAATAAAAAAAACAACAATTAACTGACTAAAACAACTATATAATCAAAAAAGTAATGTTTTAATTAAAATCCTAATTTGAATTATTTTAAAAATAACCAAATAAATCTTACTGTGAAAACAATCTAACACGTGACTAGTAGCAAAAAGAATTAAATTAAAAACTTTTTGTAAACTCAAGTTATTCACAATCTAGGGTTTGAAGCAAATTCGAACAAATTCAAATTTAAACCATTCAAATTTGAAAACTAATGGCACAAACAGAAATTAGACAAAATTTTGAATCTAATGCAAAAAAGAATCACTCAAAAACATCAAATATCCTAAAATATATAAGCAATCTAAAACAGAAACTAAAAATAGAAAACAAATGTAAAAACAGAAGAAAAAAAACTTTCAAGGACCCCTTTTGTCCCGGTTCGTGTCTTCAACCGGGACTAAAGGTTAGACCTTTAGTCCCGGTTGGCCTTTAGTCCCGGTTGGTGTCTCCAACCGGGACTAAAGGTCCTTTTTAAACTGGAACTGATGCCTTAGCCGCTCGAACCGGGACTAATGCTCTCATGTGTCCCCGTTCGTAATGCAACCGGGACTAATGGGCTTTTAGAAATGGACCAAAGCCCTGTTTTCTACTAGTGAAAGGAGAAACATACATTATCTTTACTATAATATATTCCAGAATTCTAAGAATATGCAATACCTTCTAGATGTTGGGCCTGCTATGGGCTGTCATGGTTGCTTCTGCGTAACCTTATGAACAACCTCAATATGCGAACATAGGACTATCAATAGGAAGCAACCATGTTAACTACAACTTCACAACATTGAGAACCAAGCTAATGCATTTGTCTCACTTGCAAGTCCACCATTGACTCGTAACTGGGCCATATGTGTTGTTGTCCTTCAGGTTGCAAGTGCACCCATGACTTACAACATGGTCGTGGTTGTGTTTCAACCCAGTTGCAAGTTCACCATCGATTCACAAGTAGTCTCATGGGTACTGTTTTCCTCCCGATTACAAGCCCACCCCTTCACCCGCATCTTGCCTCATTTTTTTGTACTTATCCTAGTTTTAAGCCCCCTTGATTCACAACTAGGCTCGTAGTAGGTGTTGTCCCACTTGCAAGATAGGAGCTGCAATTATTGAATGACCTTCGTTTAGCCTTAAATCTTCCACCACTGTGATGAAACGAGATCATGAGATTGTCACAACCAGATATGTCTACCACAGTCAGACCATGAATGGGCACCAGAATGAGAAAACTTGGCTAGTAAATGGCCTTCTCTATTTGACACCCAACCCTCCAAACAAAAACTGCAATTAAACTCGATTGTCCTCAACTTAATCACAGCTATAATTAGACCATGAATACCAATGCCGCCCTTGTTGATACCCCGGTGTAGATGAGCCCATGTGTAGAATAGCCACTCCTATTATTTATTTTTCAAGACCGCCGCTTCCGTTGAGTAGAGGCAACATGTTAGACTAAATGATCTCAACTAGACTTGGGCATGGCCAGCCCGGCCCGGATAGCCTGACCCGACCCGGCCTGAAAATCCCAGGCCGACCGGACATAGTCATGCCATCGGGCCAGGCTCGGGCCAGACCGACCGGAATTTGTAGGGCTTTCCTGGACTAGGGTCGGGTTCGGGCCCGATTTATAAGGCCCAGTGGTCGAGCCGGGCCAGGCTTGGGCCTGAGATTTTCAGTTTGGGCTTTTTCAAGCCCGGCCCAGCCCGGGGCATGCCCATGTTTAATCTCAACCCAACCCATCTGGCGTCTGAGGCTATTTGGGCCGAGCCCCCTCTAAGTGCCAATTTCCAAACTGGAAGGGCCTGACGTAGTTGATGCCACGGAGAAAGCCGAATAGAGACTGGGCCAGATCTAAAAAATAATAATTCAAAAGCTTATGGATAGATGGATAGGATAAGGTATACTCACGTGTTGTGCTCTCCGCCCAACGAGCGGCGCCGCCATGATCGTCGCTTCCGTCGTGCCCTCTCCGCTGGCTGCTCCTGCGCTCGCGAGGCCGGTCCGCACGCGTCTCCTTCCGCCCTACGACCTGCCGTCCGGCCGCCGCCGCGGCGCGCGGCGCCTGCAGCACGTCTCGTTCGCCGCCGGAGGAGGCTCAGGTGAGGATGAGGAACCCACCCTTTGCATTATCTGCAGAAACTGTAACTAGTATATTGCAGTGTCGAACTTCAGATAACGGAGGATGTAAATTTTACTTCTTGAGCAACTTCTGTGCTACTATCGTTCAAGTTTAACTTCCAAACTAAGTAACTTTTTGAGGAACTCATAATAGGCATGCATGACTCGTCATTCATTTTATTTCACTTTTGCACTTTTTTGTTGCCTCTAGCGGGTGATGCTTTTGTCGTGGAAGGCGCGACGAACGTCAAGTTCTCTAGGGAGCTAACTGTTCCGGGCCACGCAGAGCCTCTCATCATCCTCGGCACAGGTACGTACATGCATCTCCTTGCCCGCGTCCTTCTCTCAAGATCGTTGACCTGCATAAATTTGTAGCATGTTTTACAGTTTGCGATTTGAATTCTAGCTAGCTCACTCTAGGTTACAGAGACAAGTTCTTCGTCAAGGTATACGCCGCAGCATTCTACGTGGACATCTCCATCGGGCTAGACACCGAGCAATGGAGGAAAAAGGTCGGCCTCGACACCTTCGATGCGTCCTCGGGTTTCGACTCCATTTTCAAAGGTGAGAACGAACCGGACTCGATCCGAGTAGCAAATACCCCGAGTAGTGGGTTCATGAATCTGTAATAATACATGCTGATCAAACATCGTCATACTATGCAATGCAATGCAGCACCGGTCGTGAAATCTTTGAGCATAACTCTAGTTAGAGACGTTGATGGCAAGACCTTTGTTAAGGCTTTGGATAGCGTTATTGCTCGCCGGATCCAGAAACCGAACGACGAGGAGGAATCTTCGCTGTCGACCTTCCGGAACAGCTTTCTAGGGCGCAGTCTCAAACAGGGAACACGCATCTATTTAACTTGGTTGGAACCCTCAAGAATGCTGGTGGGTTCTCTAACAATCAGCTTGTTTGAATTTTTGTTATTTCCAAATTAAATTAGTAATGCCGATCCAGGTAATTAGTTTCTTGTATTTCCAAATCAGAGAGACAGATTGTTTGATGAATTTTGATTGCTGACGGTGCTGCATGCATGATATTTCATCCTGTAACTCGTGCTTCTATAGGTCTCGGTTTCGACAGACGAAGGTCCGTCGCAAGTCGACGCCGAGGTCAAATCGGCTACCGTCAGTTATGCTCTGTATGATGGCTTCTTCGGCAGCTCTCCCGTGTCCCCCACTTTGAGATCTTCCACTGCTCAGCTGCTAGAAGCTATCCTTACAGAGTGACGTGCAGAGTGAAAGTGATGAATTGCATGGTCCCTGAAGATTGCGGAGTGAATTCTGAATGAATACGATGTTAGTTTTCTTGCATAATTGCATCTCATATATTCGGAAGTGGCGGTGCATATCCGTGTTGTACTATCGGGATTTGTTGTTTTCCTAGGGGAATGTCTCATGTAATTAAGTCAAATTAATACATTTGAAATATGAGCATTCGTACCATGTCATGTGTTTCTAACTGTCTGATCACCAACAAATTTCATCGTTAAGGTTACCGCCATGTCTAGAGGGGAATTTAGTTATTCCAAAAGAAGGGAAATTTTAATATTGGTATTTACCTTGCGTAACTTCCCTCTGTACATTTGCATCACTGATTATTAGAAATGAAAATACCACAGTAGGGTTCTTCCCTAATGTTTCTTATCAGAATCTACCTTGCGGTGAATCACAGATTAGAGTCCACCAATGATGTAATTTCACGTCTAGACGGTCGAAATGGATATATGCATGACATAATTAGAGTCCATGTGAGAAAGTTATGACAATAGGAGGTGTCCATGTTTAGGGCACCAGTGTTTTTACCGCGGTTTCCCCAACCTACCGGCCCCCTTCCCCCGGACGCTGCTTTTATTTGCAACCATATATAATTGTAGTTCTTACTGTGTTTTGGCACGTTCTAGCCTCACCACATATTGTAGATGTGGTACTATATATCAATAGTGCTATATATATATATATAGCTTAACTGAATTATCTTGTCTCTTGGTGACCGGTGGCGGTACACGTTTCTGCATTTTAGTGCTTTTGGAAAAGCCTTGTTGCGAACCCATGTGTGATGGCTGTATCTGAATCACATGTATAGCACAAAAAAGAAAAATACATCCATATGTCTGCTAGCTAGCAGGGATATACTACTGCCCATACCGCTCATCGTATAAATAGGGATAGGAAGGGGATAACGAAGCAAACACACTCACACATACGCATACACATACACATATGCATATACATACACGTACACATACGGGGGGCGAGAAAAGTTGCATGACATGAAGGGGGCCAAGAAGAAAGCACACATACACGTACACATATGCATACGGTTGTGTACAGAAAATATACACAGAGTGAGAGGAGTATTCAAGAAATTTTTACATTGAATTTTAAAAAGCGTTCACCACACATTTTAAAAATGTTCATGCAGTGTGAAAGTAATGATCGCATAACTTTTACAAAATGTTGACAGCATTCAATAAAATATTTTGAAATCTAAAAAATGTTCACGTGTTTAAGAACAATTGTCATGACATGTTAAAAAATATTTAAAAAATGTAAAGTAATCTTTATAATTTTGGAAAATATTTTCAATAACTCGCAAAATAAAGTACATGTGTTCAAAAATATGCTCATCACATTTTTTCAAAAAATCATACTATTCAAAAAAATGCCTATGACATTTAAAATAGAGTGTTCACAGAATTCAAGAATATGTTCCTCCCATACTTAAAAATGTTTATAAAATGTAAAAGAAGATGATCAACATGTTTTATTGCACGTATCTGACAAAATGTTCAAACATGTATTTAAAAACTATTCAACATGTATTGAAACAATATTCAACGTGTATGAAGAAAATGTTCCACGTGTAAACAAAAAATGTATATCACATCAAGAAACATGGCAGGTATTTGAAAAAAGAGAAATAAAACAAACAAATCTGATGACAACCTATAAAAAAAAAAAGGCTTAAACCGACGTAAAGTTCCGAAAACTGCCTTAATGGCTCGACGCACTAAAGCCACCGCCAAAGGCGGCACGGAGTTATGTCTTCCCAATTCTATTCGCCGCCTAATGCGCCAGCTAAACCGTTATCGGTAGCTGACGCCTATGTGCTTTTTCGTTCATAGCGTACCCGGACCGCCTATGTGCTTCTAGAAGGTTCTCCAGTTTTCTAGGGACAAAGGGCAGACGCGTGCACGCCGACAGTCTCTCAACCACCTCCAACTCCAGAGCATGGCAGGGCACGGTAGCCGGCTGCCGAGCTGGGCAGCAACAGCCTTGCCTGCTGCCCTGTGTCGTGTACTGCAATAATTCCCTAATAATGCCCACTTTTCTCTCCATGCCCACTCGCATCCAAGATTAATTGTTTGTCGCACATTATAATTTTTTTTAAAAGAAGTGTTATCTTCGGTCTCTGCATCAGCGAGATGCATACGGCCTATTTATTCATATGAAAAATAACAACTAGTCAGCCGTCACAACCAAGCTCTGAAGGAGCAATAACAAGGTTCGAAAAGCAAATCAAGAAAGAGCCACAACCGGCGAAAATAAGCATAGATGTCCAACCATCTATCCTGACTGGACCGTCATCCAAACCGGTTGAATATATCCCGTGCTACCATCTCTCACCGGGCAGACCCAGTAACTAAAGGCTTCCTGGTTTCCGCAGGAGTGAGTAACGACCACATATGGATCCACACCGACGCCCTGTGTAGCACGTGCAAGAAATGTATATGCATTTGCCTGTTAAAAAACATGTCATTCCTATAATTTCATATAACCCAGAAAAGTGCATAAACTCCTATGCGTATATGTCTGACAGCGTTGATATCAACTCCATTTAGCCACGCAACGAACAACGTGTCAATGCTCTGGAGGATCAATATTAAAAGTGACTCTAACAGTTTGCCATAAAAGTTTCGCTAACGGACAATGGAGAAAAAGGTGTTGGATGGCCTCTTGATGATCACAAAAGCTACAACGCGTACTCCCTGGCCAGTTGCGCTTTGCAAGATTGTCCTTAGTAAGAATCACCTTGTTATGAACAAACCACATGAAAATTTTGATTCTCAAGGGAACCTTGACCTTCCAAATGTGGATGGATTTGGACAAAGCCGTCGTGATTATGAGGTCAAGATACATAGATTTAAATGTATATATGCCAGAATCGGTGAGCTGCCACGTAATCTTGTCGGACTCTTCCATAAGTTGTACGTCCATAAGTCTTCTGACTAGATGCAACCACTCCGTCCACCGATGTCCGATCAAAGTGCGCCTAAACTGGGTGTTTGGAGGAGTGGACTGTAATATTGTGGCAACATACCCCTCTTTACGTTGCACAATATTATACAGAGATGGATACTGTACGGCTAAGGGCGTCTTCTCCAGCCACGTATCTTCCCAAAATCTAGTTGTCTCTCCATTTCCAACGATGAACTTAGTTCCATGGAAAAATTGAGCCTTTACTTTCATCAGGCCTTTCCAGAATGGAGAATCAGTCGGCCTAGCAGCGACCTAGGCGAGTGTTTTGGAATGTAGGTACTAGTTACGTAGAATTTGTACCTACATGTATTCAGTCTCAATAGATAATCTGTACAGCCACTTACTAAGAAGACATCTATTCTTGACTTCTAGGTTCTCAATCCCCAGCCCTTCCTGGGCTTTGGGTCGACATATTATGTCCCATCTAGTCAGTCTATACTTTTTCTTAACCTCATCACTCTGCCAAAAGAAACGGGATCGATAGAAGTTCAATCTTTTTCGTACCCCTTCTGGTATCTCAAAGAAGGACAGGAGGAACATAGGCATACTCGTGAGAACCGAGTTAATCAAAATTAACCTTCCTTCATAAGACAAAAGCTTGTCCTTCCAGCAGCTCAGTTTCTTCTCGAATCGATCCTCTATCCTCTTCCACTCTTGGTTAGATAGCTTATGATGGTGAATAGTTATACCCAAGTAGCTAAACGGCATACTACACAATTCATATCCGAACAACTGTTTATAATTCTCTTGTTCTTCCTTGGCTCTCCCAAAGCAAAACAATTCACTTTTGTGAAAGTTGATTTTCAGACCCGACGACTGTTCAAATAAGCAGAGGATAAGTTTCATATTTTTTGCTTTGGCTATGTCATGCTCCATAAATAGAATAGTTTCATCAGCATATTGTAGAATGGACACCCCATCATCGACTAGATGAGGCACTAATCCACCTACTAGGCCTTCCTGTTTAGACTTTCCTATCGGGATAGCAAGCATGTCCGCAACGACATTAAATAGGATAGGTGACATTGGGTCTCCCTGCCGAAGACCTTTTTGAGTTTGAAAAAATGACCCATGTCATCATTCACTTTAATTCCAACACTTCCTTTTTGTACAAAAGATTCGACTTGCTTCCTCAAAGCTCGTCAAAACCCTTCATACGCAAAGCTTGTTGTAGAAATGACCATTTAACTTTATCATATGCCTTCTCGAAATACACCTTGAAGACAACCCCATCTAGTTTCTTCGAATGAATTTCATGAAGGGTTTCATGGAGCACAACCACACCCTCCAGAATATTTCTTCCAGGCATGAACACTGATTGGCTCGGTTGCACCACCACATGTGCAATCCACGTCAGCCTATTGGTTCCGACTTTAGTAAATATTTTGAAACTCACATTAAGAAGGCATATAGGTCGGAATTGTTCAATACGCACCGCCCCCTCCTTTGGCAACAACGTGATTGTCCCAAAGTTTAGGTGGTATAACTGCAAGTGCCCATTAAACAAGTCGTGAAACATCGAAAGGAGGTCTCCTTTGATAATATGCCAACATTTCTTATAAAATTTAGCGGGAAACTCATCCGGCCCTGGTGCCTTACTATTCTTCATCTGCGATATAGCATCAAACACCTCTTTCTCCGAAAATGATGCGGTTAATATCTCATTCTCGTCCATCCTGAGCTGAGGAATATCACCGACGAAGTGCTCATCCTTGGTCACTGCATTGTCCTCAGGAGCGCCGAATAATTTCTTGTAATACTCCGAGATGTACAACTTTAGGTTATCCTGCCCAACGATTGTATCCTCATCCTGTTCGAGCTGATAAATTTTCCTCTTTATATGCTTTCCATTAGCAATCAGATGGAAAAATTGTGTGTTGTCATCTCCTTCAATCACCTGGTGCACTTTTGTTCTAAGTGCCCATTTAACTCCTCTTCTCTAAGAAGTTGTTTAAGATTTTGTTCTGCCTCCGCTTTGGATGCTCTTTCATTATCATCCAACAACACGGATTCAGCCTTGATATCTAGGTGATCTATAAGATCGATGAGCCTTTGTTTCTTTAGTTTATAGGCTCCGCTTTCGTTCTTCGCCCAACCTCAAAGAAACTGTCTTAGATGTCTAATCTTGTTTTGCCATATATCTATATTGGATCTGCCCCGAAGAACCTCGCCCATTCTCTCGCTATAAGGTCTACGAAACCTTCTCTTTCGAACCACGCCACCTCAAACGAGAAAGCATCTTTGTTGTCCACATGGGCAGCCTCTCCGGAATCAACAAACAATGGGGTATGGTCTGAAATCACCCTAGACAGTGCGCGTACTATCACTTGTGGGAATTTCCGCTCCCATTCTACACTGGTTAGAACCCTATCCAGTTTCTCGAAAGTTGGAGTAGGAAGCGAGTTAGCCCATGTGAATTTTCTGCCCGCGAACTCTATCTCTCGTAGGTCCAGGCTTTCGATGATAATATTGAACATAAATAACCATCTGCCATCAAAGTTATCATTATTCTTTTCATCTCTTCGCCTTATAATATTAAAGTCACCACCCACTAAGATTGGTAACCTCTCGTTCCCCCAAATTCGAACGAGGTCAGCCAAGAAGTCCATCTTGAACTCCGGCTGAGCTGCACCATATACAACCACGAGCGCCCATAGGAACCCATCCTCCTTATATCGCACTCTAAATTTGACTACAAAGTCACCCAAGACCAAGTTTCGTACTTCTAGATTCTCGCATCTCACTCCAAGTAAGATCCCTCCGGACCTTCCTCTTGGGGTAGACAATACCAGTCAAAATCGATTCCGCCAGAAATCGTGCTAAGAAACTAAGAGGTAAAATTATCCCTACCAGTTTCCATTAATGTTATGAAATCGAGCCTATGCTCGATGGTTGCCGCTACAAGAAATCTCCTTTTAGCCAAGTCACCAAGACCTCTGCTACTCCAAAAAATGCCTTTCATCTTTCATCATGAAATTTCTTTGCAGTCTTGAATCTAGCACTCCGACGTACTACTGATACAGGATAGACCTTTCTTTTCCATGATCGTTTTGGCCTATCCAGAACAGCCTCACGGTCCACACAACCAGGTGCTGTAAGAGAACACTCATTCAGTTCCGTTGGGGCCACAGACCCCTCCGTACTGATGTCCTCATCCTCCTTGGTAACTAGGGACGAAGGTACAATATCTTCACATAAACGTTCCATAGCCCTCATCCCTAGCTCATTTATCTCAGCATCGTTCATAGGTTTAACGGCTGCAATATTACGCAACATAACCATAACCCTCTCGGCCTCTAAGTCTAAAAGGGTATTGACAGATTTAGATATTTCCTTCCCATTGCTACCCAAAGACACCCCTAGTAAGTTTGTGTTTGAAATAATTTCTTCATCCAAAAAAAATAAAATAGAGCAGCTCGTATTTACGGCCATACCTGTTGACGCCTCAATATCACGAAGCTTAGCCGCCCTCATGGCACGACCCATCAGCAGATCGTTCGCATCCGACTGCTCCTGAAGGCGGTGGCTCGTCTGCCTATCTCCGGTCGCCGGGTCTGGGATGCCTCCGTACGCGATGACCTCATCGGTCGAAGGTGCGATCAGAGAGGGGCCTCCTTCCTCCTATCTAACCGTGCACTCACTGGCAGTCACCAAAGCATCGCAATTCCCCTGAGCAGGGCCGTCTCCAGCCGGCCGACCACCTGTTGCCGGCTGTGCGCCGCACGGAGAAAACACGCACTGCCGATACAGGGTAGACCTTTCTTTTCCATGATCGTTTTGGCCTATCTAGAACAGCCTCACGGTCCACACAACCGGGTGCTGTAAGAGAACACTCATTCAGTTCCGTTGGGGCCACATACCCCTCCATACTGATGTCCTCATCCTCCTCAGTAACTAGGAACGAAGGTACAAGATCTTCACATAAACGTTCCATAGCCCCGATCCCTAGCTCATTTATCTCAGCGTCATTCATAGGTTTAATGGCTGCAATATTACGCAACATAACCATAGCCCTCTTGGCCTCTAAGTCTAAAAGGGTATTAACAGATTTAGATATTTCCTTCCCATTGCTATCCAAAGACACCCCTAGTAAGTTTGCGTTTGAAATAATTTCTTCATCCGAAAAATTTAAAATAGAGCAGCTCGTATTTACGGTCATACCTGTTGACGCCTCAATATCACGAAGCTTAGCCGCCCTCATGGCATGACCCATCAGCAGATCGTCCGCATCGGCTGCTCCTAAAGGCGGCGGCTCGTCCGCCTATCTCCATTCGCCGGGTTTGGGATACCTCCATACGCGACGACCTCATCGGTCGAAGGCGCGATCAGAGAGGGGCCTCCTTCCCCCTGTCTAACCGTGCACTCACTGGCAGTCACTAGAGGATCGCACTTCCCCTGAGCAGGGCCATCTCCAGTCGGCTGACCACTTGTCACCGGCTGCGCGCCACACGGAGAAAGGACAATGCCTCCAGTCTTCGGCCGACCTCCTGTCATCGGTTCATCATTGCTATGCATGTCCTCAAGGCTGCGAGCAACCAAACGACTATCTGCCGCCGGCTTAATAGAGCTAGCTCGCCCACATCTGATGGCCTGCAACCTGCGGACTCCAGTATCCGGCGTAGGCCGGCCAAGTCTGGTGTCCCGAGTGGCGGACTCACCAGCTGCAGCCATTGCCATTGGTGCAACTGGCGATTGATCGCAGTCCTCTGTGGCTGCAATGACCGGAGAGCGCTCAGCAGTCCTTGCCTCCCTGGGTGAGGCCCCCACCCTGAAGGGAGACTTCCTAAGTAGTGGGGATGTCGGTGGTGAAAGTGGTGGCAGCTCGTGCTCCTCCGGATCATCACACTCCACCCTCGTACGCCACAACTTGCTAGGGGCCGGAAATGAACCGAACGATCCAAACCGCAAGTGTTGCGACGAAGAAGATACATTGGACTGCTCGCTGCTCGCCGCAGTCTCAACCTTCTTGGCCGGTGGCGTAGCCCCCCTACCCGTCAGATGACTCTGGGGGTCCTCTTTCCGAAGCAACCCATCCCTGTCATTGCCCTCATCAGTGTCCATGTCCACTTGTCTGGCCAAATCTTGAAACTCGGCATTCTCCTCAATCTCAATATCCAGCATATAGCTTTTACCATCATAAGCCCATCTGACCAAGTCCGGAATATGCTCAATACTGATAACACTGACAAACAGTCGAGCCACTCCGTTGGAACGCGTAAAAGGCATGTCCACCATCTCGGTTTTGCCAATAAGAGAGCCAAGACTCAAAGTTACCCTGACATCATCAAGGGTCACCTGAGGGGCACCCGTGAACTGGACCCAAAGATGAGGTAGAGGAGTACCCTCCGGTTCCTGCCGTGTCCAAGGTTCAAACTCAAGCACACATGAACTATTTGGAACCTTGCTCATCCCAAAAGTCAGGAGATGCCCAAGATCCTCCTTGATAGAGAAATTCACCCTGAACAATTGGTCCTCAAGACTCACCAGGCCCCACTGGAAAGTGGCAAGTATCAACTCCCGCAAACGTTGCACCACCTGATCAGATGTCATTTTCCCGCGAGTGACGCGCACAATCCCGTTCCAAGAACTCTCCGGAATGGGAGCCGACAATGAAGACCGGGAGGACTCGAAAAACATCATTTCTTGACAACAGACTCCATAAATTGTGACCACCGGCTTTGGCCCTAAGAGAAACGGGCAGTCGCCCGTCTCATGTTTTGGTTTCCGTCACAAGCAACAAAGTTCCACCTTACACTCAGCAGCAAAATGCCCTGGTCCGCCGCATCGGTAGCAAGACATTTTCTCTTTTCTTACGTGCCCACTTAGTCAATTTTTTCCCTTTAGATTTGTCAGAAGCTTTATTAGAGGTCACGTCCCGGGCATTAGCACCCTTCGACTTGGGTACTTGGACTTAAACGAGGGCTTTGACTACCTCAGCTGCAGCCCCGTTAGAGCTGGTGTAGCCACACCCGCCCCCGCAGGTTGTTGAGGCACCGCTCTCGGCACCGGCGCCTCCACGGTAGTGGCAGGCGACTCTGCAGGCGAAGGCGGCGGAGGAGGCCATCTGCCCCTACCTCGCCCTGCCCCTTGGGCGGAACCAGTGGCGCTGCCGGTTCGTCAGACCAGCTGCCCCTTGGATGAAAGGTCCCGGCGGTCCGTCAAAACCGCGGCCACCTCCATTGACCAGTCCACCGCCGGTAGAAGATGACCCGCGGTGAATCCCCTCGCCATACGCGTTGTAGTTGTCGTCTCCCTAGTACCCTCGGTGATCGTTCTGAGAAACCGGCAACAAAGACTTCCCGACCCCGGCCGGCTCCTTGGCCGGCATCATCGGTCCTCGCCATCCGCCCACCTCGCAGCGGCAGGTTTTGCTGTTGCTGGTTCAACCTCGCCGGCGGAGGACCTGGACGAGCAGCAGGGTTGCCACGCCTAGCCATGGCTAGTGACTGCGTCGACGCCGACGCCGGCACCATCGGAGTGCACACCCTGCCCGCTCTCCCCGGACCGAGCTGTGGAAACCCCAGTTTCGCAATGATCTTGCAAACCCTAGTAGCTGCCGTAGACGAGCCCTGGGTAGGAGTAATGAACGAATCGGCATCGGTCATTGGGTCTCCCGGCTGGGCCACATACCCAGCCCTCTGGCAGCCCAAACCCGCTTCGGCTAACTTCGGCCAACCAGAGCCCACGAGCCGGTTCAAACACAACTCCCGCTGATCGCGGGTCGAAGCCGCCGGATCGGCCGCCGACGGCGACATTAGAGCCATCGGGCTCCTCCGTTTGTGCCTCCGTTGAACCACCCTCCAAGAAGAGTCGTTGATGAAATCAGCGAGAGCAGGTTTTGGAAGACGCACCTTAGGAAGTCCGGCGATGCACCAGCCGCCACACTACTTCCACCTTCTCCGTCTCCGACAGGCCATCCCTTGCTGGATCATCCTGCGAAACAGAAGTGTCTAGAAGACTAGCGATTGCCTCCTCTGACTCACCTGCCTGGAATGCCTCGAAGATCTTGTCGGACGGGGTGGGCGAAGCCACCACCGGTACCAGATCGTCATCGGAAACCCCATCGGAATCTTCCGCCAGGGCCCAGAACCGGCCTCCCACGCGCCGCCGTTGCCCGGACGAGGGGCCGTCGGCATTCGCCAGCGTCGCCTGGTCGCCAGAGCTCCTAAAAATGATTATATTTTTTTTGGAAAGAGTTGTTACATGTTTGTCGAAATCCCTCCAGAGGAAAGGTTCTGTGCATCTGCATTTTTTTTAATTTTCATTCCTGCTTCTTATCCATTGTTGTTATTTGGATTCAGATCACTTGTTTATTCAATAGCAAATGCTTCGATGACACATAAATCAGCACTTGGATGCCTAGCTTCTTACCCGAACAATAACTTGTTCAATCATCCCCTGCCTGTTACTCGTCATAATCAAACAAGCAGCTTCCCCCCCACCAGAAACATTCGAGGATATCTTGTTTGCTCCCAAGGTTGTGTGGTTAATTAGGCGGAGCATATCATGTATCTTGTTTGCCTCTCTGGGATTGCTAATGGAGCATTATATATTGAGCGTTCTGTCCAATAAAACCCTATGCAGAATGTTTGTTTACAGGTCAGGCAACAACTGGGGATATTAGGTAGCAGCTATCTTGTCTGTTTTGCACTTGCTACTATTGGTTTCGTACATCGAAAAAAACTCTATTTTGCTGCTAGACCATTATAGAAAAGTAAAAGCAGAGGTGTCGGTTAGAAATAGGAAGTGAAACGACGACAGTACCGCCAACACATCCAGCATGGCATGAATCACTCCACCACACCCGGAGCCAAGGGAGATACGCAACTGTTCACATGTCCTGGTCGATTAATTTGGGCCAACATGTTTAATTAGCTTTAGACGGCTTGTACTTCTCGACAACCGGCCTGCAGGTATTGCAGTCCTCACCAATAAAATACTACTGGCTCATAGGGTTGGTGTTGGCGCCGTCAGCACGGAATAATGTGGAGGTCAAGATTCGCAATCAAGGCCAAACTATTGGGAATAATGTTGGCACTGGGAGCACCAGCTAACTTTGTGAGTAAAAAAAATGGAGCAAGTTGTACTACGTACGTATGGTATGGGTCTTGGCGTTACCAGGCAGCTGGTTCACTGATTCTAGCCGTACTGTGGGAGATGCAGTATGCAAGGGGAAATAACAACTAAAAACGAGATATTCCCTAATCAGAGTTGCGATTAATAAACAATATCTCTTAATAGCATCTTCAACTTTCGACGCTTGTGTGCCCCCACCCACTCCGCCCTCACTGTGCAAAAGAAACTTATACTGTTACACATACAAAGTACTTCTAGTTTTATTTCTATAAAGTAGTTTTATTTTTTCTTCTAGGTAAATAAGTGTTGGCGTGCGTAGAGTTGTACCGGTTGTCGATAGAACTTGAAGAAAATATAAATCCTACATTTAGCTTCTCGCTGGGTTCGACACTTTTATTTATCGAAAAGACTATAAACAATACTCTATACTTGTGGGTTATTAAAGGTCAATGGAGATAAAATGACTAAGATCACGGTGGAAGTCCTTTGCTGTATGGATGAGTGCAACCTTCAAACCGAAGAGGGCTGGAACACAATTATCAAGTTTCTTGGACAATTCTTAGTTGATACTACCTCCGTCCTAAAATTCTTGTCTTACATTTCTCTAAATGTGGATGTACCTAACACTAAAATATGAATAGATACATTCATATTTAGAAAAATCTGAGACAAGAATTTCCGGACGGAAGGAGTATTTGATAATAAAAACGCAAACCACCACCAAGTGCCCTTCCATATGAGGTAAGTGTTGTCGGGCACCAGCAATCTGAATAAATTTCGGTATATTTCTATTAACCTTCCATCGCACGAAGGCTGAAGATAACTTGTGTGTTGTTCTATTTGCGCAGCAACTTCCACCGGATCCGAAGACCGCCTATTCGTTTTTCTTTGATTTGACTAGAAAAGTGAAAAGAAACCATAACAAGCTGAAGAATGTTCTAGATGAAGCTCTAAACATTTACAATGATCAGAAAGGATATTTTAAGAAATGGTGTTAAAAGGCAAACACTGAAGGCAATGTGCATTTCGACCACAACACATCCTTTTGGTGTATTCAACAGCCTTAAGGCGTAGGGACGTCCCCTTGGTACGTTATGTACCACATGAATGATTTCACAAGGCAACATACAAGTTTTAAACAGAAGGATGACATCACAAAATAGGGGTGAAGCCCTTGCCACTCTCGCACCTACTAATGACTCTAGAGTCGACTTCACAAGGATCAAAGAGACACTATTGCAAGTCATTAATAAGGACATCCGTTGTGAGGAAGAGATTTTCCATGGCGGTGGCGTAACAACCCTTCAGAAGCACAATCATCGCTACGTGCAGTAAACACATGTTGTGTTCAAAAACAGTTGTTAGTTTTTAAAACATTGTTCGTAACTTGACATTGTGTCTTTCGTGTGGCTGCACTTGCCGTACCTTTCGTGCGATTGATACATTTAAATCTTTAAGATCTGTATGATGGGGGTTGCTATATATGTTTGATATGAAGGATCGGAGCTGATCTTTGCTCTTTAATTAATTGCTTTATTTTTTTAATATGATATACAACCTCTGTAAACGAATATAAAACATTTTAGAAGTCTCTCAATGTCTTATATTTATTTACAAAAGGAGCATATAACAAAAAAAAGTGCAAATACAACCACTGTGGCAATTGCTGCCATGGCAAAATATTCTTGCCCCCACATAAACTAGCAGCGTGTAGGTTGACATCCACGCAGCCAACGACCTTCCAATATGAATGCGTGCAACACGAGAGCACGCAGCTAGATACAGAAATACTTGCCGCGTTCGCAGTGGAGACGGCATTGCTAATTCCTGAAGTAATGTCGCCAGCAGCAGCGCTCAACCACGACGCTGCTGGTATTCTGTTAATTACCAGCCGCGCCATAGTGTCAGATTGCTGCTAATGAGAGGGTCCTGTACTAGTGATATTTGGCATAATTAAGTTCAGATTTGTTCATTTCATTTCGTTTGAGGAATCCCGTCTAACCTCATTTGTTCAGATTTGTTCATTGATCCACGTTTTATCAACGTGCTTGCATGTGCTTCGTGCAGCGGTGAAGTCGATCGTCTAACCTCATTTCCCTGCAGAGCACACACCTCTAGGCGCCATGCTCGTCTGTTAGCTTGTCAGGTAGTAAATTTGGCTAGCTAGTTGGCCTATATATCATGTTGATGTATAACTAACCATGTGATGCTTTGTCATGTACCTAGCTCGGGTGATTGATTCGTTCAACAGTTCGATGCATCCAACTGCTCCACGTTGTAGAACATGAGGGAGGGCCTCCATTCATAAGCCAGATTATTAACGAGTGTCATAATTTTATGCTTTACCAGCCTTTTTGAAGAAAAAGAAAAGGCATAATTTTATGGCTTATTTACTTGGTATTTTAAGAGATTTTTTACGGTACATCATACCACCTCTCGGACAGAGTAGTATTGAATCATCTCGTCCGTTGATTAGCTGGGTAGTTTCGTCATTTGTTTGTTTTGTAATTTGTAAAATCCCTTGTCCAGATCACCCTCGTTAGGCCTCGTCGTTGCCGTCGCCGGTCATTCGTAGCGCCTGTCCAACAATGAATCACACTTCAGTGCTCACGTCATGGCCTTAATGGCGTTGAGGAAGGAGCTGCCGTCGTTCAGGACAATGGACTACATGCCCTTCCTTCCGAAGTCCACCCCCCCCTCCCTCTGTAACCGGGGTGGACCTTCCCGACTGTGTTGACGGCGTTGTCGCTGTCGGCGAGGGTGAGGGCGACGGCGGCGCAGCACCGGCGTTCCGCTTGGTCCGCGACGTCGCTAGCGCTTCCCGTCACGTGCTTGTGTCTGCGAGGAGCTGCGCTTCCTGTATCGGCAACTTAGCATCATCGGGATCCGCGTTGCTCGTGGATCATCTACGTATTCTAGCAAAATTAGATGGGTGATATGTGCCTGTGTTGTTTTTGTGCGGGGTCTGCAGCCGCCGGATTGATCGTCGGAAAACAATCGGCCGATCATGTACGTGTTGGTGCATCTGCACTGGACATGATCAATCAACCTAGGAGGCTAGCTCGGCTAGCTTTGTACATGTTTGTTTTCTTGGCGGAAGAGATACTGTCCGTCAAGGGTTGCATCTCATCTTGGTCGAAAAGTATTCGGCGGGATCGGTCCAGTATCGAAATTGATGAACGGTGTCCACCACGAGAACAAAACAAACGGGCTTCTGCATGTAGAGAGATTTGTGATTGTTTTGTGTGTCTTCCAAATTTACCCTTTGAACAAAACATACTACTGATTTTGTCTGGTAGTATTGGTTAATCTAGTCCATTACATGACTGGAAATAAACGGCTCATATTCTCTTGATGCACTGTAAAAGGTCTCTATTTTAAGTGTTGATGTTTCCTCTGTAAATTTGGTCCGGCAAGTTTATATACATAGTTTGGGACAAATTTGGAGTATAATAGACGGAATGGTCTGACTACGTTACATCTAGATGTGAGATAAAACCTAACATCTAACAAACAAACACTTTACCCAAGATTACAAAATACATTAATTAGGTACTCGGCATAAGCAACGGTTCATATGTCCTGGTCCATTAATTTGAGGCAACATGTTTAATTAGTTTTAGACAACTTGTACTACTTGTGGACAACCGGCATGCAGGTGCCACACAAAAAACATAATTTTATGGTTTATTTACTTGGTATTTTAGGTGTTGTTGTTTTCTCTGTAAATTTTGTCAAACTTATGGAAATTGGTCCGGCAAATTTAGATGCATAGTTTGGGACAAATTTGGAGCATAATAGACGGAAACCCAAGATTAAAAAAACATTAATTAGGTACTCGGCATAAGCAACAGTTCACATGTCCTGGTCCATTAATTTGAGCCAACATGCTTAAGTAGTTTTACACAACTTGTAAGTACTTGTGGACAACCGGCATGCAGGTGCCACACGAAAATAGGTAGAGAGATAGCCTATGAGTCTATAGGATGCGTTTGGGTATTGCATCAGATCATGCTGCTAGTAGCTGATAAGGATATAACCCCCCTCCAGAAGCTGATGAGCGCACAAGTCTCACATTATCCATCGCATATCACTTGCTAGCTGCTGCTACCACACCACACCACACCACAAACCATGGCGGAGCTGGCGCTTGGTCTGACCAAGACTGCGGTGCAAGGGACGCTGAATAGGGTGCAGTTGGCCATCGAGGAGGAGGGGCAGCTAAGGGTGCGTGTGCAGGAAGACCTGGTGTTCATCTCCGGTGAGTTCCACATCATGCAATCCTTCCTCAAAGCTTCCAATGCGGGGGGACGTGCATCCAGGGATGAGGTGATGCAGGCATGGGTGAGGCAGCTCCGTGACCTGGCCTTCGAGGTGGAAGACTGTGTAGAGTTTGTGGTCCACCTCGACAAGCCATCGCCCTGGGACTGGGTGTGGCGTCTCACCTCGCACCTCGTGTGCATGGGAGGGCGGCCGCTGCCCCTCAATGAAGCAGCGGCGGATATAAAGCGGCTCAAGGTGAAGGTGGAGAACCTAAGCGAGAGGAACACACGCTACAACATCTTTAGTAGCAGCGGCGGCGGCGATGGCAATGGCGACTCCTTCTCAGATCAGCAACAACTAATGCACCTTGCGGGTCGTGCTACTAGTAGTACAACCGCAACAATGGAGGTATTCCACCTCCTAAGGGAGGTGTGGGAATCCGCAGGGAAGCTGATCCACACCAATGGCGAGCTCAAAAGATTGATCGACTGTGAAGGTCGTGAGCTCAAAGTGATCTCGCTATGGCGAAGTCAGCAGGCTGATATCGTTGGTGAACTTGGGTGGGTGACTATTGCCAAGAAGGCGTATGATGATCCAAAAATCTGTCAAGAATTCAAGAAGCGTGCCTGGGTAAAGCTGAGTGCGCATCATCCTTTTAACCCGGTAGAGTTTCTCAACAATCTACTGAGTCATTTCACTGCATCTCACCGCCACCCCCACCACCACCGCCATGACGATATATCCGAGCTCATGCTGCAAGTCAGCCGACTCAAGTATCTCATCGTCCTGTCCTAGAGACAGAGTTATCTAGTGTCGCGGAGTGGGATGCCATCAAAATGTGCCTTCTTGACGGCCAAAATGGCAGCCGAATCGTCGTCTCCACCAAGCATTTGGGAATTGCCCTTGTCTGCACTGGGGACCCGTACCAAGTATCAGAGCTTAAACGCTTCTCTTATGATCGATCACTTTGTGCCATTATACCGAAGGTACAGTATACTGTTAGTTAAATAATTATTTCTTTTTATTAAGGGCTATTAATATATGATTAGGTGTCCATATTAGTTTTCTTTTGTGTTCTTATATTCCAAGTCCCTTGTACTATATATATTAGATGATGCCCCACATGTTGTTGCGGGAATGTTTTACAATATATTTTGATGAGATTTTGGTCATATAGAACATGAATATTTGAAATAATAATAATATATACTTGATGATGCTCCGCATATTGTTGCGGGAATATTTTGCAATATATTTCAATGAGACCTTGCTTACATGGAACATGAATATTTGAAATAATAATTTTGAACTAATATAAGAATTAAATATAAATAGCATAATAGAATGGAAAATCATATGCATGAATGTTTGCATATTTTGGTGGATTTTAAGTATGCTCAGTTGCATTGTTAAGAAGAGCCTTTTTCCGTGCAAATTGAATGATGAAGTGGAGGCTAGCTATTTAGATATGTAAGTGAAGGCTAGCTATTTAGATATAGAAGATGCCCCATGACCTATGCAATACCATTAGTTGCTCCTCTAACGTTTTGTACTATGATTTTCATTTATAATGTACTTCTACATATATTTGTGGTAAAAGTTTTAAAATGTTGAATGCATGTATATTTATGCACCTTACATATATGTTGGAAAAGGGAGAGTATCTAACTATCCATCATATATATGTATTAACACCCGGCCTCTGTATTGATTGGTTTTCCCAAAAAGTAATCACCCAGCCTCTCTATCGATTGATGTTCCCAGCCATCTTTTGACAATAGTGTTCGTATATTATAGCTAGCTTTAGTTAAACACGTACTGCTGCTTTGGGCTCCACTTGGCAGCAAGTAGGTTTGTTTAGTTTCTGATTGATATATTTTAGTACTATGTATGTGGTGAAACAAATTCAGGCAGAAGATTAATTTCGTGATCAGTTTAACTAATTGCTGCAGGGTTATGGGCATCGCATCGGCATGGGTGAACTATTTTGGCAATTAAGACGACAGTGCGGTGTTATCTCCTTGTTGGGGCGGACCTATCGAGAGATATCATCATTAATGGTTGAACTGTACTCCTACCGTCTCCGCAGGTATAGGTATTCGACGGAGTGAAATTTGAATTCCATTGCCGGTTTGATGTTACTAAAGATGGGACGTTCAAACTAGTTGACTTGGCTCTGTCTATACTTGTGCAATCATATCCCGAGGATGAACAAGAAAAGGAATGTAAAAAGCTCATGGAGAAATTTTCTGATCAGTTTATCATTGAAATGGGACGTAAGTTTCTGACTGAACACGATTGCCTCCTCTTAATCACGAACCTGGAGTCCAGCACAGATTGGAACTTGATTAAACACAATCTCTTACGTGAGCATACTAGAGGTTACATCGTTGTTATTACATGTAAACAAAGTGTGGCCACGCACTGTGTAGATCACAAACAACATCTGGTGCTCGACATGGAAGACCTGATGAAGGTATGTGTGTAAGTTAGATAGCACAAAATAAAGTAATTTAACAGGTGATTTTCAGTTATAATATTTACCTATAGAGTTGGCAAAAGGACATGTGACAGAAAAGTTTACATGCTCAATCAGTATGCTTTTGTATATAAATTTGTGGTACAAGTTTTGAAATGCCAATAGCACTTTCTTAAGTAGTATTAGTATCGGTCTAGGTTTCTTTGCGTAGTCGTTTTAGTCTAGATTTCCTTCATTGTATTTGTGTATTATATATATAATATATATAATACATATATATATATATGTGTGTGTGTGTGTGCGCGCGCGCGCGTATTACAGATATTGTCTTTGGAGGCCGAGCTTCATGGAGCTCTGTTTTGAAAAAATCAAATTTCATAAATTTTTACGTTTTAAAAAATTCTGTTTTTTTTTAGATAAATAGATGAAGGCATAACACACATGTGTGTAAATTTTCAGCCCAAAATACGTTGAAATGAAGGCTGTGCAAAAAAACAAATCTGAGGCTTTTTAACACATAACATTATTCATTCTCCCAGGTCATGAATTTGTCTTATTTGTACAGGCCGCATTTCAACGTTTTTCACCCTGCAATTTTACACACATACACATAACATCCTTGTTTACTTGCACAATTTTTTCAGATTTTTTTGAAACCAAAAATCCATTCTCGTCTATATATATATATATATATATATATATATATATATATATATATATATATATATATATATATATATATATATATATATATATATATATGACAAATGTTTGGTACGACCGGGTGTAGTTACTCCCACTTTTGTTTCATAGAATTTTTTTCATACAATTCACTTTGGAGTATCTTAAATATAGTATATGAATATACTAAAAATACTAAAGTAGTATATATACTACCACATGATAGTATATGAGACATGGAAGTAACTACACCCGGTCATAGGATGTATTTTCCATATATATATATATATATATATATATATATGTATATATATATATATGGGGGGGGGGGGGGCGTGCGATGGTACCATGAGCAGGTTTAGGGTTTCCGCGTGTTGCAACACACGCTTCGATTGGATTTTTCTTTCTTTCAGTCTCCACCTCTTCGTACATGTTTACTCGTGCTCTCTTCGATCGATCTCGGTCTCTTTCCTCCTCTCGCTCTTGAAGCTCCTAAACAAACTATGCTTCAATTTGAGATTCGTGATTACAACCACCCATGATTGCAACCTCGATCGAGCTTGTGACCTCAAGCAGCCCCATCAAGCTTGATCTTCTTCACCCGTCCCCCACCCCGTCTTGGATACCAATTTGGATCAGATCGATCTGCCTCATGCACGCTCTAGTTAACCTTTCCATGTTCTTCCCGCGTGTCCTACTACACTCCATCGCCACCGACCTACTAGGACGCTGCTCCAGCCAATTCTTGCCTCCCCAGCTACCGGGACATGCCAGCGTTTCTGCTTTGCTTATCGCTTGCAGCCCCATGACAACACACCTCACATGGTTTGCGCGTGCTCACGTCAGATTGATCAATCCCACGGTTTCACTGTTCTCGGCATTTTCTACATCACAGTTATAAATTAGAATTTTATTTTATTTATAATCTAGCAAAGACACATTCATTCGATGGAAGGCAAGATTAGTATATTAGTTTTTTAATTACTCTATGTTTTGTCTTTTTATATATATCGTACTTAATTTTACCATTACTTTGGATGTTTTCCATATCTTGTTAAACTTGAAGCAGTTTGAATGGGAATGGACACTCCACCCCCCCCCCCCCCACCTGCCCCATTGATTTAGACAGTATTGAAAATGATTTTTGGCATGCTAAATAAGACATAAAGAAATAAGGTACACATGTATCATTATAGCAAGCTAGCTAGTAATAATGAATTGAGGCACATGCTCTAGAACTTTCCGGAAAAAAAGAATCACTTGGCCTATGCATCTATTGATGCACCCAACATCCTTTTGACAATGTTGTTTGTATATTATTATTCCTACTACTGTATGTTTATATAGTTCACAACTTTGGTAATATATACAACTAGCTTTAGTTAAAACACGTAGCAAGTGGGTATGTTTAGTTTATGATTGATCTTTTTTAGTACTATGTATGTATATAGTGGAACCAATATAATTGCGAGACTAAATTCTTGATCAGTTTACTTAATTGTTGCAGGGTTGTGGGCATCGAATCGGCATGAGTGAGTTATTTTGGAATTTAAAACAACATGATGGTCTTGTATCCTTGTGCTGTCGGACTGATCAAGAGAGATCACAGTTAATGGATATACTATACTCCTGCCAGTATAGGGTATTCGACGGAGTGAAATATGGGTTGTTCAAGATGGTTGACTTGACTCTGTTCATACTTGTGCAATCATACCCCGAAGATAAACAAGAAACAGAATGTCAAAAGCTTAGGGAGATGAAGAATGAAAAGGATATAATTGAAATGGGTCATAAGTTTCTGACTAAACACAATTGCCTCCTCTTTATCACAAATGTGGACTCCACCACGGATTGGGACTTGATTAAACAACAGCTCTTATATGATTATACTAGAGGTTACATTGTTATTATTACAAGTGACCAAAGTGTTGCCACATATTGTGTTGATCACAAACATGATCGTGTGATCGATGTAGAAGACCTAATTAAGGTATGTGCGTAATTTTAATAAGAAAAAATAATGTAAATTAACATGTGGTTTTCACTTATAATCTGTAGCTACCGATTTATTAGAAGGACATGTGACATGAAAATATACATGCCCAATCAGTACTTTTGTATATATGCGTTGTAAAATTTGAAAATGTTGACTGCACCTTACTGTTTTTAATAGGGAGAGTATCTAACTATACATCATATATCTAACTACCTAGACCCGTTGGGGAATATACTAGGCATATTTTGCGCTTGGCACAATTCTAATTTAACAACTTATAACTATATTTGGCTAATTTGTACTCTATACAACTATTTCAGAATTACAAGTAAGCATCTTAATCCAAATTTAGAATGTGGTTAATACACCTTCATTTGATGGAAGGCAAGATTAGTATACTAGTTTTCTTATTACTTGTTGTTTTGATCTTTCTATGTGTGATACTTAATGTCACAAGTAATTTGGACCCCCCCCCCCTCCCCCACCGGATCGATTAAAAAGAGGTAGAAAGTAAACTAGAAAGAAATAAGCTACACACATAGCATTGAACTAGCTAGTGATAATTAATTGATTAAGGTGCATGCCTAGAATTTTTTTGCAAAAGGTAATCACCATGCCTTACATCAACTAATGAATCCAACCATCTTTTGACAATGTTGCGGGTATATTATTATTGTGTCGTCCACACACACACACACCATAGGGAAAATACATCCTACTACCAGGTGTGGTTAGAGAATCTATAGTCGGACTGCTCCGCCACGTCCCTCACCTTTGCATGCTGCCTCTCACGACAGGCGAAGCACGCCTCTTATTCCGGCATGCGCGTCTGGGTTGGCAGGGCTGGCACAAGCACCCACCGTTGCCCACATGGGGGAGAAGAAGCCAGGGGGGAGGAGGGCCAGCTGCGGCGTCGGCGTTGCGTCAGCAGGGGAGCTAAGCAACACTGCAGATCCGGACTTGCCCCCGGTGTCCACCTAGGGCCGCTCCAAGGCAATGTGGAGGGCCAGCTCCTCGTCGACATCCAGGTCGGAGTTGGAGCGCCTGCCAGATTGGATCAGAATGAGAGAGAGGAGAGGAGAGGACGGAGCGAGAGAGTAGAGTGAGTGAGCTAGGATTCCGAGCAGGGAGCAGGATTGGGGTTCTTTGTGTGACAATGATGGGGTTGATGGTGGGCCGGGCCTGGCAGGCGGACATTCCCGGGCCGCCCCATATCCGCCCTACATTTGGGCTGTATATGAGGGGTGCCAGATAGCCTAGGCGTTTGAGGGCGATTGGAGGCGCCCGAATGGGTCGATTTTTTATGACCGGTCAGTGGCCTAACGCGTGGGCTGCTATTTTGGGCTCCACTTGGTAGCAAGTAGGTTTGTTCAATTTATCATTGATATCTTCTAGTACTACATATGTAGTGGAACCAATTTAGTTGGTGGCTTAATTTCTTCATCACTTTACTTAATTGTTGCAGGGTTGTGGGCATCGCATGATCATGAGTGAATTATTTTGGCAATTGAGAGGACAACACGGTGTTATCTCCTTGTTCTGGCAGACCGATGAAGAGAGGTCACAATTAAGGGATGAATTGAACTCCTATCAGACCTGCAAGTATAGGATATTTGACGGGGAGAAATTTGAACATTGTTTCAACTTCACTGATACTGATGATGGGCAGTTCAAATTGATTGACTTGGCTGGGTTAATACTTAAGCAAGTGGACCCAAAAAACTATGAAGAGTTGAGTGGGAAGAACAGTGAACTGGTTATAATTGAAACGAGTCGTCAGTATCTGACTGAACACAAGTGCCTCCTCTTTATCTCAAACCTGGAGTCCACAGATTGGGACTTGATTAAGCAACATCTATTATGCAAGTCTACTAGATGTTACATTGTTGTTACTACAAAATACATAAGTGTGGCCAAACATTGTGTAGATCAGAGAGAAGATCAGGTTCTCGATGTTGGAGTTCTGAAGAAGGTATGTGCATAATTTTAATTAAAAAATTGAAGTAAATTAACATGTAATATTCACTTATAATATGTACCTATATATTTATTAGAAGGACATGTGACATACATGTATACATGCCCACTTGGTACTTTTGTATATTTTTGTTGTTAAATTTTAAAATGATGAACGCACATATTTTTATGCACCTTATTAGAATAGGGAGAGTATCTGACTATCCATCATATATGTAACTACCTAGACCCGTAGGTAAATACATACGCCCTATTCTGATTGGCACAATTCTACTTAATTAACCAACTATAAATATATTTGGTTAATTAATTTGTACTCTGATACAACAAGATCACAATTATAATTAAGTACTTTAATCCTAATTTAGAATTTGGCTAACACACCTTCATTAGATGGAAGACGAGAGTTGTATATTAGTTTTCTTTCATTACTTGTCATTTTTTACTAATCATTGAACTTGCTAATTAAAAGAGATGTAAAGTAAAATACAAAGACTTAAGGTACACGCAAATCATTGAACTTGCTAATGATAATTAATTATTAAGGTGCATGTCTTGAATTATATATATATATATAGCTTTTTATTTTATTTTTTTCATCATGCATGCATGTGAAGTCTGTGATAGTAATGCATTACTATAACCGCGGACCAAGTGTCACCAACAATTTTAACACGGTCTGGACATGCAAATGCCAAAAAATTAGATGGGACTAGTTCGATTAGGCATGGGAGGGTTTAACCGAATAAGGGTGCACTCGCACGATGGGCTAGCGCATAGAATAGATACACACGCTCCGGTGCTAATATCAAGCATATGCCGCTTGGCCAGTACAGCCCACCACCACCGTGCTATAGCTAGCATATGAAGGTAAAACCAATATCAAATATTCCTCAATCACGCTAAGGCCTTGTACAGTGTAAGACGTTTAAAGGAGGAGCTTAAAGAAATAAGTCAATGTTATTTTAAGCAATACGCAATGTTGTTTTGAAAAACATGATTTGTTTTTAGGCATTTTCCTAAGCATCTAGCACTATACAGGGCCTAAAAATGCTAGCAATGTGCGCACTACGCCCAAGTACCCCACGACTCCCTTTTTTGAAAGGGGAATATATAAATATTAAGTTGATACCAATTACACCCAGCCTCTACACCAGCAAGATGTCTAAAAACATCTAGGATACACACAGCCAAAAAAGAAAATAAATAAGAGAAATAAATAAGAGGGACAAAAAGACCCTGCCACGGTGATCAATCACCTGCAGTAGCAGCATTCTAACCACCAACAAAGACAATACCCGGACTACAAAGAAGGTTCTCCAAAAGCAATGCCTACAGGAAGGTTTTTGTTGCCTGATCAAAGACCGTAGGTTTTCACCCCGAAGAAAGACCGCGTTCCCAAAACAACGCCTTCAACAAGATCACTACCAGGCACAACCAATTAAGGCCAGACCTTGGGTTTTCACCCTGAAAATAACGACTCGGTACTCAAAGAAGCACCACTGATGAAGAAGTCTTCCAATGCTACCGCTCCCACTTGCGGAGGCTGCTACTACAAGTCACGTACCACCAGGCTCACTGGAACTCGTGCCTGGTCTGGACGGAAACATACCTGCAAGCCAAGTTTGGACAACCGCATGTGAAGCAAAGTCTTCATCGCATCGAAGACCCTGCCTTCGCCACTTGCACATCCTCCAATCACGCTATGGCATTCTTCGCATGTGTTGATCCCTTGAAAATCTTGATGCAGACAAGTCTCAAGGTGTCAACAAAAACAAAGCTTCGCGCTACCCCAATGAATCTGGTTATGCTGATGTTACGGGTGCACATGACCGACCCCTCTCCAATCAAGGTGTCCAAAGAACGTCATGTCATATATGTCATTTTTTGTTTTCCTTTCAAGGAGAAGCCCAGAACTAGCCGATGTGTAGATCAAAGAAGGTTAATCAACCACCATCTCCTCAACATGCTGCCACACCGGAGCCGGAGGCAGGCTCGAAAGCCCTGGTTGGCCTGACCACGACCTGCGCGTCCACATGCCCGTCAGTAGCAGTCGCACCACCAAGATGGTTGGGCTGCGCTTGCAAGAAGGGGCCAAGGGACCGGTGCCGAGGCACGCCGCACAACCATAGGACATGGCGCATCAACCGGAGAGCCCTCCTACCCCGCACCTAGATGGGATCTTGCTGGATGGGGAGAGAGGACCACGCGGCGCAACAACGAGGACGACTTCCGAGGACGCCGCAGCACCCACCAGACTGGGTGCAGCTGTCGGAGAGTTCCTCCCGAGCCGCAACACGATGGGATCTCGCGGAAAAAGGGGGAGGTGGCATAGTGCTAGATGGGGACACCATCCCGGGGCCCGGCACGGCTTCGCCGGCCAGCCCTCCGGCGGCGGCAATGCGGGGGTTGGCGGAGGGAGGCCTCTCGGCGGCGCGGCAGGTAGGGTTGCCCCGTGCCGTCCAGGGAGGACGACGCAGAGCCTGTTTTCTCACCGAGTCTCCTCCTACCACTAATCATGGTAAAACAAGACTAGCATGCATGGTAACAGAAATAAAATCATTATGAGGTCATAGATTAAAATAGCCGCGGTAGCTGCGTTATAGCTGCCCAGGAGCCTTGGCGCTATGCTATGGCTGTTGCGGCGAAGTCATCCACATATCCCTCTAAATGGTTCAAAAATAAGCAAAACCCTCCAAAAAAGGGGAAAAAATTCCACAGTTTGCCGCGATTGCCCGCTATGGCGGCCGCTATAGCTGCTGGGAGAGGCCACAACGAAATCGTTTCTCCCACGATTTTAATCTATGTATGAGGTACCACGCAACACTCCTTGATCCTTAATGTAACGGTAAAATAAGCTGAACACATAGTAACATTACCTGTCATGTGCATAATCCATATCATGCGGTGCGTGAAGTCAGCGAAGACAGAAACTCCTTCGATCGGATGGTAAAGGGCTTCTTCAAATGTAGGAATAATCCTATTTTTCGGAAACAGACCGGCGGCGGTGCCGGCATGAGGCAGAAGAAACCCTAATTTTCTATGTTCTCATGAGCTGCGAATGGCTACGCGGGCGGGGGCTCGCGTAGCTGCGCCAATATTTGTCCTTCTTTGGTCATTCTATGATCTGTTGGGAAGATCTATCTCCCTGATCCCGTAAACCGTAGTAATAATCTATAGGTAGTTACATGGCTGATGCACATGATAAGCAATTGATGGTAAACCTGATGAACACGGTAGTAAACTACAGGTATGATCTTTTAATTTAGTAACAAGTGCATGTGCACGTTAGTGAATGACGGTGTAAATTGGAATGCGCGTGTACTCCCTCCATATCAAAATATAATCTGTTTTTTTTACACTATGATAGTATCAAAATATCTTATATTTTAATACGAAGGGAGTAATAGTTATGTGTATGTGCGACTTTCCAAAGTAAGTAATATTACCATAAAATGTGAAAATGTTTACGGTATGTGTGACTTTCTAAAGTAAGTGATAGTTATGTGTATGTGTGACTTTCCAAAGTAAGTAATAGTTAAGTGTATGTGTGACTTCCCAAAAAAAGTAATTATGCATAGCTTTACGGTTAGCATAATACTACGAGCATATTGCTTCTAGTTGATATATTTGTAGTACTCGTAAACATGGCATAGAATGGTAGCACAAAATTAGAGTAGATGTTTTTTTTCTATGTACCATGATGCTTTTACTCTATAGAGATAACTATTTACCACAGTATCAACCTAGCAGTCGTAGACCATAAGGCCTATTACTATTGATTGAGGTATAGCTTGATTACTTCTGAGGGCAGTCACGCTCAATTGGTAATCCAACGTGTGGTGGTTATGTGTGTGCGTGAATCATGCTAACCGTAAAGCACAAACACAATTATGGGTGTAGAATAAATTCTTAAGGGATTCTTGTAGAAAGACACACTCTGTCTATATATAATTCCTCCATTACAATGAATAAAGCACAAACACACACACACACTTCAAATTTTAAGTAGAACCATCAATTTAACAAATCAATGGTGGGTTATGTGGCCAAATTTATACTGTTGAATTTATATTGGAAATAAGTTTCTGTTAATATATATATTGTTGATTCAATTTATGATCAGAACTGAATTTTAAAATACATGAGCGTCCTATTCGTTGGAATGGAGTAGCTAGCCTTAGTTGAAACGCGTACTGGTGTTTTGGGTTTCACTTGGTAGCTACTAGATTCTGCTCAATATACGACTGGAAGATTTTAGTACTACATATATAGTGTGATCAATTTGGTTGGGGGCTTAATTCTTGATCAGTTTACTCAATTATTTCTGCAGGGTTCTGGGCATCACATCGGCATGAGTGAATTATTGTGGCAAGTAAGAGGACATCGTGGTGTTATCTCCTTGTTCGGGCGAACTGATAAAGAGATATCACAATTAGATAATAATTTGTTATCTTATGAGGTCCGCAAGTGTGGGATATATGACAAAGCCAAATTTGAACTGTGTTGCCGCTACTATGTTACTGGAGATAAGTCGTTCAAAGTGGTTCACTTGGCTATGTTCATACTTGCAAAATGGGTGGCAATAGATGAACAAGAAAATTCAACTCAAAAGAGAAATGACGAAGAATACAATAAATGTAAAAGGCTCATGGCGATGGATAATAGTGACAACGATACAACAATAATTGAAATGGGTCGTAAGTTTCTGACTGAACACAATTGCCTTTTCTTTATCATAGACCTGAACTCCACCACGGACTGGAACTCTATTAAACAACAGCTCCTATGTGATTCTACTAGAGGTTACATTGTTGTTGTTACAAGTAATCAAAGTGTAGCCACACATTGTGTAGATGGGAAACAACATCGGATGCTCAATGTTGAAGATCTGATGAAGGTATGTGCGTAATTTTAATAGGAACAAATTAAATTCACAACTAGTTAATCAGTTACGTATATATTCTCTACTTATTCTTACGCATATATGTACTTTGATGAATCTGGCCAGCAGGACCAAAGCGGACTTGCAGATGGAGAAGGCAACATACAGAAAGAGGAATCTGAACCTTATATCATTGCTGGGAATGAGGATATAGATGGGGTCCTTTGTGACCTCCATGATGGTAAGAAGTTGTCTGTGTGGGGAATTGCCGGTCTTGGGAAATCATCTCTTGTAAGACACCATTACAACAAGATAAAGTCTATGCAAGTTTATGGCATGTATGGCTGGGTAGAGGTGCCCCATCCGTTCAATTTTACGGGCTTGTGTCAGAGGTTGCTTCTGGATCTTTTATCGGATAATGTTGATGCCAAGGAAGCTGTAGCAATTGGTATGTTTGGAGGCCAAGACCATATTCAAGTGTGTATCAAAATTCTACTCGAACACAAATGCCTCCTTGTTTTCGATGGTCTAGAGTCCACGGATGACTGGGACTTGATAAATAAAACCTTGTTTTCCCAGATTATCAGTGGGGGAACTATTGTTATTACACGTCAAGAAAAAGTTGCTAGACATTGTTCTGAAGACAACATTTAGAACACGCAGGGTCTAGAACCTGGTGTTGCCCTTGATCTCTTCACAAAGGTATGCAACTTGTGTGCATGCAACCTGTATAGTGATGATACTTCAGATTCAATTAATTTATTTCTGAATTGTGTAGATAATTTTGAATGGCAAGCCACTGTTCCCCGAAGCACTGGAGGATTCCAAACTTATGATCTCCAAGTGTGGTGGGCTTCCACAAGTAATAATTGCTATTGGAAAAGAAATCCACCCAAAGGCACAACAGAAAGATTCATTGTTGTGGATCCTGAGGAAAATAAATGATGACTTTATGGGATACTTACGGTTGCACCTTCCTTGTTTAGGGGGTCTATTTTGTTGGATGCAATCCTACTTTGATACTTGCTCAGATGATCACAAACCATGCATCTTCTATATGTCAATCTTCCCTGCAGACAAAGAAATTAGATGGAGGCGGTTGATGAGGCGGTGGATCGCCGAAGGTTACTCGCCTACGGAGGAGAAGGTAGTAGATCTCGCAGAGGAACTCATGGAGTCGAGCATAATGTACTATGGGGATGGGAATGAGATATCAACTAAGGTTATGTTCAAGCTCAATGGTTTCTTCCTTGAATACATCAAGTCACAACCATTGGAACATAACCTTGTGTTTGAACTAGACGGGAGTTGCAGCCCCAGCTCGCGACTCACCGGACAACACCACACCATAAGAAGCAGTTGGGATGGAGATAAGATTGTATTTGAGAGCCTGGACATGTCACGGATACGGTCTTTCACAGTGTTCGGGGAGTGGAAGTCATTCCTCATCTGTGAGAAGATGAAGCTGCTGCGGGTGCTTGATTTGGAGGGAACTAGTACAAAAGAAAGTACTTCTAGTGTAAGCGATGATGATCTGGAGAAGATCGCGGAGCTATTTCCACGCCTCAAGGTCATTTCCCTACGAGGATGCAAGGGCATCACTCGCCTACCGGATTCATTGGGTGTCATGAAACAACTTGATACTCTGGATGCCAAGAACACCTCTATTGTCGAGCTGCCACCTGCTATCATCACCAAGCTACACAAGCTGCAGTACATTCGTGTTGGCAGTGGCACTTCTGAACCAAAAGAGTCAGAAGAACCAGAGGAACCGGCTGGAATATCATCTCCAGAAGCACCACCACAAGAATACGATCAGGATGACATGATCCCTTTCCTCCGAGCCAAAAAAGCTTTGTCAGGAGTGGTCCAAGGGGCGTCAACAGGAGCATGGAAGATGGCACGCCAATCCTGCAGTAAACTTGGGCTCTTCAAGAATGATGCCATACGCCAGCGTGTTGCTGAGAATGGTGGCGGTGTTGAGGTTGCTCCTGCTGCTGCAAAGGGGATTGCGCAGCTGACGGAATTGCGTACACTTGGTGTCGTGAATGTTGCATCTGGGCCGGGCGGCCGCCAATTCCTTGAGGAGCTCAGGAGGCTTACCCAATTGCGCAAGCTCGCCTTGTCTGGCATCACCCGTGAAAACTGGAAAAAGTTGTGTGATGCCATCTCAGGTCACCGCCATCTCGAGATCCTGTGGCTGCAACTGCTGCTGCTGAAGGAGGACAACGCCAGCTATGACTTTGCCTGTTTGGATGACATCCCCGAGCCTCCCATGACCATAGAACGCCTTAAGGTATTGTACACTAGTAAAGCAGTTGCAGGCAGAGGTTGTGCGTGGATAAGGCCAACCTGGATTAAGCCGCTTGGGGATATAAGGTTTCGCCATCGGTTGACGGTATCTAATCAAAAGGACATAGACCTCCTATATGAAGATGCAAGTGAATTGCCAGGAAATGCTCAACATCTTCGTATCAAGCCAATTGAGGGCCTTAGTTTTCATAAAGGGCTCTCTTACAACGCCCTCAGCATTGATTGCAATGGCAGCATGTCAACGGTCTCTTTTAGAGGTACGGATACCTTGGAAACCTTAGAAACCTCGGAATTCAAAGTCAAAGTGCTCAACATTCACTGCTGCAGCTCTTGTGGGAGGAGGTGCCTGCGGATTTCTGGACTGAAGCATTTAAAAAATCTCAAGAAAGTCTCTGTAACCGGTCCATGCAGCAACGACTATGAGCAAGACTTGCGCAGGCAACTTGAGGAGCACACAAAAAACCCTAAGCTGACGCTGCTATAACTTGTAATCAGTAGTAGACCGTGTATGCTTATTTCTTATTGTTTCTTGTAAAATTTACTTTTGTAACTTGTGATCTGATCATTCATGCAACTGTTTGCAAATTTCAACGTTTTAGTGGCTTCCTTTCCAACATTGTTAAGCAGTGTGGTAGTGATCTTGTTGCAATGTTTTCAGTTGGCTAGCATATGAAAATACGAATTGTTGGACCAATACTCATCTTTATAATTCCTCCGTTTCTAATTATAAGACGTTTTAAATATTGCAATATGGACTACATGCGGATTAAAATGAGTGAATATTGCAGCAGGAGGATACAAAAAAATCTACAAGGCACGACTTCAAGACGGGCAGCTAGTTGCTGTGAAGAGGCTTCATCAGACTGAAGAAGAGTTGTATGAAAAGAAGATTTTGCTGTGAAATGGAAATCTTATCACAGACCCGACAACGACACATCGTCAAAATGTCTGGATTCTTCTCCCATCCAGCATATAAATTTCTCGTCTATGACTACATTCAGTAGGGAAGCCTCCACGAAACATTGGAGAATGAGGAGCTAGCAAAAAAATTGGATTGGCGGAAGAGAATTGTTGTTGCAAATGATGTTGCTCAAGCAATATCTTATTTGCACCATGAATGCAGTCCACCTATAATCCATCGAGATATCACGAGCAACAACATTTTACTTGACATATCTTTCAAAGCTTTTGTTTAACATTTCAGCACAACAAGGATTCTTAAGCCCGGTTCATCAAAATGGAGTGCACCAGCCGGAACGTATGGCTACATAGCTCTTGGTATGTACTAGTAAACCTTTCTTCTCACACCAGAAGCATTCATCTCGATCCATTTGTTCCTAATTCTAATGCTTTGATCTTGTGCAGAGCTATCGTACACATCTATTGTGATGGAGAAATGTGACGTCTATAGCTTTGGTGTCGTAGTGCTAGAGCTAGTCCACTAGTAGAAAACAGGCCTTTCATTTAAACTTTTAGTCCTGGTTTTGCTTTCAACCGGGATTAATGTGTCCATTAGTCCCGGTTCCAACTGCTAGTAGCTGTTAGGGGGCACGGGCCCCATTAGTCCCGGTTCATTTCAGACATATAGTCCCGGTTTGTATCACAAACTGGGACTAAAGGAGTGGTGGCATGCTGGTGTTAGCCTAGGGCCCCCACGAGCCCTTTTAGTCCCGGTTTGTGATACGAACCGGGACTATAGATGGACCTTTAGTCCCGGTTTGTGATACGAACCGGGACTATAGATGGACCTTTAGTCCCGGTTTGTATAACCAACCGGAACTAAATCTTTCCCTATATAAGCCCTTTGTCCAACCCAACTCATTTCTCTATTTTCTCCATTCGAACTCCCCACTCTGTTTTTCCCCTAGCTCGAGCACATTCCTCCATTTTTGCCAAGATTTGTCAAGATTTGAGGCACCCCAATTCATCCAAGTGTTCACAAAGGTTAGCAACTTTGTCCTTTCATCTCTTATTTCTAGATCAGCTCATGCAATGCTTTATAAGTGTAGTGATTTGTGGATTTTAGTTTGGATGTAATTGTGGGTTTTTATTTATTTATATGGAATTTGAGCTCAAATTAACTCCTTAGTTTCAATATGTGTAGGAGTGATTTACTTAGTGTGTCTTCCCGTCCTAACCCCCGTCAATCGACCGCACCGTCCCGTCGCCGGCACCACCTTGGTGAGCATCTTCTTGTGTTATTATCATTTTTATAAATAAAATCGTATTCGTATGATTTAGATAGTTACTTGTATAGTTTTCTTACTTGTATGATTGTTGTTATATATAGTGCCATGGTTATGATATCCGTGCCCGTCGGCCCTCGTCCGGTTTATGATTCAGATGTGGTATATTCTCTTTTATAACCATTTGTTGCATTCGTGTTAATGACAATTATGCCCATCAACTTGACATTGATATTTTTATCTAGGAGGTAGTTGTACCGGAAATGCCAACCGACCCTATTGTCGAGAAGTTAAATTTAGTTGAAAAAGAAAACGATGATTTGAAAGAAAAATTGAAAAGAGTTGAAGAAGAGAAGATGAAATTGGAGTCGTACGTTGCCGATGTCGTCGATGATCAGAAGATCAAGATGGATGCAATTCGCTTGAAGATTATAAATATTAGAAAATATGCCATGAATAAAGAGGCTTGGTATCATTATGTTGTTGCATCAATTTTTACCTTAGTTGCGATTTTGATTGCATTTGTTGTTGCATTTAAAATGTTTCAGCTAGATAGTTTTATTTGTTTTATCAGAATAAGTGTGTATGAACTTTTATTAATTTGTTCTTTTCGGTGTTGTGTAATGAAGATGAACTGGCAATGGATGTAAGTTGACCGACGCTCTCCCCAGTTCATTAATGGCGTGCAGAGTTTTTTGCGTGCGGCTGAGGCAAACAAGCAGGATGGTTTTATGTGTTATTCATGTGGTGTGTGTAAGAATTATCAGACTTACTAGCTCAAAACATATTCACATCCACCTGTTTACGTCTGGTTTCATGTTCGGCTATAATTGTTGGACCAAGCATGGAGAAAGAGAGGTTCTAATGGAATAGAATGAAGAAGAGGATGACGATAACTATCTTGGGTGTCCTGAATATGATGGTAGTACAATGGGGGAAGAGAATGAAGAAGAAGATGCTGAGGCATTAGATGAGCCCGTTGATGATCTTGGTCGGATCATTGTTGATGCAAAGAGAAACTGCGAAAATGAAAAGAAGAAGTTGAAGTTGCAGCGCATGTTAGAGGATCACAAAAAAGCGTTGTACCCAAATTGCGAAGATGACAACACAAAGCTCGGTACCACACTCGAATTGGTGCAATGGAAGGCAGAGAATGGTGTAGCTGACAAGGCATTTGAAAAGTTGCTGACAATAATGAAGAATACGCTTCCAAAGGACAATGAATTGCTTGACAGTACATACGAAGAAAAGAAGGTTGTATGCCCTCTAGGATTGGAGGTGCAGAAGATATATGCATACTCTAATGACTGCATCCTCTACCGCGGTGAGTACGAGAATATGGATACATGCCCGGTATGCAATGCATTACGATATAAGATCGGTCGCGATGACCCTGTTGATGATGTTCAGGGCGAGCACCCCGGGAAGAGGATTCCTGCCAAGGTGATGTGGCATGCTCCTATAATACCACGGTTGAAATGTTTGTTCCAAAACAAAGAGCATGCCAAGTGGTTGTGATGGCACAAAGAAGACCGTAAGAAATACGGTAAGTTGAGAGTACCCACTGATGGGTCGCAGTGGAGAAAAATCGAGAGAGAGTGGCCTGACTTTGCAGATGACCCAAGGAACTTATGGTTTGGTTTAAGTGCAAATGGCATTAATCCATTCGGGGAGCAGAGCAACAAGCATAGCACATGGCATGTGACTCTATGTATCTAGAACCTTCCTCCTTGGTTGTGCATGAAGCGGAAGTCCATTACAATGCCAGTGCTTATCCAAGGCCGTAACCAATCCGGCAAAGACATTGATGTGTACCTAAGGCCACTAGTTGATGAACTTTTACATCTGTGAAATAGAAAAGATGTACGTGTGTGGGATGAGCACAAACAACAGGAATTTGACCTGCGAGCGTTGCTCTTTGTAACCATCAATGATTGGCCTGCTCTTAGTAACCTTTTAGGACAGACAAACAAGGGATATCATTGCTACTTCTCGAGCATGCGTTCGTTTCCTTGAAGAGGAATGGTTGAGGCAGCAAAGTAGATAAGTATTTCCCTAAGTTGTTGAGATCCAAGGTATCAATCCAGTAGGAGATACAAGCAAGTCCCCAATAGGTGTACCTACACAAGCAAGTCCCCAAGGTAATAGATTGACACGATCATGGAGTTGTTGCACTCCTTCGGCGAAGCCACGGGGCTGAGGTTAAACCAAGAAAAATCAACGGTCATTCCCATCAACTGCGACGATCTTCTGCTGTTAGAGGTGTTGCGCAGCTTTGGCGGATCGATCTCGACCTTCCCCACAACTTACCTGGGGCTGACGATCTCTCCCAAAAGGCTGCGTTTAGTGCATTTCCAGTTCCTCATCGACATAATAAAGTCGCGTCTCGCCGGATGGAAAGGCAAACTGATGACTTTGGCTGGAAGGCGAGTCCTCGTGCGCGCGGTGCTCTCTGCACTGCCCACGTTCGCCCTCACGGTGTTGAAAGTGCCAAAGAAGACGCTCAAAGAAATCGACAAGGCGCGAAGAAGATTCCTATGGGCTCGGGAAGATGAACTGTCCGGAGGCAAATGCAAAGTGGCCTGGAGCTCTTTGTGTTCGCCGGTGCAAAAGGGGGGCCTGGGGGTCATGGATCTGCAGCGCTTCAGCTCGGCCTTGTGTATGTGTTGGCTCTGGTTGTCCTGGCAGCAGCCGCGAGGCCCTGGGCATGCTCCCCCCCCCATGTGACAAGCGTGATCAGGCCATGTTTGCCCACGCTTCAAAAGTGGCTATTGGCAATGTCCGGCAGGCTTGCTTCTGGACGAGCCCTTGGCTAACTGACGCTCCCCTCTCTTCCTCCTTCCCAAGTCTGTTCAGCCACACCAGACACAAAAATTGCACGGTCGCAGCGGCGCTCGCAGGGGAACAATGGATTACAGATCTACGTCACGACGACTTGGCTGGCATCATCCCAGAGTTCTTGCAGTTGTGGCGGCAAATTCAAAACGCTGGGACAATCATCAGGGATCAAGCAGCTGATCAACTCACGTGGACGGCCGACGGTGGCACCTGCTACTCGGCAAGGTCTGCTTACAACATGCAATTCAGCTCGATGCCGAACACCAGCCATAGCAAGCTCATCTGGAAATCTTGGGCACCTGGCTCTATCAAGCTATTCGGATGGTTACTTCACAAGGACAGATTATGGTGCAACGATCGGCTGCAGAGGAGAGGGTGGCCGAACAATTACTTCTGCAATCTCTGTGTTCGAAACCCGGAATCTGCCTTACACCTGCTATGGGACTGCCCCTTCTCCAGAGAGATCTGGAGACATGCTTCAAGCTGGACTTCCTGCGATGCCCTGAAGATGATCAGATTGCCTCAACAAACTTCCCTACGGCACTGCCAACAGATGATCAGCCGCACCCCAACGACGGCGAGGAAAGGTCTTCGTTCCATCATTTTGTTGATCTCATGGCACATCTGGAAAGAGAGGAATGCATGTGTCTTCCGAGCAAAGACTCCTCAAGTTGCCGATGTCATTCAAGCCATCAAGCTAGACTTGGCTCTCTCGAGAAGTGCGGGTGCAACCTGCTTAGAGCTCCCGTTTGGGGACTTTGGCGCGGGAGAATAGGCCTTTCTTTTCCTGTGTTTTGGCTTTTATTTTTCTCTTCTCTTTGCACAACTCTTCTTGTGCCCATGATCATTTGATCCCCATTATTTTTCTGTATGCTTCCTCCTAAATCAATGAAGCCGGCTCATACCTCCTAAATCAATGAAGCCGGCTCATACCGGGTCTTTCAAAAAAAAAAAGATCAAGTCCATTATAAAACAGACTAATATGGCAGAGATGTTCAATGAAAATAATTGCTTCCAAAGTTCATGATCAAATCCATCATATCACACGTTTGGCATGAAAATGGTTTGCATGTACCCCTTTTGTGTGTTTCTCTTACTAGTAATATTAAACTAGGACAAGCTCAATTGTTCACACCAACAACACAGGTATGTGCCATGAAATTGTGCCCGAAATATATGATTTAAGTGTTAAGAAATACTTTCATAATGATCTAGTATCGAGCCGGTCATTTAGATCATGTGACGAGGTAAAAGAAACCCGTTTACAGCTTGAAGCACTCTGATTGCATGGGAAAATGACATAAGCCATCGATTTCTTCAGGATATCAGTACCGCAATCAATGTTAACACAAACTAGTCAGTCTCGCAGTTGACATACCTGCTGCCTGTTTGCCGGGACTGCTGCATGACCACTTGGTGCAGCAGGTAAGTTTAGCTCAGAATCAATATATGTCTCCTTGTCTGGTTGGAGGTATAATGGGATTGGATTGGATTTGATTCGAAGTCCATATCAGCTTCCAAAGCAAACAGAGATGTGTCTTGTCTGTAAATTGACACATGCATGATGGAAAAGCCAGTGAAATTTTACAAAAAGTGCCAGAAATGTTTCAGATGAAAGCTAAGATTGATACAAACTGGAGAGCTTGTTGGATCAAATTCAACTATGAAATTTGGATAGAAGAGTGGTTCCGAGCTGGTAATCACTGTAAGGAGAACTAGTCAACTCAGTATCTTTAAGGTGACCATATGTGGCATTTGAATTATCTAAGAATAACCGACTACCAAATAAGAGCCATACCCCCCATAAGTTCCTCCTCGTCGATGTCATCTGGGATATTTGTAGCTTCTACCAAGAGTTTTTCTTGTATCTCATTGCTCACATCCATAAGATCCATCATCTCGTCTTGCATGCTCTGCAGATTTAAAAAGTAGGCATGGATTCAGATATAACTGAAACAAAAGTAGAAATGAAAATAAGCAATCAAATGGAATGAGAGTATATATAATGTAAGCTGGAAATCTTGATTCTTGAAATCATGTAGAATCTGGTAAACAACGGGATGCTGCATACATCTACATCTTCAATCCTGACAGTCTTCATCATCCCTTTGAGCTCTTCATTGGCATCCTTAATTGCAGGCAGTTCCACCTAAGTTTGGGAGCTAGAATCAGAATATATAATGAACTAGATAGGAAACGAAGGCAACATACAGTCTGTTGAGCACATTTAATTCCCTGTGGTGTGTAAGTTTGGTTGTACAGCAAGTCCCGCTGCCCTTCATAGCAATAGGGAAAGCACACAGGGAGTGTAAAGATTGGAGCATGGAGTAACAATAGCATTCCACTTGTTTCTTTTCCATGTTAAGAGCTTGCTAGTGTTCGAAATCAGCATCAGCAGTAACCTAAGCGGATAAGAACGCAACACTTTACCTATTATTGTATAGAAGGAAAAAAATCTAAAGGTCTATGAAAGCACTTGGACTATACCTTCTCGGACAAAGTTTTTGATGGTGGATTGTCAACATTGATGGACCAGCGAGCGGCCGTCAAGAGAGGAGAAGAAGACGTTGCTGCGGCGCGTTGTGGGCATTTCATCGAACATGTGGTGCGCTGGAGCTGATCTTTGTGGCCCTAGTCGCCTCCCTCCTCCGAGTCGTCGTCCCGCCCCTGAAATCGGTGCTCAAACTACCAAAATCAGCAGCATCCCGCCGGTTTTCTTCATCCGTGGAATCAATCAACGGAAGTTGTAGGCTTTGGTAGAACGAGAGAGCACCTCTACTGACACCGATGTGAGCACCTGGGGGTCCAGGGAGTTGGCGACCTCGATGGATGTAGAAAAGCGGAGACAAGAGCTGGCAGACGTGGTCGGTGGCGTTGCCGACGAACGGACACCGCAGTCGATCGCCGGCGGGGACGAAGCTCGCGGCCCGCCATCGCGGCTTCCAGTCGGCTTGCAGGCTTTTCTTCTCCTGTGTGAGGCTTCTTTTTCTTTTCTACTTATGCTTATATCCCAAAAATGCACTAAAATATACGGCACATATGTAGATGTACAGAAAAACATTCCATCCATTCCAGAATAACTCTCCCCTTTTTAGACCCCTCGTCTACCCCCTCGTCTGCTCCCGTGGGAGGCCAGGGGGAAACCCTAGCCGCCGCCGGGCGTCTCCCCCGCCTCCCTCACCCTCGCCGCCGCCAGCAGCGCCGCCAGGCGAAGTCTGGCCGGCAGGGGCGGCGGCGGGGCATCCCTCCCCTACACGCGATCTGGCTGGCGCGGGACAGCCTGATTAGTGAAGAGGCCCCGGACTACCGTGGGGTTCGACGGCACTATGGGCGAATCCTGGCGGCGGTGTGCGCTACGCGCCGACAGCTGGAGTCCACGCTTGCGGCGTGGATTGGCGGCTGCGGGGGCGCTAGGAGCTGGTGGCTGCGTGAGTCGTCGCGTTTGGGTCCGATCCTTCGTGATCTGGCACTAGGACGTCGGCGGCCAGTGCAGGGAGGTGGTACTCGTCGTTGCCCAGGTCGGATTCTCTGGATATGGCGCCTGGACGGATTTGCACCGGAGTCTCTCCTCGATCTTCCATTTGGTGGGTTGAGTCCCATGGTTCTTTCTTATCCCGTTGGTTTCGTTTCTCGGCTCGTGGCCAGATTCGGAGCTGACAGAGGTTCGCGGTACAGGTTGGGGACCGGAGGAAACTTTGGTCGGCTAGCACGACCCGGCATCGGCGGCGGCTTTGGCGTCGTTATCCTCCTTGGAGGCGAAGCCGAGGTCCCCTCCTATCCACCCCTGATTCACTCCCGGACAAAAGTGTTGGGGAACGTTGCATGGAAAACAAAAAAAATTCTACGCACACGCAAGATCTATCCATGGTGATGAGCATCTACGAGAGGGAGAGTGGATCTACATACCCTTGTAGATCGCTAAGAGGGAAGCGTTAAGAAACGCGGTTGGTGTAGTCGAACGCCTTCGCGATCCAAATCGCCGAGCGTCCCGCGATCTCATCACGATCCGTCCCGCGATCCAATCATGATCCGTCTCGCGAACTCATCACGATCCGTCCCGCGATCTCATCACGATCCGCCTCGCGATCTTGATTACGGTCCTTCCGATCTAGTGCCGAACGGACGGCACCTTCGCGTTCAGCACACATACAGCTTGATGACGATCTCCACCTTCTTGATCCAGCAAGAGAGAGCGGAGAGGTAGAAGAGTTCTCTGGCAGCGTGATGGCGCTGTGGCGATGGTGGTGGAGTAATTTTGGCAGGGCTTCGTCTAAGCACTGCAGAAAACCGATCTAGAGGAGAAACTATGCACTAAAGGAACGGGTAGCACGTGGCTAAAAATCTAATGGAAAACCCCTAAAACCTCTAGTATATATAAGAGGAAGAGAGGAGGAGGCTTGGCGCAAGGGCAAAGCCCTCTAGGCTTCGGCCGACTTGGGAGGAAAGGAGGAATCCTCCTCCAATCCTAGTAGGACTAGGACTCCTTCCTATTTTGCTTTTTTTGCCTTTTCCCACCTTTTTCTCTTTGGGCTTTTCTCTCCCAGCCGCATGGGCCTTGTATGGGACTTCCACCAGCCCACTAAGGGATGGTATCCACTCTCCCACAGCCCATGTAGCCTCTTGGGTCGAAATACCCCTCCCGATGGTCTCTCGGTACACTACCGGCACTCCCGGTACACTACCGATGAGCACGAAACTTTTCCGGTGACCAAAATAGGACATCCTATATATCAATCTTTACCTCCGGACCATTCCGGAGCTCCTCGTGACTTCGGGGATATCATCCGGGACTCCTAACAACCTTCGGTCACCACCATACATTACTCTATACTACCGAAACATCACTGAACCTTAAGTGTGCAGACCCTGCGGGTTCGAGAACTATGTAGATATGACCAAGACACCTCTACGGTCAATAACCAATAGCGGGACCTGAATTCCCATATTGGTTCCTACATATTCTACGAAGATCTTTATCGGTCGAACCTCTATGTCAAGGATTCAGTTAATCCCGTATGATGTTCCCTTTGTTCTTCGGTATGTTACTAGCCCAAGATTCGATCGTCGGTATCTCCATACCTAGTTCAACCTCGTTAATGACAAGTCTCTTTACTCGTTTCGTAATACAAGATCCAGTGACTAACACTTAGTCACATTGCTTGCAAGGCTTATTGTGATGTTGTATTACCGGGTGGGCCCTGAGATACCTCTCCGTCACACGGAATAACAAATCCCAGTCTTGATCCATGCCAACCCAACAGACACCCTCGGAGATACCTGTAGAGCACCTTTATAGTCACCCAGTTACGTTGCGACGTTTGATACACACAAGGCACTCCTCCGGTGTTAGTGAGTTACATGATCTCATGGTCATAGGAACAGATACTTGACATGCAGAAAACGGTAGCAATAAACAGACACGATTATATGCTACGTTTGTAGTTTGGGTCTTCTCCATCACATCATTCTCCTAATGATGTGATCCCATTATCAAATGACATCTTATGTCCATAGATAGGAAACCTTAACCATCTTTTGATCAACGAGCTAGTCTATTAGAGGCATACTAGGGACATGGTTTTGTCTATGTATCCACACATGCATCTAAGTCTCCGATCAATACAATTATAGCATGGATAATAAACGATTATCATGAACAAGTAAATATGATAATAACCAATTTATTATTGCCTCTAGGGCATATTTCCAACAGAAAGTCCAAAATTCGTCTTGGATTGGGCCGCGGTGGCGCCCTGCGCGTCGTGTCCTTCATGAAGGCGCCGTCTTGGGAGGATTGGGTGTTCAGGGGAGAGTTACTATGGGTGGTGGGCTCTGCGTGGCAGCTCCAGCAGCGGCGACGGTGTGGAGGTTGGCAGGAGGAGTGGCGTTGGATCTACCGCGTCGACGACGACGAGTATTGGCGGCATGGTGCAGCTGAATCTCGATGACAGATGTGTCTGGATGGACGAGCGCAGGACGGTGGCGCTGTTCGGCGCCGTGGCGGCGTCGACGGCAGGCTTGGCAAGGTCGTTACATCAGTACTTGCTCTGGAGATGGTTTGATGAAAGACGGCGGCGACGACCCCATGAGAGTGCGTCAGACCGGTTTGTGCCCCAGACCCGGTATGTGGCTTGGTTGGGGCCTCCGGTTTTAGATGTTAGACATTTGTGTGATGTCTGTTTGGTATTAGGCTCGGACTATTGACACCCCTTCATCAAGTGGATAGGAGTAGCGACAGATGTTGCTAAGATGGTGGCTTCAGACTACCTGATGTAATACTTTGTAAGGTCTTTGTGAATAATTAATAAAATGGCTGCATGCATCGCAAGATGCAGAGGAGAGGATGGGGGTAATCCTCCTTTTCTAAAAAAATTCTCCCGAATAACTGCGGTGGTTTTTAAAGAATGTTCACCATGCAATATAAAAATGTTTCGGGGAATGTCAAGAAATTGTTCTTGCAGTTTCAAAAAATGTTCGTACAATTCAGAAAAATGTTCACGAGTTTTAAAAATGCTCATACAGTGCAATTTGTTTGCACAGTTTTAAAACAAATAAGTAAATTATAAGTGACATTTAAAAATGTTCGCACGTATAAAAAATTGTGTTCATAAAAATTTCGAATAACATGTTTGTCCATGCTCAAAACAATGTGTGCATGTATATGGAAAACGTACAGCACATATTCAAAATAATATTCAATGTGTATTTTAAAACAATATCCATCATGTATTTAAAAATTGTCAAGGTGTATCCCAAAAATGTTTCACGTCTACTCCCTCTGTATCAAAATATTTGTTGTTGGAGAGAACTAGTACGAAACAATACTCCCTCTGTTTCTAAATACTATGAAGTGTATTATTTTTTCAGAAAATCAAACTACTCTAACTTAGACCAATTTAATAGAAAAAAATAATTAGATCTAGAATACCAAATAGTTATCACTAGATTCATCGTGAAATATACATTTGTATTTTGAACATTTAGTATTGTAAATATATATATATTGTGCTACATAGATGACATTTGATGTAAAAAAAAGCCTAATACACCTTATATTTTGGAATAGAAGGGTATTAAATATGTACTTAAAAACTGGTAAATATTTTTTCAAAAACATGTTCAAACATGTATTTTTATCAAATGTTCTTCATGCAATTGAAAACATTTTAGCGTGTATACAAAAAAGTAGAACATGTACTGACAAAAGTTGACATGTATTTGAAAAAATAAAAAGGCATACAATACGCGCAAAGGAAAACTTAGAAAAACACGGAAGAAAATATTGCATGTAACCTTCCCAAAATCGGTGGAAGGTTCCACGAACTGGTGTAGAAACTTCACAACACCGCACGTGTACATGTTAATTGGGCCGGCTCCAGCACGTGTACATGTTCAACACCGCACGTGTACATGTTAATTGGGTGGTAGGTTCACACTCTCCTCTTCTCTCCTCCGCTGCGGACATCTCCTCCGAGGTCCACCGGCGGCGGCGGCGGCGGCGGCGACGACGATACCGTCCTCTCCTCCGAGCTCGAGCTCCATCGCTGGCCGCCGTTTGAATCTCCCCCGAGGCCGTGCGTGGTCAAGGAAGGAAGGTAGCGCCGTTTCTCGATCGCTTCGCTGTTCGTCGTGTTGGTTCCCCTTCCTCGATTCTTGTTCTTGATTGATAGGGGAAACCAATCAGGTAGTATCATTATTGTTCTCCTAGGTCGTACTATACTAGTAGAAAGAAAGTAAGAATTTCGCCTAGGGTTGCAGCAAATATTAGCCTACCCCAATTTGTTTGGGACTAAAGGCTTTGTTGTTGTCGTTGTTGCAGCAAATATTACCTTGGTTTGAACAGATACTAGAATTTCTAGTTGAACAGATACGTATTAGATTTGGCCCTGCCATGTGAATGTGATCTCAGCTGGCAAAATGAAAAATGATTGATGATTTCCCTAGTCCCTACTTTCTTTCTTGCCCAACCAAGACCTACAACTACCTACTAACCAATTTGCGTATATCTATGCTCTGCTTTTCATCTTCAGATTCAGCAATTACTAGTAGAGATTCTTCTTGCAGAATTGTCTGTTAAGCTTTTTTGCCCTGTCAACTCATCGGATGTGGGCTGCAGCAAATAGTGACTAGTAGTATTTCTAGTTCAACAGATATCAGGTTGGCCCTACTTTGTGAACTCAACTCATCGGCTGTGACTGGCAAAATGATTGATTTCCATATATGCTCTGGTTTTCTCATGTTACTGTTAATTAGCGAGCTAGGTGCCTCCAAATCAGTTGTTGGTTCCGATTCACCACGTTTCTTTGTGTTCTCTTACTCACTTCATTATTCAGACTGCTTGCTACTTAATTATGGTGCTAGCTAGTTTAATTTTATGATGTCGCCTGTAGTGTCTTTTTTTTTCTTTCTACCAATCTAGACACAGATAAGGTCCTAGCTATCTACTTTAATAAATCTCCTTGCATCCAGCTCTTCGGTTGTTTTCTTAACCTTGACATATATTGCCTGATTGGTACAGCTGAATTTTTCGATGGAGGACCTACCGGAGGCTCTGGCGACGGAGATTCTCAAGAGGATCACCAGGACAAGTGATCTCAACTCTTTTTCCCTTGTGTCAAAGCAGATCTACAAGATAGAGGGGAATCAAAGGGGTGCTATCCGTGTTGGTTTCGGTCTTTGCACAGCTACAAAAGCACTGAAATCATTGTGTGCCTGCTTCCCAAATCTGCGGAAAGTGGATATCGACTACTCTGCTTGGATACCTGGACATGGAAAGCAGCTGGACAACAAAGGACTTTCTGTGTTTTCATCTCACTGTTCCTTGCTGATTGACCTCACCTTAAGCTTCTGCTCACGCATCGATGACTCTGGGCTTGCTTGTTTAGCTTATTGCAAGACATTGGTGTCTCTCAGGCTCAACTCCGCACCAAAAATAACGTCAGTTGGGCTTTTCTCGGTTGCAGTTGGTTGCACAAGTCTATCAACTCTCCACCTTACTGATTGCGAGAAAATCGACAGCGTAGAGTGGCTGGAATACCTTGGTACGGATGGATCGTTGGAAGAGCTTGTAGTGAAGAATTGCAAAGGATTCAATCATCATGACTTCCTAAAGTTTGGTCCAGGATGGATGAAGCTCCAGAAGTTTGAGTTTGAGAGCAAAAGAGGAATATTTGATTGTGTTATGAGTGATGTGGTCTATGACTCTTCGTACGATGCTCACAGCATGGATACATATGATTTCTGTTCTGAGAGTTTGAAGGATTTAAGGTTGGTGCATATTGAAACTTGGCCAGAAGTAGGAATCCGAGTTCTCCTAGGGAAATGTAAAGCATTGGAGAAGCTTTGCCTTGAGTATGTTTGTGCCCTAAATGACAATGACATGATTGCATTATCTCAAAGCTGCAGCAACCTTAAAAGCATCTCACTCTGGCTCAACCTGCAGCGCTACTCTAGTGATGTCAACTATTCTGATACCAGGACATCGTTTACTGATAAAAGCCTTCACGCTCTAGCCCTAAACTGTCGTATGCTTCAGATGGTAGACCTCAGCTTTACAGGATGTGCTGCTGACTGGCCATCAGAAATAGGATTCACACAAGAGGGTTTTCTGGTGCTCATTCGGTCCTGCCCAATTCGTGTTCTCGTGCTAAAGACCGCCAACTTCTTTGATGACGAGGGGATGAAGGCCCTCTCATCCTCACCTCATCTGGAGACACTCGAGCTTATATTGTGTCATGCGGTAACTGATGCTGGGATGTGCTTCATTGCGCAAACCCCATGCTTGAGTAATCTCACACTTCGGATGTGTCATAACGTTACTGATGTCGGAGTGGCTGAACTGGGACATGCACATAAGTTGGAGACTTTGGTCATTGATTATTGTGGTGAGGTCTCTCTGCAAGCTGCACAGGGTGTTGCCAAGTCAGTTCACTACTCCAACAACTATTCAGATGCCCTTATGAAGAAAATTGGACTTGGCGCCTATTGATGAAGTGGTCTCCAAAAGTTTCAGTGTGAATTTGCTGCTGAAGCCATTAAGGTGTTCAGTGTGCATTGTTGGACAAGGTTGTGCATCATCCGACCGGTGAATTTGCTGCTGAACTTTTTGTTTCCTTCTACCTTTACTGCAATTATTTTGCTTCATGAGAGTCCAATATCTTTCGACGGCATCTTGTGAATCAAACTTTAATAGTAGGCGCCGCTTTTGGTTTTGGATTACTGTCAACCGTATGTAATTCTGGTAGCTGTTTCGAAACCGGCATAAGTTGGCCCCAAGATTCCCTGTTTTTGCTGTGGAGGCACTATATGACCGTTGGGTGTTATCTGTATTATTTAAACGAATGTCATGATCCTTTTTTTTTATCGTGGAAGTGATTTGGAAGACATATATATCTTCCTGCTATATTCACACACATGCCAATTTTGGTATGGATCAATGTACTAATAATAGTCAAAGTTTCAGTACTTGTTTTTGTTAATATCAACTCTATTGGAGGATGTCTGATTTGATTCTCAAAAGAATAGTGCTAGTCACTACTCCCTCTGTAAACTAATGTAAGATGTTTTTACAGTTCAAATTGAACCACGAACACGTCTTATATTAATGTAGAGCGGTAGTAGCATATTTTGTTTTTAACTTCTTGATGAGGGGGTTGCATCTCTTTTTTACCTGTCAAGAGTATGCTGAAAATAGCAGAAATTAAGACACCATTGGAGGGATGAGATATCGAGATTCATGTGCCGCTCAAATGGTTCTGATTTTTTGAATCCTTTTATTTTAGTAACAAGACAGCTTCGTTGCATCAGTTCAGCTCGTAGGAACAACATTTGCCCCGTATTTGTAGCTCATCATCAAGATGCCAACTTTGTTTTGCTGTCTATTTAATTTGTGTTGTACTTTATACTTGAGCTAAAAAATGAAACATGGGCCTTTCCCTTGTTAAAAAAAGGGTGAATACAATGTTTTCTACATTAGCTCCTGCACGCCCTGATCGTGGAATATGTAGTTATTTACTGGTTTGTTTCTGTTTTGTAATTACCTGCGATTTTTTAACTTCTTTGTTGGCCTGACCAAAGAGCTCGTCCAAAAGAGAAATTTATGCGTGTTTGGTTTGCCGCATCTAGACGATGAGGAAAGTTGATATCAATTCAACCTAAAAATTCCATCAAAATTCAGCTCAGCTGGTGCCATCACAGTGAACTGTGTATCATACTGGTATACAATGAATGTGTCAATGCACAAACCAAGGCGTCGACCATCTACGTCGAGATCAAACCAACACCGTAGTATATAGACTTGAATTCATGCGTGTGCTACTGTACTCTAGGTTAGTCCCAGTTCATCCTCCTGTCCTGCACGGTCAGAAAAAAACAGCACCAGGTCAGACAAAGGCAAGCTGATCTCAAATCATTCTACTGGTTGAGAGTCAAACTTAGGCGTCCACAGCGACTGGAATCAGTCGAGCAAATGGGACTTGGTTCCGAGCAGAGGTTTCAAACCTGAAGATCGAGTACGTCATATAACAGAATGATGTGCAACTATGGGAGAAGACCCGAAACCTGTCCGTCAGGAGCCGACTGAACCCGTTGTTGGGCATGAAAGGGAGGTACAGCAGTCAACAGTAGAAGATGTGCCGCAAGTTGAGGCATAAATTATGCCAGAAACTAAGGCCCTTAGAAGATCTAATAGAACAAGAAGATCAGCTATTTCTATTGATTATAAAGTTTATAACACAGAAATAGTTCATATGGAAGGTGATCCTGCTACATATGAATAAGCCATTAAAAGCCCTAACTCATCAATATGGTTACAAGCAATGGCAGATGAGATGAATTCTATGAGTTCCAAAAATGTTTGGGACTTAGTGGAAATTTCTAAAGGAGCCAAAACAGTAGGCTGTAAATGGATCTACAAAACTAAGTATGATCCTAATGGGAATGTAGAAAAGTATAAAGCCCGACTTGTGGCTAAAGAATTTACTCAAAGAGAAGGGATAGATTACAATGAGACTTTTTCCCCAGTCTCATGTAAGGATTCCTTCATAATCATAATGGCATTAGTTGCTCATTTTGATTTAGAGTTACATCAAATGGATGTCAAGACGGCATTTATGAATGGTTATTTAAAAGAAAAGGTCTACATGAAACAACCCAAGGGTTTTATCATGGAAGGCAAGGAAAATATGGGATGCCGCCTAAAGAAATCCATTTATGGATTAAAGCAAGCCTATAGACAGTGGTATCTAAAGTTTAATCAAACGATTAAAAGTTTTGGGTTCAAAGAAAATATTGAGGATAATTGCATTTATGCAAGGTTTAAAAATGGGAAATATATTTTCCTAATCTTGTATGTGGATGATAATTGCATCTAAAGTTTATGCTAGCAGTGATGTTAGTCTACTACTAGAGACAAAGAAGTTCCTCAAATTTTGATATCACAAATCTTGGTGAAGCATCCTATGTTTTGGGCATAGAAATTCATTGAGATAGGAACATAGGAACAATGGAGTCTTAGGACTATCGCAGAAGGCATATTTGGAGAAGGTTCTTTAAAAGAATAATATGCATGCGAGTAAAGCCACACCTGCTCCTATAGTCAAGGGCGATAGTTTTGGAAAATTCCAATGTTTCAAGAACCAGTACGAGATCGATCTCATGAAACCAGTACCATATGCTTAGGCTGTTGGAAGCTTACAGTATGCACAAGTGAGCACCCACCCTGACTTAGCTTTTGTTACCGGGGTACTCGGTAGATATCAAGAGAATCCAGGCATGGAGCACTGGAAGATGGCAAAGAAGGCATTGCGTTATGCGCAAGGCACGATGCACTACATGCTAACATACAGGAGGTCAGATTCCCTAGAGATAAAAGGGTATTCAGACGCAGATTTTGCGGGGACAAAGATGATAGAAAATCCACGTGAGGATACGTCTTCACTCTTGCTAGAGGGGTTATTTCGTGGAAAAGCTCCAAACAGTCAATAGTTACATCATCCACGATATACGCAGAATTCATAGCATGCTTCGAGGCCACGGGGCAGGCGATATGGCTAAAGAAATTCATACCCGACTTGAAAGTGGTAGATTGTATTCACAAACCACTAAAGATGTACTGTGACAACCAGCCCGCAGTATTCTATGATCACAACAACAAGTCGAGTAATGCTGCCAAAACAATAGAGATAAAGTATTATGTTGTGAAAGATAAAATCCAGGATCACACTATAAGTCTCGAGCATATAAAGACAAAAGATATGCTTGCGGATCCGCTTACGAAAGGCTTACCACCCAATGTATTCAAGGAACACTTAGCCGGCATGGGTTTAAGGGAAAGCCTATGATTGCTGGATCATGAGAGGCCCAAGAAAAACAGAATTTGTTTCTGAACAAAGCGCATGTTGTAGTTGTATGATTCTATCGGCAATTAAGCTGTGACGATGAAACATGCTCTATGTACCAATATATGATGAAACAAATAAACTAGAAAGTATAGAGTTAAAAGTAAAAGTTGAGATCAAGGGGGAGAATGTTAGGTTGATCTCTCCTGCATGGGCCCAACGGCCCATCGGACCCCTGATCCAATGCGCCCTGATCAGGGGTGCCCAACCCATTATGGTTGGTGGGCCCCTGTGACCCACGCTATATTAACAGAGGTGGGAGGCCGGGGCACGGTTAACGAGATTCGCCGCCGCCACTCTGACCACCGACACGCCCTACCGATCTAGGGTTAGCGCGCCACTCACGGGAAGCACCACCAACACCTCTCTCCATCTCGCCTATCACCACCACCACCGTCTCACCATGGATTCCGGCTCGAGCTCGTCGAGCCAAGGACAAGGTAATCCAGCCCCTTCTCTCATCACTACCGGACTCATCTGGCCTAGTCGATCTACAGGTTACATCACATGGAGCTAGCTGCACAAGAAAAAGGAAAATACCAAGGTGAAAGGACATCAAGGAAATTACCCACTCTAAGGGAAACTAGGTGACTCAGCACCTCCTCATCAATGTAATCTGGGACACAGTAGCTTCTACCAATACTTTCTTGTATTTCACTGCTCACATCCATAAGGTCCATCATCTTGTATTGCATGCCCTGCAGATTATAGAAGCAGATATGGATTCAGATGCAACTGAAACACAAGTAGACAGAAAAGATAGACAATCAAATGACAATCTTGAAAACATGAAGAATCTGGTAACAATAGGATGCTAACATGATGCATACATCTATATCTTCAATCCTGACAGTTTTCATCACCCGTTTCAGCTCTTAATTGACAATTATCATTGCAGTCATCTGTTAATGAAAGACAATTTAAGATAAGTTTGGGAGCTAGAATCCAAATCTAACATGAACTGGATAGGAAACTAAGGCAGCATACAGTGTGTTGAGTATCTTTAATTCTCTCTGATGCAAAAGTTCAGCATGTCACGTTGTCCTTCATACCTGCAGGGAAAGCATACGGAATATAGATATTATAGCATAGACTAATCGGCTACTGCCACACAAAGAATGGTTGGATGCTACAGGATAATAAGCTCCATTTAACTAAGGCCTGGAAAATGGAGCAATAATAGCATAGGATTCCGTTTATGTCTTGTCCATGCTAAGAACTTGCTAGCCTTGCAAATCAGCAATCCTATCAGGAAATTCTGAAACTATACGAAAACGAGCTATTCTACTAATGAAGGGGGAAAAAATATAGGTGTATATGAAAGCGCGTTAACTAGATTCAGGATTCAGATATACCTTCTCGTATTCAGCTAGATTCGGGACATTTCGTCGAACAGGTAGTGTGTGGGGAGAGAGGTGAAGAAGGCGTCTTTCGGAGTGCTGTGGGCATTTCATCGAACAGCTAGTGTGCGGTAACTAATCTTTGTGGCCGTGGTCGACTCCCTCCTCCAAATTTTGACTCTTCTCCTTGAAATCGATACTCAAACCACCAGAATCAGTAGCAACCACCAAATTCTCCTCATCCATCACCACAAGTTGCATGATTTATTAGGCCGAGAGAAGGCGGCGGCAACAGAGCAGCTACAAACCTGAGACGGAGGGTGAGCAGCGATGGCGTGCAGAACTCGGCGGACGTAGAACAGCTGGGGGAAGAGGACCGGGTCATAGCAGAGCTCACGAACATGGTTGGTGGTGCTATTATTGCTTCATTTACAAATCTAGAACAAAAAACATCTTATATTTTGATACAGATAGTCTGTATCAAAATATAAGATGTTTTTCTTTATTGTTCTGGCATCTTTGCTTTCTTGTAAGAAAGCACAAAGTACCGCCATGACGATTTTCTTCTACTAACAAGGGACAACGAACAGGGAAACATGTTGTACCTCTGCCTACTGCTCGTTCGTGCCGTGCCTCCTTCTCTTGCAAGAAATGTCTTGTCAGTAAACTAATAGCACAGGGCTTACAACAAAAGTGCAAAGAAACGTTTCATGTAAAATCCTGGACCTAACAGCTGATAAAAGGTCAAATTCAGCTACAGAAGCTAAATTGAAGGGTGGTTCATTCCTGGCTGGTTACCAGTGTAAGAGAACACTTGATCAACATACTTATGCCTTATCCAGGAAAAATAATAATCTGAAGGTGTATGATAGCACGTCAGCCAGATTCAGCTATACCTGCCCAGCTAGGATTTTGGACAGTAACTTGTCAACATTGATGGGTGGCATCACAAAAAAAGAAAAAAGATGATTCGGGATTCAGGTGTCCCCTCCTTGCCGGCGAGAGGGGAGAAGAAAAAGAGTCGACGCGGCGTGCTGTAGGCATTTCGTCGAATAGCTAGCGTGCGGGAACTAATCTTTATGGCTTCGCTCCTCCAGATTTGTGGCTCTTCTCTCTGAACTCGGCTCTCAAACCACCAAAATCAGCAGAAACCACCAAACCATCTTCATCCGTGGCATCACTCACCGGAAGCTAACCTGAGGACGGCGGAGGCCGGAGGGTGAGCACTGGTAGCCGAGGGAGTTGGCAGTGTTGCCGACGAGAGGACACCGAAGCGGGGAGAAGAGGACCTTGACGTCAGCACGGGCACGAGGCCTAAGGTAGTGGCGTTGCCGACGAGCACTGGCAGCTCGCTGATGGGGCTTCGCGACGGGAAGGAGGACGGCCGCCGCGGCTTGGAGGGAGGGGGAGAGGACGGGAGGTCATATACGCCACTCGCTGCGGCAACCAGTCGGGGCATCGCACAGAGCGACCCCCGACTGCGCCAGCCCAGTAGGCGCGCGACAATTTTCTTTTTTTTCTGTTTTTAATTCTTTTTCTGCTTTTTTATTTCTTTTTTATTTTTTCCTCCCGTTTTCTTTTTTTTATTTTTTTTACCAAAACTAACAAACATTGAATTTCTCGATCATTTTTGGAAAACATGAACGTTTTTTAAAACAGAGAACAAACTAGAAAACATAAACAATTTTGTAAAGGATGAACATTTTTTGAATCTTGAGAATAAATTTTTAAACCCAGAACAATTTTTAAAAATCCTGAACATATTTGGGACCATGAACAATTTTTAAAAGCACAAACATTTGTTGAATTTTGAGAACATAATTTCGAAACGGAGAACAATTTTGAAAACCGCAAACAAATTTGGAAGTCTGAACAATTTATTAAAAGCAAGAAAACTTTTTAAATCTTGAAAACAAATTTTGCAAATGAGAACAGTTTTGGAAAATCCTGAACAAATTCATAAACGTGAACAATTTTTGAAAAAACGATTTTTTTTATCTTGAGAACAAATTTCGAAAAACAAAACATTTTTTGTTAAACAATTTTTTGAAAATCCAGAACATTTTTCTAAAAAGCATCAACATTTTATGAATTTGAAGAACATTTTTTAAGAATACCGAAAAACCCGGCTGGGAAAATCTAGAAGGTTCCCAAAACCGGAGGCGTTGCGGCGATTAAACGGGCCGGCCCGTTGCATTGCTCGCTGCTGTATCCCCCTGTGTGAAGCCCCGACATTACGATGTGACGAGCGTCCAATAGGGTTTCCTGGAGAGGACGCCCATTCTGAAAAGAAGAAAAACATGGCGTCGGCGGTCTGTGGGCCGGTGCACAGAGGACGGCCTAATGAGACCCCAATTAAGTATTTTTTTTCCGTCGATTTTCTTAACATGAAATCTCTATTATTAATTACTATTGAAGGGCAATCGAACGTCATGATGGTTTGACCTTCTTCCCCCTCCCCCCTACTCCCCGCATCATGCGCTAGGTGTTGCTCTCGCAAAGTGTAACGGACAAGGCGTATCGACCTTCTGCAACAAAGATTATATTACAGAAAAAAATTAGTCTTAACTTTTGTTGCAACATGGGTGTTGTTAGAGCATCTCCAGCCGCGGCCCCAAAGGACCCCCCAGACCCTTTTTTTATCGCCAGGGCCGAAAAATCGGCCCAGTCGCGTCCCCAGTACCCCGTTTTTCGCCGGTTTGAGCCCTTTTTGGGTCGGCGAACCCAAGGCGCTAGGGGTCTCTTGGGGGGCTCCGGCAGTAACAAACCGGCGTATGGGACGCCACTGTTAGGCGAATCACGTCCTTTTCCCCGCCCCGAACGCCCCCTCCCCCCCCCCGCATTCTCCCCAACCCCGACCCCGACGCCCCTCGCCTGTTCATGGTCGTTGCACTGCTACTAGAAAAGGCCCCACATCGTGCGTCCTCGTCGGATTTCGCCTCCCCCGACACTCGCCCATCGCCGTCCTCAAGCCCAAGCCACGCCGGAAGGGCGTCGGCGGCTGCTCTCCTATCACGCGGACAAGGTGTTCGACATTTTGTCTGCTCAGCCATGGACTCGGACGACGAGGAAGCGTTCGCGGTCCTGTTGGAGGAGGAAGCCGAGGCCGACACCGTCGACGAGGAGCACCTCATGATACTCGCCTCGCTGGCTGGCCTGTTCGTCAACAACGACAAGCCCCGACAAGGTGGCTCGGCGTCGGGCCGACACAAGAGCAAGCAGCGGCATCGGATGGAGGGGTATTGCATGCTCTATGCCGACTACTTCGCTGACTCTCCATTGCACGGTGAGAAAGTATTTTCTTGCTTTTTTCCCTTTACCTTTTAATTTCTATTTTTATTTTGTAATTTCATTTACCTATAAATTTTTCATTTTTGACTTTATCTTTTTTACGTTTTTTATTTATCGTATTTTCCTAATTTACGTTCGTTTTCTAAAATTTAAACATTTATAGAAATCGATGAGTATTTTTGTGAAATTCAAAATATGTTCACTGAACTCGAAATTTATTTATAAAAAAATCATTGCACTATAAAAAAATGATGAATTGTTGAAAAATGTTTTATATATTTAAAAATGTTCAACAACAACAACAACAACAACAACAGCAGCAACAAAGCCTTTAGTCTCAAATAAGTTAGGATAGGTTAGAGGTGAAACCGATAAGATCTCGCGATCAACTGAATAATCTGAACAATCATCGAGTTCAGAGACCTTTGCTACGCGACAGCTTTGGTCGACAGGCAAGCAATATTGCAAAAAATTGCCATCTGCTCCATGCCTAATACAGAGTTACAGAGGCTGGCATGAGACTTACATTATATTAAGTAAAAAGACTGGCATGCACTGGATCTGGATGAAAATGATACATCATGAGCTGACAATGAACCTGCAAGCACTCCTTCTGAGGTGACCTGCCTGCTTGTGCTACTAGCCTCATGTGACAATTGTTGTTGTGGCCAACCCCTGATGATTTGTACAATAAATGTTCCAGCTAACATAATAGTCTGAATAATCAAAGACTTTTGTTACAAACTTACAGTAGGAGTTTGGTCGGCGGTTACGCAGGCAAGCAAACATTGGAAATTCGCCGTGTGTTCATAAGAAAAATGATTGACATGGAACAACAAATAATTTACTACTGCATACCTTGTGTCTTGCTTTTTTTTAGGGAACCTTGTGTCTTGCTTGGTTTGGGGTGAAGCATTGGTAGGCAAGATTGAGTGTGGAACTTTTCTTCATAAGAAAAGTAGATACCAATTCAACCCAAAAGGTCATCAAAATTTACCTCAGCTAGTGCACCCAGTTCATTGTTCAACTGGGGTCAGGAAGGAACAAAATCAAGTTCTTGCAACCAGGAGCTCAGGCGAGAATATCAAGCATGGGTGACTGATTAAGGCCATATAGAGCTTTATCCATCTTGCAGACATGCTGCAGAAAGCATACCAAATAGCAAAGCTAGTAAGAAGCTATGTTTAAGATGCAACCAGTCTAATTTACACACACACACACACACACACACACACACATACACAGGTGACCAAGCACAAGCGCCACTCGGAGCTACAAAGCATGGGAGCAATACTAATCATTTCCACACTTTTTGATTACTTGTATTCACGAACCGCTGGGCAAGCAACTCATACATGGGCGGTTGTACAGAAAGCGCTAGAAGAAGTAGAATATTACCAAACTAATCCACTTGAGTGTGGAACTTTTCTTCAGTCAGTGTGGCCAAATTTTTTGCTTGGCTGTATTCCACAAGTAGAATTTTTCTTCAATCAGTGTGGCCAATTTTTTTGCTCAGCTGTATTCGCCACTTGTATTCCAAGTTGAACTTGTCTTCAGCTAGCCACTTGAACTAAACAAGTTGCAGCCACTGCCTCGTATTCTCTCGGACACGGCGCTTCCTACAATATACTTGGGGTCCAGGATTTGTATTGACCAAAACTCAGCAATAGAAATCCAGCATGGAATTTTCCTTGCATTGCCCCACCACTTGAGATAATATTTTGTTCTGTGTACCAGCTGAAAAGCAAGGAGGGAAACATTCAAGAGAATAGCTCAACACATACTTGAAGCAGTTACAATTTACATCATCAAACAAACAAGAAATACCATCGGACCAATCCGAGGAGCTGCCATCAGGTAGAAACCCTGCCACAATGTTAACTCAAAAGTCCATTCAGTGCATAAGTTGTAGACGGAGAAGAATCGGAAACATATGGGTACTCTTCTATCCCTGCTTTCAATTTCTCTCAAGGAGTAATTATTGTGTCATCTTTCCACAGGCATTGAGGAAAGAAAATAGTGTAAGAGATCGTGACGCCGAAATAGAAAAACAGGCAGTCCATCGGTAGCTGCCAAAGGAAAGAAAAATGGGGCAAAGATGGTGACAGATACTGAAGAATATCATCCAGAAGCAGCTTCCACTCAACTGTCGTGTGTTGACTGACTGAGGACCTCATGACAATGGACAACACGTTCCTTAAATACTCATCAATAGTTTCCATGGAATCACATCCTCCAACCAATACACAACACGTGAACACTAGGCAACAAAAATGTCATCTTCATCAACACCATTGTTGTACCTCTACCTATTGCTGGTGCCGTGCCTTCTTCTCTTGCAAGAAGCACACGCGATGGGTCATGGAGGGATCTCACTGAGGTCTCAACACATGGCCCTCCTCCACTGGAAAGCTACACTTGCGAGCCCACCTCTGCAGATGAGCTCTTGGCAGGAAAACACCAGCCCGTGCAACTGGACGGGATCATGTGCACGGCTGTTCGCCATGGCCGCCACATGCCCTGGGTGGTGACCAACATCTCCCTGCTGGATGCTGGCATCCGTGGCCATCTTGGTGAGCTCAATTTCTCGGCACCCTAGAGTTCGTGACTGATTCATAGGGAACACTCGTTCCAATGGAACCCTCATCTTTCGAAGGAAAGCATGTAAATCTGGATGCTTCGACGTCCAATGCATCAGGTCCCACGGTGCTATGGAACACGGATCCGCTTCGGCGTGACTCTGGAACCGTCACACCGCTTGACGAATCCACTCGTATCAGCGACATGCATCCTGCCATCGCCTCGTTCTTAAACGATTAGTTCGATCGGATCGAAGCTATGCGTATATCGGATGACCAGGTTCCGATCTATGATCGGCTCGGGATCAGGCCCGATGACAGGGAGATTCATGTCCCTCCGGTCACCCACCTTGTCGCCACCGTCGAGTGTCCAACCGCGGATTCCGCCCGACAGCCAGAATTGAAAACCGTCTATACTCATGTCCACGATCTCCAAGACCCCGTCGAAGAATCAGAGGCGGGGATGGTCCAAGATCCGTCGCGCGATTCGGAAAATGCACTTACGAACACTCGTTGCAACAGGGAACAAGATTTTTCGCACCCACTGCCCAAGACGATTATCCATGTACCGTGCCAAAGACTATGTCTTCGGACTTTCGGGATATCAAGCAAATACAAGGAAAATAAGTCCACCACTTCCGGGCAAGACTCCTCCCTAGGAGCAGAGTAAAAAGTCTTAGTGACCAAGAAGTAATGGCAATTTTTATCAACAATTGCCATGATGAAGGAATTCTTAATGCCCTCGCCCGTTGACGCATAAACGACTTTTCTGAGTTATTCGAATTAGTATAGAAGTATTATGCCATGGAGAGCGTATGGCAATCCAAGCAGTTGTTCTCAGAGCCAAAATTCTCCGAACACCCTAGAGGAGTTCGAAGAAAGAGGGTACCTCTAAATCGGCCAGCCAGGCATGAACTCATCGAAAAAAGAAACAAGTCCCTTTCCGGGACTGATACCGTCCTCGATGGACTTTTAGATAAACATTTTCCCATTCATTCCGTGTTGTTGAACACAAACCCTACTAATAGCCTTCGAGCTTGCTGGGTCGTCAGGCAAGTCGCAAAAAGTGGCGAGGTTATCCTCGACACACCTTCGTCGAACAGGCGCTCTCCTTCGCCAAACGGATTCGATGACGAAGTTCTGACGGTCTATGAGATCTTCCCCTCGAGGAGCAGGCGTATAAGAGATCTTAGGGAGCACGAGCAAGTCTACCACGTGGCAGCTACTAGCCCATGGGTAGACGTACTAATTACTTTCAGGGACACTGACCAGCCGCCCATCCTTCGTGGTCATTCACCGGTCGCTCTAGTCTTGAATCCCATCATTGATTGATACAGACTACATAAGATGCTCATGGATGGCGACAGTGGTCTGAACTTCATTTACGAGGCCACTCTAGAGAAAATGTAGTTCGACCGATCTCGCATCGACATAACAACACAACCTTCCGGGGAATCATCCCAGGGAAAGAGGCACGTTGTTCTGGATGTATCATCCTGTACGTTGTGTTCGGCACGCCCGAAAATTACCGATCCAAAAAACTTCTCTTCCACATCGCCCCCTTCCCCAGTGGCTATCATGTCCTGTTAGGACGCGATGCCTTTACAAAGTTCCAAGCTATATCCCATTAAGGGTACATGAAACTCAAAATGCCAGGACCAAAACAAGAAGGCAATGCTCGTCCTCGAGGCATTAGCGGAAACTTTCGCCGCCGAGGAATTGACCGCTCTACGGTCAACAGTTAATAGGGACGATGTGATCCTCAGCAAAAGGCCCAAGTCCACATCCTTTAAACCCACAGAGGAAATCATCAAATTTCAGGTGTATCCAACGGACCCCAATAAAACAACGTCCACCGGAGCCCAGCTCGATCCCCTTATGGATGAAGCATTGCGGAATTTCCTCCGCGAAAATTGGGACATTTTCTCTTGGCATCCTTCCGATATGCCCGGTATCCCACATCAGCTCGCCGAACACAGCTTGAACATTATTTCAGGCTTTAAGCCCGTGAAACAGACCCTGCGCCGCTTCTCCGAACCCAAACGGCAAGGCATGGGTGAAGAATTAGCAAAATTGCTTGAGGCCGGATTTATTCGGGACATCAAACACCCCGAGTGGCTAGCAAACCTAGTGATGGTACCTAAGAAAGACAAATCCTGGAGTTTGTGTGTCGATTTCAAAGACCTCAACAAAGCATGCCCCAAGGACCTTCTTCCCTTACCACGCATAGACCAGATCAATGATGCCACAACCGGACACGATTTGTTGTGTTTCCTCGACGCTTACTCCGGATACCATCAAAATAAAATGAAGGAATCCGATCAGGAGGCTACCACATTCATCACCCCCTAGAGCCGTTTTGCTTCAGCACGATGCCCTTCGGACTAAAAAACGCCGGGGCCACGTACCAGCGCATGATCCAAACGTGCCTCGCCACACATGTCAGAAAGCTATTGAGGCATACGTGGATGATGTGGTAATCAAAACCAAACACATCGATCAGTTGGTCGACGACCTCCGTCAAACTTTCGCTAATTTGCGCGAATATGACATACGGCTCAATCCGAAATATGTGTATCCGGAGTTCCCTCGGGCAAGCTGCCTGGATTCATCGTCTCCCACAGAGTAATAGAGGCAAATCCACCTAAAATCCGTGCTCTATCAGAACTTGCAATCCCCACAGAGCTGGAGCATGTCCAGAGACTAGCCGGGTGCGTAGCCACGTTAAGCCGCTTTATTTCCCGCCTCGGAGAAAAATCTTTGCTTCTCTATAAACTGCTGAAACGGACAAACAATTTCGAATGGACCGATGAAGCAGCGGCTGCATTGGAAAAAATCAAAACAATACTGGCAACCAATCCCATACTCACGGCACCAGGCGCTGGTGAGCCCATGTTGTTATACATATCGGCCACCAACAAGGTAGTCAGCACGGTGCTCGTCGCCAAACGAGATGAGGAGGGACATAAATTCCGAACTTAGAACCTGGTATATTATGTGTTAGAGATACTAACGCAGTGCAACTCCAGATACCCACATTATCAAAGAATAGCCTATACAATATTCATGGCATCGAGGAAACTCCGACACTACTTCCAGGAGTGTGCGGTAACGGTGGCATCGGAAGTCCCATTGAATGATATAATCAACAACAGGAACGCTACCGGTAGCATAGCCAAATGGGCCATTGAGCTCCTTCCCTTTGAAATAAACTACAAGCCACGTCGCGCCATTAAATCCAGGTACTGGCGGACTTCTTGGCTGAATGGACAGAGGCCGAGCTCCCCAAGGAGTATAGTGCATACTCCCATTGGACAATGTACTTCGATGGATCCATGACCCTGGCCGGTCTAGGGGCTAAAGTTATCCTCACATCCCCCATAGGCGACAACGCAAGATACGTGTTGCAAATCATGTATGCCGATTCCAACAATGCCACCGAATATGAAGCTCTTTTTCATGGTCTTCGGATGGCGGTGTCAATGGGCATACGACGGCTAGAGGTACGGGGAGACTCAAACCTGGCCATATCCCAAATTGATGGTGAATTCGACGACAAAATCCGAAGATGGCGGCATATAGAGACGCTGTCCTCAAGATATCTGCTCGGTTCGAGGGGGTTGGAATTCCACCACGTTTCTTGAGACAACAACCAAGCTGCCGATATATTGGTTCGTATGGAGCCAAGCGCGATCCCGTCCCGCGAAACACCTTCCTAGAGCAGCTTTTCAAGCCCTCCGTAATGTGGCAAGATGAAGCAAATGGCACCGGTCCGAAAACAGCAGACGAAGTAGTTCCCCCTATAAACGAACCAGATGATGGCATCATCGGCGGCTCAACGATGGATGAGATGCCCTCGGCTCATGAGGTAATTGCAATAATTGCGCCATGGACAGAGCCTACCTCCTCGCCTACCTCCTTCACAAGGAAATCCCCGCCGATCAAACTGAGGCACGGCGCATAGTTCGGCGATCCAAGGCCTACAATATACACGAGGGTGAGTTATACAAGAAAAGCACCACTGGAGTAGTACAGAGGTGTATATCCGAGGAAGAAGGACGGGAGCTCCTCGCCAAAATCCATGCAGGCATGGGCGGGCATCATGCCGCGGCAAGATCTCTTGTCAGCAAAGCCGTCCGAGCTATTTTATTTTGGCCTATAGCTCAGATCGATGCCCAGTCACTCGTTCAACATTGCGTCGGGTGTCAACTCTTGGCAAATCAAAGTCACGTGCCCCCAACAGCTCTTCGGACTATTCCGATCACCTGGCCTTTTGCGGTCTGGGGGCTGGACATGGTTGGACCCCTCAATGGGTACTAAATGGATACCTACTGGTCATGGTTGACAACTTCACCAAATGGATAGAAGCAAAGCCTGTTATACCGGCTAAATCCGGACCAGTGATTGAATTCATATCTAGCATAGTACACCGTTACGCTGTCTCGCATAGTATAATAAGGACAATGGAACCAATTTCACGGCCCAAGAGGTCAAGGATTGGTGTCAACAAATGTGCATAAAGCTCGATTATGCATCGGTCTATCATCCGCACACCAATGGATAGGTTGAGCGAGAAAACGGTCTCATTATGAGCAACATCAAGCCACGTTTGGTCTGATCTCTTCACGAGTCCGACTGTCATTGGGTTGAGGAACTCGACTCCGTTCTATGGGGCCTACATACTACCCCGAACAGATCAACGGGTTATACCCCGTTTTTTATGGTCTATGGGGCAGAGGCAGTTCTCCCCTGCGATATTATCCACGACGCACTGATGTCTACTACACAACCTTCTTCTCGTAGACTCGTGTTGGGCCTCCAAGCGCAGAGCTTTGTAGGACAGCGGCAAATTTCCCTCAAGTGGATGACCTAAGGTTTATCAATCTGTGGGAGGCGTACGATGAAGATGGTCTCTCCCTAACAACCCTGCAATCACATAACAAAGAGTCTCTTGTGTCCCGAACACACACCCAATACAATGGTAAATTGTATAGGTGCACTAGTTCGGCGAAGATATGGTGATACAAGTGTAATATGGATGGTAGATATAGGTTTTTGTAATCTGAAAATATAAAAACAGAAAGGTAAGAAGTAACAAAAGTGAGCAAAACAGTATTGCAATGCTTGGAAACAAGGCCTAGGGTTCATACTTTAACTAGTGCAAGTTCTCTCAACAATACTAACATGGTTGAATCATATGTAAATCCCTCACATGCGACAACGAGTTCACTCCAAAGATACAAATAGCGAAGAACAAACATAGAAATTATTGTAGGGTGCGAAACCACTTCAAAGTTATCTTTTCTGATCAATCTTATGAGCTATCCCTATAAGTGTAACGAACAACCCTAGAGTTCGTACTAAGATAACACCTTAAGATACACATCAATCAAAACCCTAATGTCACCTAGATACCCCAATGTCACCTCGAGTACCCGTGGGTTTGATTATATGATATGCATCACATAATTTCAGATTCATTAATCCAACACAAAGAACTTCAAAGAGTGCCCCAAAGTTTCTACCGGAAAGTCAAGATGACAACATGTGTCAACCCCTACGCATAGATTCCCAGGGTCACCGAACCCGCAAGTTGATCACCAAAACATACATCAAGTGTATCAATAGAACATCTCATTGTCACCACAGATATCCCATCGCAAGACATACATCAAGTGTTCTCAAATCCTTAAAGACTCAATCCGATAAGAAAACTTCAAAGGGAAAACTCAATTCATCACAACAAGATAGAGAGGGGAAAACTCCTTATGATTCAATCTACATCAACAAAGCTCGCGATACATCAAGATCGTTTCATCTCAGGAACACGAGAGAGAGAGATCAAACACATAGCTACTTGTACATACCCTCAGCCCTGAGGGTAAACTACTGCCTCCTCGTCATGGAGAGCATCGGGATGATGAAGATGGCCTCTGGCGATGGTTTCCTCCTTCGGCAGGGTGCCGGAACGGGATCCCGATTGGTTTTTCGTGGCTCTGGCGATTTGCGGCGGCGGAACTCCTGATTTAGGTTCTCCGTTGGGGTTTCTGGAATATTTGATGATTTATAGAGCTGAGAGGGATGTCAGTGGACTTTCGAGGGAATCATAGCCTGGTGGCCGCGACCAGGGGGGTGGCCGTGCCCCTGGGGCTTGTGGCCTCCTCGAGAACCTTCTAGCCCAACTCTGATGCTTCGTAGGTCTCTTCTGGTCCAAAAAATCACCGTAAAGTTTTATTCCGTTTGATATTTCTTTTCTGTAAAACTCAAAAACAAGGAAAAAACAGAAACTGGCACTGGGCTCTGGGTTAATAGGTTAGTCCCAAAAATAATATAAATTTGTGGTAAAATGATTGTAAAACATCTAAGAATGATAATATAACAGCATGGAACAAGCAAAAATTATAGATACGTTGGAGACGTATCAGCATCCGCAAGCTTAATTCCTGCTCGTCCTCAAGTAGGTAAATGATAAAAAACAAATAATTTTTGATGTGGAATGCTGCCTAACATGTTCATCATATTATTTTGTTCTATGTATGGTATGGACATTTGGACTTGTAAATGATTCAAAGTAACAGTCTAGTTTTAACATAATGACTTCAATACTCAAGCATGTCAACAAGCAACCATGTCTTTCAAAATATCAACACTAAAGAAAGTTATCACTAGCCCATCATGCTCAATCACTGATCCATTCATGAAACACACCCAAATATTAGCTATGCCCAATGCTCAAGTACGATCATAGTGCCCCCTAGTTGGTGCTTATAAGAGAAGATGGAGACTCAAAGCAAAAATAAAAAATGCATAAAGTAAATAGACAGGCCCTTCGAAGAGGGAAGTAGGGATTTGTAGAGGTGGCAGAGCTCAAGGTTAATATTGAGAGAGAAATATATTTTGAGTGGCATATTTTTCCTGTCAACGAAAACGACGAAGTAGCTCACAATACTTTCCATGCTAGATACATTATAGGCGGTTCCCAAATAGAATAGTAATTTTTTTCCTCCACCAATCAATCACACTACATGGCGAGCGGAATCCACGGGTACCGTCCATACGAACAACATTCCTGGGGGAGTTTTGTTTAATTATTTGCATTTTTTCTTTCTTTGATTTCGGGACTGGAAATCCCTATTACCAGCCACTTTCTCGTGAATGATAGTGAATCAACACATATCGTGAGAATAACACAACTAGCATGGAAAAATATTAGATACTCCCCACCGTTTCATGAGAGGTAGGGGCACACAAAAGAGAAAGTTTATTTTGAAGATTTAGAGATGGCACATAAAAATTTGCTTGGAACGGCATGGAAATACCGCATATAGGTAGGTATGGTGTACTCATAAGGAAAAACTTGGTTTAAGGATTTTGGATGCACAAGTAGTATTTCTACTTAGTACAAATGAAGGCTAGCAAATAGATTGGGAAGCAACCAAACCAAGGAACGAAAAATCACATAAGTGAGCATTGATTCATAACTAACACTGAATAATGCACCACAAGTACGATGTAACTTCATTGCATGACTATTGACTTTCGTGCATGCATAGGGAATCACAAACCTTAACACCAATATTCTTACTAAGCATAATTATTCACTAACATGACTCACATATTACTATCATCATGTTTCAAAACTATTAAAAGAATAAAGCTTAATTTGTCCCATGATCTTCATGAAAGTTTTTGTTATATCCTCCTTGGATATCTATCACTTTGGGCTAGTTTCATGTATTGCCATTTTTTTGACAAGCTCAAACAATTTTAAGTAAATCACATGAGCAAATAACGAGCTACTCTCAAAGGATATGAGTAGTCAAACAATTAAGGAGCTATGCGAGGACTCTCTCTCCCTCGATAAATATTTTCATATCTTAAGTACTTTATTCCAACAGAAAGAAAAAGAAAAATAGCGTTCCAATAATAGCACGCATCATGTGAACGAACAAAAATTTAGGCTTAACATAGGCTAACCGATAATTATTGATGAAGAGAGGTGGGATGCATACCATCCCCAAGCTTATATGCTTGAGAGTTATTTAAATATTTACTTGGGGTGCCTTGGGCATCCCCAAGCTTGAGATTTTGCATCTTGTTCAATCCTCTCATATCATGGTTTCACCTATTCTCAAAAACTTCATCCACACAAAACTCGAAAAGATCTCGTGAGATAGGTTAGTACACATAATAATAAATCAGCTCTTTATGTACTGCCAAGACAAGTTGCATAATAATCTTAAAACATTAGGTACTATATACTATCATTTCCACAATTTTATATCTACCAATGTAGGCTATGGAAACTATAGGATAAGTAGATAACGAAACTATGACAGCAATCTGTCTAAACAGAACAGTCTGTACAAATTTATGAAAAAAATGTACTTATCTAACTCAAAAAATTATTAAATTTAGTAACTGCTATAAAATTTATATGACCATACTTTGTAAAAATTTCAGAAACTTTCCACATTGCAGTAAAATATGCAAATTCAAATACTACAGGCAAAGTTTCCGTTTTACACAGCACTTACCAAAACATGCAATGCAAGCATCCTAAAGGCAATTCTTGGAACTTTTTATTGAAAAAATATTATAAATAACACCTAACAGAGGACAGCAAAAATAAAATGATGCTCCAAGCAAAACTCATATTATGTGACGAATAAAAATATAGCTCCAAGTAAGATATACCGATAGTGTTGAAGACGAAAGAGGGGATGCCTTCCGGGGCATCCCCAAGCTTAGACGCTTGAGTCTTCATTTAATATTAACTTGGGGGTGCCTTGGGTATCCCCAAGCTTAGGTTCTTTTCACTCCTTATTCTCCTCATATGGGTGTCTCACCCAAAACTTGAAAACTTCAATCACACAAAACTTAACGGAACTTCGTGAGATGAGTTAGTGTAGTAAATATAGATCATTCACTTAGGTAATGTAAAGACAATATTCATAATTTTTACCACATGATAAATACTGTATTACTCCATTCCCAAAATTTATATTACTTGATATAAGCTATAGGAACACTTGAAAGAAGTAAACTATGCATGCAAAACAGAATCTGTCAAAAATAGAACAGTCTGTAAAGATCTGAATGATCATCATACTTCCTTGACACTAAAAATTCTAAAAAATTAGTAAAACTCAAGGAATTTTCTTGTAAAAGTTTTATAAAAATTTCAGAATTTTTTGACGCTCCAGTAAAATCGTATAATTCATATACTGGACGAAAAACTTTCTGTTTTTGCACAGAATCAAACAAGCAAGTATCCACACTATCCCAAAGGCTTTACTTGGCACTTTTATTGAAATAAATGACACAAAACATGATTAATACCGTATATTAATCATGTGAACACACAAAAACATAAATTAAAAGTGTTGGGTTGTCTCCCAACAAGTGCTTTTCTTTAATGCCTTTTAGCTAGGCATGATGATTTCAATGATGCTCACATAGGAATAGTAATGAAAACATCCAAAAGAGCATCATGAATCTCATGACAAGCACATTAATTCTAACCCACTTCCTATGCATAGGGATTTCGTGAGCAAACAATTTATGGGCACAAGAATCATCTATCATAGGAAGGCAAAACAAGCATAACTTCAAAACTTTGAACACGTAGAGAGGAAACTTAATATTATTGCAATTCCTAAAAGCATATGTCCTCCCTCATAATAATTTTCAGTAGCATCATAAAGGAATTTAACAATATAACAAGCACATAAAGCATTCTTTTCATGATCTACAAGCATAGAAAATTTGTCACTCTCCACATAAGTAAGTTTCTTCTCATTCAAAATAGTGGGAGCAAACTCAACAAAATAACTATCATGACATACTTGATTGACATAACCACTTTGGATATTAAAATCATGATAACAAGTTTCATGGTTACCATTACTCTTTATTGCATACGTGTCATCACAATAATCATCATAGATAGGAGGCATGTCATAATCATAATAGTTTTGCTCATCAAAACTTGGAGGGCTAAAAATATCATCTTCATGAAACATAGCATCCCCAAACTTGCGGCTTTGCATATCATTAGCATCATGAATATTCTGATAATTCATACTAACGAGATCACTATCATGGTCATCACTCAAATGTTTAGTGCCAAACATTTTAATAACTTCTTCTTCTAACACTTGAGCACAATTTTCCTTTCCATCATTTTCACGAAAGACATTAAAAAGATGAAGCATATGAGGCAACCTCAATTAAATTTTTTTATAGTTTTATTTTATAAAACCAAACTAGTGAAAAACAAGAAACTAAAAGATTCAATTGCAAGATCTAAAGATATACCTTCAAGCACTCACCTCCCCGGCAACGGAGCCAGAAAAGAGCTTGATGTCTACTACACAACCTTCTTCTTGTAGACTCGTGTTGGGCCTCCAAGCGCAGAGTTTTGTGGGCTAGCGGCAATTTTCCCTAAAGTGGATGCCTAAGGTTTATCAATCTGTGGGAGGCGTAGGATGAAGATGGTCTCTCTCTAACAACCCTGCAATCACATAACAAAGAGTCTCTTGTGTCCCCAACACACCCAATACAATGGTAAATTGTATAGGTGCACTAGTTCGGCGAAGAGATGGTGATACAAGTGTAATATGGATGGTAGATATAGGTTTTTGTAATCTGAAAATATAAAAACAGCAAGGTAACAAGTAACAAAAGTGAGCACAAACGGTATTGCAATGCTTGGAAACAATGCCTAGGGTTCATACTTTCACTAGTGCAAGTTCTCTCAACAATACTAACATGGTTGAATCATATGTAAATCCCTCACGTGCGACGACGAGTTCACTCCAAAGTTACAAACAGTGGAGAACAAATGTAGAAATTATTGTAGGGTACGAAACCACCTCAAATTTATCTTTTCTGATCAATCTTATGAGCTATCCTATAAGTGTCACGAACAGCCCTAGGGTTCGTACTAAGATAACACCTTAAGATACACATCAACCAAAACCCTAATGTCACCTAGATACCCCAGTGTCACCTCGAGTACCCGCGGGTTTGATTATAAGATATGCATCACATAATTTCAGATTTATTAATCCAACACAAAGAACTTCAAAGGGTTCCCCAAAGTTTCTACCGAAAAGTCAAGACGAAAACATGCGCCAACACCTATGCATAGATTCCCAAGGGCACGGAACCCGCAAGTTGATCACCAAAACATACATCAAGTGTATCAATAGAACATCCCATTGTCACGATAGATATACCATCGCAGGACATACATCAAGTGTTCTATAATCCTTAAAGACTCAATCCGATAAGAAAACTTCAAAGGGAAAACTCAATTCATCATAACAAGATGGAGAGGGGGAAACTCCATATGATTCAATCTATATCAACAAAGCTCGCGGTACATCAAGATCGTGTCATCTCAAGAACACGAGAGAGAGAGAGATCAAACACATAGCTACTGGTACATACCCTCAACTCCGAGGGTGAACTACTCCCTCCTTGTCATGGAGAGCATCGGGATGATGAATGACGGGGATATACCCCGCGGTATGACCCGGCCTGGCGACTCACAGGAGACCCGGCTGAAGACATGACATTCTTATTAAAGACCCGGCTGGCGGACCGCAGATGACTAAGGCCCAAGACCCGGCTGGCAGGCCAGCGCCAGGCGGCTCACGAGATAAGACCCGGTGGGTGAGCCGACGACAGGCGGCTCACAAGAGAAGGCCCACAAAAGAAGGCTCGAAGAAAGAAGGATTCCATTAAAGGAAATAAGACCCGGAGTAGGATTCGTGAGAGACGAATCCTAATCCAGCTCCTAGTAGGACTCTATTTGTAAAACCCACCTCTCCACTCATATAAGGAGGGGTAGAGCACCCCTAGAGGGACAGATTCAGAAGAGACACAAGTCCTCAAGTTTAGACAACACAAGATTAGAGATAGACAGATTAGAGGCTCTCGTGATTAGAGATAGCGATTAGCACTCTTGTAACCTAGAGATCTTCATCATCATCAATACCAGACAAGCAGGACGTAGGCTTTTACCTCGACTTGAGGGGCCGAACCTGGGTAAAACTCCGTGTCTTCTCGATTTCGATCTATCCCTTCAAGCCGCCACGTAGAATGCTTCGCCCCGAACCCTAAGTCCGTTGACCCGGACATCTGCCGTGAAGAAACCACGACAGTTGACGCTCACCGTGGGGCACTGCACGGTGGTGTTGTGTTCTTGAAGGAAGCTCTACAGGAATCAAAAGCTTATGATTGACCGGCTGAAGATGAGCCGGCGCGAAGCCATCGCACAGGATAACCCATCAAGGAACAACCTTAGAAAAAGCCGGCGATACGTCCGGAATCGATTTACGTTGTGCTTTCGTACAGAGAAAAGGAGTCACCGAGATCAATTGTTTTCCGATACACGAAAATTCGAGCTGATTGATACTTACGGTGACACAAGATGAGCTGTTCAGTTTTCCCTGACGAGTCCTGAGACAACAACAATTGAGCAACTTAGTATTGGATGGATCGTTGATGTGTGCCGCAGATCACCGAGATCGACAGGGGTTTCCACTATAGCAAATGTCCGACTCCGCGATGAAAATCCCTCCAATTTGGCAACTTCCGAGTCCAACTCTCGGAAAAGTTTTGCGACGGTGTCCGCGCATAAAGCAGTCTGATTGATCTAGTATAGAAATTAGGTGCAGCAACATCCCAAACGACCTGCATCGACACGTACCTCCAGCTACATAAAGCGAAGGGACACGAGCATAGGGGCTGCTGCTGGCCACGTGTGGCTGGGGCGCCGTCAACCTCATCTTTTCTAGTCAAGAAGAATTATGATCGCCGACCGGTCCGTATAGTATTTGGGCAGCAACGCCGATGCGAATTAAAGTATTGTTGTTTCTACCATGTCAGCAATCACATCAAACCCCAAATGCAAGGAAAAGCTTCATCGGCGGCAGCCTGTAGGGCTTCTGTCGCTCACATGGGCTGCTGGTCCTCTTGGCACTGCCGTCTTCCACTCTTCCCTATATGCTGTACAAAAACGCAGAAGCAACCAGCTTCAAGAATAGTTCAGTTTTTCTCAAGGCTCAACACCAAAGGAGATAAGGACGGGAGCATTACTCTTCTCCTTTTGGTGCTTTGACTACACATTATTATTATCCCACACATTCATCTACGTGTGGGAACATATCAAAGGCCACACAAGCATCTGAATGCATCAAGTAGTTTGGCGAACATACACGCCGTTTGCGGTCAACCCGTCGGACAGTCTCGAGGATGCATGCGTGTTCCTTTTCTCTCGCCAGCAAAAGCAAAAAAGCGGTAGTGACGAACTAAACCTTCATGGGATTTATTCAGACAAAGTATTATGGATCAGCGGCAGCGGGAGCCAATTTGGATAGCATGTGAGAGCGAGAACCTAATTCCCAGATGGAGCCACCGCTGTTTTTACCAACCGCCCTGCGCTGCTGTCCTCGCGAGCCGTCGTGCCTGCCGCCGCCGCGCGCCGCCTCGTCTCGCTCTATTGCCACATCCTTGAGCCGGCCCGCATGCCCGCTTCTAGCTGCGCCTCCTCGACGCGCCGGCCTGCTGGCTCCGCCCGCTGGATTAACAGTTATCCACGGTCTACTCCTGGAGCAATGATTAAAACTGCACAATATAAAACTATCAGGTGATATTTATCTACTCAGTCTATTTTAGCACATATTTTTTCGAAAAGAACAATTACTCCGTCTCTTGCAATATTTTTTGCGCAGGACAATTATTTATTACCAGGGTGGCATTATACTATGGAGATGGAGCGTGCGATGAACTTCATTCGGCACCGGTGTTTACCCTCGCCGTGCTGTACGGTTAACTTATTGACCGCACCGGCTTATAAACGCCTCAGTCGTCTCTCGCGATTGCACCGGCTTACAATATCGTGACTGATTTCTATATCTACATCAACATGTGACAAATAATCCAAACGTTCCGTGCTGGTTTATAAATATCACGGGCGACTCACCAACCACGCTCACTCGCCAGTATGAGCCGCCTAGTGGATGCGGCAAGCCGCCACATTCGCGATATGGTCTTCAACAGCCACGCCATGGCCGTCTATCACCATTGCGTCGGTTTACAACGTTGTGGCTGATTCTCGCCACCACGCCGGCTTACAATACCGTGGCAGTCTCTCGCCGCTGCGCCGGTTTACAACACCTTGCCGACTCTCGCCACCCGCGCCGGTTCTCAATATTATGGCCGTTTCTCATCTGCCGGCACCAGCTTACAATACCGCGGCCGTTTTTCACAATAGATCCAACTTACAATGCAGCGGTTGGTTTTCTACGTCTACATCAAAATATCGGTGCAGTGTTCATCGATATAAGCCGCCCAACGGACAGGCACACAAGTCACCGCCACTACAGTTTGATTCATTTCGATAAACAACCGGAACATCGACCAGATCATTGAAATAGTTCATACGGGGTCATTCATAACCCGCCACGGCCAACCTCAACTTTCGATGAAGATTCTCAAGCCGCCTCTTCGGGTCAAACTTGAGACTCAGGGGCTACAGATATGGCAAGACACGTTTGGTCGTTTTCAATGAGAAGCCCGGGTCTTTTGCCAAGATGAAATTTTCCAGCTCAACAAGTTTAAGTCGAAGTGGTTTGTGACCCGCCGAAAGCTCTTACCAGTCAATCTCGCTTTAGAGACCCTGAGCCGGTTCACAGAGTTGACGGCCAATCTCGCCTTAGAGACCCTGAACTGATGTTACTCTTACCAGTCAATCTCGCTTTAGAGACCCTGAGCCGGTTCACAGAGTTGACGGCCAATCTCGCCTTAGAGACCCTGAACTAATGTTACCCTTACCAGTCAATCTCGCTTTAGAGACCCTGAGCCGGTTCACAGAGTTGACGGCCAATCTTGCTTTAGAGACCCTGAACTGCTCTAAGTTAAACAATTAAGCTCTTACCAGTCAATCTCGCTTTAGAGACCCTGAGCCGGCTCACAGAGTTGACGGCCAATCTCGCTTTAGAGACCCTGAACTGGTATGATGCATAGTTTGAGTACATTAAGCGCTGTTGCTGATGGAGGCTTCTTACCTTTGGTATAGCTTAAAAAATTCCCCTAAGGCAACAGCGTGTACATCAAATTCCAGTTGCTTATCAACTACGGCCATCGAAGGGGGCTTCTTACCGACGGGTATCGCTTATCTCACCCTAATGGTTGGCTTTATGCCACTTCCGGTTACCTATTAACCGCGGTTGTCAAAGGGGGCTTCTTACCGACGGGTATCGCTTATCTCACCCTAACCACCGGCGTTTACGCCAAAAATAGTTGTGGAAGGAGGCTTCTTACCCTTGGGTATAGCTTACACAAACCCTTCACACAGCCGGCTAGTACAATTACTGTTGGAAATATGCCCTAGAGGCAATAATAAAATGGTTATTATTGTATTTCCTTGTTCATGATAATTGTCTATTGTTCATGCTATAATTGTGTTAACCGGAAACCATAATACATGTGTGAATACATAGACCACAACATGTCCCTAGTGAGCCTCTAGTTGACTAGCTCGTTGATCAATAGATGGTCACGGTTTCATGGCCATGGACATTGGATGTCATTGATAACGGGATCACATCATTAGGAGAATGATGTGATGGACAAGACCCAATTCTAAGCATAACACAAGATCGTGTAGTTCGTTTGCTAAAGCTTTTCAATGTCAAGTATCGTTTCCTTAGACCATGAGATTGTGCAACTCCCGGATACCGTAGGAATGCTTTGGGTGTGCCAAACGTCACAACGTAACTGGGTGGCTATAAAGGTGCACTACGGGTATCTCCGAAAGTATCTGTTGGGTTGGCATGAATCGAGACTGGGATTTGTCACTCCGTGTGACGGAGAGGTATCTCTGGGCCCACTCGGTAAGACATCATCATTATGAGCTCAATGTGACTAAGGAGTTAGTCACGGGATGATGTATTACGGAACGAGTAAAGAGACTTGCCGGTAACGAGATTGAACAAGGTATGGGGATACCGACGATCGAATCTCGGGCAAGTATCATACCGATAGACAAAGGGAATTGTATACGGGATTGATTGAATCCTTGACATCGTGGTTCATCCGATGAGATCATCGTGGAGTACGTGGGAGCCAACATGGGTATCCAGATCCCGCTGTTGGTTATTGACCGGAGAGGTGTCTCGGTCATGTCTACGTGTCTCCCGAACCCGTAGGGTCTACACACTTAAGGTTCGATGACGCTAGGGTTATAGGGAAAAGGTATACGTGATTACCGAAGGTTGTTCGGAGTCCCGGATGAGATCCCGGACGTCACGAGGAGCTCCGGAATGGTCCGGAGGTAAAGATTGATATATAGGAAGTCCAGTTTTGGTCACCGGAAAGTTTTCGGGCTCATCGGTAGTGTACCGGGAGTGCCGGGAGGGTGCCGGATAACCCCCGGGAGGGGTGTGACGACCAAAGGACCACATGGGCTGTTAGATAAAGTGTGCCAGCCCTTATTGGGCTGGGCAAGACTTTTGCTAAAGGCCCATGCGGCTGGAGATAAGGAGATAAGGCAAAAAGGATTTAAAAGGAGGAGATCCACCTCCCTTGTGGGAGGTGGACTCTCCCTTTAATTCGGCCGGCCATCTCCTCTTTGGAGTAGAGGCCAAGCCAGCCCTCCACGTCCCTCCTCCTATATATACTTGAGGTTTTGGATGTTTTGAGAGAAGATTTGATCTCTCTCTCTCACGGCGAAGCCCTACCTCTCTTCTTCCTCCTCCGCAGCGCTTAGGCGAAGCCCTGTCGGAATACCTTGCTACTCCACCACCACCACGCCGTCGTGCTGCTGTTGGAGCCCTTCCCCAACCTCTCCTTCCTCCTTGCTGGATCAAGGTGTTGGAGACGTCACCGGGCTGCACGTGTGTTGAACGCGGAGGTGCCGTCCGTTCGGCACTTGATCGGATCTACCGCGATCTGAATCGCTGCGAGTACGACTCCATCAACCGCGTTCTTGTAACGCTTCCGCTTAGCGATCTTCAAAGGTATGAAGATCCACTCTCCCCTTGCTCGTTGCTGGTTTCTCCATAGATGGATCTTGGTGAACGCGTAGGAAAATTTTTGATTTACTACTACGTCTCCCAACAGTGGCATCATGAGCTAGGTCTATGCGTAGAATCTATGCACGAGTAGAACACAAAGTAGTTGTGGGCGTCGATTTTGTTAATATGCTTGCCGTTACTAGTCTTATCTTGATTCGACGGTATTGTGGGATGAAGCGGCCCGGACCAACCTTACACGTACGCTTACGTGAGACCGGTTCCACCGCCTGACATGCACTAGTTGCATAAGGTGGCTAGCGGGTGTCTGTCTCTCCCACCTTAGTCGGATTGGATTCGATGAAAAGGGTCCTTATGAAGGGTAAATAGCAATTGGCATATCACGTTGTGGTTTTGACGTAGGTAAGAAACGTTCTTGCTAGAAACCTATAGCAACCACGTAAAAACTTGCAACTACAAATTAGAGGACGTCTAACTTGTTTTTGCAGCATATGCCGTGTGATGTGATATGGCCAAAAGGATGTGATGTGATGCATTGTGATGTATGAGATTGATCTTGTTCTTGTAATAGGGTTCACGACTTGCATGTCGATGACTATGACAACCGGCAGGAGCCATAGGAGTTGTCTTATATTATTGTATGACCTGCGTGTCAATCATAAACGCCATGTAATTACTTTACTTTATTGCTAAACGTTAGCTATAGTAGTAGAAGTAATAGTTGGCGAGACAACTTCATGAAGACACAATGATGGAGATCATGATGATGGAGATCATGGTGTCGAGCCGGTGACAGTGATGATCATGGTGCCCCGAAGATGGAGATCAAAGGAGCAAGATGATATTGGCCATATCATGTCACTATATTGATTGCATGTGATGTTTATCATGTTTACATCTTATTTGCATAGAACGACGGTAGTAAATAAGATGATCTCTCAATAAAATTTCAAGAAAGGTGTTCACCCTAACTGTGCACCGTTGCTAAGGATCGTCGTTCCGAAGCACCACGTGATGATCGGGTGTGATAGGTTCTAACGTTCGCATACAACGGGTGTAAGCCAGATTTACACATGCGAAACACTTAGGTTGACTTGACGAGCCTAGCATGTACAGACATGGCCTCGGAACACGGAGGACCGAAAGGTCGAACATGAGTCGTATAGAAGATACGATCAACATAGAGATGTTCACCATGGATGACTAGTCCGTCTCACGTGATGATCGGACACGGGCTAGTTGACATGGATCATGTATCACTTGGAAGACTAGAGAGATGTCTATCTAAGTGGGAGTTCATTAATAATTTGATTAAATGAACTCAATTATCATGAACTTAGTCTAAAAATGTCCTTGCAAATTATGTCGTAGATAGCTCGCGCTGTAGCTCCACAACTTTATTGATACAATCCTAGAGAAAAGTAAGTTGAAAGTTGATGGTAGCAATAATGCGGACTGAGTCCGTGATCTGAGGATTGTCCTCATTGCTGCACAGAAAGCTTATGTTTTTGATGTACCGCTAACTGCACCACTCCCTCAAGCGTTGTCTGTAGATGTTGTGAACATATGACAGGCACTTTTTGGTGACTACATGATAGTTCAATGCGTCATGCATTACGGCTTAGAATTGAGGCTCCAAAACGTTTTGAACGTCACGGAACATATGAGATGTTCTAGGAGCTGAGATTGTGATCTCAGGCTCGTGCCTATGTTGAGAGGTATGAGACCTCCAACAAGATTCTTTGTCTGCAAGATAAAGGAGAATAGCTTAATCGGTGAGCGTGTGCTCAGATTGTCTGGGTGCTACAATCACTTGAATCAAGTGGGAGTTTATCTTCCAGATGAGATAGTGATTAATGCAGTTCTCCAAGTCACTGCCACCAAGCTACTAGAGCTTCGTGATGAACTATAACATGCCAAGGATGGATAAGATGATCCCTGAGTTGTTCGTGATGTTTGACACCACGAAGGTAGAAATCAAGAAGGAGCATCAAGTGTTGATGGTTAAGTGAAACCACTAGTTTCAAAAGGGGCAAGGGAAAGAACGGAAAACTTCAGGAATGGCAAGCCAGTTGTTGCTCTAGTGAAGAAACCCAAGGTTGAGCCCGAACCCGAGACTAAGTGCTTCTGTTATGAGGAGAATGTTCACTGAAGCGGAAAACCCCTAGATGCTTGGTAGATAAGAAGGCTGGTAATGTCAATGGAAGTATATTTGATATACGTGTTAGTGATGTGTACCTTGCTGGTACTCCTAGTAGCACCTGGGTATTGGATACCGGTTCGGTTGCTAAGTGGTAGCAACTCGAAATAAAAGCTACGGAGTAAATGGAGACTAGCTAGGTGAAAGGTGACGATGTGTGTTGGAAGTATTTCCAAGATTGATGTGATCACCATCGCACGCTCTCTCTACCTTCAGGATTTGTGATAAACCTAAATAAATGTTATTTGGTGTTTGCGTTGAGCATGAACGTGATTAGATCATGATTAGTGCGATACGGTTATTCATATAAGTTAGAGAATAATGGTTATTCTGTTTACATGGATAATGCCTTCAATGGTCATGCACCCACTCGAAATGGTTTATCGAATCATGATCGTAGTAGTACACATATTCATAACATTGGTACCAAAAGATACAAAGTTAATAATGATAGTACCACATGCTTGTGGCACTGCCACGTAATGTCATATTGGTATAAATCGCATGAAGAAACTCCATGATGATGGATTTTTTTGACTCACTCGATTTCGAATCGGTTGAGACATGCGAGCCATGCCTCTTGGGCAAGATGACTGAGACCCCGTCATCCAATATGATGGAGCGGGCAAGTGGCTTATTGGAATTAATACATGTTGATGTATGTGGTCCAATGAGTGTTGAAACACACAGTGGATATCGTTGTTTTTCTTTACCTTCACTGATGATTTGAGTAAATATGGGGATATTTACTTAATGAAACACGAATCTGAAATGTTTGAAAGGTTCAAGGAGTTTCAGAGTGAAGTTAAAGATCATCGTGACAAGAAGATAAATGTCTATGATATGATCATGGAGGTGAATATCTAAGTTACGAGTTTGGTATGCAATTTTAGACAATGTGGAAATTGTTTCACAGCTCACGCCTCCTGGAACACCATAGTGTGATGGTGTGTTCGAACGTCGTAGTCGTGCTCTATTGGATATAGTGAGTACTATGATGTCTCTTATCGTTTTACCACTATCGTTATGGGGTTATGCATTAAAGACAAATCCATTCACTTTAACAGGGCACCATCTAAGTCTGTTGAGATGACACCGTGAGAATTATGGTTTGACAGAAGCCTAAGCTGTCATTTCTTAATGTTTGGGGCTGCGACGCTTATGTGAAAATGGGTTTTTCACCTAGCGAGCTCGAACTCAAAGCAGACAAATGCATCTTCATAGAATACCCTAATGAGACATTGGGTATACCTTCTATCTCAGATCCAAGCGCAAAAGGTGTTTGTTGCTAAGAACGGGTCCTTTTTTGAGAAAGAGTTTCTCTCGAAAGAATTGAGTGGGAGGAAGATAGAACTTGATAAGGTTGTTGAACCTTTGTTTCAACCAGAGAATAGCGCAACATAGAAAGATGTTTCTGTAGAGCCTACTCAGTTGAAAAGAAAGTTAATGATGATGATCATGAAGCTTCGGATCAAGTCACTATCGAACCTCGTAGGTCGACAAGGACGCGTACTGCTCCTGAGTGGTACGACAACCCTGTCTTGGAAATCATGTTGTTGGACAACGATGAACCTACGAACTATGGAGAAGCGATGGTGGGCCCGGATTCCAACAAATGGCTAGGAGCCTTGAAATCCGAGAAAGGATCCATGTATGAAAACCAAGTATGGACTTTGGTAGACTTGCCTGTTGAATGGCGGGTCATTGAGTACAAATGGACCTTTGAGATAATCATAGACGCTAATGGTGAAATGTCACCGTTTATAAAGCTCGACTTGTCGCAAAGAAGTTTCCGCCAAGTTCAAGGAGTTGACTGCGATGAGATTGTCTCATCTGTAGCGATGCTAAAAGTCTATTAAAATTTTGTTAGCAGTTGCTGCATTTTTCGATTATGAAATCTGGCAGATGGATGACAAAACAAGGTTTCCGTAATGGTTTTTGTGAGGAAGAGTTGTATGTGATACAACCAGAAGGTTTTGTCAGTCCTAAGGATGCTAATAATATGCAAACTCCAGCGATCCTTCTATGGACTGGAGCAAGAATCTCGGAGTTGGAATATATGCTTTGATGAGGTGATCAAAGTGTTTAAGTTTATACAAAGTTTATGAGAAACTTGTATTTGCAATAAAGTGAGTGGGAGCACTATAGAATTTCTTATAAGAATATGTAGTTGACATATTATTGATCGGAAATGATGTAGAATTTCTGGAAGAGCATGAAGGGTTGTTTGAAAAGTTTTTTTTCAAAGGAAGACCCAGATAAAGCTACTATTTTATTGAGCATCAAGATCTATAGGGATAGATCTATTCGCTTGATAAGTTATTTCGACGAAGACATACCTTGACAAGTTTTTGAAGGAGTTCAAAATAGATGGGTCAAAGAAGGAGTTCTTGACTGTATTGTAAGGTGTGAAATTGAGTAAGACTCAATACCCGACCACGGCAGAAGATAAAGAAGAGATGAGTGTCATCTCCTATGCTTTAGCCATAGGCTCTATATAGTATGCCATGCTGTGTACCGCACCTGTGTGTGCCTTGCCATGAGTCTGTCAAGGGGTACAAGAGTAATCCAAGAGTGGATCACTGGACAGCGGTCAAAGTTAGCCTTAGTAACTTGAGAACTAAGGAAATATTTCTCGATTATGGAGGTGATAAAGAGTTCATCGTAAAGTGTTACGATGATGCAAGCTTTAAAGCCAATCCGGATGACTCTTAGTAGAAATCCAGCTACGTATAGTGCAGCAGCCATTTGGAATAGCTCCAAGTGGAGCGTGGGAGCAGTATCTACAAATATGACATGGAAAGTTTGTAAGGTACACACGGATCTGAATGTCGCAGACCCGTTGACTAAAACCTCTTTCACGAGCAGGACATGAACAAACCCCAGAACTTATTGGGTGTTAATCACATGATGATATGATCACATGGTGATGTAAGTGTTAATCACATGGTGATGTGAACTAGATTATTGACTCTAGTGCAAGTGGGAGGCTGTTGGAAATATGCCCTAGAGGCAATAATAAAATGGTTATTATTGTATTTCCTTGTTCATGATAATTGTCTATTGTTCATGCTATAATTGTGTTAACCGGAAACCATAATACATGTGTGAATACATAGACCACAACATGTCCCTAGTGAGCCTCTAGTTGACTAGCTCGTTGATCAATAGATGGTCACGGTTTCATGGCCATGGACATTGGATGTCATTGATAACGGGATGACATCATTAGGAGAATGATGTGATGGACAAGACCCAATTCTAAGCATAGCACAAGATCGTGTAGTTCGTTTGCTAAAGCTTTTCAATGTCAAGTATCGTTTCCTTAGACCATGAGATTGTGCAACTCCCGGATACCGTAGGAATGCTTTGGGTGTGCCAAACGTCACAACGTAACTGGGTGGCTATAAAGGTGCACTACGGGTATCTCCGAAAGTATCTGTTGGGTTGGCATGAATCGAGACTGGGATTTGTCACTCCGTGTGACGGAGAGGTATCTCTGGGCCCACTCGGTAAGACATCATCATTATGAGCTCAATGTGACTAAGGAGTTAGTCACGGGATGATGTATTACGGAACGAGTAAAGAGACTTGCCGGTAACGAGATTGAACAAGGTATGGGGATACCGACGATCGAATCTCGGGCAAGTATCATACCGATAGACAAAGGGAATTGTATACGGGATTGATTGAATCCTTGACATCGTGGTTCATCCGATGAGATCATCGTGGAGTACGTGGGAGCCAACATGGGTATCCAGATCCCGCTGTTGGTTATTGACCGGAGAGGTGTCTCGGTCATGTCTACGTGTCTCCCGAACCCGTAGGGTCTACACACTTAAGGTTCGATGACGCTAGGGTTATAGGGAAAAGGTATACGTGATTACCGAAGGTTGTTCGGAGTCCCGGATGAGATCCCGGACGTCACGAGGAGCTCCGGAATGGTCCGGAGGTAAAGATTGATATATAGGAAGTCCAGTTTTGGTCACCGGAAAGTTTTCGGGCTCATCGGTAGTGTACCGGGAGTGCCGGGAGGGTGCCGGATAACCCCCGGGAGGGGTGTGACGACCAAAGGACCACATGGGCTGTTAGATAAAGTGTGCCAGCCCTTATTGGGCTGGGCAAGACTTTTGCTAAAGGCCCATGCGGCTGGAGATAAGGAGATAAGGCAAAAAGGATTTAAAAGGAGGAGATCCACCTCCCTTGTGGGAGGTGGACTCTCCCTTTAATTCGGCCGGCCATCTCCTCTTTGGAGTAGAGGCCAAGCCAGCCCTCCACGTCCCTCCTCCTATATATACTTGAGGTTTTGGATGTTTTGAGAGAAGATTTGATCTCTCTCTCTCACGGCGAAGCCCTACCTCTCTTCTTCCTCCTCCGCAGCGCTTAGGCGAAGCCCTGTCGGAATACCTTGCTACTCCACCACCACCACGCCGTCGTGCTGCTGTTGGAGCCCTTACCCAACCTCTCCTTCCTCCTTGCTGGATCAAGGTGTTGGAGACGTCACCGGGCTGCACGTGTGTTGAACGCGGAGGTGCCGTCCGTTCGGCACTTGATCGGATCTACCGCGATCTGAATCGCTGCGAGTACGACTCCATCAACCGCGTTCTTGTAACGCTTCCGCTTAGCGATCTTCAAAGGTATGAAGATCCACTCTCCCCTTGCTCGTTGCTGGTTTATCCATAGATGGATCTTGGTGAACGCGTAGGAAATTTTTTGATTTACTACTACGTCTCCCAACAATTACTAGTCGCGGCTGTCGAATGGATGCTTCTTGCCATAAGGTATAGCTTACATAAAACCATCGGCAGCCGGCCCTATACAACATTGGCTGATTGGAGGAGGCTTCTTGCCTTCGGGTATAGCTTACATCACCCTCCAACAGCAGGCTTTTTGAGCTGCGGTTGCCAGTAGAGGCTTCTTACCTTTGGTATAGCTTACATAAACCTATTGACAACCGGTGTTGGAATACAATGGATAAAGTATTTGCTGTTAAAAGGAGGCTTCTTGTCATCATGGTACAGCTTACATCACCTTTCATGCAGCCAGCTGTAGGCCGCTTCAAGTTCATCAACAGTCGTCGTTGTCAATAGAGGCTTCCTACCGTCAGGTATAGCTTACATATATCCTAAGACAACCGGCTCTTAAAAGAAATTATTTGCAAGGGCGACTCATGTTATCCTGAAAAGTTGCTGGCTTTAGGCCGCTTCCGGCTCTTCATTAGCCGCGGTTGTCAATGGAGGCTTCTTACATTGGAGTACAACTCATATTACCCTACGACAACCTGTCATCAACAAAGCTCATAAGACTCGGAGTCATGCTACTCCGGTTGACATCTCATAGGTGGATTATTCAGGAGGGCTTCCCACCTCCAGATAAAACATGCCGGCTTATAAAAGCCGGATCAGAGCAAGATTATGAGAAGAAGCAATGTTATGAAAGGTATGAACATCTCCGGGTTGAGCTTCTTCAAGCCGCCCTCACAACAATGCAGAATGTATTCTGTCTTGTTCATTTTTTGCAGGTATTATCTCTTAATATGAGCCGCCATTTTGGCAAGAGCAAATGGATCTTTTAATAGCCAACATGGTTGGATCTTCATAGTTATCATAAACAATGTTAAATGATTGGGGTTTTTAAGCCAGCTCGGGGAAATTCATTATTTTTTCAAGAGCTGCCCTATCAGATATAATGCCGTGTCATCTAGTTGACCGGCTCTCGGATTTCTTCAATTGTGCTATGTAGTAAACTACCATACTCATGGATTTCTCAAACTTATATTTGCCGGGTTGCGCCGCAACCACGAGCAGGAATTTAATATGAAAGACAAAGGGATTGTTCCAAGATATTCATTCAGGGTTATATTACAACCACGGTCAAAAGATTCATTCAACAAAGTGTGGTGAAGTCATATTATTCTCACATAGTCCCGAGTCGCTGCAGGCAGACAACCCGGCACTTGGGGGCTACATTATTCAAGTCCAAGTTTATATTAATTATGCAAGTCCCATGTCGCTGCAAGCATGCACCACGGCACTTGGGGGCTAATGCAAGCCGGCTTTCAAATTATTACATTGTCAAGCAAGACCCTATTATCTCAAAGAGATGACCCGGTCCTTCTATATTTTCTCAAGAATATGAGCCGGCCTTTCCATATTTTTATAAGTCCCAGCCTAGTAAATTCTTACTGACCCGGCACTTGGGGGCTACAACTCTCAGATCAAAATTTTCTAAAGTCCCAAGTCGCCGCAGGCGTGCGACCCGACACTTGGGGGCTACAGTATTCAGCCGTTTAAACAGATTATAAGGTTCTAATTGAAGACCCGACACATCACATTCTGATGAGCCGGCCCTTGGGGGCTACACCCGCCGAAGCTTTCTTATGAGCCGGCCCTTGTGGGATACACCCGCCGAAGCGTTCTGATGAGTCGGCCCTTGGGGGCTACACCCGCCGAAGGTATTATAAAATTATAAAGCAATTATAAGTCCCAGGTTGCTTCAGGCCAGACAACCCGGCACTTGGGGGCTACATAGTCCAAGATATCATTGAAAAGCACCAAGTTATCATGGATAATCTTGGAGCTTGGGGGCTATATGTAATATGGACATATCAAAAACTTTGAGGAGAATTTTCAAGATGTTAATTATGGAGTTCAGTTGTTAGACCCGGCGTCACCAATATCAATGACCCGGCGTTGTCAAAGGATCATAACCCGTCAGAGTATATATAAACCGCCCCGTTTCACAAATATGGAAGTCCGGTTTACATCAGATGGATTTTTCATCCCAATATTTTTATCAAGTCAGCTGCATTCTAATTATTTAACCCGGAGTCACCAAACGATAATGACCCGGTGTCATCAGTAATTATAACCCGGCGGAGATCACCCGCCAAAGAGCATTGGAAGCTAACTCAATGGCATATGGCTATTCTCAATATTTTTCAAAGGACATTGACAAGCAAGATGATTATCAAGACGACTCATTCATATGCAGAAAAGACCCGGATTTTTGAGGAGTCATTTTATAAGCCGGCCGAAGGCAAGCTGGCCACTTAACATATTTGTTATTTTTATTTTAGGAGCTTACCATGAATAAATTCAAGCTAACCTGGGGGCTAATGACGGGGATATACCCCGTGGTATGACCCGGCCTGGCGACTCACAAGAGACCCGGCTGAAGACATGACATTCTTATTAAAGACCCGGCTGGCGGACCGCAAATGACTAAGGCCCAAGACCTGGCTGGCAGGCCAGCGCCAGGCGGCTCACGAGATAAGACCCGGTGGATGAGCCGGCGCCAGGCGGCTCACAAGAGAAGGCCCACAAAGAGAAGGCCCGAAGAAAGAAGGATTCCATTAAAGGAAATAAGACCCGGAGTAGGATTCGTGAGAGACGAATCCTAATCCAGCTCCTAGTAGGACTCTATTTGTAAAACCCACCTCTCCACTCATATAAGGAGGGGTAGAGCACCCCTAGAGGGACAGATTCAGAAGAGACACAAGTCCTCAAGTTTAGACAACACAAGATTAGAGATAGATAGATTAGAGGCTCTCGTGATTAGAGGTAGCGATTAGCACCCTTGTAACCGAGAGATCTTCATCATCATCAATACCAGACAAGCAGGACGTAGGCTTTTACCTCGACTTGAGGGGCCGAACCTGGGTAAAACTTCGTGTCTTCTCGATTCCGATCTACCCCTTCAAGCCGCCACGTAGAATGCTTCGCCCCGAACCCTAAGTCCGTTGACCCGGACATCTGCCGTGAAGAAACCACGACAATGAAGATGGCCTCCGGTGATGGTTTCCCACTCCGACAGGGTCCAGGAACGGGCTCCCAATTAGTTTTTTGTGGCTCTGGAGGTTTGCGGTGGCGGAACTCCCGATCTAGGTTCTCCGTTGGGGTTTCTGGAATATTTGACGATTTATAGAGCTGAGAAGGAGGTCGGTGGACTCCCGAGGGACCCACAAGCCTGGTGGCTGCGGCCAGTGGGTGGCTGTGCCCCTGGGGCTTGTGGCCTCCCCGGGAACCTTCTGTTCGAACTCTGATGCTCCGTAGGTCTCTTCTGGTCCAAAAAAATCACCGTAAAGTTTTATTCCGTTTAGACTCCATTTGATATTCCTTTTCTGTAAAACTCAAAAACAAGGAAAAAAACAGAAACTGGCACTGGGCTCTTGGTTAATAGGTTGGTCCCAAAAATAATATAAAGTTGTCTTAAAATGATTGTAAAACATCCAAGAATGATAATATAACAGCATGAAACAAGCAAAAATTATAGATACATTGGAAACGTATCACGCACCAAGAGTGCGCATGTACGAGGAAAAGGAGGCCGAGTTAGATCGGCAGGACGACTTAGACGCCCTGGAGAGGGAGCGGGACATAGCTTTGGCTCGATCCACTCTTTACCAACAGCAAGCTCGGCGGTACCAAAGTAGGGAGGTTAGGGAAAAAGCATACTCCCGGAGAGACAGAAGCACAAACTCAACCCCAAGTGGGAGGGTCCTTTCATCATTGACGGAGTGCTCGTGGGAGGGGCCTATCATTTGCGGAGTTCATCCGATAACCGCCTTGAACCAAACCCATGGAACGCAGCTCGTCTTCCTCGCTTCTACGGATAAACTAGTGTTGTCTATACTCCACTACACTTTGTTCCTTTTTGGTTATTTTTTGCCTTTTTCATTTCCTTTCCCACGTTGTTGTTCGATAGGGACAATTTCTTTTCCTACCCTATGTTCAACTGAATGAATCTTGTACCACGGATAATCGGCATACACCATAAAGTGTTAAGATCTTTACACAACACGTGGGGGCTTCTTTTAATAGCTAGTATTTTAATTGTTCACACTTACCAGGCGCACATGTTTCTTTTGTCATGTTTTAGCCATCATATGCATCAATACGAACTAAGACTTTGCCAAGCTAGGTTGCCTCGCTCCTATGGTTACTCTCTACGTTCCCGCTTGTTCGGCTAGATAGTAAAGGGAGCACCTCTACGATTGCTATGATCGGGTCATCCAGAAACGTACCTCAGATGGGTGAAGCTGAAAGCTAGCAATCTTACGTAGACAATTGGTCGGCTATGACAGAAACACCTTATACGGCCCTGGTTGCTATTTCTATCGTTTGGGTCTCTTATTCCCAAAGGACATTTATTCGTGTACTGCAAGTATGCGGATTCCTATCTACGCTCTTCGTAGAACCCCGGCGAAAGGTATCGCTAGAGGTACTATTTTCATCGGAAGATGTTTCTGACGCTACATCATAATATGACATATCTTTCTGTGTGCTTCCTGTCTGTTCGCACCACATGGCCGGATTGCATGGTTCCCCGAATACTAGTTTGCTCTTTGGCGAAGGAATAATAAAAAGAAACACTCCCGAGCTCTTCGCACGGGAGGGAGAAGACGATGGCCGGTTAAGACAAAGTTTATAACACGAATTGTTTTACACATGTATATATAAATTACATATGCGGCTGCTGATCGAGATCATCAATTATTGTGTTAAGGGGACAGTCTGCTTGCGAGAGACGGGCGACTGGCATCACCTGGTCATATACCTGGCGAGGTGGCACTTCTTTTCCATCCGATCCCACAGGACCAACTCGCGCCATATGCTCGGGGTTGAGTCCGGTGAAACGGGTCTTGACCATTGCCCACGCCTCCCATGATCCTTCATGGCAGGCCGAAGTCTTCCACAGCTCGAACCTATCCTGAGCCCGCCTAAACCGATCCACAAGTGCGGCTAGCCCTTTAGGTGACGGTTCGGTGGGCCATAGTGCCTTCACCATCACTTTGATCGCTTTTTGCGCATGCTTGTGGAGAGAGGTCAGCTCCTTCAGCAGGTCCCCTTGGTAAGATTCGATCTCCTCTTCAGGATGCCCGGTCAAGAGACCTGCACACAAGATAACAAGCGCGATTACTATCATTCTCTACATCGGAAATACGTACTCATAGCGGAATTGTATTTACCGAATACACCCTTCCGAAGCTTTTGATTCTCTTCTTGAGCTTGGGCCAATTGAGTTTTTAAACTCTTTATTTCCTCAGTCTGTTTTTGTATAACAAGACAGCCGGCTTACTGCTGGGATTCCGCATACCTTTGTGCATCCTAAGCTTCTTCCAGCTGCCTTTCCATATGTCCTATTTATTCGGCTGCTACACGGAATCCATATGTCAGGCACGATAATGTAAAAAGATTAGCAGTAAAAGCATACTCACCATGGGCCTCTCGCGTGAAGCCCTTCACTTGTGTTAGTTCGGCCTTCACAGACTGCACTTCCGTGCGACTCTCCTCAAGGGCCTTGGCCAATTGCTCGAACTGCTGCTTTGAGGCGTGCGTTAGCAGTCAAACAATATGGAGATCCTTAATTCGTTTTTTGTAAATCAAATTAAGGCTCGGGGGCTACTAGGCTTGCACAAGTATGCAGATTCTATAAAATCCGAACTCCTACCTGAATGTTGGTTGTTATCAGCTTCATAGCTTTGCCGAATCTAGCCCGGGCGGCCCCAAGATGTGCATCTGTCGAGCGTAGGGCACCAAACTCCTGGTCGGAGAAAATTGGGTGTCGCATGGCCTCCCATCGGTGCCGATGATGCATGACACTCTCCACTTCTGATTTGGTGGTGGATACTCCCACTACAGGAATCAGCTACTTTGCCGTAAGCCATCCCGGACGACAAAGGCATGCTTCCCGGACGGCAAAGGCTTTGCCATCTGCTAGCAGACGACCAACTGTCCGGCTGAATAAGCCACGGTAAAGGGCACTTTGCCGTCTGGTGGCGGACGGCAAAGACCTTTGAATCTTTGCCGTCCGCCAGCGGACGGCAAAGGGCCTTGACGGCACACGTGGCAACTTAGCTCCGTTAGGGGGCTTAATGGCGTGCTTTGCCTTCAGCTAGCAGACGGCAAAGACCATCTTTGCCGTCTGCCAGCGGATGGTAGAACACCTTTTTTTTGCTGACCTAGGTTGGTTCTTTGCCGTCCGCTGGCAGACGGCAAAGACCTAAGGTTCTTTGTCGTCTGCCAGCGGACGACAAAGAACCAACCTAGGCCAGCCCTAGGTTGCATAGGCAGCTGCCACGTGGCCACTTTGTCGTCTCCTGGCTGACGACAAAGCTCTTTGCCGTCTGCCAGCGGACGACAAAGAACCTATATAGCCCCAGTTTTTTCTTTTTTTCTTAAATTCATTCAATTTTATAGAATTTCATACATATATATACACACATTTCAAAATACTTTCAACAAGCATACCAACACATATCCAACAACAAGTTACCAACACATATCCAAGTTACCAACACATATCCAACAACAAGTTTCCAACAACATATCCAACAAGTCTCCAACAACATATACAACAAGTTTCCAACAAGATATCCAACAACAAAGTTCATCATACACAATCAAAACAAAAAGGAAGCGCAAGGAGAAGAGTAGACTCCGTCAACGCAAGCTTCCTCATCTAAAGCAAATCTGCAAATTGGGAAAGAAGAAAGTTAGAAGAAGAAGAAGAAGAAGAAGAAGACTGGCTAGAAGAAAAAGAAGAAGAAAAAGAAGAAAAAGAAGAAGAACAAAAATTTATCTTCTCTTTCTTTTTCTCCTCTCCTCTCCTCTTCTCCAAGCTAGTAATGCCATTTTCTAGCTAACTAAGCATATCAAGTCATTTTGGAGGAAAAAATGCTAAGTATAGGTCATTATATATCTATCCTAGGTAGAATATATCATTTAGGAGGTAAGTAAGGTTATTATGTATTTTTGAGGAAAACAAGATAAGTATAGGTCATTTTGGAGCTAAACCAAGGTTACTATGCCATTTTTTACCTAAGTGAGCTAATTATGTCATAAATGAACTAACTAAGCTAATTATAGATCATTATTGAGCTATCCTAGGTAGTTATGCCATTTTTTTACCTAAGTGCGATAATTCTGTCATAATTGAACTAGCTAAGCTAGCTATAGATCATTATTGAGCTATACTAGATAGTAATGCCATTTTCTAGCTAACTAAGCATATCAAGTCATTTTGGAGGAAAAAATGCTAAGTATATATAGGTCATTTTATAGCTATCCTAGATAGAATATACCATTCTCTAGCTAACTAAGCATATCAAGTCATTTTTGAGGAATATAAGCTAAGTATAGGTCATTTTGGAGCTAAGTAGGTCATTTCTTAAGCTAAGTATTCATTTGTTAATGAAAACACTTGGGAAAACTTACCATCAACATGGAGGTGAAGGACCGGTAGGGTTTGGGCCAGGCTCAGAGCGCTCTCGACCCCCACCCAGGCTATCAGGTTGTCGCAATCGACACAAGGGCACCAGGTTGTTTTCTGTCCATTTGCAAATGCGACTCTCAGAAACTCCTTGGTTTTCGTTAACCATTCACGGGTCATGTCTTTCTGACTAGTGTGACCGGTGTATATCCACCCACGATCACTCATCTTGCCTAGCTACTGGACACACACAAAATATATACATAAGTCAACAAATATATACATAAGTCAGCAAACCATATTCATCACGTTTCATTACGTCGATGCAACCTAGATGCTAGTAGCTAAAGATAGGTCCTAATCCCACCCGAGTATGTGTAGATTGGGTTCATTTTCCCATGCTCTGCTCCGGATCCGACGCACAATTTCGGCAGCACCTCCCCGCTGTTCTCCTGATACATGTCTCGGCAATAAGCAGAGAGGATGTGTACCCGGAGAACAACAGGGAGGCACTGACAAAATTCTGCATCGGATCCGGAGCAGAGCATATGGGAAAACGAACCCAATCTACACATACTCGGGCTGTCCATGGATAACATTGGACAATTCGAAAGAATCACGGCTATAAATATGCTAATGAATACATATTTATAGATGTAACCCTCAGAGCATAGTGGTCACGCATACTGATGATTGAAGACACCTATAGCTAGCAAGTTTCATCGGCACGAAGACCGGAACAGAGGAAATGAAGGGGGCAGGAGGAGATGTCATTTGTGCTCACCCATGAATGCAGGGGCGGAGCTCGTCGAACACACAAGGAGGTCGTCGAACACAAGACCCTCGCAGCGACGAAACAACTGCACATTTAAATCCACCTGATCAACATAAATATGATGTTCTGCATAACAAAACCGAAAAATATATGACCTAACTCATAATTCACAAATATATGACCCGTGTTGTGTCGGGGTCAGGGTGTCGGGGGTGTCGTGTCGGGGTCGGGGTGTCGGGGGTGTCATGTCGGGGCCGGGGTGTTGGGGGTGTCGTGTTGGGGTAGGGGTGTTGTGTCGTGGTCGAGGGTGTCGTGTTAGGGTGTCGGGGTGTCGGGGTGTCGTGGTGTCGGGGTGTCGTGGTGTCATGGTGTCGGGGTGTCGTGTCGGGGGTTGGGGTCGGTGGCGTCGGGGGTTGAGGATCGGTGGCGTCGGAGGTTGGGGGTTAGTGGCATCGGGGAGTCGTGTCAGGGTGTCGGGTATCGTGTCAGGGTCCGGGTGTCGGGGGTGTCGTGTCGGAGTCGGGGTGTCGGGGGTGCCGTGTCGGGGTCAGGTGTCGGGGGTGCCATGTTGGGGTCGGGTGTCATGGGTGCCGTGTCGGGATCGGGGTGTCGGGTGTGCCGTGTCGAGGTCGGGGTGTCGGGGTGTCATGTCGGGGGTTAGGGTCGGTGGCGTCGGGGGTTGAGAATCGGTGGCGTCTGAGGTTGGGGGTTAGTGGCGTCGGGGGTTGGGGGCTCCTCTCTTCTTCTTCTTCTACTACTTCTTCTTCCTCTTCTTCTTCTTTCCTCTTCTTCCTCTTCTTCTTCTTCTTCTTCTTTCCTCTTCTTCCTCTTCTTCTTCTTCTTCTTCTTCTTCCTCATTTTCTAATTATTCTTAAACCTAAAACTAAAACTAAAACTAAACTAAACTAAACTAAACATAGAACTAAAACTAAAACTAAACTAAACTAAACATAAACCTAAAACTAAAACTAAAACTAAATCTAAACTAAGCATAAAACTAAAACTAAAAAACAGAAAAAAAACAGGAGGAGGAGGAGCTCACCGCAGGTAGGGGGCTGCCGATGGAGGGGAGGCCTACCCTAGGGGAGGGGTCGGTGCCACAGCCTTCCTCACGGTCGTTGTCGGGCGGCCGCCGCAGGGGAGGGGTGGGAGCACGGGGTCGAGGCGGCGGGGGGCAGGAGCACAGCGGTGCTGGGGCGCGGCAGCGTGGTGGCGGGGGCGGCAGCGCAGTGGCGGGGCAGGGGCGCGCGACAGTTGGGGCAGGGGCGCGTCAACGCGGTGGCGGGGGCGGGGGCGGGGGCGCGCGGCGGTGGGGGCTCGGGGCCGCGCGGCGGCGGGGGCGACTCGGCGGCTCGGGGGCTCGGGGGCGCGCGACGGCGGGGGCGACTCGGCGGCGGGGGCGCGCGGCGGCTGGGTCGGTGGGCTCGGGCGGCGGGGGCGACGAGCGACGGGGAGGACAGAGGAGAAAGAGAGAGAGAGAGAGGCGGGCCGGGGGGCATTAGCCGTTAGCTAACCCCCTCTTTGCCGTCTGCTAGCGGACGACATAGGAGGTTTGCCGTCCGCTAGCAGACGGCAAAGAGGGGGGGTCGTTAGGTCAACTAGCGGGCTGGGTTTAGGGTGGGCCCCCTCCCTCTTTGCCGTCTACTAGCGGACGACAAACCTCCTTTGCCATCCTCTAGCAAACGGCAAAGAAGTGGCTGATGGCAAAGCTACCCTTTGTCGTCAGCTAGCTCTTTGTCGTCAGCTTTCTTCTAGCTAATGGCAAAGCCACTCTTTGCCGTCCGCTAGCAGACGGCAAAGAGGTGGCAGACGACAAATCTTCTGATTCCACTAGTGTCCGTCACCAGATTCGACGAGCGCCGGACCGGCCATGGGGGCTTCCGTAGCGGAAGTCGCATGGGTAGCGGCCCGGGAGCTCCAGGCGTCTCCTCACATCCGGGCAGCTCCCTCGGTAGGTAAATATTGGGCGTTTCGCCTAGGTAAAAAATAGCGGCTATGAGATTTTGCTAAGTACAACAATAAAGTGGATATCTGAACAATGTACCTTTGGGATGCGCGGACGGCTGGATTTGTCCCCATGTCCGGTTCCTTTGTAGGGTCCCGTCCAGCCTTGAATCGCCAGCGGCTTCGGCTGCTGGCGATGGCGTGCTGATCATCGGCGCTTGGGGGCCAGAACCGGCGCGTCCGGGGCGCTCTTAGTAGCAGGCCTCTTGCGGGAGGAGCTTTTCTTCTTACCCGCGAATGGAATGAAGAATGACTCGAGGTAATCGACTATGATTGCCACCAGGGTCTGGATGATGTTGTCCTGGCAGTAGACTCCATTTTCGAAGTCGAGAAGAAGATCCGGGTCCTCGGTGAAGCCCGGATCGTTGTCACAAGCATGATTCTCGCGCTGAGGAGCCGGACAGTTTACTGTCTTGACGAAGCTCCTCCATTCCTATTCACGTCAAGTCCTCGGTCAAATAGAGTGCGGAATGAAGCCCCAAACTATGTCATGATTGGAAGAGGAAGGTTTACCTGTTCGATGGGATTGTGGGCCGAATACCATTCCTTGTTTGACCGCTGGATGAAGTCTTCTTGCTCTCCTTTGTACAGGTCGGCAAGTGCGGCGACCAACGCTGTTGGATTGGCGGGACCTAGTTTTCGAGAACGCGTGGCGTCGCTTGTTCCATTGTATCGCCATAAGGGGTGCACCCTTTGTTGGAGGGGTTGCACGCACCGAGAGATAGCGGCGGCCATGACGTCGATCATGGTCAGCCGGTGACGGCCGAGCATCCGCACTCGCGTGGCAAGGCGTTGCACTTTGGCGCTCTCCTCTTGAGATGAGCTCCTGGGTCGCCAGTTGTACCTCTTCTTCGGGAGGAGGTCAGAGTATTCGAGCAGACCTGATCGAGTTGGCTCGAACAGGGGGACATCTTCAATATAGAACCACTCTAAAGTCCATTCTTCGGATTTATTCGGTGTCCGAGCTGGATACCCCATTCCCGCTATGCGGCATACTTCGGCTCCGCCGACCTCTAAGATAGCCTTGTCTCGAGTTCGGGGGACGAGGCAGAAGTATTTCCTCCACATATAGAAATGAGCTTCACACCCTAAGAACATCTTGCAGAGGGCGACAAATCCTGAGATGTGTAGGATCGACCCTGGGTGAGATGGTGGAGTTGAATCTCGTAGAACTCCACTAACCCCCTCAAGAATTGGTGGATTGGAAACCCCGGCCCTAGAGGAGGAAAGGGATGAAGCAAACGCGCTCCCCCTTATTTGGATTAGGAAAGCGCTCATCAAAGACCTCATCACCATAAGAAAGCAGACCGACGCGGGTTGCCGCTAGATCTGATGATGGGAAATATCCTTGGGTCTCCAGATTATGGAGCCGCAGGAGTGTGACGGAGCAGTTGGTCTAGTCACCTGGGCGTTGGCCGTAAGGGCGTGCTGAGGAACTGGGGGCATTAGCCATGTTTTGCGTGGAGCTTCTGCTAGGAGTTTTTGACGAGAGGGAGGAAGAAGATGTGGTTTGAACCACGATTTTGTTTGATTAACTAGTTGGTGCCTCCGTTGCGGAGGGGTAGGATTGTAAAAATCGCTGGCCACTCACCTCCCTACGACGCACGAAAATCTAGGAACTTGGGCAGTTATTATAATGACCCGCACCTGCGACGCTTGGGATCTTACCGAAGACTGGTCGGATGCTGAACAGAGAAGGATGAGGTACTCGCCTTGCAAGCCGAAGACGATGATGTAAAGGAATCAACTAAATATATATCGGTGTTGAAAGCCAGTCCGGGGGCTACTGAGGGAGTCCTATATTGAGGGGTTCTTGAATAGCCTACCCATTGTTCATGGGCCGAACTATATGGGGCGCAAGGCAGGCATCGTAGGATCGATGACCACCTGCACCAGGATAGAAGCTTCATGGAGTCAAGACATGTTCTCCAAGTTCTTAGCTGTAGTTAGGCAAGTTATCTCTTCGGCATGTAACCGATCATGTGTAGGCCAAGGACACCCCGGGCATCTATATAAGTCGGAGGGTGTTAGGGCATAGGGCCAAGACAACTCATCTAGGGTTAGACATACAATCTCGAGGTAGATCAACTCTGTAACCCCTTACACCATCAATACAATCAAGCAGGATGTAGGGTATTACCTCTATTGGATGGCCCGAACCTGGGTAAACTCGTGTCCCCTTCGTCTCTTGTGACCATCGATCCTAGTCTCATAGTTCGGGACCCCCTACCTGAGATCCACCGGTTCTGAAAGTTTCTATCGGAGATTCAAGACGAAAACATGTGCCAACCCCTATGCATAGATTCCCATGGTCACGGAACCCGCAAGTTGATCACCAAAACATGCATCAAAAGTGGATCAATAGAACATCCCATTGTCACCATGGATATCCCATTGCAAGACATACATCAAGTGTTCTCAAATACTTAAAGATTCAATCCAATAAGAAAACTTCAAAGCAAAAAACTCAATTCATCACAAGAAGATAGAGAGGGGAAAACTCCATGTGATTCATCTATATTAATAAAGCTCGCGGTACATCAAGATCATGCCATCTCAGGAAGACGAGAGAGAGAGAGAGAGAGAGAGAGAGATCAAACACATAGCTACTGGTACATACCCTCAACCCCGAGGGTGAACTACTCCCTCCTCGTCATGGAGAGCGCCGAGATCATGAAGATGGCATCCAGTGATGGTTTCCCCTCCGACAGGGTGTCGGAACGGGCTCCCGATTGTTTTTTCGTGGCTCTGGAGGCTTGTGGCGGTGGAACTCCCGATCTAGGTTTCTTTTTGGAGGTTTCTATATTTATAGGAATTTTTGCCGTCGATATCATGTCAAGGGGGGCCACGAGGTGGTGACAAGCCTACTAGGCATGGCCAGGGGGGTGACCGCGCCTGGGAGGCTTGTGTCCTCCTCATGGCTTTTCTGGCCCTACTCCAATGCTTTGGGGGTATCTTTTGGTGCAAAAAAATCATACTAAATTTTCATCCCATTCCGAGAACTTTTATTTCTGCACAAAAAACGACACCATGGTAGTTCTGCTAAAAACAGCGTCAGTCCGGGTTAGTTCTAATAAAATCATACCAAAATCATATAGAATTATTGTAAACATGTCATGAATACTTCATAAATTATAGATACGTTGGAGACGTATCATCCACCGCCTGTGCCTCGAGACGTCACTAGGTGTGTATTAGTGATATTATATAATAATATTCGAGATGTATTAGTGATAATATTCGATGATGTATTAGCGATACTATTCGATGATGTATTAGTGATATTATATGATCGTATTGTTGCATTGCCTTGTATCGATTAGCATATCTCATGTTTGTATATTGCATTGTTGTAATATTTGCAGAAACTATGGATCACAGAGACATAGAACAGGAAGACTTGTTGGGGATATAATCTGCGCCGAAGGTGATCCCTTGTCGTATCTCAACGACACTGATAGTCAAGAAGGAGAGGATGGCTCTGGTAATCCAACAATGGAGGAGGCAGGAGATCATGATGGCTCCAGTTACCGAATGGCAGAGGAAGGAGATCATGATCATGGCTCCGATGACCGAACGGAGGAGGGGGCCTCAACTGTTGCAAAGTCCGGCGAGTTAAGGAGAAGAGGCCCGAAGAAAAGGTTGCGTCAGGATGAAAGGTTCATGATCACAGAAGTCGCGAAAGATGGCCAACCGATTGCTCCCAAGCAGACCAAGGACGCCTTTGTACATCAGTGTGTAGTTGTTGTTAGGGACAGTGTTTCGATCGGCACCCAGCAATGGAATAAGAATAATAAGGACCCTGAAGTTTCTTATGTCCAGGATAGACTGAAAGATGATCTTTGGACCGAGTTGATGAGAAATTTCAACCTATCGCGAGAGGAGGATCCGAATAACCCAGTTATAGAGCGAATGGTCAAGGCGTTTGCTCTTAGAAAGATGACAGAACTATTTAGGAACTAGAAGAAAGAGTTGAACACAAATTTTCTTGACAAAGACGAGACTCCGGAATTCATCGGTCGATATGAGAAGATGAGAGATCAATGGCCCGAAAATGTGGCCTACAAGAAATCGGAGAAGGGTAAGAAAATACCACTGACAAACAAGAAAAATGCTGCAGCAAAGAAGTATCACCATCACGCGGGGTCAGGTGGCTACTACAAAGCCTGGCCATTGCGGGACAAAGCTGAGCAAGACCTGCTTGCTAAATCGGTCCAATTAGCGACATTGCACTGGACAGGTCATTCAAGGACTTGGTTTTTCAGGGTTGGGGGAACTTTGGACCCAGAAACAGGGGACTATGTTTGGATGGACGAGCAACTTGCAATACCCATCCGGAAGCTTCAGGCAACAATCAAGGCAGCACGGGAAGGGGCGTTCATTCCTGACAGAAATAAGTACGAGCTGACAGAGGCCCTCAGGAATCCTAAACACCCTGGACGACCAAGAGGCACATCAGGCTCCATTTCATGGGTGCATGGGTTTCCCGACCGCAGTGGTTATAGAAGCCGAGAGAGAAAGAGGAAATAGGAAGCAAGCGAAATGCAAAACCTCAATGCACGATTAGCAAAACTAGAGGAACTTGAGAGGCAGCGAGCTACCAGCCAACCATCTCAGCGGCACGAAGATCCTTCCTTCGACATTGCCCTAGAAGTTACCCTACCATCTCAGTAGAGAAGCAGCTTGGCTTCCACGGAGCTCGTTCAGCCTGATTTCATGGCTCCTTGCTACCCATGGATAGTATCACGGAGGCTGAACATTGCGAGCTAATGACGAAATGCAAGAACCTGACCTTCAAGGTGTCGGTCGGCTCTGTTGTACCTCCTCGAGCTGAGGGAACTTTCCATTGCCGTCTAATTCCACATGGCTATGCTATTGTGACGGTGGATGAAATAATGGATGTATTTGAGGGGCTCGAGCTTGACAACCCTACAGGTGAAGAGTATATAATTCTTCTGGAACATGTGTTGGGGAACGTTGCATGGGAAACAAAAAAATTCCTACGCACACACAAGATCTATCCATGGTGATGAGCATCTACAAGAGGGAGAGTGGATCTACATACCCTTGTAGATCGCTAAGCGGGAAGCGTTAAGAAACGCGGTTGGTGTAGTCGAACGTCTTCGCGATCCAAATCGCTGAGCATCCCGCGATCTCATCACGATCCATCCCGCGATCCAATCACGATCCGTCCCGCAAACTCATCATGATTCGTCCTGCGATCTCATCACGATCCGTCTCGCGACCTTGATCACGGTCCTTCCGATCTAGCGCCGAACAGACGGCACCTCCGCGTTCAGCACACGTACAGCTTGATGACGATCTCTGCCTTCTTGATCCAGGAAGAGGGAGCGGAGAGGTAGAAGAGTTCTTCGGCAGCGTGACAGCGCTCCGGCTATGGTGGTGAAGCTATTCTGACAGGGCTTCGCCTAAGCACTGCAGAAATCCGATCTAGAGGAGAAACTATGCACTGGAGGAACGAGTAGCACGTGGCTGAAAATCTAGTGCAAAAACCCTAAAACCTCTAGTATATATAAGAGGAAGAGAGGAGGAGGCTTGGCCCTCAAGGGGCCAGCCCTTGGTTCGGCCGAATCAAGGAGGAGAGGAGGACTCCTCCTCTAATCCTAGTAGGACTAGGATTCCTCCCTATTTTGCCTTTTTTTCCACCTTTTCTCTTTGGGTTTTCTCTCCTAACGGCATGGGCCTTGTGTGGGACTTCCACTAGCCCACTAAGGGCTGGTATTCACTCTCCCACAGCCCATGTAGCCTCTTGGGTCGAAATACCCCTCCCGATGGTCTCCCGGTACACTACTGGCACTCCCGGTACACTACCGATGAGCCCGAAACTTTTCCGGCGACCAAAATAGGACTTCCTATATATCAATATTTACCTATGGACCATTCCGGAGCTCCTCGTGATGTCTGGGATCTCATTCGGGACTCCGAACAACCTTCGGTCACCACCATGCATAACTCTATACTACTGAAACGTCACCAAACCTTAAGTGTGCAGACCCTGCGGGTTTGAGAACTATGTAGACATGACTGAGACACCTCTACGGTCAATAACCAATAGCGGGACCTAGATGCCCATATTGGTTCCTACATATTCTACGAAGATCTTTATCGGTCGAACCTCTATGTCAAGGATTCAGTTAATCCCATATGATGTTCCTTTTGTTCTTCGGTATGTCACTTGCCCGAGATTCGATCGTCGGTATCTTCATACCTAGTTCAACCTCGTTACCGGAAAGTCTCTTTACTCGTTCCGTAATACAAGATCCCGTGGCTAACACTTAGTCACATTGCTTGCAAGGCTTATTGTGATGTTGTATTACCGAATGGGCCCTCAGATACCTCTCCGTCACACGGAGTAACAAATCCCAGTCTTGATCCATGCCAACCCGACAGACACCCTCGAAGATACGTGTAGAGCACCTTTATAGTCTCCCAGTTACGTTGCGACGTTTTATACACACAAGGTACTCCTCTGGTGTTCGTGAGTTGCATGATCTCATGGTCAAAGGAACATATACTTGACATGCAGAAAACAGTAGCAATAAACTAACACGATCATATGCTACGTTTGTAGTTTGGGTCTTGTCCATCACATCATTCTCCTAATGATGGGATCCCGTTACCAAATGACATCTCATTTCCATGACTAGGAAATCATAGCCATCTTTGATCAACGAGCTAGTCTATTAGAGGCATACTAGGGACATGGTGTTGTCTATGTATCCACACATGTATCTGAGTTTCCGATCAACACAATTATAGCATGGATAATAAACGATTATCATGAATAAGGAAATATGATAATAACCAATTTATTATTGCCTCTAGGGCATATTTCCAACAACATGCTTTGAGGAGTACCTGTCTATGGAGAAAGGAGTACATCAAGCTTCCAAATTGGACGCCTCAGCAGACTCGGCCTCCTCCGGCGCGTCAGGCCACTCCGCCTCGTCCACCTCCTCCTCCTCCTCCTCCAGCGCGTTAGGGCACTCCGCCTCCTCCTCCTCCTCCTCCCCCTCTGGCGCGTCAGGGCACTCCGCCCCCTCCTTCTCCTCCTCCGGCGCATCAGGGCACTCCGCCTCCTCCTCCTCCTCCGGCGCGTCAGGGCACTCCACCTCCTCTTCCTCCTCCTCTGGCGTGTCAGGGCACTCTGCCTTCTACAGTGCGTCGGCAAAGGCGGAAGAGAGACGCCACCTCTCCAGCGGCTAGCAGTACAATAGGCGGTAAGAAATACAAATTTGGTCCAAGCCTCAAGCCTCTTCCAAAGTTACCATATGAGAGGACTGACGAGGAAATTGTTGAATCAGTAAAGCCAAAGTGCAGGCCGACTTTGCACGGAAACATCCACCTTCGAAGGAAACGGTAGATCCGGTGAAAGCGAAGTGCACTCTGGATGCCCTGAAGCGACCACCACCACCTCTGCTGCCATCCAACTATGACTGTTGTTTTCAAAAGACATATGATGAAACGCGACGGTCGGGAAGTACTTCCAGTGCTGCAGGAGACAAAAAACGAAGAATTGGGAAAACAATTCCCCAGCTCGGCGAACAGGAGAAGCAATCGTGCCCACCGCTCAAGGTGTCTAGCGATATCTCTAATCATCCGGTGCTACTGCCCGTTACCACTCTTGGTGATTACGTGGGCCATGATGTATAGTTTGAAACGGCTGAGGTAGTAGTGCAGGACTTTAGATACGAGCACGGGAAGCGTCTCGTCAAACCTGATCATCCTCCTCTAACAACGATGATGAACAAATTGCATGAGTGGTATTTGAAAACCTACAGGGTGTCTGGGACCGACGATTTGTTTGTCGGAATTAAAAAAGAGCACGACTTCATTGGAGTCGACCAGCTGCCTATTGAATTTGAAGAGTTATTTCAGTTATTCAATCAAGAGACCCTCGACAAACAACTCATGACTTGCTATTTTATGTAAGTATTACTTCTATAATTAAGTATCTAGCTCAGCTCGTTCATTGCATGTCTATACAATTATCCTCACTATATTATGCAGATTGAAGATCATCGAATGCAAAAAAGAACAAGTCTATGACATTGGGTTCATTAGCCCAAATATAGTAAATGAATGGTCGATACAAAACAGATCCAAAGTTACTGAGGACAACTTGCTAGAATCGTTCCTTAGACATCAAAACAAAAGGGAAATACTCCTTCCTTACAACTTCAAGTGAGTGTTACAGTCTTCTGCATATTCGGTTTTGCTTACTTGAGGTTAAGTAATGTAATTGATTAGTTATGCGTGCACAGGTACCACTTTATTCTGCTATCCATTAAGCTTGACGGGGAATTAGTAACTGTCCTAGACTCAAGACGTAAAGATCCCGAGGATTATGCGGACATGACTGCAATGCTCCATAAGTAAGTTCAATCAATACCAGGACCATATCGACAACTTTCGTTCATTTCCTGATATCAAGTAATCATTTTCTTTGCCTCGTAGGGTTTGAATAAAGTTCACCGGAATGACTCCTGGTCTAAACAACGAGCTGCGATTTACACATCCCAAAGTAAGTAGTACTAGCTAGTTTCGCGCATCTCTAATTGATTCTAGTTTCATCAATACCATTATCATGCTTGATTATCAGTTTGATTGAACTCTATTCTTGTAAAGTGCTTGTATCGCGCACCCGAGACTGTTTTATGTGGATACTACGTACGCGAGTTCATTCGCCACTCGATCTCTGAGCGGGGCTACACTGACAAATAATTTGAAGTACGTAAATACTATTCACAATTTTATTTTATATATTACCATCAATTGTGTTCAGTTTCATTCATATATATGTATTGATCCCCTTCCTTAAATTAGATCTTGAAGATGCGGGATGAACTCCTACCACATGATCGCATACGAGCAATTGAAGAGGAATGTCGAGATTCTTTCTTAATCACGTCATACCTGAAGACGAAAACTACCATGTGAAATTGCAAATGAATCTTAGGTAGATGATGTTAGGGATTGTAAGAGATGTTATATTATACATATATATTAGCGTCGGATAGATATACGAAAACTTGTGTTCGACCAAGCACGAAGAAAGAGACGTCACTTCTCTCTATATATGTTCATGACGATCTTGTGTAATTAATGGTTTCCTTCATTTGCTTACTAGCTAACGTCGAGTTCTTTCTATATGTATAGTAGCTAGCGTCGACCAAGCACGGAGAAAGAGATCGGGTCGCTTATCTCTATTAGCTAGCTAACATAATATGAAACCCCTAAATTAACCTCCCAAAACCTCTAACCCCCCCCCCCCCCCTTCCCCCAACAAAAAACCTAGTGCCTGCGAGCTACTGACACGTGGCTGTCTTTTGGTCCCGGTTGGTGTTACCAACCGGGACTAAAGGACCCCCTCCCTGGACGCCCCGCAGCGGCCATGTGGAGCCCATTTCGTCCCGGTTCGTAAGTAAACCGGGACTAAAGGTTTTGGATATTAGCCCCGTTTGTTTTGTCCCGGTTCCAGAACCGAAACTGAAGGCCCTCTGAAACCGGGACCAGTACCCTGTTTTCTACTAGTAAAGGTAGTTGTACTAAAAACAACGTCAGTTGGGATTACTTTCATTAACATCGTGCAAATTAAAGTCCAAAATAAAAACAAAAATGATTAAAGAAATAAATACGATGGAGACTATCAAAACCACGACACTTATTTCGGATGAGAGGGAGAACCATCCATGCATTGACTTTACTTTTATCTTTTTTTTTTGGCGGGATACTTTTATAGCGTGTACCATCTTCTCAGTTTTAATTAAGGAGCATGCCCAAGCAAAATATGGTTGCTGCCTATCGGCGTGTAGCGTGTAAACCCATCTTTCTTCCCGTAATATTTTAGTGGCCACGCGAAGCCGTACGTGAGCTTATAAGTAGCACTACTCGCTTGGTGCACCTGCTACCAATGTTCCTCACGAAGGAGTTGAGGAAACATTGGTGTGGTATCTGAAAGAACTGACCATCTGATTGAGGTATGCACTACTTATGATCTCGTTCCATTGAGTGAATTTTCTGCTCTTATTATGTTCAGCCCCTTGGATAACTCAAAACGAAACGGCTACCTGGTTGTGTACTGTCATGTGCTACATTTTATCTACATAATGTTAGTATTCTCTCATTCAGATTGACTGAATACTGCAAAAAGTCACCAACTTAATTGGTATGTGTCGAAACAGCTAGTTTTATTCGTACCATCAGCAGCTTACAAACCCAAAGCAGCTTTGTCCTCTCACCCAGTTCACTTGTATACATATATGTGATCAGCTTTGTCGTCTCATCACCCAATTCACTTGTGTGTGCGTCTCTCTATATATATGACAAATTTTTACTATCCCTACGTGTAGTTAGCCCCTAAGCTTTTGTCCTCCACGTGTCCTACCCAGTACCCACCCTCCGAACAACTAATTGAAACAGGTTAGTGGATGTGACAACACCTGATAAGCTGTAACAAACTAGCACTTTAAGTAATTGATTAATAGGTTAGATAATGTTTAGGCCCAACAACTTGCTACTTTGTTGGCCGGGTAACCGTGTGCACCGGCTTGTTACATGCGCATCTGTGACTCTTTTGTTACAAGAGTATGGAGTATTTAGGCATGAAGTATGGAGTATATGCATAGTTGATTTTCGCGACAGTATAAAAAATTTATATATGATACGCGTGGAGTATATAGAGTAGAATAGTGTTTTTTTAGAAAAGAGCACCAAGTATGTATGTACCCTTTTTTTGCATGGTAGTATATATGTACCCTGTATGGGGCATATATGCTTATTACTAGAGTATGGAGTATATCCGTTCAGAGTATGTAGCATATACTTGTTTGAGTAAAACTATATATTATGTGTGCGGTGTATGCAGAGTACAATAGTATTGTTAAGATGGGAAGTATGCAGTATATAGGTATGCTGGGTATTTATGCTCATTACTTGTATGGAATAAATCCGTCCGGCAATATGTAGTATGTGCGTAGTTAAAAAAAATTAAGCAGCATAGTTGTTGGGAGAATGTGGTATGCACATAGTTGATTTTCTGAAACGGCAATAAAAAAAGTATGTAGAGGAGAAGAGTATGGAGTATATATAGACTACTAGTACGTATACATATATTGAGAATATACTTACTCTGACTGCTCGGATCCATCATCTCGGTCCATGTAACCAGATAGAAAGATACTCCTCTTTAATTATAAACTAGTGGTCTGTTGTATTCGATGTCTCGGATGATACACGTAGGCCATCTATATAGCGTTGGTCAACCCGAAATCAGTTGCACGTACCTGCCCAACAAAAAATGAGGGACTGCCTTATGTACAAAAAGCAATTTTCTTGACTAGTTAATTAACGCAGCTTCCGAGTTAACGGGTCTGGCCACGTTTGCCCCCTCCCATACCCAGCAGGGTTGCTCGTACCTATAGGACTCGTGGAGACCAACGAGGGAGGGGGTAACTACACCTGGTAGTAGTATGGAATTTTCCTATATGTATGTATGTATGTATGTATGTATGTATGTATGCATGTATATAGATGTGTGTGTGCGCGCGCGTGCGTGGGTGCGTGTGATCACTTACTGCCTTAAAATTTATGTTCTTATTTTTGCAGCGCCAGACCTATATATTGGGTAGTTGGCTGCCTACTTCACTGGTAATATACACGACATTATGGACATCCCAACTAGACCTACATGGTTCGCCATAGTGATTCTTTTCATAGCTGTAGTGGCCACGAAGATTTTAAGAGCGAAACAAAGTGTCAATCCATTGTCACTTCCACCTTCGGTGAATGGCATTGCTCTCTTACATTCACTTTTTACCAAGGGTTGGGTGTTACCTTTGGTCCATGATCTGTACACAAAGTTCGGCAGTGTGTTCACCATAAATCTGTATGGACCAAAGGTAACCTTGTTGATTGGACCGGAGGTGTCAGCTCATTTCTTCCAAGGACTGGAGTCAGAGATTAGCGTTGGTAATTTGTACGACTTCACCATTCCCATCTTTGGTCAAGAAGTTTTTCATGCTGTTGATACCGCAACTCACAATGAGCAAACAAACTTCATCGTTGATGCACTGAAGTCATCGAAGCTGCGGAGCCTCGTTGATCCCATGTTTCAAGAAGTAGAGGTACATCTAAAAGTGACCTTGACTTTATTTTTACTCGCTATGGCTTTTCTTCAATCTCGATCACTATTTTTGTGGTTTCTTAGAAAAGGAGGTTAAACCCCCGGCCTCTGCATCAATCGATGCATACAGCCATCGCGAATACACCTCTTCCAAATGCAGCTTGCGCAAATTCTCCTTTTGAAACTAAGTCGTACTTGATTGACTGAAGGCCTTTTTTGATACTATCATGCAGGACTACTTTGCAAAGTGGGGACAAGTTGGCATAGTTGATCTTAAACATGAACTCAAGCAGGTGCTCATGCTGACCTCTAGTCGGTGCCTACTTGGAAATGAGGTCCGGGAGATGATGCTCAGTGAAGTCTACTCACTGTTCCGTGAACTTGAGAACAGCACAAACATTATCAGCTTCTTATTCCCATATATTCCAACTCTAACAAACCTCCGACGTGACAAGGCACACCTCAAGCTGAAAGAAATATTCTCTGCCACCATTAGGTCACGCAGGTGCTCCGGACAAGCCCGGGAGGATGCATTACAGAGGTTGATTGATTCCAAGTATAAGGATGGTCGCTCCACGACAATAGCAGAGATCTCCGGCATGATCTTTGCCCTGATGTTTGCTGGAAATCAAACGAGCTCTACCACTAGTATATGGACAGGAGCTTGCTTGCTAAGTAATGACAAGTTCTTAGTGGCAGCCGTTGAGGAGCAAAAGCATATCATTAGCAAGTACAAGGACCGAATAGGCTATGATGCCTTGTTAGAGATGGATACCCTGCATAGATGCATCAAGGAGGCACTTAGGATGCATAATGCGGCGCCATTGATAGTTCGGAAGGCACATAAGAAATTCAAGGTCCGGACAAAGGAAGGCAAGGAGTATGACATAGCAGCAGGGCATAACCTTGTAATCCCTACGTTACTTAGCAGTAAGCTGTCATACATCTATAAGGACCCTCATGTATATGATCCGGATCGGTTTGCACCTGGAAGAGAAGAGGACAAAGTTGGTGGCAACTACTCTTTCCCGTCATTTGGTGGTGGAAGGCATGTTTGCCCTGGCATGGCCTTTGCTTACATGCAAATTAAACAGATATGGAGCCACCTGCTAAGAAACTTTGAGCTCGAGATAATATCTCCTTTCCCCAAGGAAGACTGGAGCAATGCAGAGCCTAAAGGGGAAGTAATGATAAGTTATAAGAGACGTCAGTTGTTGTGCTAGTTGATCAAGTAATACTACTATTACCTACTTATTTATTTGTCTACCTGCAAGGATATGCATGTTTCTATGTAACTTATGTGTAATCGTACTTAAGCATTTTGTATCTTCATACATACCAATTTGTATGATGCGCCATTCATCCATGAGGTCCATGCCGCACTGTTCTTTCATTTGGAAATTCATATGCAGAACAGAATAAAAGATACTCCTTCCGTTCCAAAATACAAGGAGTATTAGTTTAAAAAAATCAAACATGTGCATGTTTGACCAAGTTTTTAAGGATAATATATCAATATCCCTAGTATATAAAGTATTTTCATATTTTATCTAGCAGGCATTGCAGATGTTGATTCCATATAATCATAGTCAAACATACAAACGACTGACTTCAACAAAAATGATGCATCTTATATTCCAGAACGGAGGGAGTACTGTCTATAGAATAGGAAAGCTAATCCAAACACAACCTTCACAAAAAATCTGAATACAACAATGGTCCAAGACAAAGGACAGTGGGTTATTAAATTGTGGCATAAAGGTGTAGTCACAATGGCTATGCGAGAAACTTGAGAGGGCTGCAATTACCCAATACAATCAATCAATATAAACACAATCGATCAACATACTCACGGCTTTAGTCAACATTCATATTCATTCAACAATCAACAACTCGGCAATGATGCAATTGTTCATTAGATCTTCACTGAAGTAAGGAACACATGTGAGAGGCACATATTCTAGTCATGTAGAGCAAACTAAGAAATGTTTACCTTGGTCAGAACTAGCGACGCTAAAAAATATTTGTGACTAAGCCAGATAGCATTGTTTAGCAAAGCTAAAGTGTCGTTGGCACTGGCCCAACAATTGGTAATATTGTAACCCAGGGCATTCTAAAATGCAAATACCGGGCTATTTAGAACCTTGTTTATTATTCAAGGTATTATACAAATATCTTCTCTATGTAATCATAATATGTGTCTTTTTTATCATTGTTGTATGTTGCATCAAAGCGGACATCACTGTTTTGGTTGGTGCTCTTTATATATTGGATGATCGTGTAAAATATATTCTCATTTATCTCGTACCAATGGAAAGTCAACGTAGTCAAAGATTGTGACTTGGCCAACAAGTACCAGCCCATCTCCAACAGTGGTGTTATTCATGAGATCGGTTTACAACCAACCGCCGAAAGTCGCCATGTGTGTACGTTTAATTCATGAGTCAGACTGCTCCGAGTTTTTAGAGCGTACAATATCCATGTGTTCCTCAATATACGGAGTCACCAAGATGGAATTTTGTAGAGCTGTGTAGTGTGCTTGAGTGAAAGAATGCCCGTCCATACTTATTACTGCTTTCTTTCCTAGCGTGCCTTTTCTGTTCAGTCTCCCCTCATGTCGCGATTGAGGAACATCAATCGGATTAAGGTCAGGAATAAAGTCAACATAAAACTCAATAACCTCCTCTGTTCCATAGCCCTTGGAGATGCTTCCTTCTGGCCTAGCACGGTTATGAACATATTTCTTTAAGACTCCCATGAACCTCTCAAAGGGGAACATATTGTGTAGAAATACAAGATCCAGAATGCTAATCTCTTTGACTAGGTGAACTAGAACATGCGTCACAATATTGAAGAAGGATTGTGGGAACACCAAATCAAAACTAACAAGACATTGGACCGAATCAATCTGTAACCTTGATAGGATTTCTGAATCGATTACCTTCTGAGAAATTGCATTGAGGAATGCACATAGCTTCACAATGGGTACTCGAGCATTTTTCGGCAGAAGCCCCATCAATGCAACCGAAAGTAGTTACGTCATAATCACGTGGCAGTCATGAGACTTTAGGTTTTGAAAAAATTCTTCTTTGGCGTATTTATTATTCCCTTTATATTCGATGAGAAGCCAGACGAGACCTTCATACTCCTCAGGCATTCAAAAAGATTTCCTTCTCTTCGTTGGTAAGAGCGTAGCTGACGGGATCTTGATACTGCTTTGGATGCATGTCGTCTTTTTCGTTCATACGTTGATGGTCTTGTCGTGCCTCTGGTGTATCTTTTGTCTTCCCATACATGTCCAATAAGCCTAGCAGGTTCAAGCAAAGAGTCTTCGTCACGTGCATCTCGTCGATTGCAGAGCAGACCTCTAGGACTTTCCAATAGGATAGCTCCCAAAATATAGATGTCTTCTTCCACATGTGTGCGTGTCCATTAGCATCATTCGAAATAGATTGTCCGCCAGAACCCTTTCCAAAGATTACTGTTAAATTCTTGTCCATATCAAATATATCATCACCGGTACGATGGTAAGGCTTCTTCCGGTCATCTGCCTCACCTTTGAAATGCTTTCCTTTCTTTCTTAGGAGATGCCTGACCAGAAGAAACCGACGATGTACAAGGTACACATTCTTCTTACATTTATCCAAATATATACTTTCAGTCTCATCTAAACAGTGTGTGCATGCATTGTATCTTTTTTTGTCTCTCTTGAAAGGTCACTAAGAGCATGTCAATCATTGATGGTTACAAACAGCAACGCTCGTAGGTCAAATTCCTCCCGTTTGTGATCATCCCACACATGTACACATTTCTTATCCCACAATTGTAAAAGTTATTCAACTAATGGCCTTAGGTACTGATCAATGTCGTTGTCGGGTTGCTTAGGGCCTTGGATGAGCACTAGCATCATAATGAACTTTCGCTTCATGCACAACCAAGGAGGAAGGTTGTATATACATAGTGACATTCCAGGTGCTATTACTAGAGATCTGCTCCCCAAAAGGATTCATGCCATATGTACTTACACCAAACCAAAAGTTCATTGCATCATTTGCAAAGTCGAGGAACTCTCTCTCGATTTTTCTCCACTACGACCCATCAGCGGGCACTCTCAACATCGCGTCTTTATTACGGTCTTCTTTGTGCCATCGCAACAACTTGTCATGCTCTTAGTTTTGGAACAAAGGTTTCAACCATGGTATTGTAGAAGTATACCACATCACCTTGGCAGGAACCCTCTTTATGCATGGGATGCTCGCCCTCAACATCACCAGGGTCATCGCGACCGATCTTATAGCATAATGCGCCGCGTACCGGGAATGCATTGAAATTCTCGTACTCCTCACTGCGGTAGAGGATGCAGTCATTAGGGCATGCATGTATCTTCTACACCTCTAATCCTAAAGGGCAAACAACCTTCTTTGCTTTGTATGTACTGGCGGGCAATTCGTTATCCTTTGGAAGCATCTTCTTTATCATTATCAGCAACTTTTCAAATCTCTTGTCAGATACACCATTCTTTGCCTTCCATTACAGCAATTCCAGTGTGGTACCTAGATTTTTCTTGTCATCTTCACAATTTGGGTAGAACAATTTTTTGTGATCCTCTAACATGCGCTCCAACTTCAACCTCTCCTTTTCACTTTCGCATTTTCTCTGTGCATCAACAATGGCCTGACCAAGATCATAAGTGGGCTCATCTGATGCCTCTTCTCCAGCTTCCCCAATCATAGTACCATCATATTCAGGGAACCTAGGATAGTTGTCATCATCCTCTACTTTTTCATTGTCTTCCATCATAACACCTCTTTCTCCGTGCTTGGTCCAACAGTTATAGTCGGACATGAAACTGGACTTTAGCAGGTAGCTATGAAGGATTTTTGAGGTAGAGTAATCCTTATCATTTTTACAGACACCACATGTACAACACATAAAACCATTCCGCTTCTTTGCCTTAGCCACAGCATAAAATTATGCAGGCCATTAATGAACTCGGGAGAGCGTCGGTCATCGTACATCCATTGCCGGCTCATCTTCATTACACAACATCAAAGTGACCAAATTAATACAAGTTCATCACATTAAAACCAAAGTAGAGTAGTGACCAAATGTTATTACTGTAAAAATATATACATAAAGTTCATAACATACTTCTCATAAAACAACGTGCAACTATCTAAAGCATTTAAATGCAACAACAAATGCGATCAAAATCGCTACTAAGGTAATAATTGATCCAACAACATAATGATATCAAGCCTCTTTATTAATGGCATATTTTCTAATATTTCTAATCTTCAAGCGCATTGCATCCATCTTGATCTTGTGATCATCGATGACACCGGCAACATACAACTCAAATTTCATCTTCTCTTCTTGTGATCATATAGAATTATTGTAAACATGGCATGAATACTTCATAAATTATAGATACGTTGGAGACGTATCCGCATCTCCAAGTTTAATTCATGCTCGTCCTCGAGTAGGTAAATAATTAAAGAAATAATTTATGAAGTGTGAATGCTACCTAACATATTTATCCAAATAATAATCTTTATTGTGGCATGAATGTTTAGATCCATAAGACTCAAGTCAAAATCTTAATGTTGACATAAAAACAGTAATACTTCAAGCACACTAACAAAGCAATTGTGTCTCTTCAAAATAACATGGCAAAAGAAAGTTATCCCTACAAAATCATATTGTATGGCTATGCTCCATCTTCCCCACACAAAGTATCTATATCATGCACAACCCCGATGACAAGTCAAGCAATTGTTTCACACCTTTTATGTTCTCAAACCTTTTCAACTCACGCAATACATGAGCGTGAGCCATGGATATAGCACTATAGGTGGAATAGAATATGGTGGGGGTTATGAAGAAAAGGAGAAGATAGTCTCACATCAACTAGGTGTACCAACGGGCTATGGAGATGACCATTAATAGATATCAATGTGGGCGAGTAGGGATTGCCATGCAATGGATGCACTAGAGCTATAAGTGTATGAAAGCTCAAAAAGAAACTAAGTGGGTGTGCATCTAACTCGCTTGCTCATGAAGACCTAGGGAAATTTGAGGAAGCCCATCATTGGAATATACAAGCCAAGTTATATAGTGAAAAATTCCCACTAGTACATGAAAGTGACAATATAGGAGACTCTCTATATGAAAAACATGGTGCTACTCTAAAGCACAAGTGTCGTAAAGGATAGTAGCATTGGCCCTTTTCTCTTTTCTCTCATTTTTTTATTTCTCTTATTTTTTTTTTATTTTTTCTTTTTTTGGTGGACATCTTTGGCCTCTCTTTTTTATTTGGGCTTCTCTGGCCTCTTTTACTTTTTTGTAAAGTCCGGAGACTCATACCAACTTGTGAGGGAATCATAGCTTACATGATCCTTGTTGGGGAACGTTGCATGGGAAACAAAAAATTTCCTACGCACACGCAAGATCTATCCATGGTGATGAGCATCTACGAGAGGGAGAGTGGATCTACACACCCTTGTAGATCGCTAAGCGGAAAGCGTTAAGAAACGCGGTTGGTGTAGTCGAACGTCTTCGCGATCCAAATCGCCAAGCGTCCCGTGATCTCATCACGATCCGTCCCGCGATCCAATCACGATCCGTCCCGCGAACTCATCACGATCCGTCCCGCGATCTCATCACGATCCGTCCCGCGATTTTGATCACGGTCCTTCCGATCTAGCGCCGAACGGACGACACCTCCGCGTTCAGCACACGTACAGCTCGATGACAATCTCCGCCTTCTTGATCCAGCAAGAGGGAGCGGAGAGGTAAAAGAGTTCTCCGGCAGCATGACAGTGCTCTGGCGATGGTGGTGGAGCTATTCCGACAGGGCTTTGCCTAAGCACTGCAGAAAACCGATCTAGAGGAGAAACTATGCATTAGAGGAACGGATAGCACGTGGCTATTAGGGTTAGCTTTTCCCTCTAAATCCTCTAGTATATATAGGAGGGAGGGAGGGGAGCAGGCAGCCGCAAACCCTCAAGATCTGGCCAAAATTGGAGGTGAAGGAGTCCTACTCCAATCCTATTAGGATTAGGACTCCTTCCTTATATAGACTTTTTGCCTTTTTCCACCTTTTTCCTTTTGGGCTTTTCTTCCCAGCCGCATGGGCTTTGTGTGGGACTTCCACCAGCCCACTAAGGGCTGGTATTCATCCTCCCACAGCCCATGTAGCCTCTTGGGTCGAAATACCCCTCCCGATGGTCTCCCGGTACACTAGCGGCACTCCCGGTACACTACCGATGAGCCCGAAACTTTTCCGGCGACCAAAATAGGACTTCCTATATATCAATCTTTACCTCCGAACCATTCCGGAGCTCCTCGTGTCGTCCGGGATCTCATCCGGGACTCCGAACAACCTTTGGTCACCACCATACATAACTCTATACTACCGAAACGTCACCAAACCTTAAGCGTGCAGACCCTGCGGGTTCGAGAACTATGTAGACATGACCGAGACACCTACGGCCAATAACCAATAGCGGGACCTGGATGACCATATTGGTTCCTACATATTCTACGAAGATCTTTATCGGTCGAACCTCTATGTCAAGGATTGAGTTAATCCCGTATGATGTTCCCTTTGTTCTTCGGTATGTTACTTGCCCAAGATTCGATCGTCGGTATCTCCATACCTAGTTCAATCTCGTTACCGGCAAGTCTCTTTACTCGTTCCGTAGTACAAGATCCCGTGACCAACACTTAGTCACATTGCTTGCAAGGCTCATTGTGATGTTGTATTACCGAGTGGACCCTGAGATACCTCTCGGTCATTGTGATGTTGTACAAATCCCAGTCTTGATCCATGCCAACTCAACAAACACCATCGGAGATACCTGTAGAGCACCTTTATAGTCACCCAGTTACGTTGCGATGTTTGATACACACAAGGCACTCCTCCGATGTCCGTGAGTTGCATGATCTCATGGTCATAGGAACACATACTTGACATGCAGAAAACAGTAGCAATAAACTTACACGATCATATGCTACGTTTGTAGTTTGGGTCTTGTCCATCACATCATTCTCCTAATGATGTGATCCCGTTATCAAATGTCATCTCATGTCCATGGCTAGGAAACCTTAACCATCTTTTGATCAACGAGCTAGTCTACTAGAGGCATACTAGGGACATGGTGTTGTCTATGTATCCACACATGTATCTGAGTTTCCGATCAACACAATTATGGCATGGATAATAAACGATTATCATGAACAAGGAAATATAATAATAACTAATTTATTATTGCCTCTAGGGCATATTTCCAACAGTCTCCCACTTGCACTAGAGTCAATAATCTAGTTCACATCACCATGTGATTCGCATTGTTATGAATCTAACACCCAATGAGTTCTGGGGCTCGATCATGCTTTGCATGTGAGAGAGGTCTTATAGTCAACGGGTCCTCAACATTCAGATCCGTGTGTACTTTGCAAATCTCTATATCTAACCGTAAACACTGCTACCACACTCCACTTGGTACTATTCCAAATGGTTGCTCCACTATACGTATCCGGATTGCTACTAAGAGTCATCTGAATTAGTGTTAAAGCTTGCATCGACGTAACTCATTACGATGAACCTTTACCACCTCCATAATTGAGAAAAATTTCCTTAGTCCTCTGGTTACTAAGGATAATTTCAACCACTGTCCAGTGATCCACTCCTGGACCACTCTTGTACCCCTTGACAGACTCATGGCAAGGCACACACAGGTGCGGTACACAGCATGGCATAATATAGAGCCTATGACTAAGGCATAGGGGACGGCGTTCGTCCTTTCTCTTTCTTCTGCCGTGGTCGAGCTTTGAGTCTTACTCAACTTCACACCTTACAAAGCAGGCGAGAACACTTCTCTCTGACTGATCCATTTTGAACTCTTTCAAAATCTTGTCAAGGTATGTACTCATTGAAAGTCTCATCAAGTATTTTGATCTATCTCTATAGATCTTTGATGCTCAACAATTAGGTAGCTTTATCCAGGTCTTCCTTTGAAAAACTCTTTTTCAAACAACCATTTATGCTTTCCAGAAATTCTACATAATTTCCGATCAACAATATGTCAACCACATATGCTTACTAGAAACTCTATAGTGCTCCCACTCACTTTATTGCAAATACAAGTTTCTCATAAACTTTGTATAGACTCAAAACTTTGATCACCTCATCAAAGTGCATATTCCAACTCCGAAATGCTTGCTTCAGTCCATAGAAAGATCACTGAAGCTTGCACACCTTTTAGCATCCTTAGGATTGACAAAACTTTCTGGTTGTATCACATACAACCTCTCCTCAAGTAAACCATCAAGGAAACGATGTTTTGACATCCATCTGCTAGATTTGATAAATGAAAAATGCAGCAATTGCTAACATAATTCCAACAGACTTTAGCATCGCTACGAGTGAGAAATTCTCATCGTAGTCAACTCCTTGAACTTGTCACAAACATCTCTGCAACAAGTCGAGCTTTACAAATGGTGACATTTAACAGCAGCGCCTGTCTTCGTCTTAAAGGTCCATTTGTACTCAACAACCTGCCGTCCAACGAGCAAGTCTACCAAAGTCTATACTTGGTTTTCATACATGGATCCTTTCTCGGATTTCATGGCCTCTAACCATTTGTCGGAATCTGGGCCCATCATCGCTTCTCCATAGTTCGTAGGTTCATCATTGTCCAACAACATGACCTCCAAGACAGGGTTGTCGTACCACTCAGGAGCAGTACACATCCTTGTTGACCTACGAAGTTCGATAGTAACTTGATCCTGAAGCTTCATGATCATCATCATTAACTTCCTCTTCAACTAACGTAGGCTTCATAGAAACATCTTCCTGCGCTGCGCTACTCTCTGGTTGAACAAAGGTTTAACAACCTCATCAAGTTCTATCTTCCTCCCACTCAATTCTTTCGAGAGAAACTTTTTCTCGGAAAGGACCCATTTTAGCAACAAACACTTTGCACTCAGATCTGAGATAGAAGGTATACCCAACTGTTCTTAGGGTATTCTATGAAGATCCATTTGTCCGCTTTGGGTTCGAGCTCATTAGGTGAAAACCTTTTCACATAAGTGTCACGACTCCAAACATTAAGAAATGATAGCTTAGGTTTCCATCAAACCCTAATTCACACGGTGTCATCTCAACAGATTTAGATGGTGCCCTATTTAAAGTGAATGTAGTTGTCTCTAATGCATAACCCCAAAATGATAGTGGCAAAACCATAAGAGACATGATAGTATGCACAATATCTAATATAGCACGACTATGACGTTCGGACACACCATCGCACTATGGTGTTCCAGGTGGCATCAGTTGTGAAACAACTTTCACATTGTCTAAAGTTGTATGCCAAACTCGTAACTCAGATATTCACCTCCATGATCATATCGCAGACATTTTTATCTTCTTGTCGCGATGATCTTAAACTTCACTCTAAATTTGCTTGAACCTTTCAAACGATTCAGACTTGTGTTTCATTAAGTAAATTGACACTATATCTACTCAAATCATCAGTGAAGGTAAGAAAATAACGATGTCCACCGCACGCTACAAGACTCATTGGATTGCATACATCAACATGTATCATTTCCAATAAATCACTTGCCCGCTCCATCAATCCGGAAAACGGGGTCCTTAGTCATCTTGCCCAGGAGGCATGGTTCGCATGTCTCAAATGATTCGAAATCGAGTGAGTCCAAAGATCCATAAGCATGGAGTTTCTTCATGCGCTTTATACCAATATGACATTTAGCGGCAGTGCCACACATAGGTGGTACTATCATTATTAACTTTGTATCTTTTGGCATCAATGTTCTGAACATGTGTATTACTATGATCAAGATTCAACAAACCATTCTCACTGGATGCATAACCATTGAAGGTATTATTCATGTAAACAGAATAACCATTATTCTCTAACTTAAATGAATAACTGTGTTGCAATAAACACGATCTAATCATGTTCATGCTCAACGCAAAACACCAAATAACATTTATTTAGGTTCGTCACTAATCCTGAAGGTAGAGAGAGCGTGCGATGTTGATCACATCAACCTTGGAAACATTTTCAACACACATCGTCACCTCACCCTTAGCTAGTTCTCCGTAAATTCCGTAGCTTTTATTTTGAGTTACTAACATTTAGCAACTGAACAGGTATCCAATACCAAGGTGCTACTAGGAGTACTAGCAAGGTACATATCAATAACACTTGTATCAAATATACTTCTGTTGACGTTGCCAGCCTTCTTATCTACCAAGTATCTAGGGTTGTTCTGCTTCAGCGACCATTCTCCTCATAATCGAAGCACTTAGTCTCGGGTTTGGGTTCAACTTCGAGTTGCTTCACTAGAGTAACAACTGACTTGCCATCCATGAAGTTTCCCTCCTTACCCTTGCCCTTCTCGAAACTTAGTGGTTTTACTAACCATCAACACTTGATGCTCCTTCTTGATTTCTACCTTCGCGGTGTCAAACATCACGAACAGCTCAGGGATCAATATTTCTATCCCTGGCGTTTTATAGTTCATCACCAAGTTCTAGTAGCTTAGTGACAGTGACTTGGAGAACTATATCAATCACTATCTTATCTGGAAGATCAACTCCCACTCGATTCAAGCGATTGTAGCACCCAGACAATCTGAGCACATGCTCAATGATTGAGCTATTCTCCTTCATCTTGCAGGCAAAGAATCTTGTTGGAGATCTCAGATCTCGCAACACGGGCACGAGCCTGAGATCCTAATTTCAGCTCTTAGAACATCTCATATGTTCCGTGACGTTCAAAACATTTCAGAGCCTCAATTCTAAGCCATAATGCATGACGCACTAAACTATCAAGTAGTCATGAGAACGTGTTTGTCACATGTTCACAACATCTACATACGACGCTAGAGGGGGTGGTACACCGAGCGGTGCATTAAGGACATAAGACTTCTGTGCAGCAATGAGGACAATCCTCAGATCACGGACCTAGTCCGCAATATTGCTACCATCATCTTTCAACTCTATTTCTCTAGGAACATATAAAAATACTAGGGAGATACAGCGTGAGCTAGTAATCTACAACATAATTTGCAAAGACACTACTGACTATGTTCATGATAATGAGATCAATTAATCAAATTACTTAAGAACTCCCACTCAAATTGACATCCCTCTGGTCATTCGAGTGATACATGATCCAAATTCACCAACTCAAGTCCGATCATCACGTGAGTTGAGGTGGTTTCAATGGTGCACATCATCATGTTGATCATATCTACTATATGACTCATGTTCGACCTTTTAGTCTCTTGTGTTCCGAAGCCATGTCTGTACATGCTAGGCTCATCAAGTTTAACCCGAGTGTTCTGCATGTGCAACACTGGCTTGCACCCGTTGTATGTGAACGTAGAGTCTATCACACCCGATCATCATGTGGTGTCTCGACACAATGAACTTTCGCAACGGTGCACACTCAGGGAGAACACAATTTATCTTGAAATTAAAGTGAGGGATCACCTTATATTTCTACCGTCGTCTTAAGCAAACCAAGGTGCATAAAAAGTATTAACATCACATGCAAATCATAAGTGACATGATATGGCCAGGAACTTGTGCTTTTGATCTCCATCATGAAAGCACCGACATGATCTCCATCGTCACCGGCATGACACCATGATCTCCATCATCTTGATCTCCATCAACGTGTCGCCATCAGGGTTGTTGCGCCCACCATGCTTCTACTACTATTGCTACCGTTTAGCGATAAAGTAAAGCATTTACATAGCGCTTAATAATTGACACGCAGGTCATACAATAATTAAAGACAACCCTATGGCTACTTCCGGTTGCCATACTCATCGACATGCAAGTCGTGATATTCTATACAAAACATGATCATCTCATACATCATATATATCTCATCATGTATTTGGCCATATCACATCACAACATACCCTGCAAAAACAAGTTAGACGTCCTCTAATTCTTGTTGCATGTTTTACGTGGCTGCTATGGGTATCTAGCAAGAACAATTCTCACCCAGGCAAAACCACAACAGTGATACATAAGTTGGTTTTCAACCTTCTCAAGGACCGCCTTTGTCGAATCCGATCCAACTAAAGTAGGAGAAACAGACACCCGTCGGCCATCTTTGTGCAACAAAGTTACACGTCAGTCGATGGAACCAGTCTCTCGTAAGCGTACGAGTAAGGTTGGTCCGGGCCGCTTCATCCCACAATACCGCTGAACAAAAACACGACCAAGGGAGGAAGCAATCTAAGCATCAACGCCCACAAACTCTTTGTGTTCTACTCGAGATCTCATCTACACATAGACCTAGCTCATGATGCCACTGTTGGGGAACGTTGCATGGGAAACAAAAAAATTCCTACGCGCACGCAAGATCTATCCATGGTGATGAGCATCTACGAGAGGGAGAGTGGATCTACATACCGTTGTAGATCACTAAGCGGGAAGCGTTAAGAAACGCGGTTGGTGTAGTCGAACGTCTTCGTGATCCAAATCACCGAGCGTCCCGCGATCTCAGCACGATCCGTCCTATTATCCAATCACAATCCGTCCCGCGAACTCATCATGATCCGTCCCGTGATCTCATCACGATCCGTCCCGCGATCTTGATCACGGTCCTTCCGATCTAGCGCCGAACGGACGGCACCTCCGCGTTCAGCACACGTACAGCTCGATGACGATCTCCGCCTTCTTGATCCAGCAAGAGGGAGCGGAGAGGTAGAAGAGTTCTCCGGTAGCGTGATGGCACTCCGGTGATGGTGGTGGAGCTATTCTGAGAGGGCTTTGCCTAAGCACTGCAGAAAACCGATCTAGAGATGAAACTATGCACTAGAGGAACGGGTAGCACGTGGCTACTAGGGTTAGGTTTTCCCTCTAAATCCTCTAGTATATATAGGAGGGAGGGAGGGGAGGAGGCAGCCTCAAACCCTCAAGATCTGGCCGAAATTGGAGGTGAAGGAGTCCTACTCCAATCCTATTAGGATTAGGACTCCTTCCGTATTTAGACTTTTTGCCTTTTTCCACCTTTTTCCTTTTGGGCTTTTCTTCCCAGCTCCATGGGCTTTGTGTGGGACTTCCACCAGACCACTAAGGGCTGGTATTCATCCTCCCACAGCCCATGTAGCCTCTTGGGTCGAAATACCCCTCCCGATGGTCTCCCGGTACACTACCGGCACTCCCGATACACTACCGATGAGCCCGAAACTTTTACGGCGACCAAAATAGGACTTCCTATATATATCAATCTTTACCTCTGGACCATTCCGGAGCTCCTCGTGATGTCCGGGATCTCATCCAGGACTCCGAATAACCTTCGGTTACCACCATACATAACTCTATACTACCGAAACGTCACCAAACCTTAAGCGTGCAGACCCTGCGGGTTCGAGAACTATGTAGACATGACCGAGACACCTCTACGGCCAATAACCAATAGCGGGACCTGGATGACCATATTGGTTCCTACATATTCTACGAAGATCTTTATCGGTCGAACCTCTATGTCAAGGATTCAGTTAATCCCGTATGATGTTCCCTTTGTTCTTCGGTATGTTACTTGCCCGAGATTCGATCGTCGGTATCTCCATACCTAGTTCAATCTCATTACCGGCAAGTCTCTTTACTGGTTCCGTAATACAAGATCCCGTGACCAACACTTAGTCACATGGCTTGCAAGGCTCATTGTGATGTTGTATTACCGAGTGGGCCCTGAGATACCTCTCCGTCACACGGAGTAACAAATCCCAGTCTTGATCCATGCCAACTCAACAAATACCATCGAAGATACCTGTAGAGCACCTTTATAGTCACCTAGTTACGTTGTGACGTTTGATACACTCAAGGCACTCCTCCAATGTCCGTGAGTTGCATGATCTCATGGTCATAGGAACACATACTTGACATGCAGAAAACAGTAGCAATAAACTTACACGATCATATGCTACGTTTGTAGTTTGGGTCTTGTCCATCACATCATTCTCCTAATGATGTGATCCTGTTATCAAATGACATCTCATGTCCATGGCTAGGAAACCTTAACCATCTTTTGATCAACGAGCTAGTCTACTAGAGGCATACTAGGGACATGGTGTTGTCTATGTATCCACACATGTATCTGAGTTTCCGATCAACACAATTATAGCATGGATAATAAACGATTATCATGAACAAGGAAATATGATAATGACTAATTTATTATTGCCTCTAGGGCATATTTCCAACAATCCTTTCCTCACATGGGACAATGCTCTAATAATGATGATCATCACACTTTTATTTACTTACAACTCGATACTTAGAACAAAATATGACTCTATATGAATGCCTCCGGTGGTGTACCGGGATGTGCAATGAGTCAAGAGTGACATGTATAAACAAATATGAACGGTGGCTTTTCCACAAATACGATGTCAACTACAAGATCATGCAAAGCAATATGACAATGATGAGGCGTGTCATAAATGGAACGGTGGAAGTTGCATGGCAATATATCTCGGAATGGCTATGGAAATGACATAATAGGTAGGTATGGTGGCTATTTTGAGGAAGGATATATGGTGGGTTTAATGCACCAGCGAAAGTTGCGCGGTACTAGAGAGGCTAGCAAAGGTGGAAGGGTGAGAGTGTATATAATCCATTGACTCATATTAGTCATAAAGAACTCACATACTTATTGCAAAAGTCTATTAGTTACCAAAGCAAAGTATTAGATGCATGCTCCTAGGGGAGAGGTTGGTAGGAGTTAACCATCACGCGCTCCCGACCCTCACACAAAGGATGACAATCAATAAACAAATCATGCCCCGACTTCGTTACATAACGGTTCACCATGCGTGCATGCTCGGGAATCACAAACCTTTAACACAAGTATTTCTACCAATTCACAATTACTCATTAGCATGATTCTAATATCATCATCTTTATATCTCAAAACTTTATGCAAGGAATCAAACTTCTCATAGTATTCAATGCACTTTATATGAAAGTTTTTATTATATCCCTCTAGGATGCCCATTATATTAGGACTAAGTTCATAACCTAAACCAATTACCATGCTATTTAGAGACTTTCAAAATAATATAAGTGAAGCATGAGATCTCAACAATTTCTATAAAATGAAACCACCGCCGTGCTCTACAAAGATATAGGTCAAGCACTAGAGCAAACTACTCCAAAAAGATATAAGTGAAGATCAATGAGTAAGTAAACAATCAAGTAGCCATGGGAGGGATCTCTCTCTCTCAATAAATATTTTCACGTATGATTATTTTATTTAAACAGCAAGAGAAATAAAAATAGCATTCCAAGAATAACACGCATCATGTGAACGAATTAAAATTTAGGCTCAACATAGGCTAACCAGTAATTGTTCATGAAGAGAGGTGGGATGCGTAGCATCCCCAAGCTTAGATGCTTGAGACTTCTTGAAATATTTACTTGGGGTGCCTTGGGCATCCCCAAGCTTGAGCTTTTGTATCTCATTCAATCCTCTCATATCATGGTTTCACCTATTCTCAAAAACTTCATCCACACAAAACTCGGAAAGAACTCGTGAGATAGGTTAGTACACATAAGAACAAATCAACACTTCATGTACTACCAGGACAAGTTGCACAATTTTTTCAAAACATTAGGTATTGTATACTATCATTTCCACAATTTATATCTGCCAATATAGGCTATGGAAACTATAGGATAAGTAGATAACAAAACTATGACAGCAATCTGCTAGCATGGGAACAAGAATCAACTAGCAATTCATGGGAACAATCTACTAGTAGATAACAAAACTATGATAACAATTCATGGGAACAAGAATCAACTAGCATAGGAAGGCAAAACAAGCATAATTTCAAAACTTTGAACACATAGAGAGGAAACTTTATATTATTGCAACTCCTACAAGCATATATTCCTCCCTCATAATAATTTTCAGTAGCATCATGAAGGAATTCCACAATGTAACCATCACATAAAGCATTCTTTTCATGATCCACAAGCATAGAAATTTTTTCACTCTCCACATAAGCAATTTTCTTCTCATTCATAATAGTGGGAGCAAACTCAACAAAATAACTATCATGAGATACTTGATTGAAATAACCACATTGAATATCAAAATCGTGATAATAGGGTTCATGGTTGTCATTACTCTTTATAGCATACATGTCATCACAATAATCATCATATATAGGAGGCATGTCATAATCATAATAGTTTTGCTCATCAAAACTTGGGGGACTAAAAATATCTTATTCATCAAATATAGCATCCCCAAGCTTGTGGCTTTGCTTATCATTAGCATCATGAATATGCAGAGAATGCATACTAACAATATTGAAATCATGCTCATAATTCAAGGATTTAGTGCCAAACATTTTAATAACTTCTTCTTCTAGCACTTGAGCACAATTTTCCTTTCCATCATTTTCACGACCATCTTCTTGTAGACTCGTGTTGGGCCTCCAAGCGTAGAGTTTTGTAGGACAGTGGCAATCAATCCGTAGGAGGTGTAGGATGAAGATGGTCTCTCTCAAACAACCCTCGAACCAAATAACAAAGAGTCTCTTGTGTCCCCAACACACCCAATACAATGGTAAATTGTATAGGTGCACTAGTTCAGCGAAGAGATGCTTATGCAAGTGCAATATGGATGGTAGATATAAGTTTTTGTAATCTGAAAATATAAAAACAGCAAGGTAACAAATAGTAAACAGCAAGCAAAACATTGTATAAATGCTTGGAAACAAGGCCTAAGGTCCATACTTTCACTATTGCAATTTCTCTCAACAATATTGACATAGTTGAATCATATGTAAGTCCCTCTCGTGCGGCAAAGAGTTCACTCCAAAGTCACAAATAGCGGAGAACTATCGAATAAACTATTGTAGGATACGAAACCACCTCAAAGTTATATTTTCTGATCAATCTTATGAGCTATCCCTATAAGTGTCATAGACAGCCCTAGAGTTCGTACGAAAATAACACCTTAAGATACATATCAAACAAAACCCTAATGTCACCTAGATACTCCAATGTCACCACAAGTACCCATGGGCTTGAATATACGATATGCATCACATAATTTCAGATTCATCATGTTCAATCCAACACAAAGAACTTCAAAGAGCGCCCCAAAGTTTCTACCGGAAAGTCAAGACAAAAACATATGCTAACCCCTATGCATAGACTCCCAAGGTCACAGAACCCGCAAGTTGATCACCAAAACATACATCAAGTGGATCAATAGAACATCCCATTGTCACCACGGATATCCCATCGCAAGACATACATCAAGTGTTCTCAAATTCTTAAAGACTCAATCCGATAAGAAAACTTCAATGGAAAAACTCAATTCATCACAACAAGACAGTGAGGGGAAAACTCCATATGATTCAATCTATAGCAATAAAGCTCGCGGTACATCAAGATCATGTCATCTCAAGAACACGAGAGAGAGAGAGAGATCAAACACATAGCTACTGGTACATACCCTCAGCCCCGAGGGTGAACTACTCCCTCCTCGTCATGAATAGCATCGGGATGATGAAGATGGCCTCCGGTGATGGTTTCCCCCTCCGGTAGGGTGCCGGAACGGGCTCCCGATTGGTTTTTCGTGGCTCTGGAGGCTTGCGGCAGCGGATCTCCCGATCTAGGTGTTTGGGAACGTTGCATGGGAAACAAAAAAATTCCTACGCGCACGCAAGATCTATCCATGGTGATGAGCATCTACGAGGGGGAGAGTGGATCTACATACCCTTGTAGATCGCTAAGTGGGAAGCATTAAGAAACCCGGTTGATGTAGTCGAAGGTCTTCGCGATCCAAATAATCGAGCGTCCCGGGATCCAATCACGATCCGTCCCGATCTAGCACCGAACGGTGGCACCTTCGCGTTCAGCACACATACGGCTCGATGACGATCTCCACCTTCTTGATCCAGAAAGATAGAGTGAAGAGGTAGAAGAGATCTCCGTCGGCGTTACGACACGGCGGCGATGGTGGTGGAACAATTCCAGCAGGGCTTCGCCTAAGCACTGCTGAAACCGATCTAGAGGAGAAACTATGATCTAGAGTAGAGGCAGCACGAGGCTGTTTGTCTGTGTCAAAAAACCCTCAAACCTCTAGTATATATGGGAGGAGAGGAAGGAGGAGGCATGTATCCCAAGGGAGAAAACCTTGCTTCGGCCGACGGGGTGGGAGGAGTCCTTCTCCTCCAATCCTAGTAGGACTAGGACTCCTCCTTTCCCACTTGGGCCTCCTTCCACACTTGGGTTTTTCCACCCCAGCCGCATGGGCTTCCTGTGGGGCGTCGGACAGCCCACTAAGGGATGGTTACCTTCTCCCACAGCCCATGTAGCCTCTTGGGTCGAAATACCCCTCCTGATGGTCCCCCGGTACCCTACCGGCACTCCCGGTACACTACCAATGAGCCCGAAACTTTTTCGGCGACTAAAACATGACTTCCTATATATTAATATTTACCTTCGAACCATTCCGGAGCACGTCGTGACGTCCGGGATCTCACCCGGGACTCCGAACAACCTTCGGTCACCACCATACATAACACTATACTACCGAAACGTCATCGAACCTTAAGTGTGCAGACCCTGCGGGTTCGAGAACTATGTAGACATGACCGATACAACTCTAACCAATAGCGGGACCTGGATGCCCATATTGATTTCTACATATTCTAGGAAGATCTTTATCGGTTTAACCTCTATGTCAAGGATTCAATTAATCCCGTATGATGTTCCCTTTGTTCTTCGCTATGTACCTGCCCGAGATTCGACCGTCGGTATCTCCATACCTAGTTCAATCACGTTGCCAGCAAGTCTGTTTACTCATTCTGTAATACAAGATCCCGTGGCTAACACTTAGTCACATTGCTTGCAAGGCTTATTGTGATGTTGTATTACCGAGTGGGCCCTGAGATACCTCTCCGTCACACGGAATAACAAACCCAAGTGTTGATCCATAGCAACCCAGCAGACACCCTCGGAGATACATGTAGAGTAGCTTTATAGTCACCCGGTTACGTTGCGATGTTTGATACACACAAGGCACTCCTCCGGTGTCCATGAGTTGCATGATCTCATGGTCATAGGAACATATACTTGACATGCAAAAAACTGTAGCAATAAACTGACACGATCATATGCTACGTTTATAGTTTGGGTCTTGTCCATCACATCATTCTTCAAATGATGTGATCCCATTATCAAATGACATCTCATGTCAATGGCTAGGTAACCTTGACCATCTTTGATCAATGAGCTAGTCTACTAGAGGCATACCAGGGACATAGTTGTGTCTATGTATCCACACATGCAGCGTGTTTCCAATCAATACAATTATAGCATGGATAATAAACGATTATCATGAACAAGGAAATATAATAATAAACATTTTATTATTGCCTCTAGGGCATATTTCCAACAGTCTCCCACTTGCACTAGAGTCAATAATCTAGCTCACATCACTATGTGATCTACATTGTAATGAATCGAACACCCATACAGTTCTGGTGTTCATCATGTTTAGCCCTTGGAAGAGCTTTAGTCAACGGGTCTGCAACATTCAGATCCGTGTGCACTTTGCAAATATTTATGTCCTCCTCCTTGATGTACTCACGGATGGAATTGAAGTGTCACTTTATGTGTCTGGTCCTCTTGTGAAACCTTGGTTCCTTGGCCAGGGCAATGGAACCACTGTTATCACAGAACGGGTCCACTGGGTTCAGTGCACTAGGCACTACTCCAAGATCTGTCATGAATTCATTCATCCCGACACCTTCCTTCGCTGCCTCTGAGGCTGCGATGTACTTTGCTTCGCATGTAGAATCAGCTACCATGCTCTGCTTGGAACTACACCAGCTTACTGCACCCCCATTAAGAATATATACGTATCCGGTTTGCGACTTAGAATCATCCGGATCAGTGTCAAAGCTTGCATTGACGTAACCCTTTACGACGAGCTCTTGATCACCTACATAAACAAGAAACATTTCCTTAGTCCTTTTCAGGTACTTAAGGATATTCTTGACCGCTGTCCAGTGCTCCATTCCAGGGTCACTTTGAAACCTTCCGGCCATACTTATGGCAAGGCTGACATCACGTCTTGTGCATAGCATTGCATACACAATAGATCCTATGGCTGAGGCATAGGGGATGACACTCATCTTCTCTCTATCTTCTGCAGTCACTGGGCATTGAGTCTTACTCAACTTCACACCTTGTAACACAGGCAAGAACCCCTTCTTGGACTGATCCATTTTGAACTTCTTCAAAACTTTATCAAGGTATGTGCTCTGTGAAAGTCCTATTAAGCGTCTTCATCTATCTCTATAGATCTTAATGCCTAATATGAAAGCAGCTTCTCCCAGGTCCTTCATTGAAAAACTCTTGTTCAAATATTCCTTCACGCTTTCCAGCATTTCTATATTGTTTCCAATCATAAATATGTCATCCACATATAATATTAGAAACGCTATAGAGCTCCCACTCACTTTCTTATAAATACAAGCTTCTCCGTAATTGTATAAACCCGAACGCTTTGATCACCTCATCAAAACGCAGATTCCAACTCCGAGATGCTTGCACCAATCCATAAATGGATCATTCGAGTTTGCAAACTTTGTCAGCATTCTCTGGATCGACAAAACCTTCCGGTTGTATCATATGTTGGAAATATGCCCTAGAGGCAATAAATAAAAAATTTATTATTATATTTCCTTGTTCATGATAATCGTTTATTATCCATGCTATAATTGTACTGATTGGAAACACATTACATGTGTGGGTAATAGACAACTCTATGTCCCTAGTATGCCTCTAGTGAACTAGCTCGTTGATCAAAGATGGTCAAGGTTTCCTAGCCATTGACATGTGATGTCATTTGATAACAGGGTCACATCATTAGGAGAATGGTGTGATGGACAATACCCAAACTACAAACGTAGCAAATGATCGTGTCAGTTTATTGCTACTGTTTTCTGCATGTCAAGTATATGTTCCTATGACCATGAGATCATGCAACTCACGGACACCGAAGGAGTGCCTTGTGTGTATCAAACGTCGCAACGTAACTGGGTGACTATATAAGTGCTCTACAGGTATCTCCGAGGGTGTCTGTTGAGTTGGCATGGATCAAGACTGGGATTTGTTACTCCGTGTGACGGAGAGGTATCTCAAGGCCCACTCGGTAATACAACATCACAATGAGCCTTGCAAGCAATGTGACTAAGTGTTAGTCATGGGATCTTATATTAAGGAAAGAGTAAAGAGACTTGCCGGTAACGAGGTTGAACTAGGTATGGAGATACCGACGATCGAATCTCGGGCGAGTAACATACCGAAGAACAAAGGGAACATCATACGGGATTAACTGAATCCTTGACATAGAGGTTCGACCGATAAAGACCTTCATAGAATATGTAGGAACCACTAGGGGCATCCAGGTCCCGCTATTGGTTATTGACCGTAGAGGTGTCTCGGTCATGTCTACATAGTTCTCAAACCCGCAGGGTCTGCACACTTAAGGTTTGCTGACGTTCCGGTAGTATAGAGCTATGTATGGTGGTGACCGAAGGTTGTTCGGAGTCCCGGATGAGATCCCAGATGTCATGAGGAGATCCGAAATGGTCCGGAGGTAAAGATTTATATATAGGAAGTCCTGTTTTGGTCGCCGGAAAAGTTTCGGGCTCATCGGTAGTGTACCGGGAGTGCCGGTAGTGTACCGGGAGACCACCGGGAGGGGTATTTCGACCCAAGAGACTTCATGAGCTGTGGGAGAGTGAATACCAGCCCTTAGTGGGCTGGTGGAACTTCCACACAAGGCCCATGTGGCTGGAGAAGGAAACCCAATAGGAAAAGGTGGAAAAAAGGCAAAAAGGCAAAAAAGGAGGAATCCTAGTCCTACTAGGATTGGAGGAGGAGTCCTCCTCTCCTAGATGGTTCGGCCGACTCCAAGGAGGCTTGGCCCTTGCGCCAAGCCTCTCCTCCTCTCCTCCTATATATACTGGTGGTTTTTAGGGTTTTGCACTAGAATTTTTCAGCCACGTGCTACCCGTTCCTCCAGTGCATAGTTTCTCCTCTAGATCGGATTTCTGCAGCGCTTAGGCGAAGCCCTGCCGGAAATGCTCCACCACCATCGTCGGAGCGGCGTCACGCTGCCGGACAACTCTTCTACCTCTCCGCTCTCTCTTGCTGGATCAAGACGGCGGAGATCATCATCAAGTTGTACGTGTGCTGAACGTGGAGGTGTCGTCCGGCCGGCGCTAGATCGGAAGGATCGTGATCAAGCTCGTGGGACGGATCGTGATAAAGTTCATGGGATGGATCGTGATAAAGTTCGTGGGATGGATCATGATTGGATCACAATACGGATCGTGATTGGATCGCGGGACGCTTGGCGATTTGGATCGCGAAGACATTCGACTACACCAACCGCGTTTTTTAGCGCTTCCCGCCTAGCGATCTACAAAGGTAAGTAGATCCACTCTCCCTCTCGTAGATACTCATCACCATGGATAGATCTGCATGTGCGTAGGAAATTTTTTGTTTCCCATGCAACGTTCCCCAACATCATATACAACTCTTCCTTAAGGAAAACGTTCAGGAACGTTGTTTTGGCATCCATCTGCCAAATTTCATGGTCGAAATATGAAGCTATTTCTAACATGATTTTGACGGACTTAAGCATCGCTACGGTTGAGAAGGTCTCATCGTAGTCAAATCCTTGAACTTGTGAAAAACCTTTTGCCACAAGTCGAGCTTTATAGATGGTGACATTACCATCCGCGTCTGTCTTCCTCTTAAAAATCCATTTGTTCTGAATGGCCTTTCGCCCTTCAGGTAATACTTCCAAAGTCCATACTTTGTTTTCATACATGGATCCCATCTCGGATTTCATGGCCTCTAAACATTTCTCAGAATCCGAGCCCATCATTGCTTCTCCATAGCTAGTAGGTTCATTGTTGTCTAACAACATGACCACCAAGATGGGGTTGTCGTACCACTCAGGAGCAGTACCCGCCCTTGTCGACCTACGAGGTTCGATAGTAACTTGATCAGAAGTCTCATGATCATCATCATTAACTTTCTCTTCAACTGTCGTAGGCTCCACAGAAACATCTTTCTGCGCTGCGCTACTCTCAGGCTGAAGTAAAGGTTCAATAACCTCATCAAGTTCTATTTTCTTCCCACTCAATTCTTTTGATAGAAACTCTTTCTCAAGAAATGTTTCGTTCTTAGCGACAAACACTTTGCCTTCGGATCTGAGATAGAAGGTATCCCCAACTATCTCTTTTGGGTATCCTATGAAGACGCATTTCTCCGCTTTGGGTTCCAGCTTTTTAGGCTGAAGCTTTTTGACATAAGCATCACATCCCCAAACATTAGGAAATGACAACTTTGGCTTCTTGCCAAACCACAGTTCATATGGCGTCGTCTCAACGGATTTCGATGGTGCCCTATTTAAAGTGAATGCGGCTATCTCTAATGCATAACCCCAAAACGATAGTGGCAAATCGGTAAGAGGCATCATAGAACGCACCATATCTAATAAGGATCGATTACGATGTTTGGACACACCATTACGCTATGGTGTTCCAGGCGGTGTTAACTGTGAAACAATTCCACACTGTCTTAAGTAACTGCCAAACTCATAACTCATATATTCACCTTCTCGATCAGATCGCAAGAATTTAATCTTCTTGTTATGATGATTCTCAACTTCACTCTGAAATTGCTTGAACTTTTCAAATGTTTTAGACTTGTGCTTAATTAGGTACATATACCCATATCTACTTAAGTCATCAGTGAATGTGAGAAAATAACGATATCCACCATGCGCCTCAACGCTCATCGGACCGCACACATCAATATGTATGATTTCCAATAAGTCACTCGCCCGTTCCATTGTTCCAGAGAACGGCGTTTTAGTCATCTTGCCCATGAGGCATGGTTCACATGTGTCAAGTGATTCAAAATCAAGTGACTCTAAAAGTCCATCAGTATGGAGCTTCCTCATGCGTTTTACACCAATATGACCCAAACGGCAGTGCCGCAAGAAAGTGGTACTATCACTATCAACTCTACATCTTTTGGCGCCAATGTTATGAACATGTGTATCATCACTATCAAGATTCAACATGAATAAACCCCTCACATTGGGTGCATTACCATAAAAGATATCACTCATATAAATAGAACAACCATTATTCTCAGATTTAAATGAGTAACCGTCTTGCAATAAACAAGATCTAGATATAATGTTCATGCTTAACGCAGGCACTAAATAACAATTATTCAGGTTCCTCGCTAATCCCAATGGTAATCGAAGAGAGAGCATGCCGACGGCGATCACATCAACCTTGGAACCATTTCCCACGCGCATTGTCACTTCGTCCTTTGCCAGCCTTTGTCTATTTCGTAGTTCCTGCTTTGAGTTGCAAATGTGAGCAGCCGAACCGGTATCAAATACCCAGGCACTACAACGAGAGTTGGTAAGGTACACATCAATAATATGTATATCATATATACCTTATTTGTTGTTGGCCACCTTCTTGTCAGCCAGATACTTGGGGCAGTTCCGCTTCGAGTGACCAGTTCCCTTGCAATGAAAGCACTAAGTTTCTGGCTTGGGTCCAGCCTTCGGTTTCTTCACTGGAGGAGCAACTTCCCTTCTTGGAGTTACCCTTCTTGTCCTTGCCATTCTTCTTGAAACTAGTTGTTTTATTGACCATCAACACTTGATGTTCTTTCTATATTTTAGACTCGGTGACTTTCAGCATCGCAAACAGCTCGGCGACTGACTTGTTCATCCCGTGCATGTTATAGTTCATCACAAAGCTTTTGTAGCTGGGTGGCAATGACAGAATAACTCTATCAGCGATTGCCTTCGGCGGAAGGGGAATCCCTAACTCCGCTAGACGGGTCGAGTACCCAGACATTCTGAGTATATGTTCACTAATAGACCCGTTCTCCTCCATTTTGCAAGCATAGAATTTATCGGAGGTCTCATACCTCTCGATCCAGGCATTCTTCTTAAAGATAAACTCCAACTCTTGGAATATCTCATATGCTCCATGACGTTCAAAACTTCTTTGAAGTCCCGGTTCTAAGCCATGTAATATTGCACATTGAACTATTGAGTAATCTCCAGAACGTGTCTCCCAAGCGTTCTTAACGTCTTCGGATGACAGGTCAGCGGGTTGGTCACCAAGCGGTGCATCAAGGACATATGCCTTCTGGGAAGCCGTGAGGATAATCCTTAGATTATGGGTCCAGTCCACAAATTTACTTCCATCATCTTTCAACTTAGCTTTCTCTAGGAACGCATTAAAATTCAAGGGTGCTACTGCGCGAGCCATTGATCTACAACATAAATATGCAAAGGTTACTTAGACTATTGTTCAAGATAATGAGTTTAGTTAATCAAATTACTAAAGCTCTCACTCAAATTGACATCCCTCAGGTCATTTGAGTGAGTTGAGGTGGTTTCAATGGTGAACATCATCATGTTGATCATATCTACTATATGACTCATGTTCGACCTTTCGGTCTCTTGTGTTCCGAGGCCATGTCTGTACATGCTAGGCTCGTCAAGTTTAACCCGAGTGTTCTGCATGTGCAACACTGGCTTGCACCCGTTGTATGTGAATGTAGAGTCTATCACACCCGATCATCACGTGGTGTCTCAACACGATGAACTTTCGCAACGGTGCACACTCAGGGAGAACACAATTTATCTTGAAATTTAAGTGAGGTATCACCTTATAATGCTACCGTCGTCCTAAGCAAAACAAGGTGCATAAAAGGATTAACATCACATGCAAATCATAAGTGGCATGATATGGCCATGAACTTGTGCTTTTGATCTCCATCTTGAAAGCACCGGCATGATCTCCATCGTCACCGGCATGATCTCCATCGTCACCGGCATGACACCATGATCTCCATCATCTTGATCTCCATCTACATTTTGCCATCGAGGTTGTCGCACCTACCATGCTCATACTACTATAGCTACTGTTTAGCGATAAAGTAAAGCATTACATAGCGCTTAATGATTGACACGTAGGTCATACAATAATTAAAGACAACCTTATGGATCCTGTCGGTTCTCGTACTCATCGACATGCAAATCGTGATATTCTATACAACACATGACCATCTCATACATCACATATATCTCATCATGTAATTGGCCATATCACATCACAACATACCCTGCAAAAACAAGTTAGACATCCTCTAATTATTGTTGCAAGTTTTACGTGGCTGCTACGGGTATCTAGCTAGAACAATTCTCACCTACGCAAAACCACAATGTTGATACATAAGTTGCTTTTCCACCTTCTCAAGGACCGCCTTTGTCGAATCCGATCCAACTAAAGTAGGAGAGACAGACACCCGCCAGCCATCTTTGTGCAATGAAGTCACACGTCAGTCGATGGAACCGGTCTCTCGTAAGAATACAAGTAATGTTGGTCCGGGCTGCTTCATCCCACAATACCGCTGAACCAAAACACGACCAAGGGAGGAAGAAATCTAAGCATAACCGCCCACAAACTCTTTGTGTTCTACTCGTGATCTCATCTACACATAGACCTAGCTCATGATGCCACTATTGGGGAACGTTGCATGGGAAACAAAAAATTTCCTACGCGCATGCAAGATCTATCCATGGTGATGAGCATCTACGAGGGGGAGAGTGGATCTACATACCCTTGTAGATCACTAAGCGGGAAGCGTTAAGAAACGCGGTTGATGTAGTCGAACGTCTTCGCGATCAAAATCGTCGAGCGTCCCGCGATCCAATCACGATCTGTCCCAATATAGCACCGAACAGACGACACCTCCGCATTTAGCACACGTACGGCTCGATGACGATCTCTGCCTTCTTGATCAAACAAGAGAGAGTGAAGAGGTAGAAGAGATCTCCGGCTGCGCGATGGCACGGCGATGTGTTGGAAATATGCCCTAGAGGCAATAATAAATTAGTTATTATCATATTTCCTTGTTCATGATAAACGTTTATTATCCATGCTATATTTGTATTGATGGGAGACTTAGATGCATGTGTGGATACATAGACAAAACCATGTCCCTAGTATGCCTCTAATAGACTAGCTCGTTGATCAAAAGATGGTTAAGGTTTCCTAGCCATGGACATGAGATGTCATTTGATAACGGGATCACATCATTAGGAGAATGATGTGATGGACAAGACCCAAACTACAAACGTAGCATAAGATCGTGTCAGTTTATTGCTATAGTTTTCTGCATGTCAAGTATATGTTCCTATGACCATGAGATCATGCAACTCACGGACCGGAGGAGTGCCTTGTGTGTATCAAATGTCGCAACGTAACTGGGTGACTATAAAGGTGCTCTACAGGTATCTCCGAGGGTGTCTGTTGGGTTGGCATGGATCTAGACTGGGATTTGTTACTTCGTGTGACGGAGAGGTATCTCAGGGCCCACTCGGTAACACAACATCACAATAAGCCTTGCAAGCAATGTGACAACGTGTTAGTCACAGGATCTTGTATTACGGAACGAGTAAAGAGACTTTCCGGTAACGAGGTTGAACTAGGTATGGAGATACCGACAATCGAATCTCGGGCAAGTAACTTACCGAAGAACAAATAGAACATCATACGGGATTAACTGAATCCTTGACATAGAGGTTTGACCGATAAAGTTCTTCGTAGAATATGTAGGAACCAATATGGGCATCCAGGTCCCGCTTTTGGTTATTGACCATAGAGGTGTCTCGGTCATATCTACATAGTTCTCGAACCCGCAGGGTCTGCACACTTAAGGTTCGATGATGTTTCGGTAGTATAGAGTTATGTATGGTGGTGACCGAAGGTTGTTCGGAGTCCCGGATGAGATCCCGGACATCACGAGGAGCTTCGTAATGGTCCGGAGGTAAAGATTCATATATAGGAAGTCCTGTTTTGGTCACCAGAAAAGTTTCGGGCTCATCGGTAGTGTACCGGGAGTGCCGGTAGTGTACTCGGAGACCATTGGGAGGGGTATTTCGACCCAAGAGGCTTCATGGGCTGTGGGAAAGTGAATACCAGCCCTTAGTGGGCTGGTGGAAGTCCCACACAAGGCCCATGCAGCTAGGTAAAAAAAATCCCAAAGGGAAAAGTGGAAAAAAGGCAAAAAAAAGGAGGAATCCTAGTCTTACTAGGATTGGAGGAGGAGTCCTCCTCTCCTACCCACTTCGGCCGACCCAAGGAGGGCTTGGCCCTTGCGCCAAGACCTCTCCTCCCTTCCTTCTATATATACTAGTGGTTTTAGGGTTTTGGCACGAGATTTTTTCAGCCACGTGCTACCCGTTCCTCCAGTGCATAGTTTCTCCTCTAGATCGGATTTCTACAGTGCTTAGGCGAAGCCCTGCCGGAATAGCTCCACCAGCATCGCCGGAGCACCGTAACGCTGCCGGAGAACTCTCCTACCTCTCCGCTCCCTCTTGCTGGATCAAGAAGGCGGAGATCGTCATCGAGCTGTACGTGTGCTGAACGCGGAGGTGCCGTCCGTTCGGTGCTAGATCGGAAGGACTGTGATGAGATCGCGGGACGGGTCATGATGAGATCGCGGGACAGATCGTGATGAGTTTGCGGGACGGATCATGATGAAATCGCGGGACGCTCGATGATTTGGATCGCGAAGACGTTCGACTACACCAACCGCGTTTCTTAACGCTTCCCGCTTAGCGATGTACAAGGGTATGTAGATCCACTCTCTCTCTCGTAGATGCTCATCACCATGGATAGATCTTGCGTGTGCGTAGGAAATTTTTTGTTTCCCATGCAACGTTCCCCAACAGTGGTAACAGAGCTAGGTCTATGTGTAGATGAGATATCGAGTAGAACACAAAGAGTTTGTGGGCGTTGATGCTTAGATTGCTTCCTCCCTTGGTCATTTTTTGGTTCAGTAGTATTGTGGGATGAAGCGGTTCGGACCAACATTACTCGTACGCTTACGAGAGACCGGTTCCCTCAACTGCAACTTGTTGCATAGATGGCTGGTGGGTGTCAGTTTCTCTCATTTTAGTTGGATCGGATTCGACAAAGGCGGTCCTTGAGAAGGTTGAAAAGCAACTAATGTATCACCATTGTGGTTTATGCGTAGGTGAGAATTGTTCTTGCTAGATACCCGTAGCAGCCACGTAAAACATGCAACAACAATTAGAGGACGTCTAAGTTGTTTTTGCAGGGTATGTTGTGATGTGATACGGCCAATTACATGATGTGATATATGTGATGTATGAGATGATCATGTGATGTATAGAATATCACGACTTGCATGTCGATGGGTACGGCAACCGGCAGTAGCCATAGGGTTGTCTTTAATTATTGTATGACCTGCGTGTCAATCATTAAGCATTATGTAATGCTTTACTTTATCGCTAAACGGTACCAATAGTAGTAGAAGCATGTGTTAGAAATATGCCCTAGAGGCAGTAAATAAAGTGTTTATTATTATATTTCCTTGTTCATGATAATCGTTTATTATCCATGCTATAATTGTATTGATTGGAAACACATTACATGTGTGGGTAATAGACAACACTATGTCCCTAGTATGCCTCTAGTGAACTAGCTCGTTGATCAAAGATGGTCAACATTTCCTAGCCATTGACATGTGATGTCATTTGATAACGGGATCGCATCATTATAAGAATGGTGTGATGGACAAGATCCAAACTACAAACGTAGCATATGATCGTGTCAGTTTATTGCTACTATTTTATGCATGTCAAGTATATGTTCCTATGACCATGAGATCATGTAACTCATGGACATCGGAGGAGTGCCTTGTGTGTATAAAACGTCGTAACGTAACTGGTTGACTCTAAAGGTGCTCTATAGGTATCTTCGAGGGTGTCTGTTGAGTTGGCATGGATCAAGACTGGGATTTGTTACTCCGTGTGACGGAGAGGTATCTCAGGGCCCACTCGGTAATGCAACATCACAATGAGCCTTGCAAGCAATGTGACTAAGTGTTAGTCACGAGATCTTGTATTACGGAACGAGTAACGAGACTTTCCAGTAACGAGGTTGAACTAGGTATAGAGATACCGACGATCGAATCTCGGGCAAGTAACATACCGAAGAACAAAGGGAACATCATACGGGATTAACTAAATCCTTGACATAGAGGTTCGACCGATAAAGATCTTCGTAGAATATGTAGGAACCAATATGGTCATCTAGGTCCCGCTATTGATTATTGACCGTAGAGGTGTCTCGGTCATGTCTACATAGTTCTTGAACCCGCAGGGTCTGCACACTTAAGGTTTGGTGACGTTTCGGTAGTATAGAGTTATGTATGGTGGTGATCGAAGGTTGTTCGGAGACCCAGATGTGTTCCCGGACATCAGGAGGAGTTCCAGAATGGTCCGAAAGTAAAGATTGTTATATAGGACGTCCTATTTTGGTAGCCGGAAAAGTTTTGGGCTCATCGGTAGTGTACCGGGAGTGTCGGTAGTGTACCGGGAGACCATCGGGATGGGTATTTCGACCCAAGAGGCAACATGGTCTGTGGGAGAGTGAATACCAGCCCTTAGTGGGCTGGTGGGAGTCCAACACAAAGCCCATGTGGCTAGGGAGAAAAAGCCCAAAGAGAAAAGGTGGAAAAAGGCAAAAATAGGGTGAATCCTAGTCCTACTAGGATTGGAGGTGGATTCCACCTCCTCCACCTGGTTCGGTCGACTCCTAGAGGCTTGGCCCTTGGGCCAAGCCTCCTCCTCTCTTCCTCTTATATATATTGGTGGGTTTTAGGGTTTTGCACTAGAATTTTTCAGCCACGTGCTACCCGTTTCTCCAGTGCATAGTTTTCTACAGTGCTTAGGCGAAGCCCTGCCAGAATAGCTCCACCACCATCGCCGGAGCGCCGTCATGCTGCCGGAGAACTCTTCTTCCTCTCTGCTCCCTCTTGCTGGATCAAGACGGCGGAGATCTTCATCAAGCCGTACGTGTGCTGAACGCAGAGGTGTCGTCCGTTCGGCGCTAGATCGGAAGGACCGTGATCGAGTTCGCGGGACGGATCGTGATTGGATCGTGGGATGCTTGGCGATTTGGATCGTGAAGACATTCGACTACACCAACCGCGTTTCTTAACGCTTCCCGCTTAGCGATCTACAAGGGTACGTAGATCCACTCTCCCTCTCGTAGATGCTCATCACCATGGATAGATCTGCGCGTGCGTAGGAAAAATTTTGTTTCCCATGCAACGTTCCCCAACAGCATGATGGGCGCGACAACCATGATGGCGACACGTTGATGGAGATCATGGTGTCGTGCTGGTGATGATGGAGATCAAAAGCACAAGTTCCTGGCCATATCATGTCACTTATGATTTGCATGTGATGTTAATCCTTTTATGCACCTTGTTTTGCTTAGGACGACAGTAGCATTATAAGGTGATCCCTCCCTTAATTTCAAGATAAATTGTGTTCTTCCCGAGTATGCACCGTTGCGAAAGTTCGTCGTGTCGAGACACCACGTGATGATTGGGTGTGATAGACTCTACGTTCACATACAACGGGTGCAAGCCAGTGTTGCACATGCAGAACACTCGAGTTAAACTTGACGAGCCTAGCATGTACAGACATGGCCTCAGAACACAAGAGACCGAAAGGTCGAACATGAGTCATAGAGTAGACATGATCAACATGATGATGTTCACCATTGAAACCACCTCAACTCACGTGATGATAGGACTTGAGTTGGTGAATTTGGATCATGTATCACTCGAATGACCGGAGGGATGTCAATTTGAGTGGGAGTTCTTAAGTAATACGATTAATTGAACTCATTATCATGGACATAGTCAGTAGTAACTTTGCAAGTTATGTTGTAGATTACTAGCTCACGTTGTAGCTCTCTTGTATTTCTATATGTTCCTAGAGAAATAGAGTTGAAAGATGATGGTAGCAATATTGTGGACTGGGCCCGTGATCTGAGGATTGTCCTCATTGCTGCACAGAAGGCTTATGTCCTGAATGCACCGCCCGGTGCGCCACCCCCTCAAGCATCGTCTGTAGATGTTGTGAACATCTGACAGGCACGTTCTGATGACTACTTGATAGTTTAGTGTGTCATGCATTACGGCTTAGAATTGAGGCTCTGAAATGTTTTGAACGTCACAGAACATATGAGATGTTCTAAGAGCTGAAATTAGGATCTCAGGCTCATGCCTGTGTTGCGAGATATGAGATCTCCAACAAGCTTCTTTGCCTGCAAGATGAAAGAGAATAGCTCAATCGTTGAGCATGTGCTCAGATTGTCTGGGTGCTACAATCGCTTGAATCGAGTGGGAGTTGATCTTCCAGAAAATATAGTGTTCGATATAGTTCTCCAAGTCACTGTCACTAAGCTACTAGAACTTGGTGATGAACTATAAAATGCCAGGGATAGAAATAATGATCCCTAAGCTGTTCGCGATGTTTGACACCGTGAAGGTAGAAATCAAGAAGGAGCATCAGTGTTGATGGTTAGTCAAACCACTAGTTTAGAGAAGGGCAAGAGCAAGGAGGGAAACTTCATGGATAGCAAGTCAGTTGCTGCTCCAGTGAAGCAACCCAAAGTTGAACCCAAACCCGAGACTAAGTGCTTCGATTATGAGGAGAGCGGTCGCTGAAGCGGAACAACCCTAGATACTTGGTAGATAAGAAGGCTGGCAACGTCAACAAAAGTATATTTGATATACGTGTTATTGATGTGTACCTCGCTAGTACTCCTAGTAGCACCTAGTATTGGATATCGGTTTGGTTGCTAAATGTTAGTAACTCAAAGTAAAAGCTACGGAATAAACTGAGAGTAGCTAAGTGTGAGGTGACGATGTGTGTTGGTAATGTCTCCAAAGTTGATGTGATCAACATCGCACGCTCTCTCTACCTTTGGGATTAGTGACAAACACTACCGCTAAATGTCATATTGGTATAAATCGCATGAAGAAACTCCATGCTGATGGATCTTTGGACTCACTCGATTTTGAATCGATTGAGACATGCGGACCATGCCTCTTGGGCAAGATGAATAAAACCCCGTTTTCTAGAACGGGCAATTGACTTATTGGAAATGATACATGTTGATGTATATGGTCCAATGAGTGTTTTAGTGTGCAGTGGATATCGTTATTTTCTTACCTTCACTGATGATTTCAGTAGATATAGTGTATATTTACTTAATGAAACACAAAGTCTGAATCGTTTGAAAGGTTCAAGCAAATTCAGAGTGAAGTTTAAGATCATCGTGACAAGAAGATAAAAATGTCTGCGATATGATCATGGAGGTGAATATCTGAGTTACGAGTTTGGCATACAAACTTTAGACAATGTGAAAGTTGTTTCACAACTCACGCCACCCGGAACACCATAGTGTGATGGTGTGTCCGAACGTCATTGTCGTGCTCTATTGGATATGGTATGGGTTGTGATGTCTCTTATCGTTTTGCTACTATAGTTTTGGGGTTATGCATTAGAGACAACTACATTCACTTTAAATAGGACACCATCTAAATCCGTTGAGATGACACCGTGTGAATTATGGTTTGATAGAAACCTAAGCTGTCATTTCTTAATGTTTGGGGCTGCGACGCTTGTGTGGAAAAATTATTTTCACCTAATGAGCTCGAACCCAAAGCGGACAAATGCATCTTCATACTATACCCTACGAACAGTTGGGTGAACCTTCTATCTCAGACCCAAGCATAAAGAGTTTGTTGCTGAAATGGGTCCTTTCTTGAGAAAAAGTTTCTCTCGGAAGAATTGAGTGGCAGGAAGAGAGAACTTGATGAGGTTGTTGAACCTTTGTTTCAATCAGAGTAGCGCAGTGCAGAAAGATGTTTCTGTGGAAACTACGTCAGTTGAAGAGGAAGTAAATGATGATGATCATGAAGCTTGAGATCAAGTTACTATCAAACCTCGTAGGTTGACAAGGATGCGTACTGCTCCTGAGTGGTACGACAACCCTGTCTTAGAGGTCATGTTATTGGACAACGATGAACCTACGAGCTATGGAGAAGCGATGATGGGCCCGAATTCTGACAAATGGTTAGAGGCCATGAAATCCGAGAAAGGATCCATGTATGAAAACCAAGTATAGACTTTGGTAGACTTCCTCGTTGGACGGCAGGTCGTTGAGTACAAATGGACCTTTAAGATGAAGACAGACGCTGATGGTGAATGTCACCATTTATAAAGCTCGACTTGTCGGACAAAAGTTTCCGTCAAGTTCAAGGAGTTGACTGCGATGAGACTTTCTAACTCATAGCGATGCTAAAGTCTATTGGAATGATGTTAGTAGTTGCTGCATTTTTCAACTATGAAATCTGGCAGATGGATGACAAAACATCGTTTCCTTAACAGTTTACTTGAGGAAAGGTTAACCAGAATGTTTTGTCAGTCCTAAGGATGCTAAAAGGTGTGCGAGCTCCAGCAATCCATCTAAGGGCTGGAGCAAGCATCTCGGAGTTGGAATATACACTTTGATGAGGTGATCAAAGTTTTGTAGTTTATACAAAGTTTACGAGAAACTTGTATTTACAATAAAGTGAGTGGGAGCACTATAGAATTTCTGATAAGTATATGTGGATGACATATTGTCGATCGAAAATAATGTTCATGATAATCGTCTATTATCCATGCTATAATTGTATTGATCGGAGACTTAGATGCATGTGTGGATACATAGACAAAACCATGTCCCTAGTATGCCTCTAATAGACTAGCTCGTTTATCAAAAGATGGTTAAGTTTTCCTAGCCATGGACATGAGATGTCATTTGATAACGGGATCACATCATTAGGAGAATGATGTGATGGACAAGACCCAAAGTACAAACGTAGCATATGATCATGTCAGTTTATTGCTATTGTTTTCTGCATGTCAAGTATATGTTCCTATGACCATGAGATCATGCAACTAGTGGACACCGGAGGAGTGCCTTGTGTGTATCAAACGTCGCAACGTAACTGGGTGACTATAATGCTGCTCTACAGGTATCTCTGAGGGTGTTTGTTGGGTTGGCATGGATCAAGACTGGGATTTGTTACTCCGTGTGACGGAGAGATATCTCAGGGCCCACTCGGTAATACAACATCACAATAAGCCTTGCAAGCAATGTGACTAAGTGTTAGTCACAGGATCTTGTATTACAGAACGAGTAAAGAGACTTGTCAGCAACGAGATTGAACTAGGTATGGAGATACCAACGATCGAATCTCAGGCAAGTACATACCAAAGAACAAAGGGAACATCATACAGGATTAACTGAATCCTTGACATAGACGTTCGACCGATAAATATCTTCATAGAATATGTAGGAACCAATATGGGCATCCAGGTTCCGCTATGGTTATTGACCATAGAGGTGTCTCGATCATGTCTACATAGTTCTCAAACCCGCAGGGTCTGCACACTTAAGGTTCGGTGACGTTTCGGTAGTATAGAGTTATGTATAGTGGTGACAAAAGATTTTTCGGAGTCCCGGATGAGATCCCGGACATCACGAGGAGCTCCGAAATGGTCCGGAGGTAAAGATTCATATGTAGGAAGTCCTGTTTTGGTCGCCAGAAAAGTTTCGGGCTCATCGGTAGTGTAGCCAAAACAAGACTTCCTATATATCAATCTTTACCTCCGGACCATTCCAAAGCACCTCGTGACGTCCGGGATCTCATCCGGGACTCCAAACAACCTTCGGTCACCACCATACATAACGCTATACTACCGAAACGTCACCGAACCTTAAGTGTGCACACCCTGTGGGTTCAAAAACTATGTAGACATGACCGAGACACCTCTACGGTCAATAACCCATAGCGGGACCTGGATGCCCATATTGATTCCTACATATTCTATGAAGATCTTTCTCGGTCGAACCTCTGTGTCAAGGATTCAGTTAATCCCGTATGATGTTCCCTTTGTTCTTCAGTATGTTACCTGCCCAAGATTCGACTGTCAGTATCTCCATACCTAGTTCAATCTCGTTGCCAGCAAGTCTGTATACTAGTTCTGTAATATAAGATCCCATGGCTAACACTTAGTCACAATTCTTGCAAGGCTTATTGTGATGTTGTATTACCGAGTGGGCCCTGAGATACCTCTTCATCACATGGAGTAACAAATCCCAGTGTTGATCCATACCAACCCAGCAGACACCCTCGGAGGTACCTGTAGAGCACCTTTATAGTCACCTAGTTACATTGCAACGTTTGATACACACAAGGCACTCCTCCGATGTCCATGAGTTGCATGATCTCATGGTCATAGGAACATATACTTGACATGCAGAAAACTGTAGCAATAAACTAACACGATCATATGCTACGTTTATAGTTTGGGTCTTGTCCATCACATCATTCTTCTAATGATGTGATCCCATTATCAAATGACATCTCATTTCAATGGCTAGGAAACCTTGACCATCTTTGATCAATGAGCTAGTCTACTAGAGGCATACCAGGGACATAGTTGTGTCTATGTATCCACACATGCAGCGTGTTTCCAATTAATACAATTATAGCATGGATAATAAACGATTATTATGAACAAGGAAATATAATAATACCCATTTTATTATTGCTCCTAGGGCATATTTCCAACACTATGTTTCTTATGGAGGTTTCTATATTTATAGGAATTTTTGGCGTCGATCGCACGTCAAGTGGTGCCACGAGGCTGTGGCAAGCCTGCTAGGCATGGCCAGGGGGTGGCCGCGCTTGGCAGGCTTGCTGCCTCCTCGTGGCTCTTCTATCCCAGCTCCAATGCTTCGGGGGTCTCTTTTTGTTTACAAAAAATCATACTAAATTTTCAGCCCATTCCGAGAATTTTCAGCCCATTCCGAGGAATTTCAACTTTGAGGAATTTGAAATGTGATGACTAGCAGCAGAATAAGTACTCAAGTGCATGAGGAACATAGTAACAGCTTAGTCATCATGATGAAATGAAACTTGCATGAATAGTGAGTAGTGTGATACAGGATAAGCAGTGATGAACAAGGTAACTTGAAGAATTTGAGCTGAGGAATTTGAGAAAGTCTTCAGTCAAATTCTTCAAACAGTAACAATCAATTTCATCAACAGGTTTATGAGGAATAAGGAGGTTGAGGAAATAGAACCAGGTACCTCGATGAAGACAATGGTTTGATGACCCAGTTCCAACTGCTGTGACAGTCGTACGTCTGGTTTGGAGCGGCCTGGTATTTAAACCAAAGGACACACAGTCCCAGGACACAGAGTCCTTACCGTATTCTCCTTGATCTAAGGTCACAAGTCCTCGCCCAACACTCGTGGTAAGTCTTCAAGGTAGACTTCCAAAACCCTCACATATAGGTCACCCGACGATCCACAATTTACTGCTGGATGCTCTAGACCAAGGTCACTTCGTGGTCCCCAATTGACTGCACGAGCACTAGACCATGATGCCTAACCGTCTGGAGGATGCACAGTCCTCAAAGGTAACAAGCGTCGGTTCCACACAGGAATTTCTTCAGTGATGCTCAATCACTATGGGTTTTGGTGGTTTGGTTGTGGGTTTTTCCTCACTGATGATTTTCTCTCAAAGTCCTCGGAGGATGGGTTGCTCTTAATTGACAAGTGTCAGTTTTCTCTCGGAGCAGCCAACCAGCTAGTGGTTGTGGGGGTCAGCTATTTATAGCCAGGGTGCAACTTGACATGATATGACATAAATGCCCCTAATGGTATGACCGTTATGCGGGTAGTTGTGATTGGGGAAAGGTGGCGCTAGACACAGCAACGGTCGGATTTTCAAACTATGAAAGTCCCCAGACATATCATGTTACTCACTTGTAGGCAATTCGCACTGGCGAAATCCTAACTCCCCAGTCAGATCAATTTCCTTAGAGACCAGAAGAACTTCGTCTCTGTCACCGAAGAATTTGATTGAGCCGTAAGAGATTTCCAAAGGCTTCACTCGAAGGATTGTATAGGTTGAGGATTTGTAGTTGAGCATCAGTTGGAAACTTTCCTTAGTATTACCTCAGCCCCCTTTAACAGTACGGTGTTTCCTATGACTCAAGAAAGGAAATGAAACTACGAAAACAAAAGTCTTCACACTTCATAATCTTTGTTAGTAACTTCATGGTCACACCAACTTCTTCATCTTCAAAGTCTTCACAAAGTCTTCACCAAAGTCTTCACAAAGTCTTCAGAAAAGTCTTCATTTAAAGACATACATTTTTAGGGGTCGATAATCTCCGAATATATCAAACTCTTCGTCGACTTATAGAGCATGTGTACACTCACAAACACATTAGTACCTTACATATAAGTCTTCAATACACCAAAATCACTGAGAGGCACGAGATGCACTAACAATCTCCCCCTTTTTGGTGATTGATGACAAATAGGTTAAGTTTTCAACGGGATAAACATATGAAGTGAAAGTACAGAGTTTGAGGAATTTGATTGCAAGATATAGAATAACTCCCCCTGAAGATGTGCATATTTGAGGAATTTGCTTTGGACTGCAAATGCACATGGCAGGTTAAAACATGGAGAACTCCCCCTATATCTTGTAATTCATACACGCATTTGATCATATGATATGAAGAATTTGAAATGCGTGAGGAAAATAGTGTCTGGTGAAATTCAGCATGAATGCATTCAAGTACTTGAGGAAATGAACATGCGAAGAAATAGTTCAAAAGTGTCAGACCACCATCAAACTCAAGTTTACAACTCAACCATCAAAAGTTTCAAAAGAGCGTGAGTTGTAACTTAAACAAAAATAGCCCATATATAAAGACCCGCTTGAAGACTAACTCAAATTTTCTCCCACTTTGTCATCGAAGACCAAAAGGGAAGGGAAAATGAGGACTAACGCCCCTTTGAAGAACTTCAACGTGTTGGTGAGGAAGGAGCGCCAGCGTTGTCGAGGTCGGTTGTCGATGCAGGGCCAACGGCAGTGTCTTCAGTGTCTTCATCGGCATCGCGCTCTCGAGATGAAGAAAATGAACTTGTGACCATCAGAGGAACTTGAACTTTCTTGAATTTCTTCTGAGGACGATGAGCCCAGTCAGGATGTTCCTCGACCTCCAGTTCATCATGTTCTTCAGAAGACATGATGTGAGATAGTACAGCCCAAGAGCGGTTGAGGTTTTCATGCACATAGTAGTGGTTCCTCTTCATGGTATTCTTCTTCACAGTCATGTTCTGCACAATGTATCCAAGTTGACGCTTTACCCACTTGTGATTGCGATCGACCTTCTGATGAAGACTTATTAGAAGTTCACGATCAGTCATCACACAAGGGGCAGACTCTTGATGTTTGTGAGCTGAGGCCTTTGCATCGGAGTCTTGAGTGGCAGTGTCATCATTTGTAGAGAAGGAGGCAGTTTTGTGAAACTGTCCGTCTAGTGGACGAGTTCTTTCATCAATAACAGACTTGCCTTTTCCTTCAACTGAGGCTATTGTGCTCTTGATGACTTCAATGGGAGGCAGGAAGCCAAAGTGATTCTGAAAATCAGCTTTGAACGGAACTGGGGACTTTGCCCTGATGAATTTCATGATCCATGGCGCATAGGGCTTCTGTTCAAATGGGGCTACAGCAGCACTGGCCAAAGTCCTGAGGAAGTAATCATGCAAGTTTATGGGGATACCATGTATGATATTGAAGAGCATATTCTTCATGATTCCTTCAACTTCTTCTTCTTCAGAATTGTGACCCTTCTGAGGACATAGCGTATTTGTCAGAATGCGATATACAGTCATGAGCACATATAGCAGATCCTTCACCAAGAAGATTGTGCATTGAGACTTTCCAGGAGGCAATGTCTTCATCAACACTTGCATCAGCTGATTGGGAAGAGCAGGTTCATCAAACACTTGCGGGCTTCCTCTGAGGGAATTGGGACAGGGACACACTGAAGCAATTCAGAGGCTTGAGTAGTGAAGTGTGTCATTCCTGTCATCCAGTCCAATTTCCAAGAGTTGACGTCTGAAGCATTTCCGCTGATATGTAATGTGGCATAGAACTGAAGAATGATTTCTTCATTCCAGTCGCAGATGTCGACATAGAATGGAAGAATCCCTGCATCATGAAGAACCTGGAGCACCGATGTGAACGATGGAAGAGTTTCCATATCAGCATGAGGAATTTGATGGTGCTTGAAGACTTTCTTCTTCTCATACAGAACTGATGCATAGTAGTTGAGTTGTGTCGCAGTCTAGAATCTGTTGCGTCCAGCCCTAGCAGAGTCATATGGGTTTGGACCTGTGAAGAACATGTGCTCACTAAAGAAGTTGTTTTTGAGGAGTTAGGGGCGAACTGTGCCTTTGAATGGAAGTCTTGGCTTTGGTTGAAGATTTGTTTTGATGCTCTCCTTGATCTCCTTTGGCATGGGAGGAACTTCTTCGGACTGGAGAATTTGGAGGACAGGTTCCTCAGCTGGGGCAGGAGCATCAAGATCCTAAGTTGTTGCAGCTGGAATTTCTTCACAGACTTGAATGTGCAGATTGGCAAATTCATCAGGTATTTCTTCAGTCGGGGCAGGCGACTGAGGAATCAGCATCAGAGGAGTAGTCATTGGTGAATTTGGGTGTGCAGATTCCCAATATTCATCATTGATGACTGGCGTAGTGTCACCAATATCAACTTCCTCATCAATTTCTTCAACACCGGCTTCCTCGGCAGTTAACTGAAGCTGGGGCGATGATACCTTAGGGGTTGAAGCAGTGTCTTCAACTACAATTTCTTCATCAATCTGCTCTGTAGAACTAGCAGAATGATTTTCTTCTTCATCTCGGATGACATACTCCACCCCAAATGGCACAATTGCGTAGGCAGGTGCTGAGGAAATTGGTGTTGCATCAATTGGCCCAGTTTAAGAACTTGGCATAGTCTTCAACTTCTTCAAAGCTGGTGCTTGTGAATTTGATGCCTTCCTTTTGAGGGTCTTTTCCTCAGCAGTGACAATTTCTTCAGGAACGACTGATGCAGCCGCCCTGGTGGGTTTAGTTTCTTCAGGCGCAGCAGAATCTTCAGCTGGCCTATCAGCTTCTTCAGGCGCAATAGGAGTATCAGCTGGCCTATTAGTTTCTTCAGGCACAACAATGGAGGTTTCCCTGGCATGTTCATCAGTGGCCTGAGTTTCCTCAGCAGCACTGGCAGTTGCTTCTAGTGCAGAACCATTTCCTTCAGCAGTTTCATCAGCTGCCTGAGGAATTTCATCTACAGACTGAGGAATTTCATCAGACTAAGGCTTTTGCGATTGCGATCGAGCTGCAACCCTGGTTTTGTGATCCTTTACTGCAGCTTGAGCAGCCCTGACGAATCTGACCTTGGTGCCCTTCCATTCTGCATCATACCTCTCTTGATCCTTAGAGAGAGTATGAATCTCAGACTGAACTATGACTAGTTGTTTTGGAGTCAAGTTCATCACATTGTCTCGCAGAAACTTCTCTTTGCGAGCTCTGTTCCTCCTTGCTCTCAAAGCATGTTCTCTCTTCCACTTCTCTTCGGAGATGAAGTGGGTGAGGACATGATCCACTCCTAGAGGCAGGTCTAGTGAGGAAAGTGGGGTGTTTGGGTCTTCATGCCAAATGTCGATGAAGTTGAGGATCGTCTTTAGATCCAGCAGGAGAGGAACAGAACTGCCTTTTGCAATAGCAGCCCTTTGCTGACTTTGTCTGATGATTTCTTCCAATTCCTCATCATCATCATCATCATCATCAGAACCTGAGGGTATGGTCATCACAGCCTTACTTGTGTGAGGACTAGGTCGTTGACCTCGTCCAGTAGTTGTCTTCAGTTTCAGCATAGAGGGGCTGGTTGAAGACTTTGCAATGGTGGAGGGGCTAGCTGTGATCTTTGGAACTCTGGAGAAACCCTCAGTCCTTTTGCATGTTGTCAGATGCACTGGGGTTGAGGACTTTGTAGCTGCCGCAAAAGACTGAGCAGCAACGGTTCCAGGAGCTAAAGACTTTGTAGGCCGAGGCCTTTGACTTTGAGGAATTTGCTGTGAAGTTTTTGATGTTGAAGAACTTGTCTTCACAGCAGATTTCTTCAGCATGATTTTCTTCGAAGCACTTGCAGAGGCTCCAGCTAAGGCAGCAGCGGCAGAATCCTCATTGAATTTCTTCATAGCCTCTTTGGTTTTCCTTGCCAGCTTGGCTTGCTGCTTCTCCCACAGATGAGGAAAGTCCTCACCAGTCTTGAGGCTAGTGGGATCAGCGACTTGATTCTGAGCTAGAGGAGGCCTGCTGCAAGGTGGTTTTACTGCAAATTTCATCATGTACTTTGGGTTTACAAAACGATATTCCCTCCATTATTTTGCCCATCTCCTCTCAATCTTTTGCAAACAGATCTTTCTTTGCTTGGCCGTCTCTTTCCCATGTGTTTCTTCATCAGGTGTGCAGTATTCATCATACACATCCTCTGGAATCTCAAAGGCAGTGTGCACATCTGGCTTCTTCCCTCCTTTCTGAGGTTTCTTTCCGTCAGCCATTTTCTTCACTTGAGGAATATGAACTCTTGAGGACTCTGAAGAGGTACACAGTTTTTCTTCAAGTAGCACTGCAAATGAGTTAAATTGATGAGAACCTAGTGATTCATCAGCAGACATGTTGTACCTGTGAACAGAGTATAGGTGCGAGGTATTTGAAGAGGTCATATGCGTTCTTAGAAATTTTGAATAAAATTGGCATGAGGAATTTGACCGTGAGTGTCTTGAGGAATTTCACTAAGTGTTCTTTGTCTCAGGTTCCAGAGTTGTGCAAATTTTGAGGATTCACACAATTGAGGAATCTTGAAAAAAATCATTACTTAGGGAAAATCATCAAGTATGAGAAGATGTAAGATGTTCTAGAATAAGGTCCATGAAGAATAAACACCTTTTGAGGAATATGAAGAGCATTTGAAGATCAAACAAGGGCAGTGAAAAGAAATTTTATTTACCCTGGTGAAGAACACGACAAACTCAGAGATGAGATTGGGAAGTTCGTCCGTTCAGATCTCCCACGCCCTAGCTTGGCAGAGGGAGACAGCTATAGCGACGGCGGGATGAGGATTTCCGCGGTCGATGCGAGTACGGTGATGACGAGGTCGAGGCAGTGAAGCTCTTCCTCACCGGCGACGATGACTTTAGCGGCGGCGCTAGGCTGGAGCTCGGGAGAGGTATGAGATGAGGAGTAACCGAGCATAGTTGAAGGGGAGGGGGTATTTATAGAGGGAGTGAAAACCGATCTGCCTAAAGATTTTGGACAAGATTACCCCTGACCCTTGCTCTCCACGCGACAGGTGTCACCCACGTACTTAGCGGTGGCGATATTGGGGGTCGTGGGTTATCCAGGCGCGGGAATAGGAACTGTTTGAGCGGGAACCGTCGAAAATATTAGTAGTGAAGATTTCAAAGTTTTCGTTCGCAAATTCTTCAGCTGTCAAGGACACAGTGAAGACTTTGAACGAGTTTCAAAGTAGAAGGTATATGAAGAATTTGTGAACAGACTGGGTTGAGTTTAGCAAAGAGGGGGAAAGGGTCGGATCACATTCACTTAGATGAAAATCAACTTGAAGAATTAGCAATAAGTGAATGTTGTTGAGGACATTGAAAACTCAAATATATATATAGTCCATGAAGAATGTGAGTTTCAAAGTTTGAAGATTTTGAAAAGTTGAGGAATTTAAAAACTTGAGGAATTTGCATTTTTGAGGAATTTGATAATTTGAAGAATTTGCAAAACGACGAAAAGCTCAATTTTGAAGAATTTCAACTTTTGGTTGGTGGCGTGACCCACCGTATAAGAATGATGATTTCAGACACCACGTACAATTGTCGTAGGGTTCTGAGAATCAAATTCTTCGTTAATTTCTTCACACTTAGAGAGTTATTCTTCATTGATTGAAGAAAAACGTTACTTCGTGTGTTGCACATCTAAGTCATCAATTTTGCATAAGTGTTAGGATGTGTGTTCTTCTTCAAAGAACATTCGAAGATTCTAAGATATTTAGCTCACACCGCAACTTGCAAAATCTCTTTTCATCCAAGGGCTTTGTGAAGATATCGGCCAGTTGTTCTTCAGTGGGTATATGGTCGATGGAGATGTCGCCCTTGAGTACATAATCTCGAAGAAAGTGATGACGAATCTGGATGTGCTTGGTCTTGGAGTGCTGAACTGGGTTGTATGCAATCTTGATGGCACTCTCGTTGTCACAGTAGAGAGCAACATTCTTCAACTTGATGTCGTAGTCCTTGAGTGTTTGATTCATCCATAGTAACTGAGCACAACATGAGCCAGCAGCAATGTACTCAGCTTCAACGGTAAAGAGTGAGACACAGTTTTGCTTCTTCGAGGACCAACAGACTAAGGATCGTCCGAGGAAATGACAAGTGCCTGAGATTGACTTGCAATCAACGCGATCTCCAGCATAGTCAGCATCAGAGTATCCGACGAGGTGAAGATTTGAGCCCTTGGGATACCATAATCCAAGTGTTGGTGTGTGATCTAAGTATCGAAGAATATGTTTCACAGCCTTATGGTGTGATTCCTTTGGTGTTGCTTGCAATCGGGCACACATGCAAACACTTAGCATAATATTAGGCCTAGATGCACATAGGTATAATAAAGAGCCAATCATGGAGTGGTATACCTTCTGATCGAAATCTTTACCATTTTCATCAGTGCGGAGGTGTCCTTTTGAGGGCATTGGAGTTTTTACGCCTTTGCAATCTTGCATGTCGAATTTCCTTAGAACATCCTTGAGGTATTTCTCTTGTGAGATGAATATGTCGTTGTCTTGCTGACAAATTTGAAGACCTAAGAAGAATTTCAACTCTCCCATCATAGACATTTGATATTCTTCACTCATCATATAGGCAAATTCATTACTGTAACGTTTGCCAGTACAGCCAAAGATAATATCTTCTACATATATTTGGCATATGAACAGTTCATTATCATAGGATTTTGTGAAGAGAGTGGGGTCGAGTGAACCGGGTTTGAAGCCTTTCTTCATGAGGAATTCCTTCAGAGTGTCATACCACGCCCAAGGGGCTTGCTTGAGGCCATAGAGGGCCTTGTTGAGTCTGAAGACTTTGCCAGGATGCTTAGGGTCATCAAAACCTAGGGGTTGAGAAACATATACTTCTTCCTCAATCTTACCATTGAGGAATGCACTTTTCACATCCATTTGATATAAGATGATATTGTGATGGTTAGCATAAGCAAGTAATATGCGAATAGCTTCAAGTCTAGCAACAAGTGCAAATGTTTCATCAAAATCAATTCCTTCAACCTGTGTGTAGCCTTGAGCTACAAGTCGAGCCTTATTCCTCACCACAAGGCCATTTTCATCTTGCTTGTTGCGGTAGATCCACTTGGTACCTATGATGTTATGCTTGCGAGGATCTGGCCGCTTGAAAAGTTCCCACACATTGTTGATCTTGAATTGATGCAATTCCTCTTGCATAGCTTGAATCCACTCAGGCTCCTTGAATGCTTCATCAACTTTGGTGGGCTCTATGATAGAGACAAAGGCAAAGTTCCCACAAAAGTTAGTTAAACGTGAAGCTTTTGAGCGTGTGAGAGGACCTGGTGCATTGGTGTCATCGATGATTTTGTCAATATGCAGTTCATTTGCAACTCTTGGATGAGCAGGTTGACGAGGCTGAGGATTTTCATCGGCACCATTTTCTTCAGATATATCAACATGAAAGTCTTCATTTGTTTGGATGACTTCCTCAGCGGGTATGATATCTTCAGTTGCCTTCAGCTTGATGGATTCCTCAAGAGACTGTTCATCTAACATAGAAGGCAGGTGCTCTCTTTGCGAGCCATCAGTTTCATCGAACCGCACATCTACAGTTTCAACAACCTTGTGGTGGTAGGTGTTGAAGACTTTGTAGGTGTGCGAGTCATTTCCATAACCAAGCATAAAACCTTCATGTGCTTTTGGTGTAAACTTAGAACTGTGGTGAGGATCTCTGATCCAGCATTTTGCACCGAAGACTTTGAGATAATTTACATTGGGTTTCTTGCCAGTCATAAGTTCATATGAAGTCTTCTTGAAGAATTTGTGAAGATATACCCTGTTGATGATGTGGCATGCTGTATCAATTGCTTCAAGCCAGAAGCGACGAGGAGTCTTGTATTCATCAAGCATGGTTCGAGCCATCTCAACAAGAGTCCTATTCTTGCGCTCCACGACGCCATTCTGCTAAGGAGTATAAGGGGCAGATAACTCATGAGTAATACCAAGTTCATCAAGATATTCATCAAGATTAGTGTTCTTGAACTCAGTCCCATTATCACTCCTGATGTGCTTGATCTTGACGCCAAAGTTGGTGGAGGCCCTTGAAGCAAATCGTCTGAAGACATCCTGCACTTCATTTTTGTACAGAATAATATGCACCCAAGTGTAACGAGAGTAATCATCAACAATGACAAATCCATACAAACTTGAAGAATTTGTTAGTACGGAGTAGTGAGTGGGACCAAAGAGATCCATGTGAAGCAATTCAAAGGGTCGAGTAGTGATCATGATTGTCTTCAAGGGATGCTTGGATCTGGTCATCTTCCCAAATTCACATGCACCACAAAGGTGGTCCTTGAGGAATTTGACACCCTCGATGCCAATGACGTGCTTCTTCACGAGCATGTGCAAGTTCCTCATACCCGCATGTCCAAGTCGTCGATGCCACAACCAACCTTCTGAGGACTTTGCAATTAGGCATGTGGCAGGCTGAGGTCCTGTAGAGAAATCAACAATATAAAAGTCTCTTCTCCTAAAGCCTTCGAAGACTTTGGAATTTTCAGATTCCATGATGACAACACAACGATATTTTCCAAATACGACAACCATATCAAGATCACAAAGCATTGAGACTGACATAAGGTTGAACCCAAGGGATTCGACAAGCATCACCTTATCCATGGTTCGGTCCTTTGAGATAGTAACCTTACCAAGTCCCAATACCTTGCTTTTTCCTTTGTGTGCATAGGTGATATGCTTCACAGGAGATGGAGTGAGTGGCAAATTCATCAGTAGATTCTTGTCACCAGTCATGTGGTTTGTGCATCCACTATCGAGGACCCACTCAGTAGCTTTTGGAGTATCATCCTGCAGATGAATTAGTACAACTTACGAACTCATATGCTTCAGAGTGAAGAATATGACATCAATTTCATCAGACAGTATTTCATCACACAAGATAGTAAGCAAGTAGTGTGAGGACATGAGAAATGAGGAATTCATTTCTGCATGGTTAGCTTGCGTCCTTTCAAGCATTTCCTCAGGTCTCCACCAAATTCATCAGATGTTCAAATTCATCAGGAGACCTGACCCTGCATAAGAGATTAGTTCGATTTCTTCACCACCCACATCTGGAGGGGTGGCAAAGAGTTCATCATTCTATGAGCACCATATGAGAAGGGAGGCATTGAAGCAATTGCGCTTCGTTTCACAGGGCGAGGGTTAGAGTACTCAAATGAATAAGCAGAGAAATTCTTCGAGGACTTATGAACATAACAGTTTGAAAAATAATGCACATATCCATAGCTCTTAGGTTTTCCCTACGAAACAGAGGCATTAGCTCAAGAATGATGATTTTGACCGTTTGAGGAATTTGGTCCAAGTGAGGACTTAGGTCCATATGAAGAATTTGATCTGGGGTTCCTATTCTTCATGTGTGGTGTCGTGAGGACATTCACTTGAAGATTTTCAAGGTGGCTCTTGGGAACCCAGATTTTCTTCATAGGTGAGCCATTCCTGTAGTTAGTTCCAACAAATCTAGCAAATACTTCACCTTTTTTATTTTTGAAGAATTTGAAGTTGGAGTCAAGAGACTCATCATAGGAATATGAAGTTTCACATGTAAAGCCAGATAAAGTAGATGGATCTACAGGAGATCCTTTTGCAGAAACCTATGAGGTTTTGGGGTACTGCTCAGGTGTCCAGTAGGATCCATCAGCATTGAAATTCCTCACAAAAGCAATAACCTCTTTCCTAGGGTTCCTGTTCAGAATCTGCTTTTTGAGGACATCGCAAAGGGTTTGATGCCCTTTGAGACTTTTTTACATGCCTGTCACATACAATTCCTTCAACCCTGCATTGTCATCAGTGAAACTTGTGGTATCCTCAGATGAGGAATTTGAAACCACTGGAATAGTTGAAGAATTTGCAGCAATAGAAGCATTTGAACATTCAGGTGAAGAATTAGCAGTTTCACGTTCGATGCATTTCAAACAAGGTGGAACAAATTCTTCCTGAGCAATACTGATCTGTTGAGCCAGTAAGGAATCGTTTTCCCTTTGGAGATCCTCATGTGACACCTTCAGTTTCTCAAGATCTTGCTTTCTTTGAAGAAATTCATAAGAAAGCTTCTAATGATCAGCTAAGAGGTCGTTATGATGACTCTGGAGGTTATCATACTTTGTCTGAAGACTTTTGAGATCGACAGATAGAGTTTGAGTCCGATCCACTTCATGGTTTAACAGATCATCGCTTTTGTCTAGCATTTTCTGAAGCTTTTCAAGTGCACTTTGTTGCTTAGTGGCAAGCTTAACAAGTTTAGCATAGCTAGGTTTCACATATTCATCAGATTCACCTTCACTTGATTCAGAAGAGGAATGATGTTTGTGTACCTTTGATCCTTTTGCCATGAAGCAATATGTGGGAGCATAATCATCATTGCTGACGTTAGAGTCATTTGAGTAGTAAAATTCTTCATCGTTGAAGATGGACTTGCTGACGAAAGCAGTAGCGAGACCAAGGCTAGTGACACCAAATTCTGATTCCTCAGATTGTTCCTCTTCTTCATATTCTTCAGATTCTTCCTCGGAATCCATTTCCTTGCCGATGAATGCTCGAGCCTTTCTGGAACTATTCTTCTTGTGCTTTGAGGACTTTGAAGATGAGGACTTTGAAGATTTCTTCTTTTTCTTCGAGTCATCAGAACTATCATCCTTGTATTTCTTCTTCTTCTTTGAGTCTTTTTCCCAGAGAGGACAGTCAGAGATAAAGTGACCAGGCTTCTTGCAACGATGACAGGTTCTCTTCTTGTAATCTCCTGAGGAATCTGATTTCCTCAAGCCACTTCTTGATGACTTTCCAAATCCACCTCTCCTTGAGAACTTCTGGAATTTCCTCACAAGCATAGCTAGTTCCTGACTTAGTTCTTTAGGATCACCAAGGCTGCTGTCAGAATCTGCTTCTTCAGATGAGGAAATTGCTTTTGCCTTCAGAGCACGAGATCTTCCATAGCTTGGTCCATGCAGATCTCTCTTTTCAGCTTGTTGGAATTCATGAGTATTGAGTCTCTCAAGAATATCAGCAGGATCAAGAGCTTTGTAGTCTCCACGTTCTTGAATCATCAAAGCCAGAGTATCAAATGAGGAATTGAGTGATCTCAGCAGTTTCTTCACCACTTCATGGTTAGTGATATCAGTGGCACCCGGTGCTTGAAGTTCATTGGAGATATCAGTGAGGCAATCAAAAGTTTGCTGAACATTTTCATTGTCAAGACTCTTGAAGCGGTTCAAGAGATTGCGAAGAACATCAACACGAGAGTCACGTTGAGTGGAGACACCTTCGTTGACTTTGGACAGCCTATCCCAGATAAGCTTAGCAGACTCCAAAGCACTCACTCTGCCATACTGACCTTTGCTCAGATGGCCACAGATGATATTCTTCGCTTGAGAGTCGAGTTGCTTGAATCTCTTCACATCAGCAGCTGTAACAGTGGGAGTGACAAAGGGCACACCATTTTCCAAAACATACCAGAGATCGTTGTCAATAGCTTCAAGGTGCATACGCATCTTGTTCTTCCAGTAGGGGTAGTCCGTCCCATCGAAGGTAGGACAGCCCGCGGAAACCTTGATCATACCTGAAATCAACATAACTAGAACTCCAGGTGGTTAAACCAAAATCACACAGAGCGAGGGAGTACCTGCTCTGATACCAATTGAAAGTGCGTTATATCGACTAGAGGGGGGTGAATAGGCGATTTTTACAAATTCATGACTTGACGAATTTCAACTTTGAGGAATTTGAAATGTGATGAATAACTAGCAGCGGAATAAGTACTCAAGTGCATGAGGAACATAGTAACAGCTTAGTCATCATGATGAAATGAAACTTGCACGAATAGTGAGTAGCGTGATACAGGATAAGTAGTGATGAACAAGGTAACTTGAAGAATTTGAGGTGAGGAATTTGAGAAAGTCTTCAGTCAAATTCTTCAAATAGTAACAATCAATTTCATCAACAGGTTTATGAGGAATAAGGAGGTTGAGGAAATGGAACCAGGTAGCTCGATGAAGACAATGGTTTGATGACCCAGTTCCAACTGCTGTGACAGTCGTACGTCTGGTTTGGAGCGGCCTGGTATTTAAACCAGAGGACACACAGTCCTTACCGTATTCTCCTTGAGCTAAGGTCACACAGTCCTTGCCCAACACTCATGGTAAGTCTTCAGGGTAGACTTCCAAAACCCTCACATACAGGTCACCCGACGATCCACAATTTACTGCTCCAGACCAAGGTCACTTCGTGGTCCCCAATTGACTGCAGGAGCACTAGACCATCACGCCTAACCGTCTGGAGGATGCATAGTCCTCAAAGGTAACAAGCGTCGGTTCCACACAGGAATTTCTTCAGTGATGCTCAATCACTATGGGTTTTGGTGGTTTGGTTGTGGGTTTTTCCTCACTGATGATTTTCCCTCAAAGTCCTTGGAGGATGGGTTGCTCTTAATTGACAAGTGTCAGTTTTCTCTCGGAGCAGCCAACCAGCTAGTGGTTGTGGGGGTCGGCTATTGATAGCCAGGGTGCAACCTAACATGATATGACATAAATGCCCCCAATGATATGACCGTTATGTGGGTAGCTGTGATTGGGGACAGCTGGCGCTAGACACAGCAACGGTCGGATTTTCGAACTATGAAAATCCTCGGACATATCATGTTCCTAACTTGTAGGCAATTTGCACTGGCGAAATCCTAACTCCTCGGTCAAATCAATTTCCTCAGAGACCAGAAGAACTTCGTCTCTGTCACTGAAGAATTTGACTGAGCCATAAGAGATTTCCAAAGGCTTCACCCGAAGGATTGTATAGGTTGAGGATTTGGAGTTGAGCATCAGTTGGAAACTTTCCTTAGTATTACCTCGGACCCCTTTAACAGTACGGTGTTTCCTATGACTCAAGAAAGGAAATGAAACTACGAAAACAAAAGTCTTCACGCTTCATAATCTTCGTTAGTATCTTCACGGTCACACCAACTTCTTCATCTTCAAAGTCTTCACAAAGTCTTCACAAAAGTCTTCACAAAGTCTTCAGCAAAGTCTTCATTTGAAGACATACATTTTTAGGGGTCGATAATCTCCGAATATATCAAACTCTTCATCGACTTATAGAGCCTGTGTACACTCACAAACACATTAGTACCTTAACCTATAAGTCTTCAATACACCAAAATCACTGAGAGGCACTAAATGCACTAATAGTGATACCAATCGGGACTAAAGGGGCTCGCAGGGGCCCCAGCCTGCCGCAACCCTTTAGTCCTGGTTGGTATCACCAACCGGGACTAGAGGTCTTTCATGAACCGGGACTAGTCCTGGTCGTGCTCCCGTCCGCTCCTAGCCGTTGGAACTGGAACTAATGGCCACATTAGTCACAGTCCCAAACCCGGCCGGGACTTGTGCTCCGGACAAAAGGTCTGTTTTCTACTAATGAGAGCTAAAGTATCGAAGCAACAATAATAAGACAACGAAAAATACTATCCGATCCAATCACAGAAGATACCCTCAAATAAGAACCATACTACAATCTTAACTCAAGTCCATTTAGTGCATAAGTTGTATAAAGAGAAGAACTCGGAAAGATATATATGATCAGTAGGCGTACGCCGTGGGTACCCCTCTATCCCTGCCTTTGATTGCTTTCAAAAAAATCCACGGGCATGAGGAGAGAAGGAGGAAGAGATAGCGACACCGAAGAAGAAAAATAAACAGATGGTTGTAGACACTAAAGAAGAAAAACAAGCGACCCAGCAGCAGCAACAGCCCAGTAGCACCTATAAAGGGACGGTGACATACGCTGAACTACTGAAGAAAAGTCTCCAGCAGCAACTTCCACTCAACCCAATAATGTACTCCAACTGTTCACCACAGCGGAAATTTCTTCCATGGTGTAGCCATTAGATATCACAAATATTGACGTAAGATCGATGACATATAACTGCCCCATCGGATCTAGGCATATCTGCCCCAAACTTCATCGGCCAAACGGTTGCCCTGCCGGTCCTGCCTCCTCCGTCCGCCGTTCTGGCCATGGGAGGGGGTGGGTGTTGGGGAACATAGTAATAATTCAAAATTTTCCTATGTATCACCAAGATCAATCTAGGAGATGCTAGCAACAAGAGAGAGGGAGTGCATCTTCATACCCTTGAAGATCGCTAAGCGGAAGCGTTACAAAGAACGCGGTAGATGGAGTCGTACTCACGGCGATTCAAATCGCAGAAGATCTGATCCAAGTGTCGAACGGACGGCACCTCCACGTTCAACACACGTACAGCCCGGGGATGTCTCCTCCTTCTTGAACTAGCAAGGGGGAGGAGAAGTTGAGGGAGAGCTCCGGCAGCACGACGGCGTGGTGTCACTGGAGCTCGTGGTTCTCTAGCAAAGCTTTGCTAAGCGCTACGGGGGAGGAGGAGGTGTAGGAAGGGGGAGGGCTGCGCCAAGGAAGGGGGTGCGGCTGCCCTCCCACCCACCCACCCCCACTATTTATAGGGGGAAGGGGGGAGGGGGCCGCCCCCTAGATCTAATCTAGGGAGGGGCGGCGGCCAAGGGGGGAACTTGCCCCCCAAGTTAGGTGGGAGGCGCGCCCACCCCTAGGGTTTCTAACCCTAGGGCCCTTGGGGGCGCACTAGCCCACTAAGGGGCTTGTTCCCATGCAACTTCAGACCATTAGGCCCTCAGGGGCAGGTGGACCCTCCCAGTGGACCCCCGGAACCCCTTCGATGGTCCCGGTACAATACCGATAAACCCCGAAACCATTCTGGTGACTAAAACTAGACTTCCCATATATAAATCTTTACCTCTGAACCATTCCGAAACTCCTCGTGACGTCTGGGATCTCATCCAGGACTCCGAACAACTTTCAGTAACCACATACAATTCCCATTACAACTCTAGCGTCACTGAACCTTAAGTGTGTAGACCCTACGGGTTCGGGAACCATGCAGTCATGACCGGGATACCTCTCGGCCAATAACCAATAGCGGGATCTGGATACCCATATTGGCTCCCACATGTTCCACGATGATCTCATCGAATGAACCACGATGCCCAGGATTCAATTAATCCCGTATACAATTCCCTTTGTCCATCGGTATGTTACTTGCCCGAGATTCGGTCGTTGGTATCCCTATACCTTGTTCAATCTCGTTATCGGCAAGTCTCTTTACTCGTTCCGTAACACATGATCCCGTGAATAACTCCTTAGTCACATTGAGCTCGTTATGATGATGCATTATCGAGTGGGCCCAGAGATACCTCTCCATCACACGGAGTCACAAATCCCAGTCTCGATTCGTGCCAACCCAACAGACACTTTCGGAGACACCTGTAGTGCACCTTTATAGTCAACCAATTACGTTGTGACGTTTGATACACCCAAAGCATTCCTATGGTATCCGGGAATTGCACAATCTCATAGTCTAAGGAAATGATACTTGACATTAGAAAAGCTCTAGCAGACGAACTACACGATCTTGTGCTATGCTTAAGATTGGGTCTTGTCCATCACATCATTCTCCTAATGATGTGATCCCGTTATCAACGACATCCAATGTCCATGGCCAAGAAACCATGACCATCTATTGATCAACGAGCTAGTCAACTAGAGGCTCACTAGGGACATGGTGTGGTCTATGTATTCACACATGTATTACGGTTTCTGGTTAATACAATTATAGCATGAACAATAGACAATTATCATGAACAAGGAAATATAATATTAACCATTTCATTATTGCATCTAGGGCATATTTCCAACAGTCTCCCACTTGCACTAGAGTCAATAATCTAGTTCACATCACCATGTGATTTACATTGTTATGAATCTAACACACAATTAGTTCTAGGTGATCATGCTTTGCATGTGAAAGAGGTTTTAGTCAACGGGTCTGCGACATTCAGATCGTGTGTACTTTGCAAATCTCTATGTCATACTGTAGACACTGGTACCACGCTCCACTTGGAGCTATTCCAAATGGCTACTCCACTATACGTATCCCGATTGCTACTAAGAGTCATCCGGACTGGTGTTAAAGCTTGCATCAACGTAACCCTTTACGACGAACTCTTTATCACCTCCATAATCGAGAAATATTTCCTTAGTCCTCTAGTTACTAAGGATAGTTTTGACCACTGTCCAGTGATCCACTCCTGTATAACTCTTGTACCCCTTGACAGACTCATGGCAAGGCACACACAGGTGCGGTACACAGCATGGCATAGTATATAGAGCCTATGGCTAAGGCATAGGGGACGACCTTCGTCCTTTCTCTTTCTACTACTGTGGTCGAGCTTTGAGTCTCACTCAACTCCACACCTTACAAATCAGGCAAGAACTCCTTCTTTGACTGATCCATTTTGAACTCTTTCAAAATCTTGTCTAGGTATGTACTCATTGAAAGTCTCATCAAGCATCTTGATCTATCTCTATAAATCTTGATGCCCAGCAATTAGGTAGCTTTATCCAGGTCTTCCTTTGAAAAACTCTTTTCAAACAACCGTTTATGCTTTCCAGAAATTCTACATCATTTCCGATCAATAATATGTCAACCACATATACTTATTAGAAATTCTATAGTGCTCCCACTCACTTTCTTGTAAATACAAGTTTCGCATAAACTTTGTATAAACTCAAAAACTTCGATCACTTCATCAAAGCGTATATTCCAACTCCGAGATGCTTGCTCCAGTCCATAGAAGGACTGTTGGAGCTTGCATACCTTTTAGCATCCTTTGGATCGCCAAAAATTTCGGTTGTATCACATACAACTTTTCCTCACGAAAACCGTTAAGGAAAGTATGTTTTGACATTCATCTGTCAAATCTCATAACCGAAAAATGCAGCAACTGCTAACATAATTTCAATAGATTTTTATCATCGCTACAGGTGAGAAAATCTTATAGCAGTCAACTCCTTGAACTTGGTGGAAACTTATTTGCGACAAGTCAAGCTTTATAAATGGTGGCATTCACCATCAGCGTCTGTCTTCATCTTAAAGGTCCATTTGTACTCAACGACCTGCCATTCAACGGGCAAGTCTACCAAACTCCATACTTGGTTTTCATACATGGATCCTTTTCTCGGATTTCATGGCTCCTAGCCATTTGTTGGAATTCGGACCCACCATTGCTACTCCATAGTCCATAGGTTCATCGTTGTCCAATAACATGACCTCCAAGACAGGGTTGCCGTACCACTCAGGAGCAGTACGCGTCCTTGTCGACCTACGAGGTTCGATAGTAACTTGATCCAAACCTTCATGATCATCATCATTAACTTCCTCTTCAACTGACGTAGGCTCCACAGAAACATCTCTCTGCGTTGCGCTACTCTCTGGTTGAAACAAAGGTTTAACAACCTCATCAATTTATATCTTCCTCCGACTCAATTCTTTCGAGAGAAACTCTTTCTCGAGAAAGGACCCGGTTTTAGCAACAAACACTTTGCACTTGTATCTGAGATAGAAGGTACACCTAACTGTTCTTAGGGTATCCTATGAAGTTGCACGTTTCCGCTTTGGGTTCGAGCTTATCAGACATAAGTGTCACATTCCCAAACTCTGAGAAATGACTGCTTAGGTTTCTATCAAACCATAATTCATACGGTGTCATCTCAATGGATTTAGATGGTGCCCTATTTAAAGTGAATGTAGTTGTCTCTAATGCATAACCCCAAAACGATAGTGGCAAAACGATAGTATGCACCATATCCAATAGAGCACGACTACGACGTTCGGACACACCATCACACTATGGTGTTCCAGGTGGCGTGAGTTGTGAAAGAACTTCCACATTGTCTTAAGTTGTATACCAAACTCGTAACTCAGATATTCACCTCCACGATCATATCGTAGACATTTTATCTTCTTGTCACGATGATCTCAAACTTTACTCTAAATTTGCTTGAACTTTTCAAATGTTTCAGACTTGCGTTTCACTAAGTAAATATGCTCATATCTACTCAAATCATCAGTGAAGGTAAGAAAATAACGATATCCACCGCACGCTACAACACTCATTGGACGGCATACATCAACATGTATTATTTCCAATAAGTTACTAGCCCGCTCCATCATACCGAAAACGGGGTCTTTAGTCATCTTGCCCATGAGGCATGGTCCACATGTCTCAACCGATTCAAAATCGGATGAGTCCAAAGATCCATCGGCATAGAGTTTCTCCATGCGATTTATACCAATATGACATTTAGCGGCAGTGCCACAAGTATGTGGTACTATCATTATTAACTTTGTATCTTTTGGTACCAATGTTATGAACATGTGTATTACTATGATCAAGATTCAATAAACCATTCCCATTGGGTGCATGACCATTGAAGGCATTATTCATGTAAACAGAATAACCATTATTCTCTAAATTAAATGAATAACCGTATTGCACTAAACACGATCTAATCATGTTCATGCTCAACGCAAACACCAAATAACATTTATTTAGGTTTATCACTAATCTCGAAGGTAGAGAGAGCGTGCGATGGTGATCACATCAACCTTGGAAACACTTCCAACACACATCGTCACCTTACACTTAGCTAGCCTTTGTTTATTCCGTAGCTTTTATTTTGAGTTGCTAACATTTAGCAACTGAACCGGTATCCAATACCCAGGTGCTACTAGGAGTACCAGCAAGGTACACATCAATAACACGTATATCAAATATACTTCTATCAGCGTTGCCAGCCTTCTTATCTACCAAGTATCTAGGGTTGTTCCGCTTCAACGACCGTTCTCCTCATAATAGAAGCACTTAGTCTCGGGTTTGGGTTCAACCTTGGGTTTCTTCACTGGAGCAGCAACTGACTTGCCATCCATGAAGTTTCCCTCCTTGCCCTTGCCCTTCTCGAAACTAGTGATTTTACTAACCATCAACACTTGATGCTCCATCTTGATTTCTACCTTCGCGGTCTCAAACATCATAAATAGCTCAGGGATCATTATTTCCATCCCTGGCATTTTATAGTTCATCATGAAGCTCTAGTAGCTTAGTGACAGTGACTCGGAGAACTATATCAATCACTATCTTATCTGGAAGATCAACTCCCACTCGATTCAAGCGATTCTAGTACCCAAACAGTATGAGCACATGCTCACCGACTGAGATATTCTCCTTCAACTTGCAGGCAAAGAATCTTGTTGGGGGTCTCATACCTCTCAACACGGGCACGAGCATGAGATCCCAATTTCAGCTCTTAGAACATCTCATATGTTCTGTGACGTTCAAAAAGTTTTGGAGCCTCAGTTCTAAGATGTAATGCATGACGCACTGAACTATCAAGTAGTCATCACAACGTGTATGTCAAATGTTCACAACATCCACAGACGTCGCTAGAGGAGGTGGTGCACCGAGCGGTGCATCAAGGACATAAGCCTTCTGTGCAGCAATAAGGATAATCCTCATATCACGAACCGAGTCCGTATTATTGCTACCATCATCTTTAAACTTACTTTTCTCTAGGAATGTATCAAAAAATAGGTGAGCTACAGTGCGAGCTATCTACAACATAATTTGCAAAGACACTTTTAGACTAAGTTCATGATAATTAAGTTCATCTAATCAAATTATTTAATGAACTCCCACTCAGATAGACATCCCTCTAGTCATCTAAGCGACACATGATCCATATCGACTAGGTTGTGTCCGATCATCACGTGAGACGGACTAGTCATCAATGGCGAACATCTCCATGTTGATCGCATCTACTATACGACTCATGTTCGACCTTTCGGTCTCTCGTGTTCCGAGGCCATGTATGTACATGATAGGCTCGTCAAGTCAACCTAAGTGTTTCGCGTGTGTAAATCTGGCTTACACCCGCTGTATGCGAACCCAACAGATCTCCATCATCATGTCTTCATGCAGTTGTCTCGCCAACTATTACCTCTACTACTATGGATAACGGTTAGCACTAAAGTAAAGTAATTACATGGCGTTTTTTATTGACACACGGGTCATACAATAAATTAAGGCAACTCCTATGGCTCCTGCCGGTTGTCATACTCATCGACATGCAAGTCGTGGTTCCTATTACAAGAACATGATCAATCTCATACATCACATATATTTCATCACATCCTTTTGTCCATAACACATCACATAGCATACCCTGCAAAAACAAGTTAGACGTCCTCTAATTGTTGTTGCGAGTTTTACGTGGCTACTATGGGTTTCTAGCAAGAACGTTTCTTACCTACGCAAAAGCCACAACGGTGATATGCCAATTGCTATTTACCCTTCATAAGGACCCTCTTCATCGTTTGATCCGACTAAAGTGGGAGAGACAGACACCCGCTAGCCACCTTATGCAACAAGTGCATGTCACGCGGTGGAACCAGTCTCACGTAAGCGTATGTGTAAAGTCGGTCCGGGCCGCTTCATCCCACAATGCTGCCGAATCAAGATAGGACTGGTAACGGCAAGCAAATTGACCAAATCATCGCCCAAAACTACTTGTGTTCTACTCGTGCATAGAATCTACGCATAGACCTAGCTCATGATGCCACTGTTGGGGAACGTAGTAATAATTCAAAATTTTCCTATGTATCATCAAGATTAATCTAGGAGATGCTAGCAACGAGAGAGAGCGAGTGCATCTTCATACCCTTGAAGATCGCTAAGCGGAAGCATTACAAAGAACATAGTTGATGGAGTCGTACTCGCGGCGATTCAAATCGCGGAAGATCCGATCCAAGTGCCGAGTGGACGGCACCTCCGCGTTCAACACACGTACAGCCCAGGGACGTATCCTCCTTCTTGATCCAGTAAGGGGGGAGGAGAAGTTGAGGGAGAGCTCCGGCAGCACGACGGCGTGGTGTCGCTGGAGCTCATGGTTCTCTGGTAGAGCTTCGCTAAGCGCTACGGAGGAGGAGGAAGTGTAGGAAGGGGGAAGGGCTGCACCAGGGAAGGGGATGCGGCTGCCCTCCCATCCCCCACTATTTATAGGGGGGAAGGGGATAGGGGGCCGGCCCCTTAGATCCAATCTAGGGAGGGGCAGTGGCCAAGGGGGAAACTTGCCCCCCAAGTTAGGTGGGAGGCGCCCCCACCCCTAGGGTTTCTAACCCTAGGCACCTTGGGCCCTTGGGGGGCACACCAGCCCACTAAAGGGCTTGTTACCACGCAACTTCAGCCCATTAGGCCCTCCGGGGCAGGTGGGCCCTCCCGGTGGACCCCCGGAACCCCTTCAGTGGTCCCGGTACAATACCGATAAACCCCGAAACCTTTCCGGCGACTGAAAATGGATTTCCCATATATAAATCTTCACCTCCGGAACATTCCGGAACTCCTCGTGGCGTTCGAGATCTCATGCGGGACTCCGAACAACTTTCGGTAACCACATACAATTCCCATTACAACTCTAGCGTCACGGAACCTTAAGTGTGTAGACCCTACGGGTTCGGGAACCATGCAGTCATGACCGAGACACCTCTCCGGCCAATAACCAATAGCAGGATCTGGATACCCATATTGGCTCCCACATGTTCCATGATGATCTCATCGGATGAACCACGATGTCAGGGATTCAATTAATCCCGTATACAATTCCCTTTGTCCATCGGTATGTTACTTGCCCGAGATTCGATCGTCAGTATCCCTATACCTTGTTCAATCTCGTTACCGGCAAGTCTCTTTACTCGTTCCGTAACACATGATCCCGTGACTAACTCCTTAGTCACATTGAGCTTATTATGGTGATGCATTATCAAGTGGGCCTAGAGATACCTCTCCGTCACACGGAATGACAAATCCCAGTCTCGATTCGTGCCAACCCAACAGACACTTTCGGAGACACCTGTTGTGCACCTTTATAGTCATCCAGTTATGTTGTGACGTTTGATACACCCAAAGCATTCCTACGGTATTCGGGAGTTGTACAATCTCATGGTCTAAGGAAATGATACTTGACATTAGAAAAGCTCTAGCAGACAAACTACACGATCTTGTGCTATGCTTAGGACTAGGTCGAGCGCCGGCGGCGATACCCTCCTCTCCTCCGCCGCCGGCCGCCGTTTCAATCTCCTCCGAGACCGTCCGTCTTCAAGGAAGGTACCAAAGTTTCTCGATCACTTCTCCTCCTGATCCTGTTCGTGGCGTTGGTTCCCCTTCCTTCCCCTTCCTTCCCCGATTCGATTCGACACGTACGTAGACAGATTTTATTTCGATTCGCTTTCTTTTTCTCGATTGACATCGACAGGGGAAACCAAACCGCTAGTACGTATGTATCATCCTCATCCACAAATTTAGTTATTTATATATGTTTTTTTTTACCCTGTGAACTCATCGGCCGTGGGCTGCAGCAAATGATTGATTTCCCTACTTCCTTTCTTTCTTTCTTGCCCAACCAAGACCTACAACTACCTACTAACCAATTTTCATATATGCTCTGATTTTTCATTTTGGTATTAATTATCTGAACGTGGCTCCAAATAAGTTGTTGGTTCAGATTCAGCACGCGGGTCTTCTTGCGTCAATTCTAGCTCGTTTCTTTGTGTTACTAATTAGGTGCCTCCAAATAAGTTGGTTCAGATTCAGCACGTGGAATTGCTTGTGTCTAATCTAGCTCGTTTCTCTGTATTCTCTCTTAGTTAGTTCATTATTATTCAAGCTCTGCTACTTGATGGTGGTAGCTAGTTTAATTTAATGACGTCGCCCGCCTATAGCTCCGTTTTTCTTTCTAACAATCTAGACGCAGATAAGGTGCTAGCTAACTACTTTAATAAATCTCCATGCTTATGAACAACACACAATTAAGTTTTGGATAGATACATCAGAAAGCGCTCAGAGTTCATCAATAGTTGGAATTCTTCGTAATGATGAGTGCCTCTCGCCGGTGTGATCTCCATCTATCTTCCCATGCATGCATTATTCTGACATGTCATAATTTTGAGTCCAGCTCTTTCGGTTGTTTTCTGAACCTTGATATATATTATCTGATGATTGGTACAGCTGAAATGAAGTTGTTCGATGGAGGACCTACCGGAGGCTCTGATGACAGAGATTCTCAAGAGGATCACCACGACAAGTGATCTGAACTCTCTTTCCCTCGTGTCAAAGCAGCTCTACCAGATAGAGGGGAATCAAAGGGATGCTATCCGTGTTGGTTCCGGCCTTTGCACCGCTACAAAAGCACTGACATCATTGTGCGCCCGCTTCCCAAATCTGCGGAAAGTGGAAATCGACTACTCTGGATGGATTCCTGGACATGGAAAGCAGCTGGACAATAAAGGACTTTCTGTGCTTTCATCTGACTGTTCCTCGCTGATTGACCTCACCTTAATCTTCTGCTCACAAATCGATGACTCTGGGCTTGCTTGTTTAGCGAATTGCAAGACATTGGTGTCTCTCACGCTCAACTCCGCACCAAAAGTAACGCCAATTGGGCTTTTCTCGGTTGCAGTTGGTTGCACAAGTCTATCTACTCTCCACCTTACTGATTGCGAGAAAATTGACAGCGTAGAGTGGCTGGAATACCTTGGTACGGATGGATCATTGGAAGAGCTTGTAGTGAAGAATTGCAAAGGAATCAATCATCATGACTTCCTAAAGTTTGGTTCAGGATGGATGAAGCTCCAGAAGTTTGAGTTTGAGAGCAAAAGAGGAATATTTGATTGTGTTACAAGTGATGTGGTCTATGACTCCTCGTATGATGCTCACAGCATGGATATATACGATTTCTGTTGCCTGAGTTTGAAGGATTTAAGGTTGGTGCATATTGAAACTTGGCCAGAAGTAGGACTCCGTGTTCTCCTAGGGAAATGTAAAGCATTGGAGAAGCTTTGCCTTCAGTATGTTTGTGCCCTAAATGACAATGACATGATTGCATTATCTCAAAGCTGTAGCAACCTTAAAAGCATCTCACTTTGGCTCAACCTGCAGTGCTACTCGAGTGATGTCAGCTATTCTGAAACCAGGACGTCGTTTACTGATGACAGCCTTCACGCTCTAGCCCTAAACTGTCGTATGCTTCAGATGGTAGACCTCAGCTTTACAGGATGTGCTGCTGACTGGCCATCGGAAATAGGATTCACACAAGAAGGTTTTCTGGTGCTCATTCGGTCCTGCCCAATTCGTGTTCTCGTGCTAAACACCGCCAACTTCTTTGATGACGAGGGGATGAAGGCGCTCTCATCCTCACCACATCTGGAGACACTTGAGCTTATACTTTGTGAAGCGGTAACTGATTCTGGAATGCACTTCATTGCACGCACCCCATGCTTGAGTAATCTCACGCTTCGGTTGTGTCATAAGGTTACTGATGTTGGAGTGGCTGAACTGGGACATGCACATAAGTTAGCGTCTTTGGTCATTGAGTATTGTGGTAAGGTCTCTCTTCAAGCTGCGCAGGGTGTTGCCAAGTCAATTCACTACTACAACAACTATTCGGATGCCCTCATGAAGAAAATTGGTCTTGGCGCCTATTGATGAAGTGGTCTCCAAAATTTTCAGTGTGAATTTGCTGCTGAAGCCATTAAGTTGTTCAGTGTACATCGTTGGACAAGGCTGTGCATCATCCGACCCGGATTCACCTCTCTGAACTTTTTGTTGCCTTCTACCTTTACTGCAATGAATTTCCTTTATGAGAGTCTAATGATGATCTTTGGATGGCATCTGGTGAATGAAACTTTAATAGTAAGCACCGCTTGTGGATTACTGTCAACCGTAATTCTAGTAGCTGTTTCGAAACCGACATAAGTTGGCCCCAAGATTCCTTAATTTTGCTGTGGAGGCACTATATGACCATTTGGTGTTATCTGTATTGTTTAAGCGAATGTGATGATCCTTTTTTATCGTGGAAGTGATTTTGAAGACATATATATCTGCCTGGTATGTTCGCATGCCAATCTTGGTATGGATCAATGTAGTAATAATAGTCCAAGTTTGAATGCTTGTTTTGCTGATATTTACTCTATTGGGGGATGTCTTTGATTGCTTCTCAAAAGAATAGTGCTAGTTACTACTCCCTCTGTAAACTAATGTAAGATGTTTTTGCAGTTCAAATTGAACCACAAAAACGTCTTATATTAGTGTACAGAGCTAGTAGCATAATTGTTGATGTTTAGATTCCATAATGGCCTGAAGTTGAGGAACAAGTGAAACTTGAGCTACTACTGAAGGCATATAACATAGCTATCACATCATGCCATTGCTCTCGACATCCCGGCATTCAACAACATTTTGTTTTTACCTTCTTTAGGGGGTTGCACATCTCTTTTTACCTATCAAGAGTCTGGTGAAAATAGCAGAATTAAGATACTATTGGAGGATGAGATATCGAGTTCATGTGCCACTCAAATGGTTCTGATTTTTTGAATCCTTTTATTGTATCTCACTTTGTGTTATACTTTATACTTGAGCTAAAATGAAACATGCGCCTTTCCCTTTGTTAAAAAAAAGGGGGTGAATACAAATTTCTACATTAGGTCCTGCACGCCCTGATCGTGGAATATTTACTGGTTTGTTTCTGTTTGTAATTACCTGAGATTTTTTAACTTCTGTGTTGGCCTAACCAAGGAGCTCGTCCAAAAGACCGAATATAAGAGAAAATTATGCGTGTTTGGTTTGCCGCATCTAGACGATGATCTTTGGGGCTGGAACTTACCATGCCCATGGGCGGGTTTGAGCACGTACCAAGTCTTCTGAGAGCTTCGATTCATAAAATGTTTACGGTGTCTAGCGTCAATGGCGATGCTCATCACCATGGCAAGGAGGACAAAGATAAGGAATATCTTCATGATGGGTTTTTTGGTTACTACTGTTTGATTGACTTTGATGTTCGCACTCTAGGTGTGTGAACTTTGAAAGATGGAAGGCCACCTTGATGGCGCAACTATCTTTGATGTTCTTTTCAGCTTTGCACTTGCTTTTTGGAAAAGTGATCCTAAGCTTATCCAACTAATCATTTGGTATTTTGTGTTTGGTGGCACTACTTACTAGTGTGACTTTGAATTTTTCATCATAGTTGTTTTTTTTGCACATATCATTTGATTGTAGGACTGCTCGATAACGACCAATGACTCATCGTATTCGCTTTACAATGCAAACATTGATCTAGATTTTGTCCTTTTCTGGTATTTAGTTTGTGAAGTTGTACTTTTATGCTTATCAAGATTGGCATAGCTTGAGTGTGGAACTAAGTTTGTAAGCTTGCATGTCTCATTATGATAGATCCCACTATTAATGTGAAGATTGTTTCTAGACACTATTTTCTCCAAACTAACTTTGTTTTTTTCACAATATGATTGTAAGATGGATAATAAGACATGACTCATCTGATTGCCAGATAGACCGAGGAGCAAATTTAGGGTTGTAATGTGTACTTTCTATGTAAGATACATCATCTTGTCTTGCATGGTCTATATATTTGAAACGTAGGTAAAGTTCAAATGCAGCTGAAAAAATTAGATATGAAAGACAAGCAATTAAATGAGAAGCTGGAGATCTTGAAAACATGAAGAATATGGTAAACATTAGGATGTTGCATACATCTATATCTTCAATCCTGACAGTCTTCGTCATCCTTATCAGCTCTTCATCGACAACCTTCATTACAGTCATCTCCTAAATTAAAAAAACACTTCACTATAAGTTTGGGCGCTAGAATCAGAACCTAGCTTTAACTCGATAGGAAACTCAGGCTATACATAGTCTGTTGAGCATGTTTACTTCCCTGTGTTGCAAAAGCAACTTGGTCAAAATTATCCTATAGGGAAAGCATGTGGAGTACAAATATTAGAGCGTTGGATTAACAGACTACTGCCATAAAAATGAAGTTTTCTACGGTACCCTGGTACTCCCCAAATATAGATGGGACTAGCAAGTAAATCGGGACGTTCCTTTGATAAGGTAGTTCATTCTTTTCTGTATCTAATATATGACTAATGACATTTCCTTAATCTACTCAGGTAATCCGGGGTAATAGGAAACCGTCCTTCCTGTTTACGCGCATGTAGCATCACTCGTCTTCTTCTTCCTCCCCGCATAATAAATAATAAATAAATCAAGGAGGCTACAAAACTCCGTCCTGCATACATCTACTACAATACATTTGGATTATTCTTTCTCTCAAAGCAAAAAAAAAAAAAAGATGCCACAACAGCTATTTTTTTAATGTTGGTATTTTCCTTGCGGCGGGTAGCTAAAAGTGCCGACGTGACATTCAGTCGTGGTGTCAAGCAATACTCGCCATTGTTACAACCCATTTCAATGGCGTGCGGCTACATCCGCATGCCACTACATATTTACTACCAGTGGCAGGCGAATGTTAACGGTGATGGGCGCTCTTTGAGAGTCTCGCCCTCTGTTGGCCATCCAACAGGCGTTCCCGTGGATGCAGGCACTGGCCTACATTGACGTGACTAGAAAGGACGACGGCTCGTCAGCCGTTTTATTTTAATATTTTTATTTTTATTAAATGTATAAACTAGACTTTCATTGATACTTTATATTTTCAACTGAGTCAATTACATCACAAGTGTCTAAATTTACCAAGAAAATTAAGTTTGATTCTCAAACTTCTGGCGTACCTTGATGTGTTACAAAACTTGGCTTGGTTGTTCATATACGGCCAGAATCACGTTTGGATACGAACCGGACGCTGACGAGGCCCGCCAGTATGGCGTGGGGCCCTCTGTCAGTGGTTGAACGTCGTGGGCAGAGTCCTGTGGTCTGTTTATTTGCAGGCAGAGACCATGCGTCTGAATCTGCTAACAAGCAAGACTGTGAAGTGCCCTCATGTCCATTTTATGGGGGCGCTCTTATGTCTCACTTTAAGCGAGATGTAGTGAAACTCTCGTGTCCGGGCAGCTTCGGATGAGCCAACCCAGGTGTGCTGGAGGGCACAACCTCGGGTTTTTTTTGGGGGGGGGGGGCGGGGGGGGGGGGCTTTCACTTTTTCTATTTCGTTTTCTGATTTATTTTATTAACTTTTGTTCACACTTCCAAAGATTATAAACATACATATTAGAACAATATACTTTACATGATGTTTTGAAACATGTTAATCTTGCATTTGAAAAATGATAAATGTATATTAAAAAATTGTTGACCACGTATACAAAAAATGTATACGGAAAATCTACAATGTGTGAAAAAAGTTAATCATGTATTTTAAAAAATTAATCAAGTATTCAGAAAAGTTAATCAAACATTTTAAAAATGTCAAATATGTATAGAAAAATGTTGAGCATGTATTTAAAAAAATGTCTAACTTGCATTTTCAAATGTTAAATGTGTATGAAAAAAATGTTGACCATGTATTCAGAAAACGTGAAACTAGTATTTGCAAGAGTATATGTCATAATAATATCATGTCAGCAGGCAAAATAATACCAAACTCACCATATATGTACAAACCAAGAGATGTGGTCATTGCCAATATTGAGCCAATCTTTTTGATTATCACAGAAAGCGCCAGTAACCCACTTGAGCTTCGTTTTCTTCTTTTCTTCAGCTTGTGTTGTGAAGATGCTTCTTGGATGTAGAGACTTTGAATTCCACAAAAGCTGCAGCCACTGCGTTCAGGCAAAGACTTGTGGTCTATGATTTTTATTGAACACAATTCAGCACTGAGACCTTCATTTCTACAATCAATGGAATTCCAGCATCCCTCGATTCCAGTCACCTACACCCGCATGAACAGTACACCTGAAAATATACAGAAGGAAATCGGAAAAATCTGAAATTTTGGGACATCGTTTTAGCTCCTTGCAAAATTTCATGACAAAATGATATTGGAGCAGAGCTCACCCCAAAAAAATTGAGAGTTCAAAGTTTTGTTCACTTTTGAGCACTGGTTTTTTTTTTTTGGCTGAGGACTCTTGTAATGGTATTTGGTCACGAAATTTTGCAGAAAGCTAAAACGTTTCATCTAGTTTGGTGTCAAAAAAGATTCAGATTTTTTCGATCTTGTTTTCTATGTTTTTCAAGTGTACTGTTCATGCAGGTCCACCTACACCCGGGAGCAGCCACACCTTTCTCACGCCAATAACCCACTTGAGCCTGTTTTTTTTTTCCTTCAACTTGTGTGGTGAAGATGCTGCTTGGCTGTACATGCTTTGAATTCCACAAAAGTTGCACGCCTCGTTTTTTTCTCAGGCACATGACTTCCAGCAGGACCTGCGGTCCAGAATTTGTATTGACCACAATTCAACACCGAGACTTCCATTCTCCAGAACCGAATTTTTCCCATAATTCCTTGAGCTAAATCTATTCTTCTATGTACCAGCTGAAAAGCGAAAAGAGAAACATTTTAGAGAGTAGCTTAAGACAGGCTGGTTCGGTTTCTTTACAGAATTTCCATAACTGAAACAGTTAGAGTTGCATGATCAAATAAACAAGAAATGCTATCAGACCAATCACAGAAGATACCAGCAAATGAAAACTCTACAGCAATGCTAACTCGAATCCATTCGGTAATAAGTTGAATACGGAGGGGAGCCGTGGGTGCCCTGTGTCATTTTTCAACAGACATGGAAAAAGGAAAAAGAAAAAGAAAAACAGGCTACCCAGCAGCAGCTGCCAAAGGGGTGTGCTAGCGTCCAAACAAGAGCTAATAATCATCCAGTCGGCAAAGATGGCGACAGACACTGAAGAATAGTCATCCAGCAACAGCTTTCGCTCAACTGGTGTGTGTTTGCTGAGGACCTAATAACACCATAGTTGCAGTGTGTATTGAAATGATTGAATCACATCCCCCAGCCAAACACAAGATGCAAACAATAGGCAACAAAATGGCATCTTATACAGGAAAATTAGCAGCTAAGATAATAGTCTTTGGACGATTGTCGAGTTGAGAGAACAGCTCCTTTTATCAATTTCTAATGGAGGTTGATCAGACGAGGTTGCCGCTGTGCTTGCTTTCTCCAATACAGTACGTGTATATACTGATATGAAGAGTATAAGAGAAGTGGATACCAATTCAACCTCGAAAGTTCTTTGAAATTCAACTCGGCTAGTGCCATCATAGACAAGCTAACAACAGCTCCCTATTTGCGAAGAGACATACACCGAATCTGTCCATGCACAAACGAAAGTGTCGAGCATTTGCGCCGAGATTCATGTTCAAATTAGTGCCTGCGCCACTCTACTGTAGGCATGCAGCCCCAGTTCATCCTCCTGCACAAGCAGAAAAAAAAGCAAGCACCAGATCAGAAAAAAGCAAGCTGAGCAAATTATTCTACTGGTCGAGAGACGATGTTTAGGCATTCACAGTGACTGGAAACAAAGCAGATGGAACTTCTGTTTGGGACGCTGAGCAAAAGTTTCAAACAAGTCCACTATTATCTAAAAAAAACATAGGCCATAGATGCTCAATGAGTACAGAAAGTGACAGTAACCCACTTGAGCTTGGATTTTTGCTTCAGTCAGTGTGGTCAAGATGCTGCTTGGTTGTACAGGCTTTGAATTCCACAAAAGCTGCAGCCGCTGCCTCATTTTTCCTCACACGCGTGACTTGCAGCAAAGACTTGCGGTCCAGGATTTGTTTTGACCACAATTCAACGCTGATTGATACCTTTATTTCTACTATCAATATAATTCCAGCACGGAGTTTTTCCCACAATTCCAACTACGAGTCCAATTTCTTCTGTTCTCTGTACCTGCTGAAAAGCGAATGGGGAAACATTTTAGAGAATAGCTTAAGACAAATCACAGCTGAATACAAGTTGCGTGATCAAATAAACAAGAAACACAGGAGATGCCATCAAATGAAAACTTCTTAACTCAAGTCCATTCAGTAAATAGGTTGTAGACAGAGGGGAATTGGGAAAGATACGAGTAGGCGTACACCATAGGTGCCTTCTAGGTATTCCTGACTTCAATTGCCCTGTATCATTTTTCAACAGGCATGAGAAAAAGAAAAACAGGGTGCCGACAGTGAAGAAGAAAAACGGATTGCCCAGCAGCACCTGCCAAAGGGGTGTGGTAGCGTCCGAACAAGAGCTAATAGGCATCCAGCTGGCAGAGATATGATAAAAGAAAAACCCTGAAGAACAAAACACTAGTTAAGTATAAATACAGTTGCAGTGTCTGCTGAATCCTATCCCCAACCAAACACAACATGCAAACACCAGGCAGCAAAATGGGAGCTTCCTTGCAACCATTGCTGTGCCTCTGCCTACTACTGGTGCTGTGCCTTCTTCTCTTCGAAGAAGCACATGCGGCGCGCCATGGAGGGATCTCACTGAGGTCTCAACACATGGCCCTCCTCCACTGGAAAGCTACACTTGCGAGCCCACCGCTGCAGATGAGCTCTTGGCAGGAAAACACCAGCCCGTGCAATTGGACGGGCATCTTGTGCACAGCTGTTCGCCATGGCCACCGCATGCCCTGGGTGGTGACCAACATTTCCCTGCCGGATGCTGGCATCCGTGGCCAGCTTGGTGAGCTCAACTTCTCGGCTCTTCCATTCCTCACATATATCGACCTTCATAACAACAGTCTGCATGGTGTACTACCAGCTAGTATCAGCTCCCTGTCAAAACTTTCGGATCTTTACCTTCACTACAACCAGCTCACAGGGAAAATTCCTTATGAGATCGGTGCCCTGCAAAGTCTCACGCTGCTTTATCTCGCATTTAACAGACTCACTGGACATATCCCTACGTCTCTGGGTAACCTACCAAAGTTAACTGATATTTACATTCACCAAACCATGGTATCAGGTCACATTCCTGAGGAGATTGGAAGGCTTGTCAACCTACATATTCTACAGCTAAGCAACAATACCTTAAGCGGCATGATACCAAAATCCCTTGGAAATCTGACCCAACTAAATGATTTGTACCTGTTCGGTAATCAACTTTCAGGGTATATACCTGGGGAACTAGGCAGGCTAATCCATTTGCAATATTTTCAGCTTAATGCAAATGATTTGTCAGGTCCAATTCCAATCTCCATAACCAATCTCACTAAGTTGAATCAACTTTTTTCTGTTTGAAAATCAAATCACAGGTTCCATCCCCCCGGCAATAGGCAGCCTCACTATGCTAAACCAACTTGCTCTCTACACAAATCAGATAACAGGTTCAATACCCCCAGAACTAGGGAACCTCACTAAGCTGGATGCACTTTTTCTCTATACAAACCAAATCACAGGTCCAATACCTTCAGAATTGGGAATCTTGCTGAATCTCCAGGTGTTAGAGTTAGACCAAAACCAAATAACCGGTTCCATTCCCCAAGAGATTGGCAGTCTGATGAACCTAGAATATTTAGGCTTGTCTCAGAACCAAATTATGGGATCAATACCAAAAACTTTTGGGAAGTTGCAAAGCATCAAAGGCCTGAAACTCTATGATAACAAATTATCAGGTTCTCTTCCTCAAGAATTTGGAGATCTCATAAACCTTGTTGAACTTGGGGTGTCTAACAACTCATTTTCAGGACCGTTACCCGCAAATATATGTTTAGGTGGCAGACTTCAATTTCTCTTTGTCTCTCATAATATGTTCAATGGCCCCATTCCAAGTAGTTTAAAGACATGCACAAGTTTGGTTCGACTTTACCTTGACTGGAACCAATTAACAGGAGATATATCTCAACATTTTGGTGTGTATCCACATCTAAGAAAGATGCGCTTGACATCGAATAGACTCTCTGGGCAGATTTCAGTGAATCTAGGTGCATGTACCCAACTAACGGTACTGCATCTAGCACAAAATATGATCACGGGCTCCATACCTCCAATCCTTTCTAAATTGTCCAACCTAGTAGAACTAACACTCGATTCTAATCATCTCACTGGTGAGATTCCACCAGAAATCTGCACTTTAAGTAATCTATATAGCCTGAACTTATCATCCAACAAGTTATCTGGATCCATACCTATAAAGGTAGAACAGCTAAGCAATCTAGGACACCTTGATATATCTGGGAACAGGCTGAGTGGATTAATACCTGAAGAACTAGGGGTCTGCATGAAACTCCAGTCCTTGAAGATCAACAACAACAACTTCAGTGGGAGTTTGCCTGATGCGATTGGAAATTTAGCAGGCCTGCAGATCATGTTAGATGTGAGCAACAATAACCTAAGTGGTCTGTTGCCGCAGCAACTTGGAAAGTTGGAGATGCTAGAATTTCTGAATTTATCACATAATCAGTTCAGTGGCAGCATTCCCTCGTCCTTTGCAGGCATGGCAAGCCTTTCAACACTCGATGTGTCCTACAACGACTTGGAAGGACCTGTTCCAACATCACGGCTACTCCAAAATGCTTCAGCAAGTTGGTTTCTTCCCAATAAAGGTCTGTGCGGTAACCTCTCTGGCCTGCCACCTTGTTATTCAACCCCAGTAGCTGGTCACCATAAACGGAAGACACTTGGTTTGCTTTTGCCAATTGTACTTGTGGTGGGTTTCAGCATTGCTATTGCAATTGCTGTCATAGTAATGCTTAGTCACAGCAAGAGAAAACCACAAGAAAGTGTTGCGACTGAAGGAAGGGACCTGTTCTCTGTTTGGAATTTTGATGGAAGATTAGCATTTGATGATATTGTAAAGGCAACCGAAGACTTCGATGATAAGTACATCATTGGAACAGGAGGATATGGCAAAGTCTACAAGGCACAACTCCAAGATGGGCAGCTGGTTGCTGTGAAGAAGCTTCATCAGAGCGAAGAGGAGTTGGATGATGAAAGAAGATTTCGCAGTGAAATGGAAATCTTATCGCAGATCCGACAATGAAGCATCGTCAAAATGTATGGATTCTGCTCCCATCCAGCATATAAATATCTTGTCTATAACTACATTCAACAGGGCAGCCTCCACAGGATACTGGAAAATGAGGAGCTAGCAAAGGAATTTGATTGGCAGAAGAGAATTGCTCTTCCAAATGATGTGGCTCAAGCAATATCTTATTTGCACCATGAATGTAGTCCACCTATAATCCATCGAGATATCACGAGTAACAACATCTTACTTGATACAACCTTCAAGGCTTTCGTCTCGGATTTCGGCACAGCAAGGATTCTTAAACCTGATTCATCAAACTGGAGTGCACTAGCAGGAACGTATGGCTACATAGCTCCTGGTATTTGCTAGTATAACCTTTATTCTCACCACAGAAGCATTCATCTTTGTCAATTAGTTCCTAGTCCTAATGTTTTTTGCTCAATGTTGTGCAGAACTGTCGTACACATCTCTTGTGACAGAGAAATGTGATGTCTATAGCTTTGGCGTTGTTGTGCTAGAGCTACTGATGGGGAAGCATCCGAGGGATCTATTAGACGGTACTTTGTTAAATGGAGAACAAACTACACGGGTGCAAGATATTCTGGACCAACGGGTGACAACACCAACAACAACAGAAGAGAACAGCTTATGTCTCCTCATTAAGCTGGCCTTTTCTTGCTTGGAATCTTCTCCACAAGCAAGGCCAACCATGAGGGAGGCATATCAAACGCTCATCCAGAGACCCTCTTCTAGTTCATGTCCCGTGCCTTTCAGCACACTTACATTACAGCAAGCAAGGGATGCATATTAATATATGATCCGAAATCTAGTGAGAAGCCACGGTCTATCGTAGCAGAGGCCGATTTAGGTTTCTGCTTTTGGGTCGAGTCACTCATATATATGCTACCTATATATACTTTGGGATGAGTTGAAGACTCGTTGTAAGTCTATATATCTGTTTTGTAGACACTCTCCTGATACAGTGAACGATCGTTGTGTTCCTGTGATTTTCCCCTCAAGGGTTTTCCACATAAAAATTGGTGTCCCGTGTGATTGATATTTCTCTGTTTGTTCCCTTGTCGATTTCTGACAATGCATAAAAACATTTTTTTAGGGTTGCTTGTAAAATGCATGTGGTGCCTATGCTTATATTTGTTTTAAGACTATGGACATAGTATCCACATGTGACACTTTCTTTTGGTTGTTGTCTGCAAGGGTACTTGAAATGTGTGCTAATATTTGTCTTTTTTATCTACTATTGCTCCCATGAACCTAAAAATTGAAAAAAAAAAAGGAATCCAAAACTGCCGTGGTATCATGTAGTCCTGCTTTATTGTTCAAGATAAAATATCTTGGACCTGACAATGATCAAGTGGTCAATGCATAAACGGGAACAAGTGAATATAAACACACAGAGATGGGTGCACAAAAAAGAAAAGTACCACAATATTCTACGTAAAAGGACTTAAAGAGGGTTGTATGGAAGGACTAATATTTGTCTCTTTATAACTATTATTATTGCTTCCATGAACCTGAAGATGAAAAAATGGAATCCCAAACTGACGCATTATCATGTCATCCCGCTTTATTGTTCTCTGGGTATCAAAATAAAATACCTTGGACTAAGCAGGAACAATCACAATGATCAAGTGTTCGATGTGTAAACAGGACAATGTGAACACACAGATAAAGGTACATAAAACAAGAAAAGTATAGCAGTACAAAGTAAAAGGGCTTACCGAGGGTTGGAGGGCACACATATGTAGTCCTTGTCCTTTGGATGGAGCAATAGATAATTTACTGCTACACTTAATTTCAAGCACTGGTAACGAGATTTTCAGGGAACAAAGATACAACCTTCTTTTTCTTGATGCCTAATACAAACTTAACAAAGTATGAGATGAGATGATAGGCCTTCAGACAGCACAAGAACTAGCAATGCCCCATAATTTCATTATCATAAAAGCACATACCAATCCTCAAAATTCAACTCAGCAGAGACATTATGGGGAAGAGGCATTATTCCAACACAATGGGGAAGAGGCATTACATCGTTCAACGAATTGCAGTGGTATATGAGGAAAGATACAGTGAATTTGTCCATGCATAAACAAAGTATCGACCATTTGTCCATACAGTGAATTGATGCGTGCGGCACGGTAGGCAGTCCCAGCTCATCCTCCTGCACCAAAGACAAAAGTAAGCAGAGCAAATGAGTCTACTAGTTGATAAGTGTTGATATTGCAATCAGGGAGAATCAAGCAAATTAAAGTATGTGCCGTCTGAGATGTTCAACGGAGACTTCGAAGTTCGTGATGAAATCCGCCACATACCACACGTTTGGCATGAAAATGGTTTGCATGTTCTCCTGTTTCTTTTACTATTAAGATTAAGCTATTATTAGCTCAAATTGTTCACAGCAACAACATATGCATGCATAATGCAGTTGAGCCCAAAATACACGAGTTATGAATTCAGTACTGCATTCATAACGATCTCAAGCATCTATCCTGTCAAATTAGATCATGTCACAACATAAAAGAACTCCGTTTACAACTTCAAACACTGTGATTGCATGGGAAATGGCATAAGCCATCAATTTTCCTAGGGATATCAGCACAAGAACCAGTATGTACAGAAACTGATCAGTCTAGCAATTGACATACCTGTTGCCGATTTGCTGGGACTGCCGCGTGACCACTTGGTGCAGCAGGTAAATTAAGCTCGGAATCAAGATCCGTCTCCTTGTCTGGCTGGAGGTACGATGGGACTGAATTTGATTCGAAGTCCATATCAGCTTCCAAAGCATCAAGCTCTGCAATTTTCAACATACAAAATGGGCGCAGCAAACAGAGAACTATCTTGTCGGTAAATTAAATAATAGTACAGGACTTACAACAAAAGTGCAACGAAACATTTCAGGTAAAATCCTGGACCTAATAATAACTGATAAAGAGAGCGAGTTTGCTAGATCAAATTCAACTACAAAAGCTAAATTGAATAGTGGTTCCTGGCTGGTTACCACTGTAAGAAAAACTAGTTGACTCAGTAACTTTAAGGTTAACTGTGGGTACCCTTCTATCCCTGCCTTTAATTGCTTTCAAAAAAATCCCATGGGCATGAGGAGATAAAAGGAGGAAGAGATGGCGACACCGAATAAGAAAAACATGCAGCCCAGCAGCATCTATAACAGATGGCTACAGACACTGAAGAAGAAAAACAAGCAACCCTGCAGCAGCACCTATAAAGAGATGGTGACAAACACTGAAGAACAACCATCCAGCAGCAACGTCCACTCAACACAATAATGTGCTCCAACTATGCACCACCATGCCGATTTCTCCCATGGTGTAGCCGCTGGGAATATTAGCGTGTTGGATGTCACACGGCAACCAACGCGTACAGAAAGTGCTAGTGGTGGAAGTTCACCGAATCAACCCACTTGATCTTGGAGCTTTTCTTCAGCACAAGTTGTGGTGAAAATGCTGCTTGGCTGTGCATGCTTTCAATTCCAAAAGTTGCAGCCACTGTCTCACTTTCCCACAGACACATGACCTCCAACAAGATTTGCGCTCCAGGATTTGTATTAACCAAAATTCAGCATTTAAGTTTTCATTTTTACCAGCGAAAGAATTCCAGCACAGAATTCTGGTTGTAGAACTAAAACCACGACAAGAATTATGGAATGGGCGGAGTACCAGCTAAAAGGTTTAAGGAGAACATTTTAGAGAATAGCTTTAGAGAAGCTGCTTCAATTTCTTTACAGACTGCCATCAAATGAACAGGAAATACCGGCAAACCAATCACATGAGATGCCATCAAATGAAAACTCTACTGCAATGTCAACTCAAGTCCATTCAGTGCATAAGTTGTAGGAGGATAGGAGGAGAACTGGGGAAGGTATGATCAGTAGGCACCATGCTTTCATTTTTTTAGCACAGGCACAAAGAAGGGAGGAAGAAGAAAAACAGGCAGCCACTGAAGAACAGACACCCAACAGCAGCTTCCACTCAACTCCTTATCAAAAAGAAAACAAACTTCCACTCAACAGTTGTGGGTTGACTGAGGACCTCATAGCAATGGGCGACACAGTTGTTAAATACTCATCAGCAGAGTTGCATTGTGTATTGAATCACATCCCCCAGACAAACACATTTTCGAATTCCAGATGCAAACACTAGGCAGCAATATGCGACCTTTGTTGTGCCTCTGCCTACTACTGGTGCCGTGCCTTCTTCTCTTGCAAGAAGCACATGCAGCGCGCCATGGAGGGATCTCACTGAGGTCTCAACACATGGCCCTCCTCCACTGGAAAGCTACACTTGCGAGCCCACCTCTGCAGATGAGCTCTTGGCAGGAAAACACCAGCCCGTGCAACTGGACGGGGTATCATGTGCACGGCTGTTCGCCATAGCCGCCGCATGCCCTGGGTGGTGACCAACATCTCCCTGCCGGATGCTGGCATCCGTGGCCAGCTTGGTGAGCTCAATTTCTCGGCTCTTCCATTCCTCTCATATATTGACTTTCACAGCAACAGTCTCCATGGTGCACTACCTGCTAGTATCAGCTCCCTGTCAGCACTTTTGGAACTTAACCTTCACCACAACAAGCTCACAGGGAAAATTCCTTATGAGATTGGTGACCTGCAAAGTCTCAGGCTGCTTGAGCTCTCATTTAACAGACTCACGGGACATATCCCTGCATCTCTGGGCATCCTAACAATGTTAACTGATCTTGTCATTCACCAAAACATGGTATCAGGTCCCATTCCTGAGGAGAATGGAAAGCTTGTCAACCTACAAGTTTTACAGCTAAGCAACAGCACCTTAAGCGGTATGATACCAAAAACCCTTGCAAATCTGACCCAACTACATGATTTCCTCCTGTTTGGTAATCAACTTTCAGGGCCTATACCCCAAGAACTAGGCAGACTAGTCCATTTGCAATTTCTTGAGCTTAGTTCAAATGACTTTTCAGGTCCAATTCCAATCTCTATAACCAATCTCACAAAGTTGAACACACTTTTTCTCCCTGGGAATCAAATCACAGGTCCAATACCCACAGAACTAGGCAACCTCACTATGCTCAATGAAATTTCTCTCCATAAAAATCAAATCACCGGCCCAATAACTTCAGAACTTGGCACCTTGGTGAATCTCCAGATTTTAGACTTGTCCAACAACCAAATATCTGGCTCTATTCCTGACAGCCTAGGAAATATTACCAAGCTAGTAGTACTATCCCTCTCGGAAAATCAGATAACTGGTTCCATTCCCCAAGGGATTGGCAATCTGATGAACCTCCAAGATTTAATCTTGTATCAGAACCAAATTTCGGGATCAATACCAAAAACTTTTGGGAAGTTGCAAAGCATCCAAAAGCTGCAAATCTTTAGTAACAAATTATCAGGTTCTATTCCTCAAGAATTTGGAAATCTCATAAGCCTTGTTCACCTTGAGGTGGCAAACAACTCACTTTCAGGACATTTACCCGCAAATATATGTTCAAGTGCAGGACTAAAATCTCTCGCTGTCGCTGATAATATGTTCAATGGCCCCATTCCAAGTAGTTTAAAGACATGTACGAGTTTGGTTCAAATTGACCTAGAGTCAAACGAACTAACAGGAGATATATCTCAGCATTTTGGTGTGTATCCACAACTCATAAAGATGCGCTTGGCATCGAATAGACTCTCCGGACAGATCTCACCAAATCTAGGTGCATGTACCCAACTAACAGTACTGCATCTAGCACAAAATATGATCACGGGTTCCATACCTCCAATCCTTTCTAAATTGTCCAACCTAGTAGAACTAACACTCGATTCTAATCATCTCAGCGGCGAGATTCCTCCAGAAATCTGCACTTTAGCAAACCTATATAGACTTAAGTTATCTTCAAACAAATTATCTGGACCCATACCAACACAGATAAAAAAACTGAGCAATCTAGGATACCTTGATTTATCTGGGAACAAACTGAATGGATTGATACCTGAGGAACTAGGGGACTGCATGAAACTACAGTACCTAAAGATCAACAACAACAACTTCAGTGGGAGTTTGCCTGGAGCAATTGGAAATTTAGCAAGCTTGCAAATCAAGTTAGATGTGAGCAATAATAACCTCAGTGGTGTGTTGCCACAGCAACTTGGGAAGTTGGAGATGCTAGAATTTCTGAATTTATCACATAATCAGTTCAGTGGTAGCATTCCATCCTCCTTTGCAAGCATGATGAGCCTTTCAACACTTGATGTGTCCTACAACGACTTGGAAGGACCAGTCCCAATAGCACGGCTACTCCAAAATGCTTCAGCAAGTTGGTTTCTTCCCAATAAAGGTCTGTGTGGTAACCTCTCTGGCCTGCCACCTTGTTATTCAACCCAAGTAGCTGCTCACCAAAAAGGGAAGATACTTGGTTTGCTTTTGCCAATTGTTCTTGTGATGGGCTTCGTCATTGTTGCTACAATTGTTGTCATAATAATGCTTACTCGTAAGAAGAGAAAACCCCAAGGTGTCACTGCAGAAACAAGGGACCTATTCTCTGTTTGGAATTTTGATGGAAGATTGGCATTTGACGATATTGTAAGGGCAACGGAAGACTTCGACGATAATTACATCATCGGAACAGGAGGATACGGCAAAGTCTACAAGGCACAACTCCAAGACGGGCAGTTGGTTGCTGTGAAGAAGCTTCATCAGGCCGAAGAAGAGTTGGATGATGAAAGAAGATTTCATAGTGAAATGGAAATCTTAACACAGATCCGGCAACGAAGCATTGTCAAAATGTATGGATTCTGCTCCCATCGAGCATATAAATTTCTCATCTACGACTACATTCAGCAGGGAAGCCTCCACGGGATATTGGAAAATCAGGAGCTGGCAAAGGAATTAGATTGGAAGAAGAGACTTGCTCTTGCAACTGATGTAGCTCAAGCAATATCTTATTTGCACCACGAATGTAGTCCACCTATAATCCATCGAGATATCACAAGCAACAACATCTTACTTGATACATCCTTCAAGGCTTTTGTCTCAGATTTCGGCACAGCAAGGATTCTCAAGCCCGATTCATCAAACTGGAGTGCACTTGCTGGAACATATGGCTACATAGCTCCTGGTATGTACTTGTATAACCTTGTTTCTTTCCCACAAAAACAAACATATATATAAGATGGTAGTCTCTATCCATTTATCCTAATTCTAATATTTTCGACGCTGTTGTGCAGAACTGTCGTACACATCTGTTGTGACAGAGAAATGTGATGTCTAGCTTTGGGGTGGTTGTGTTAGAGCTAGTGATGGGTAAGCATCCAAGGAATCTATTAGATGGTAGTCTTTCTAACGGTGAACAATCAATGATGGTGAAAGATATTCTGGACCAACGGCCGACAACACCAATAACAACAGAAGAGAGGAGCTTAGCTCTGCTCATCAAGCTGGCCTTATCTTGTTTGGAATCTTCTCCCCAAGCAAGGCCAACCATGCAGGAGGCATACCAAACACTCATCTAGCAACCATCTTCTAGTTCTCGTTCCGTGCCTTTCAGCGCGCTTATATTACATCAAGGGATGCATGTTGACATAAGGTCTGAATCCTAGTGAGAAACCAAGGTCCGCCGAAGCATAGGCCGACTTAGATTTCGATTTTTTACTCAAGTCACTCATACACCACCTATATATACCTCTTGTATGCCATGCCATGCCACACAGGATGAGTTGACGACTCATTGCAAGTATATGTATCTGTAGATTCTCCTGATACAGCAAAAGATGACCGTTGTGTGCCCGTGGTTTCCCGTAAGGGTTTTCCACGTAAAGATGTGTGTCCAGTCCTGTGTTCTTGATATTTCTCTGTTTGTTTGCTTGCTGATTTCTAATAATGCATAAATATAATTTTGTTTGCGGGTTGCTTATATTGTTAAAGACTGTACTGTAGACATAGTATCCATATGTGACACTTTCTTTCAGCTGTTGTCTGCAGGGTACTTAAAATGCCCTTAGATTTGTCTCTTTTTATCTACTATTGCTCTCATAACCTAAAGATTGGAAAAAATGAAATCCAAAACTGGTGCAGTACCATATGTAGTCCTGCTTTATTTATTCCATATGGGAATAAAGATAAATTACCTTGGACCAAGCAGGAACAATCACAAAGCATAAACGGGGCGAAATGAATGCAAGTACATTGGAGATAGTACATAAAAAAAAGTACCGCAATGTACCAAGTAAAAGTACTTACAGAGAGTTGTAGGGCAGGAGTATGTTGTCCTTTTCCTTATTATTGCTCCCATGAACCTGAAGGTGAAAAAATGGAATCCAAAACTGACACGTTATCATGTAATCCCGCTTTATTGTTCTCTGGGTATCAAAGTAAAATACCTTGTATCAAGCAGGAACAATCACAACGATTAAGTGTTCGATGCGTAAACGGAACAAATGAATGTGAACACATGAATATAGGTGCATAAAACAAGAGAAGTACAACAGTAGTAGGTAAAAGAGCTTAGGATTGTAGGGCATGCATACGTAGTCCTTGTCCTTTGGATGGAGCAATAGATAATTTACTACTACACTTAATTTCAAGCACTCGTAACGAGATTTTCGTGGAACAAAGCTACAGCCTTCTTTTTCTTGATGCCTAATACAAACTTAACGAAGGATGAGATGAGATGATAGGACAAGCGTTGACAGACAACACGAGAGCTAGCAATGTCCCATAATTTCATTATCAGAAAAGCAGATACCAATTCACCTCAAAATTCAACTCAGTAGAGACATACTAATAACAGGATGTACAACCATACATAACACACCCTTTATCACTCACTATTACTCCAACACAATGCGGAAGAGACATTCCATCGTTCAACGAATTGAAGTGGTATATGAGGCAAGATACAATGAATTTGTCCATGCATAAACAAAGTGCCGACCATTTACAACGAGATCAAACCTACACCATAGCTTTTTTGTTAATTTCAGGTACGAATTGACGCGTGCGGCACGGTAGGCAGTCCCAGTTCATCCTCCTGCACCAACAGACAAAAGTTGGGAGAGCAAATTAGTCTACTGGTTGACAAGTGTTGACATTGCAATCAAGGGAATCAAGCAAATTAAAGTATGTGCCGTCTGAGATGTTCAATGGAGACTTCGAAGTTCATGCTTAAATCCATCACACACCACATGTATGGCATGAAAATGGTTTGCATGTTCTCCTTATGTATGTTTATTTACTATTAAGATCAAGCTGTTATAAGCTCAAATTGTTCAAACCAACGACACGAGTTATGAGTTCAGTAATACATTGATAATGATCTCAAGCATCTAGCCTGTCAAATTAGATCATGTCACAAGATAAAAGAAACCCGTTTACAACTTCAAACACTGTGATTGCATGGAAAATGACATGAACCATTGATTTCTTCCTAGGGATATCCGCATGAGAATCAATGTGGACAGAAACTGAAGTAGTCGGTCTTGCAATTGACATACCTGCTGCCGGTTCGCCGGGACTGCTGCATGACCACTTGGTGCAGCAGGTAAGTTAAGCTCAGAATCAAGATCAGTCTCCTTGTCTGGTTGGAGGTACGATGGGACTGAATTCGATTCGAAGTCCATATCGGCTTCCAAAGCATCAAGCTCTGCATTTTCCAACATACAAAATGAGAAGAGCAAACAGAGAACCGTCTTGTCTGTAAATTAACACATGCATGATGCAAAACCAGTCTTCTTACAACAAAAGGGCCAAAGAAATGTTTCAGATGAAACCTAAGACCAATATAAACTGGAGAGTGTACTGACTACAAAACTTTAAACTGAATAGTGGTTCCCAGCTGGTAACCACTGTAATGAAAATTAGTTGACTCGGTAAGCGTTTGAAATATTCAAGAATAGCCAAAAAGAAATAAGAGCCATACCGCCCATAAGCTCCTCCTCATCAATGTCATCTGGGACATTGTAGCTTCTACCCAGAGTTTCTTGTATTTCATTGCTCACATCCATAAGATCCATCATCTCGTCTTGCATGCTCTGCGGATTATAAAAGCATGTATGGATTCAGATGTAATTCAAACAAAATTAAACAGGAAAAATAAGCAAGCAAATGACGAATCTGGTACACAGCAGGATATTCCATACATCTATATCTTCAATCCTGACAGTCTTCATCATCCCTTTGAGCTCTTTATTGGCAGCCTTCATCGCAGTCATCTGTTAAATGGAAGACACATGAACATAAGTTTGAGCGCCAGAATCAGAATATGTCATAAACTTGGTAGTAAGAAGGCAGCATACAGTCTGTTGAGCATCTTTAATTCCCTCCGACGCGAAAGCAACTTGGTCAAGATTATATGTTTGGTTGTACAGCATGTCACGCTGCCCTTCATACCTGTAGGGAAAGCATGTGGAATACAAAGATTAGAGCACTGGGCTAATATAGGCTACTGCCACAAAAGGAATGATTAAATGCTACAGGATAATCATGGAGCGACGACAATAGTATTCAACTTCTGTCTTATCCATGTTAAGAACCTGCCAGCTTTCAGAATCAGCATTTTCTATAAGGACACAGCCTACCTAGGAGGAAATTCTGAAACTACACAAAGATGGCGTACTGTAATTTGTAAAGAAGGGAAGAAAATATATAGGTGTACGGAAGCATGTCAAATAGGTTCAGCTATATGCCTTCTCAGCTAGCCTTTTAGATGGTGAGTTGCCAACGTTGGTACTGCCCATGGACGACCACAAGAGAGTAGCAGGTCTGGCTAACCATATATTTTAGTTGACATTTTAGACAAGCATTGGCAGTGCAGTATCATTGTTAATGCAATATTCCATTTTAGTTGTCCCTGGCCCAGGAAAACAAACATAACAAATGCAGATATCCCCACTGGCTGCCAGTGCAACTCTTATAGCAGAGCATACTGGAGATTCCCTTGACAGCTTTCGGCGCGGTTCAGCAACAGATGACGACTATTCATGGAGCCCGTCGACGCGGGGTAGAAGAAGCCATTGACTAATGACTAGTAGCAAGATAAGAGAATGTGAAACATCCTAGAATTTGCTTTATAAAACTAGTGGTTTGGTGTATGTTCTAGTTGGTTGGTTGTGTCTGCGTTAGGTGAGAAAAGCATCCTAAAATCGTTTTGTAAAATGCAGCTTGCCCATTAGTTGAGCAGCAGCTACTACCTACTCATCTTCTAGTATCTATTGCAAGGCCAGTCGAGCAGAGAAAATGGAAAAAAAAATTAAGAGGGAGCAGCTAGGTTGGGATGCTGGTAGTAGTAGTGCCTACATCTTGCGCTGCTTGAGGATCCTCATGGCGCGGGCCTTGACGGCCTCCTGCGCGGGCCCCGGCCTGGTCTTCTTGATCTGGTCCTTGTAGCGCGCCAGCTCCGCGTCCAGCTTCTTGATCTTGTCGTCCACCGTGTCCCCCCGCTTGTATATCTGCCATGGATTCGATGATGAGAAGGGGGTCGAATCGAACCCGGACTGGCATAGAATCGAAGGGAAGAGAAGATGAGATGCGTACCCGGTCGGTGGCGTCCTGGATGGACGGCGGCGGGTCCTGGCTCTTCTTGGCGCCGAAGATCTTCTTCATCGCTCCTCCTCCTCCTCCTCCGCGCGCGAGATCTAATCGAATCCGATCGAATCGCCTCTCTCTTCTTCTTGGTCGATGCTCCGACTGGATTGGATTGGATTGCTTGCGAGGGTATCTCTCAGGATCGAATTGCTGGCAGAGGATTGGGGATTGGAATAGGGAGAGCAGAGGAGGAGGTCCTGTCCTGTTGTGTGGTTCCCGGAAATCTCCGTGGTGTTTCCGTTAAAGTTCCTACAACTCCACAGGTCCACACGGTTTCCTCTTCCTTCCTTCACGTCCAAGTTTTTTGACACACACACACACACACACAAAACGGAGGTTCCAAAGAATTTGTCCAAAAGTTGACAAAAAAAGTGTTTGGAAAAGAGAAATCTAGATCTTCAAAGTCTTGTATATGTATATATAAGCTCATTTCCACACTTGTTGAAAAGTAAGAGCATCTACAATCGGACCTTGCAAATCCGGCCCATCAAACACTCGCGGACGCGACCGGGCGTGCCTCATTTGTTGGCTTCTACATCCTCGTCCCTCATATCTGAACCCTCAAAACCATACAACCCATGCAACGCTACGTAAAATTAGATCAACACACAGGTTCCTAGAATCGGATTGCAAACGCCAAACAAAAGGAGCATAGTTCATCGGAGTCCATCGGCAAATCCTAACTACAAACTAGCTAAACATAATTAAAAAAACAAATGCGAATGGGGGACAATCACCACTTCCTCACCGGCCCTTTGCCCTTCCGATCGCCAGCGCAGCTGTAGGAGTCGGCGGCTGGTGGGGAGTCGTCCGACGAGCAGCCGTGGTCGTTATCGTCGTCGTCGGAGAGGATGACGAGCCCTTGTAGCCGCCAAACCTCCTTGTCCTGCTGCCGCTTGAGCTTGGCGAGCCGAGCCGCGTCCGCCGCTGCCTCTGCCGCCTCGCGCTCGGACTACTCAATGGCAATCTGGAGCGCCTTCTCGTTCTTCCACCGGAGCCGTCGTGCGTCCGTCTTCCCGGTCGTAAGCGATCGGCGGTAGATCCATTCGAGGAGCCGCGCGTCCTCGTCGAGCTCTGCCTCCATCCCATGGCGATGGCGCACGGATTGATCCGCCTCCAACCTTTCCCTTTGTCGTTGACGCTCGCGGCGGGCGGCGCGCGCCTCTGGTTCCGACGTGCGCGTCCAAGCCGGCGCGGTGGGTACAAGCATCCACCGCTGCCCACTTGGGGGAGCAGCCGGCGGGGCCAGGGGACGGTGCAGGGGAGGCACGAATCATGCAGGCCACCTGTCAAAGCTATGCACGGGCCGGGAGGAGCCAATGTCGGCGTCCGATCAGCGACGGAGGGGAAGCGACAAGGCTGCAGATCCGGAGTTGTCCCCGGTCTCCACCTTGGACCGCTCCAAGGCGATGCGGAGGGCAAGCTCATACTCAGGATCCAGGCCGTCGGCGGAGCGGCTACCGGAGCTCAACATTCCGTCGGATTTGATTGAAATCAGTGCGGGGAGAGGAGAGGACAGAGCGAGAGAGGAGAGTGAGTGAGCTAGTGTTTTGAAGCGATGAGCCGGATGCACCTTTTTGTGGGACAGCCGTGGGGTCGACGATGGGCCGGGCGTGTCAGGCGGGCGTGCACGGGCGTGTCCGGGCTCCCCCATATCACACCCATATTTGGGCTGGATATGAGGGGTGTCGGTCAGCCCAGGCGTTTGAGGCCCATTTAGGAAGTGCGTTTGGGTGATTTTTCGTGACTGGACGGCCTGCCCGGGCGTATGAGACGGATATGAGGGATCCGGCTGTAGATGCTCTAACTCTGGGCAAAATCTAATGGTGGGTAGGGTTTTAGGGGGTTTCGGCTTTCCAATCAAGCCCTCTCGGCTCATCGAGCTCGGCGTCTCCTTACCGCACCGGATAGCCTATGCGCTCGTGTTTTGTTTTGAAGACGAGGCTTGTGGCCAGGCGCAAGACACCGTCTTTTCAGCCAATTATTCGCAATCTTGGCAAGGCGTGGTTCGCAGATGGCGCCCCATGGATCCCTCCTACAGTTGCCCACGCTTTGACCCCGCCGCAAAGGTAGATTTCGTCTTCGTCGTGTGCAGGAGCCACTTGACGCGCATGGTGGGTGGAACATCTAGTATCCTCGAGTTAATTGCACAGAAGTACCACAATTGGGGCAAAACATGTGGATTGGTACCATGATTGCTAATTTTTTCATGTCAGTACCATCTTTGTGCCAGGTTTTTGCAAATAAGTCTAAACATGCGTTTTATACGTATTGACGGTCGTTTCGACAGGTGGGGGCCACCCATCAGGTGCCACGGTGGCCAATAGGCGCGTGCCCGCCCGCTGACTAGGACGAGCCCGGCTCGGTCGCTCTCTCCCCACCCGACCAGTCTTCCTCCTCCCCACCCCGCCACTCTCCTCCCTGCCGCTCCCAAGCGCCGCCAGCACCGCACCGTCGCCCGCCGCCATGGTTTTCGAGGACGAGAGCAGCAACGACGAGGAGAGCTTCCCGTACCTTCACTCCTCCACCTCCTCCACCGACTGGATGTACCAGGTGAGCTGATTCGAGCTGTGTTAGGGTTAGGTTTAGGAATTTGGGGGATTTTTCTGTTGGATCCATTGCATGTGTATGAGCTTGTGCATATGAGGAGGAATCAATGTTTGGAAGTGGATTGAAGTGTTATGAGCTTGTGCAGGTGCCAGAATCAGTTGAGGACCCGGATTACCATGGGCTGGAGCTTGATATGATGGTTTTTTGTGAAAAGCATGGCAGGGCATCGAAGAGAGGTGTGGCATTTGAAGGCACAGACACACGGAGAAGGTTCTTATCATGTGCAGAGCCGTAAGTTTCTTTCTTACTTCACATTGGCAAGTTAGAGAAAGTGTTCAGAATCTGTTATATGCTATATGATCATGTGTTTAGTTAGTTTTAGTTGGTTGTGTAGGAGTAGGAGCAGCAGCTCTTGCCTATTATACTTATTTTTGTTAGAGAATGTGCTTTGCTAGAGGAAGTGCTAAGTTTTGATATTTTCATAGTTGTTTAAGTTTAATTAAGTGCTCTGTTAGATAATTTTTGAGTTGCTGTTAGAGGGTGCACATGTATCCTCTGATATTTGTTGAATGGGACAAGTTTCTTAATTTTGGGATGCACATGTTGTTATCCATATTATGAACTCGGTATATATTTTGCTCTATTTGCAGGAAGGGTCAAACTGTGGTTTTGTTGAATGGGTTGATAACTAGTGGCCCATAACAATGCAGAATGCATTGTTGAAGCTTTGGGCAATGTATCAAGATGCCAAGGAAGCTAGGGTGATTGATAATCTTGAAAGTTCTCTGACTATTCACCATCTAACAGAAGAGAATAAGAAGTTGGATGCCAACTATGACAAGTTAGTTAAAGATGTGCATGATCTAGTTGATCACCAGGAGTCAAGGGTGATTGATTTCAGTTATCTGCAGTCACACATAACCTATCAGCATCAATGCAGAAGTGAATTGGTTGTTGATATGAAAGGACAGATGGCAAAGAAAGATGCAGATCACAAGCATCTTAATGACAAGTATCAACTCCTTGTTAACTTGACAAGAGCTCAGGCAGCTGTCATCCAGAACTTGAAGTTGAAGCATCTGAAAGAGAAGCAAGTGCATAGTGAAAATATGGAGAAATTGGAGTTGAAGAATGCAGAGCTCACAAAGTCTAAGGAGAAGTTGATCCAAGAGAAGCTGGAGTTGAAGTTTCAGATTGCTGATCTGCTAAAGGGAAATGAAGTGCATAGTGAAGAGAAGGGCTAGTTGGAGCATCAGATTGCTGAGTTGATGAAAGGAGAGGAGAAGCTTAAGCAGAAGGTGAAAGACATCATGGCCATCTTACAAAAATGAACTAGATGAAAAGAGTAGTGTGCATTGCTGACCTTTTGGGTAGGATGGAACGGCAGTGACCTAGTTAACTTTAGTTGTTATTATATGGTTGTACTAATTCTAAGACTCTGGTTGTGTATGTATCTAGTAATGGTGCTATCCATCCTTTGTGAGCAAAGGATGTTTGTAAGCATTTGAACTCCACTATGTATTTGTGAACCAAGGTTCTAGTATGTTGAACTATGCATTTGAGCTCCACTATCTATTTGTGAATTGTGAGGTCTGTGGTAATTGTTAGGTTTATGGTATTTGTGAGCTTTGTGATGGTAACATTTGTGATTGGTGATGTTAAGGTGATTTGTGAGTTGTGATTATTATTTGTGAGTTCTTATTATTAATTGTGAGTTGTGAGTATTATTTGGTGGTTTGGTGGTTTCATCGACCCCCAGGAACCCTAAACCCTCAGTGATGGGTTTTGATAGGTTTTGGACAAATAACAACATATCCATAAACATAATCATCAACATAAGATCATCAACATAAGCATCCAGATAACAAAAGTTCAACAAGAGTTCAACATCAAGATAAGCATGAACATATCCATCAACATATCCAACAACATAATCATCCACATAAGCAAGCATGAACCAAACTAACTACAAGTTGGTTTAACATCAGTTCAACATTACATGGTAGATCTTCCAGCACCACTAGCAGTGAAGTAGGCCATCCATCCACTATGTGTACCATCAGTAGGAATAGCACCAGAAGTGGAGGAAGATTGCCTTGGGGCATTGAATGGCCTTGGAACACCTCTGCCAGCACCTCCTCTTCCAGCTCCTCCCCTGCCAGCACCTCCTCTTCCACCTCCTCCCCTGCTAGTTCCTCCTCTTCCAGCTCCTCCCCTGCCAGTTCCTCCATTTCCAGCTCCTTCCTTGCCAACTCCTCCTCTGCCAGCTCCTCCTCTGCCAGCTCCTCCCCTGCCAGCTCCTCCATTTCCAGCTCCTCCTCTGCCAGATGGTGGTGGTGTAGGAGTAGGAGCAGCAACTGTTGACTGTGAGTTGTTTGGAGTAGCCTTGCATTCAAAGGGAAACCAGTTAATAATACTGGAAGGAAACAAAATGTACAATAAAGGGTTCCAAGATTATTACCACATGTTTGTTTTTCCTCAAAGCTAGCTCAGGCTTCAACTGTTTAAGACAATTTGTGTACCTATGCCCTTGGAGACCACAATTGCCACATGTTATAGTTCCCATTCTTGAAGTGTCTTTTGGCTTTGGTACTTCAAATTTGCCCTTGATCCTCTTTTCTTTATTTCTTCCTCTCTTCGCTTTAAATGCAGGTGGTTCTATGTCTGGACCAGGGGTCTTTGCCCAATCATGCTCACTAGGAACAGGAAAGATCATTGGTTCATAAGCTGCCACATATAATTCTTTCTTGAAGAATTTGCTGACATAAACCTATGGATTCCTTTTTAGCCTTGTTTATTGCGAAGATGGCATGGTTACATGGGATGCCAGTAAGGTCCCACTTCCTGCATCCACAAGTCTCAGCCTTCAAGTTGACAACATGTGTTTGCTGCCCACTAGTAACTTGCCATAAGTCAACCCCAACTTGTATTGGCTTACAGTATTTGGCCCTCTCCTTCTCAATCTCTAGTTTCTCACTATAATGAGGTGTTATCATCCATCTTGTTGTCTTTCCACTCTCTCTGTTCTTGTGCCACCTCACCATCTGCTTATCTTTTATCCCATCACACATTGTCCTTATAGGTTTTCTCCTAACATCTAGAATGTACTTGTTGAACACCTCAGACAAGTTGTTCACTACCAAGTCAGTCTTGCAGTTTGTATCAAATGCATGCCTTGCCCAAGTTTCCTTTGGTATTGCAGTAGCCAATTCCAAGCTTCCTCACTTTCATCTTTGAGATCATTCATTGCAATATTAAATTTGTGTTTATTGTAGGCATATCTAGCATTATCCATGCACTTCTTAAGTTCTTCCCCCCTAAACCCAGCATTCTGGAAATTTGCATATAAATGTCTAAGGCAGAATCTTTGGTTGCATTTTGGAAACACGGCATTCAATGCATTCAGTAACCCCTGATACCCACAGTTTAACAAGTCTAAGATACAAGCTAGAAGAAATATTGAAGTGGTGCAACACAATGTAAACATCTATGCAAAACAAAGTATGCATACCTTTTGTCTATCTGACATTATGTAAAACAAAGTATGCAAAACATCTATGTAAACATCCAAACTTTCCCACTTCTCCCCCTAGGCAAATTTTGAGTTTGTGTAGAAACCAACACCAACTAGGTGTGTCCTCTTGTCCAACTATGCCAAATGCCAGTGGATATATATTGTTGTTGCCATCTCTACCAGTGGCAGCAAGGAGTTGAGCACCAGTTGTGAGCGTAATAAAGCATCCATCAACACCTGCATAATCAACATTTCAATTAATTAAATAAATGTAAATGAGATAGAGATACAATATGAAAGTGGTGCACAAGGTTCATAAACTAACCAATGAATGGCATGCACCCCTTGAGAAACCCCTCCCTTGCTCCATTGATGCAAAAGAACATGGCATGAAATCTTGGGCCCGGGTGGGGAATTTTTTCAGTTGGTGTTGGTGTAACAGTAGTGACTACTACTCTACTTCTAGGGTTTGTGTCCATGACAGTCTGAGCATAATCTTTAAGCCTAGGATATTGCTTCTTGTGATCTCCTAACACAGCTTCAATAGCTATGTTCTTTGCCATGTATGCCATTGACTTAGGCACATCTACACCATATTTTTTCATGCACGCATCAATTATAGTCTGAATGCCAGTACTTGGATCAGATCTAAAGAGGTGCTCATATTTCTGTGCTAGCCACTTAGCAGTCACCTTGGTGGTCTCAGTAGTACAAGGGCAAGTGTGCTATAGTCTCATCTTCTTAATTACAAAGGTTTTCTCCCCTTTTATAACAGTGTCCATCATAAAGAACTCGCATTGTTTTTCTCTACACTGCACAATTATCCTCTTATCAGAATTCCTATGATACTTGAAATTCCTGCTCTGAGTGATGTGCAAATTCAACAAAGCATCTCTAAATTGATGTTGATCCCTAAAACACAACTGCAGACATAGTTGTTGATGTGGTTGGTCCATTTTCTCATTGTACCACTTCCTAGCAGGCCTTTTCTTTGCCCTACTCTTCCTCTTCTTTGGTAGCACAAAAGAGAGTAGCTCAAAACCATCATCATCACTATCCCTAACCAAACCCTTCTCTTCTTCATCTGATGAAGGTTTGAAATCAGGTTCAACATCTGGTAACTGATTGGAATGTGACCTTGTTGTTGGCCCTCTTCTAACTGGCAGATTCTGCTTCTTGTTTACAGGTACAACTATAGTTTGTTCTGCTGGGGAACGTAGTAGTAAATCAAAAAAAATCCTACGTGTCACCAAGATCAATCTATGGAGAAACCAGCAACGAGCAAGGGGGGGTGCATCTTCATACCTTTGAATATCACAAAGCAGAAGCGTTACAAGAACGCGGTTGGTGGAGTTGTACTCGCAGCGATTCAGATCGCGGTCGATTCTGATCTAAGCGCCAAACAACGGTGCCTCTATGTTCAACACACGTGTAGCCCGATGACGTCTCCTACGCCTTGATCCAGCAAGGAGGAAGGAGAGGTTGAGGGAGAGCTCTGGTAGCACGACGGCATGGTGACGGTGGAGCTGCGTGGTACTTCGGCAGGGCTTCGCCAAGCGCTATGGAGGACGAGGAGGAGGAGAGGTAGGGCTGCACCGAGAGAGAGAGAGAGAGAGAGAGATCTGTTGTGTCGGCAGCCCAAAACCCTCCACTATTTATAGGAGGAGAGGGAGGAGGGTGCGCACCCTCTAGGGTTCCCACCCTAGGGGGTGCGGCAGCCCTAGATGGCCAGGAGGGCCGACGACCGAGGTGGGGAGAAGGGGCGGTGCCCTAGGGTGGGCCTAGGACCCCTCCACGCCTAGGGTTTGCCCCCCTCCATCCTTTGTTGCGCCTTGGGCTGGGGTGGGAGGCGCACCAGCCCACCTAGGGGCTGGTTCCCTCCCACTCTTGGCCCATGTAGCCTTCCGGGGCCGGTGGCCCCTCCCAGTGGACCCCCGGAACCCTTCCGGTGGTCCTGGTACGTTACCGGTGATGCCCGGAACACTTCCGGTGACCAAATCCTCAATTCCTATATATGATTCTTTACCTTCAGACCATTCCAGAACTCCTCGTGATGTCCGGGATCTCATCCGGGACTCCAAACAACCTTCAGTAACCACGTACACAATTCCCCTATAACCCTAGCGTCATTGAACCTTAAGTGTGTAGACCCTATGGGTTCGGGAGGCATGTAGACATGACCGAGACACCTCTCCGGTCAATAACCAACAGCGGGATCTGGATACCCATGTTGGCTCCCACATGCTCCACGATGATCTCATTGGATGAACCACGATGTCGGGGATTCAATTAATCATGTATACAATTCCCTTTGTCCATCGGTATGTTACTTGCCCGAGATTCGATCGTCGGTATCCCTATACCTTGTTCAATCTCGTTACCGGCAAGTCTCCTTTACTCGTTCCGCAACACATCATCCCGTGGCTAACTCCTTAGTCACATTGAGCTCATTATGATGATGTCTTATCGAGTGGGCCTAGAGATACCTCTCCGTCACACGGAGTGACAAATCCCAGTCTCGATTCGTGCCAACCCAACACATACTTTTGGGGATACCCGTAGTGTACCTTTATAGCCACCCAGTTATGTTGTGACATTTGGCACACCCAAAGTATTCCTATGGTATCCGGGAGTTGCACAATCTCATGGTCTAAGGAAATGATACTTGACATTAGAAAAGCTTTAGCAGACGAACTACACAATCTTGTGTTATGCTTAGGATTGGGTCTTGTCCATCACATCATTCTCCTAATGATGTGATCTCGTTATCAACGACATCCAATGTCCATGGTCATGAAACAGTGACCATCTATTGATCAACAAGCTAGCCAACTAGAGGTTCACTAGGGACATGTTGTGGTCTATGTATTCACACATGTATTATGGTTTTCGGTTAATACAATTATAGCATGAACAATAGACAATTATCATGAACAAGGAAATATAATAATAATCACTTTATTATTGCCTCTAGGGCATATTTCCAACGGTTTCCCACTTGCACTAGAGTCAATAATCTAATTACATTGTGATGTATCGAACACCCATAGAGTTTTGGTGTTGATCATGTTTTGCTCGTGAGAGGGGTTTAGTCAACGGATCTGCGACATTCAAATCTGTATGTACTTTACAAATGTCTATATCTCCATCCTGGACATATCCACGAATGGATTTGAAGCGACGCTTGGTGTGTCTTCTCTTCTTGTGAAACCTGGGCTCCTTGGCAAGGGCAATAGCTCCAATGTTGTCACAGAGTAGAGTCATCAGGCCCGACGCATTGGGAATCACTCCTAGGTTGGTGATGAACTCCTTCATCCAGACTCCTTTTGTTGGAAATATGCCCTAGAGGCAATAATAAATTAGTTATTATCATATTTCCGTGTTCATGATAATCGTTTATTATCCATGCTATAATTGTATTGATCGGAGACTTAGATGCATGTGTGGATACATAGACAAAACCATGTCCCTAGTATGCCTCTAATGGACTAGCTCGTTGATCAAAGATGGTTAAGGTTTCCTAGCCATGGACATGAGATGTCATTTGATAACAGGATCACATCATTAGGAGAATGGTGTGATGGACAAGACCCAAACTACAAACGTAGCATATGATCCTGTCAGTTTTTGCTACTGTTTTCTGCATGTCAAGTATATGTTCCTATGACCATGAGATCATGCAACTCACTGACACCGGAGGAGTGCCTTGTGTGTATCAAACGTCGCAACGTAACTGGGTGACTATAAAGGTACTCTACAGGTATCTCCGAGGGTGTCTGTTGAGTTGGCATGGATCAAGACTGGGATTTGTTACTCCGTGAGATGAAGAGGTATCTCAGGGCCCACTCAGTAATACAACATCACAACAAGCCTTGCAAGCAATGTGACTAAGTGTTAGTCATGAGATCTTGTATTACGGAACGAGTAAAGAGACTTGCCAGTAACGAGGTTGAACTAGGTATGGAGATACCGACGATCGAATCTCGGGCAAGTAACATACCGAAGAACAAAGGGAACATCATACGGGATTAACTGAATCCTTGACATAGAGGTTCGACCGATAAAGATCTTCGTAGAATATGTAGGAACCAATATGGGCATTCAGGTCCCGCTATTGGTTATTGACCGTAGAGGTGTCTCGGTCATGTCTACATAGTTCTCGAACCCGCAGCGTCTGCGCACTTAAGGTTCGGTGACGTTTCGGTAGTATAGAGCTATGCATGGTGGTGACCGAAGGTTGTTTGGAGTCCCGGATGATATACTGGACGTCATGAAGAGCTCCAGAATGGTCCAGAGGTAAAGATTCATATATAGGAAGTCCTATTTTGGTCGCCGGAAAAGTTTCGGGCTCATCGGTAGTGTACCGGGAGTGTCGGTAGTGTACCGGGGGACCATCGCGAGAGGCATTTCGACCTAAGAGGATACATGGGCTGTGGGAGGGTGGAAACCAGACCTTAGTGTGCTGGTGGAAGTCCTCTAAGAGGCCCATGCGGCTGGAGTTGAAAGAGAAAGAAAAAAAACGCAAGGTAGAAAGAGATTCCAAGTAGGAAAGGAGGAATCCTAGTCCTACTAGGATTGGAGGAGGATTCCTCCTCTCCTCCTTGCGCAAGGGCAGACTTGGTGCGCCAGCCCTCCTCCTCCCTCCCTCTTATATATACTGGTGGTACTGGGTGTTTTGCACTTGATTTTACGGCCACGTGCTACCCGTTCCACCGGTGCTCCTCTAGATCAGATTTTCGCGGTGCTTAGGCGAAGCCCTGCCAGAATTGCTCCACCACCATCGCCAGAGCGTAGTCACGCTGCCGGTGAACTCTTCCTCCTCTCCACTTCCTCTTGCTGGATCAAGACGGTGGAGATCGTCATCAAGCTGCACGTGTGTTGAACGCGGAGGTGTCGTCCATTCGGTGCTAGATCGGAAGGACCGTGATCAAGATCGCGACACGGATCGTGATGAGTTCACGGGACGGATCGCGATTGGATCGCGGGATGGATCATGATGAGATCGCGGGACGCTCGACGATTTGGATCGCGAAGATGTTCGACTACACCAACCGCGTTTCTTAACGTTTCCCGCTTAGCGATCTACAAGGGTACGTAGATCCACTCTCCCTCTCGTAGATGCTCATCACCATGGATAGATTTGCGTGTGCGTAGGAAATTTTTTGTTTCCCATGCAATGTTCCCCAACACCTTTATGTGCTGCTTCCGAAGCAGCTATGTACTCTGCTTCACATGTAGATGCCACCACGACGCTTTGCTTGTTGCTGCAGCAGCTGACTACCCCTCCGTTCAAAATATACATGTATCCGGTTTGTGACTTGGAGTCATCCGGATCTGTGTCGAAGGTAGCATCGACGTAACCCTTTACGATGAGCTCTTCGGCACCTCCATATACAAGAAACATGTCCTTGGTCCTTTTCAGGTACTTCAGGATATTCTTGGCCGCTGTCCAGTGTTCCGCTCCGGGATCACTTTGGTACCTCCCTACCAAACTTATGGCAAGGTTCACATCAGGTCTGGTACACAGCATGGCATACATAATAGAGCCTATGGCTGAAGCATAGGGGATGACACTCATCTTTTCTCTATCCTCTGTCGTGGTCAGGCATTGATTCGTACTCAATCTCACACCCTATAACACAGGCAAGAACCCCTTTTGGACTGATCCATATTGAACTTCTTCAATATCTTGTCAAGATATGTGCTTTGTGAAAGACCTATGAGGCGTCTCGATTTATCTCTATACATCTTGATGCCTAATATGTAAGCAGCTTCTCCAAGGTCCTTCATTGAAAAACACTTATTCAAGTAGGCCTTTATGCTTTCCAAAAGTTCTATATCATTTCCCATCAACAATATGTCATCCACATATAATATGAGAAATGCTACAGATCTCCCACTCACTTTCTTGTAAATACAGGGTTCTCCATAAACCTGTATAAATCCAAACGCTTTAATCACCTCATTAAAGTGAATGTTCCAACTCCGAGATGCTTGCACCAGCCCATAGATGGAGCACTGAAGCTTGCATACTTTGTTAGCATCTTTAGGATCGACAAAACCTTTCGGTTGCATCATATATAGTTCTTCCTTAAGGAAACCATTAAGGAATGCCGTTTTGACGTCCATTTGCCAGATCTCATAATCATAAAATGCAGCAATTGCTAACATGATTCGAACGGACTTCAACATCACTACGGGTGAGAAAGTCTCATCGTAGTCAACTCCTTGAACTTGTCGATAACCCTTAGCGACAAGCCGAGCCTTATAGATGGTCACATTACCATCCTCGTCAGTCTTCTTCTTAAAGATCCATTTATTTTCTATGGCTCGGCGATCATCGGGCAAGTCCACCAAAGTCCATACTTTGTTCTCATACATGGAACCTATCTCGGATTTCATGGCTTCAAGCCATTTGTTGGAATCCGGGCCCGCCATCGCTTCTTCATAATTCGAAGGTTCACCGTTGTCCAACCACATGATCTCCAGGACAGGGTTGCCGTACCACTCTGGTGCGGAACATGTCCTTGTGGATATTCGAGGTTCAATAGCAACTTGATCTGAAGTTTCATGATCATCATCATTAACTTCCTCTCCAGCCGGTGCAGGCTCCACAGAAACAACTTCCTGTGTTGTGCTACTCTCCGGTTCGAGTCGAGGTACAATTACCTCATCAAGTTCTATTTTCCTCCCACTTACTTCTTTCGAGAGAAACTCTTTCTATGGAAAGGATCCATTCTTGGCAACAAAGACTTTGCCTTCGGATCTGAGGTAGAAGGTATACCCAACAGTTTCTTTGGGGTATCCTATGAAGACGCATGTTTCCACTTTGGGTTCGAGCTTCTCAGGTTGAAGTTTCTTCACATAAGCATTGCATCCCCAAACTTTCAGAAACGACATCTTAGGTTTCTTTCCAAACCATAATTCATACGGTGTCGTCTCAACGGACTTAGACGGTGCCCTATTTAAAGTGAATGCGACAGTCTCTAATGCATATCCCAAAATGAAAGCGGTAAGTCGGTAAGAGACATCATAGATCGCACCATATCCAATAGAGTGCAATTACGATGTTCAGACACACCATTTCGCTGAGGTGTGCCAGGCGGCCTGAGTTGTGAAACAATTCCACATTTCCTTAGGTGCGTGCCAAACTCGTGACTCAAATATTCTCCGCCACGATCAGATCGTAGGCACTTTATTTTCCTGTCACATTGATTCTCTACCTCACTCTGAAATTCCTTAAACCTTTCAAAGGTTTCATACTTGTGTTTCATTAAGTAGACATACCCATATCTGCTCAAGTCATCAGTGAGGGTGAGAACATAACGGTAGCCACCGCGAGCCTCAACGTTCATTGGACCGCATACATCAGTATGTATTATCTCCAATAAATCAGTTGCTCGCTCCATTGTTCCGAAAAACGGAGTCTTGGTCATCTTGCGCATGAGGCATGGTTCGCACGTATCAAATGATTCAAAATCAAGAGACTCCAAAAGTCCATCAGCATGGAGTTTCTTCATGCGTTTGACACCAATATGACCAAGGCGTCAGTGCCACATGTAAGTGGGACTATCGTTATCAACCTTACATCTTTTGGTACTCACACTATGAACATGTGTAACATCACGTTCAAGATTCATCAAAAATAAACCATTGACCAGCGGGGCATGACCATAAAACATTTCTCTCATATAAATAGAACAACCATTATTCTCAGATTTAAATGAGTAGCCATCTCGCACCAAGCGAGATCCAGATATGATGTTCATGCTCAAAGATGGTACTAAATAACAATTATTAAGGTTTAAAACTAATCTCGAAGGTACATGTAGAGGTAGCGTGCCGACGGCGATCAGATCGACCTTGGAACCATTCCCGACGCGCATCGTCACCTCGTCCTTCGCCAGTCTCCGCTTATTCCGCAGCTCCTGCTTAGATTTACAAATGTGAGCAACTGCACCAGTATCAAATACCCAGGATCTACTACGAGCGCTGGTAAGGTACACATCAATAACAAGTATATCACATATACCTTTAACGTTGCCGGCCTTCTTATCCGCTAAGTACTTGGGGCAGTTCCGCTTCCAGTGACCGGTACCCTTGCAATAAAAACACTCAGTCTCAGGCTTGGGTCCATTCTTGTTCTTCTTCCCGGCAACTTGCTTACCGGGCGCGGCAACTGCTTTGCCGTCCTTCTTGAAGTTCTTCTTACCCTTGCCTTTCTTGAAACTAGTGGTCTTATTGACCATCAACACTTGATGTTCCTTTTTGATTTCCACCTCCGCTAATTTCAGCATCGAATATAACTCAGGAATGGACTTCTCCATCCCTTGCAAATTGTAGTTCATCACAAAGCTCTTTTAGCTAGGTGGAAGCGACTAGAGGATTCTGTCAATAACCGAGCCATCCAGAAGATTAACTCCCAGCTGAGACAAACGGTTGTGCAACTGAGACATTTTGAGTATGTGCTCGCTGATAGAACTATTTTCCTCCATCTTACAACTGAAGAACTTGTCGGAGACATCATATCTCTCAACCCAGGCATGAGCTTGGAAAACCATTCTCAGCTCTTGGAACATCTCATATGCTTCGTGTTGCTCAAAACGCTTTTGGAGCCCCGGTTCTAAGTTGTAAAGCATGCCGCACTGAACCAGGGAGTAATCATCACTACGCGATTGCCAGGCGTTCATAATGTCTTGAGTTGCTGGGAAAACGGGTGCGTCACCTAGCGGTGCATCAAGGACATATAATTTCTTGGAAGCTATGAGGATGATCCTCAATCTATGGACCCAGTCCGTATAGTTGCTTCCATCGTCTTTTAGCTTGGTTTTCTCTAGGAACGTGTTGAAGTTGAGGGCAACATTAGCGTGGGCCATTGGATCTACAATATAGATTGTAAAGACAATTTTAGACTAAGTTCATGATAATTAAGTTCACATAATCAAATTATTTAATGAACTCCCACTTAGATAGACATCTCTCTAGTCATCCAAGTGACACATGATCCACGTCAACTAGCCCGTGTCGGGTCATCACGTGAGACGAACTAGTCATCAATGGTGAACATCTCCATGTTGATCGTATCTTCTATACGACTCATGTTTGACCTTTCGGTCTCCCGTGTTCCGAGGCCATCTCTGTACATGTTAGGCTCATCAAGTCAACCTAAGTTTATGTCGTGTGTAAATCTGACTTACACCCGTTGTATGCGGACGTTAGAACCTATCACACCCGATCATCACGTGGTGCTTCGGAACAACGAACCTTAGCAACGGTGCACAGTTAGGGGGAACACATTTCTTGAAATTTTAGTGAGAGATCATCTTATTTAAGCTACCATCGTTCTAAGCAAATAAGATGTAAAACATGATAAACATCACATGCAATCATATAGTGACATGATATGGCCAATATCATCTTGCTCCTTTTGATCTCCATCTTTGGAGCACCATGATCATCATTATCACCGGCACGACACCATGATCTCCATCATCGTGTCTTCATGAAGTTGTCTCGCCAACTATTACTTCTACTACTATGGATAACGTTTAGCAATAAAGTAAAGTAATTACATGTCATTTTTGATTGACACACAGGTCATACAATAAATTAAGACAACTCTTATGGCTCTTGTCGGTTGTCATACTCATCGACATACAAGTCGTAATCCTATTACAAGAACATGATCAATCTCATACATCACATATATCACATCACATCCTTTGGCCATATCACATCACACGGCATATGCTGCAAAAACAAGTTAGACGTCATCTACTTGTTGTTGCAAGTTTTTACGTGGTTGCTATAGGTTTCTAGCAAGAACGTTTCTTACCTACGCAAAAACCACAACGTGATATGCCAATTTCTATTTACCCTTCATAAGGACCCTTTTCATCGAATCCGATCCGACTAAAGTGGGAGAGACAGACACCCGCTAGCCACCTTATGCAACAAGTGCATGTCAGGCGGTGGAACCAGTCTCACGTAAGCGTACGTGTAAAGTAGGTCCGGGCCGCTTCATCCCACAGTGCCGCCGAATCAATATAAGACTAGTAACGGCAAGCAAATTGACAAAATCGACGCCCACAACAACTTGTGTTCTACTCGTGCATAGATTCTACGCACAGACCTAGCTCATGATGCCACTGTTGGGGAACGTAGTAGTAAATAAAAAAAATTCCTACATGTCACCAAGATCAATCTATGGAGAAATCAGCAACGAGCAAAGGGGGAGTACATCTTCATACCTTTGAAGATCGCAAAGCGGAAGCGTTACAAGAACGCGGTTGGTGGAGTCGTACTCGCAGCGATTCAGATTGCGGTCGATTCCGATCTAAGCGTTGAACAACGGCGCCTCCGCGTTCAACACACGTGTAGCCCGGTGACGTCTCCTACGCCTTGATCCAGCAAGGAGTAAGGAGAGGTTGAGGGAGAGCTCCAGCAGCACGACGGCATAGTGACGGTGGAGCTGTGTGGTACTCCGGTAGGGCTTCGCCAAGCGCTACGGAGGACGAGGAGGAGGAGAGGTAGGGCTGCGCCGAGAGAGAGAGAGATATGTTGTGTCGGCAGCCCAAAACCCTCCACTATTTATAGGAGGAGAGGGAGGAGGGTGCCCACCCTCTAGGGTGCGCACCCTCTAGGGTTCCCACCCTAGGGGGTGCGGCAGCCCTAGATGGCCAGGAGGGCCGGCGGCCGAGGTGGGGAGGAGGGGCGACGCCCTAGGGTGGGCCTAGGGCCCCTTCACACCTAGGGTTTGCCCCCTCCACCCTTTGCTGCGCCTTGGGCTGGGGTGTGAGGTGCACCACCCCACCTAGGGGCTGATTCCCTCCCACTCTTGGCCCATGTAGCCTTTCGGGGCCGGTACATTACCGGTGATGCCCGGAACACTTCCGGTGACCAAATCCTCAATTCCTATATATGATTCTTTACCTCCAGACCATTTCGGAACTCCTCGTGACGTTCGGGATCTCATCCGGGACTCCGAACAACCTTCGGTAACCATGTACACAATTCCCCTATAACCTTAGCGTTATCGAACCTTAAGTGTGTAGACACTACGGGTTCGGGAGGCATGTAGACATGACCGAGACACCTCTCCGGTCAATAACCAACAATGGGATCTGGATACCCATGTTGGCTCCCACATGCTCCACGATGATCTCATCGGATGAACCATGATGTCGGGGATTCAATTAATCCCGTATACAATTCCCTTTGTCCATCGGTATGTTACTTGCCCGAGATTCGATCGTCGGTATCCCTATACCTTGTTCAATCTCGTTACCGGCAAGTCTCTTTTACTCGTTCCGCAACACATCATCACGTGGCTAACTCCTTAGTCACATTGAGCTCATTATGATGATGTCTTACCGAGTGGGCCTAGAGATACCTCTCCGTCACACGGAGTGACAAATCCCAGTCTCGATTTGTGCCAACCCAACAGATACTTTCGGGGATACCCGTAGTGTACCTTTATAGTGTTGGGGAACGTTGCATGAGAAACAAAAAAAATTCTACGCACACACAAGATCTATCCATGATGATGAGCATCTACGAGAGGGAGAGTGGATCTACATACCCTTGTAGATCGCTAAGCGGGAAGCGTTAAGAAACGCGGTTGGTGTAGTCGAACGTCTTCGCGATCCAAATCGCCAAGCGTCCCGCGATCTCATCATGATCCGTCCCGCGATCCAATCATGATCCGTTCCGCGAACTCATCACGATCCGTCCCGCGATCTCATCACGATCCATCTCGCGATCTTGATCACGGTCCTTCTGATCTAGCGCCGAACGGACGGCACCTCCGCGTTCAGCACACGTACAGCTCGATGACGATCTCCGCCTTCTTGATCCAGCAAGAGGGAGCGGAGAGGTAGACAAGTTATCTGACAACGTGACGGTGCTGCGGCGATGGTGGTGGAGTAATCTCAGCAGGGCTTCGCCTAAGCACAGCTGAAACCGATCTAGAGGAGAAACTACGGACTAGAGGGTAGGGTTGCACGTGGCTGAAAATCTTGTGCCAAAACCCTAAAACCCTCTAGTATATATAGGAGGAGAGGAGGAGGAGGCTTGGCGCAAGGACCATCCCCTCTAGGCTTCGGCCGAAGTGGGAGAGGAGGAATCCTCCTCTTCCACTCCTAGTAGGATTAGGACTCCTTCCTTATTTCCAACCTTTTGCCTTTTTCCACCTTTTCTCCTTTGGAATTTCTTCCCCCACCGCATGGGCCTTGTGTGGGACTTTGGCCAGCCCACTAAGGGCTGGTATTAGTCCTCCCACAGCCCATGAAGCCTCTTGGGTCGAAATACCTCTCCCGATGGTCCCCCGGTACACTACCGACACTCCCGGTACACTACCGATGAGCCCGAAACTTTTCTAGCGAACAAAACAGTACTTTCTACATATCAATATTTACCTTCGGACCATTCCAGAGCTCCTCGTGACATCCGGGATCTCATTCAGGACTCCGAACAACCTTCGGTCACCACCATACATAACTCTATACTACCAAAACGTCACCGAACCTTAAGTGTGCAGACCCTGCGGGTTCGAGAACTATGTAGACATGACCGAGACACCTCTATGGTCAATAACCAATAGCGGGACCTGGATGCCCATATTGATTCCTACATATTCTATGAAGATCTTTATCGGTTGAACCTCTATGTCAAGGATTCAGATAATCCCGTATGATGTTCCCTTTGTTCTTTGGTATGTTACTTGCCTGAGATTCGATCGTCGGTATCCCCATAACTAGTTCAACCTCGTTACCGGCAAGTCTCTTTACTCATTCCATAATACAAGATCCCGTGGCTAACACTTAGTCACATTGCTTGCAAGGCTTATTGTGATGTTGTATTATCGAGTGGGCCCTGAGATACCTCTCCGTCACACGGAGTAACAAATCCCAGTCTTGATCCATGCCAACCCAACAGACACCCTCGGAGATACCTATAGAGCACCTTTATAGTCACCCAGTTACGTTGCGACGTTTGATACACACAAGGTACTCCTCCGGTGTCAGTGAGTTGCATGATCTCATGGTCATAGGAACAGATGCTTGACATGCAGAAAACAATAGCAATAAACTGACACGATCATATGCTACGTTTGTAGTTTGGGTCTTGTCCGTCATATCATTCTCCTAATGATGTGATCCCGTTATCAAATGACATCTCATGTCCATGGCTAGGAAACCTTGACCATCTTTGATCAACGAGCTAGTCTATTAGAGGCATACCAGGGACATGGTGTTGTCTATGTATCCACACATGTATCTAAGTTTCCGATCAATACAATTATAGCATGGATAATAAACGATTATCATGAACAAGGAAATATGATAATAACCAATTTATTATTGCCTCTAGGACATATTTCCAACATATAGCCACCCAGTTACGTTGTGACGTTTGGCACACCCAAAGTATTCCTATGGTATCCGGGAGTTGCACAATCTCATGGTCTAAGGAAATGATACTTGACATTAGAAAAGCTTTAGCAGACGAACTACATGATCTTGTGCTATGCTTAGGATTGGGTCTTGTCCATCACATCATTCTCCTAATGATGTGATCTGTTATCAAGGACATCCAATGTCCATGGTTTTGAAACCGTGACCATCTATTGATCAATGAGCTAGCCAACTAGAGGCTCATTGGGGACATGTTGTGGTCTATGTATTCACACATGTATTACGGTTTCCGGTTAATACAATTATAGCATGAACAATAGACAATTATCATGAACAAGGAAATATAATAATAATCACTTTATTATTGCCTCTAGGGCATATTTCCAACATGTTCTTCTTGTGACCCCAATGTGTTATCTTTCTCTACCTCAAATGGCTCATCAACTTCAGTGTCACCCTCATAATGCAGCTCTTCTTCCTCTTCTGATTTTTCATCATCTGATTCTTCCTCTAGTACACTCTCTCTCTCTCTTTGTCTCTTTCCCTCTTCCAACTCTACATCTTCATCATCACACATATCATAAAGACCATCTTCATCAGAGGCAGAAGCATCACTTTGCTCATAAGCCTCATATCCCTCTTCTTCTTCTTCCAAAACAGCTTTCAACTTGGCACTGACATTCTTGCTCTCTTGTGTGCAAACACCAGGAGGTGTGGTAGAGCTGCTACACTGACTTTCAAACACTACTCCTTGCTGATCAACAGCTAAGATAGGAGTCTCACCCAGATCAAACACAACGGGCTCCTGGTACACAATAGTGGGCAAATCTTGCTCATCACATGGTTGCCTCACAAATTCACTAACAGGTGGTTGACAAGCCCTAGCTAAGAAATTAAGCACCAAAGTATCCTTCCTCTTCAAAGTCTTCTTTATCATATGTAATTCAGCATTACTATCTACCAAACTTAGACCTTTCTCTCCTAAAGATGGATCTGAATGTGATACAAACAATCATATGCATGAAATCCTTGTGTTTCCATCAATGCAACCAAATTTAGATAAGTAATATCTGAACTGGACAACTTCCTCTCCAATGGTTCTTGTCGTGGTTTTATCACGGCAAATGTCCGGGTGAACGGACTTAGGTTCGAGGCCATCGCTAATGGGGTGGACTCGAAGGGGTTAGTCGGGACGAAGGACACGGATTTACCCAGGTTTGGCCCCTCGAATCGAGGTAATAGCCTACGTCCTGCTTGTGTTTGTATTGCTTGCATATCGACTACAAGGAGCTAAAAGCTTGACCTAGTTCTCGATTGCCTGCCCCTTAAGTCGCCCCGGGTCCGCCTTTATATAAGAGGTCAGGACATCCGGTACGTTACAATTGCTAACCAAGTCTCTCTCTATCTTCTTGACTAAGCTGTCTATGAGTCGGCTTGCACGCCCGGGTCTTTCTCCGTCCGGGCCGTCGTACGGCCCACACCGTGAGCCGCCTATCTTCTTGGGCCACTAGTCTTACGGCTCATCTTTGGGCCGGCTCACGAGCCAACAACATGACCCGGAGCCTCTTCGGCGGGTCATATCCCCAACATTAGGCCCCAGGTTGAATTGAGCTTGCTCAGTTCATCCTTCTCTTCCACTTTGGGCGAGTCGCCCGGAAATGACCCGGCGTGACGTCATGAGATCTGCTGACGTGTCACCAAATCTTTCACGTAACTGTCATCCCGAGAATCGAGGCGTCCACCTCGGTCAAACGGTGTCATCGCCTAGATTTTCGCGCCTTTCTTAACCCCCTTTTAAATATGACCCGTGCGGGTCAGAGTTTCCCATTCTCCCGCTCGTGCCTCTACTTCTTCGTCTTCTTCCTGTCGCCGCCCCAGCGCTTTCGAGCTTTGCTTCGACGCCGTCCGTACGTCGTCCCCAACCTTGGCCGCTGCATCACCCTGAACGTACCAGAGATCCGTCTGCCTCTGCCGCGCCATCTCCGGTAAGTTTTCCTGCTCCCTAGATTGCCGCTGCCGTAGTAGGGTTTTCACCGGTGCTCTGCCGCCACCGTTCGGGTTCCGGCACCGCCATCGCCAGTGTATCTCGACACCGCTAACGCCTTTAGAATGTGCTCTTGCACCGCCGCCACACGCGGGCCGGTCACATGTAATGCACGGGCCACGATGGCCCCAATCCGTTTCTTTTTCCTCCGCTGTTCATCACTAGGTCAGAATAAAATTTATTTTCTCTGCTTTTGTAGATCCGTAGATATAGTAATATCTTGCGGAATCTGTTTTTAGGACTTAGCTGATTTTTCTATCTTCCCTTTCCCTGTTGAGTCACCAAGCTTCTCCGGCTCTTATCAGCCGGGTCTTCCGCTTTATCCGTAGAGCCCTTAAACTTTTAAGCCGTCAAAAATATTTGCTTGCGCTTCGACTCATCACGTCTTTTATCTTTCATAGTACTTAAGCCGCCAACATGTCTCGTGCGTCCAACTCATGCAACTGGGTTGGGTCGTCCATCACGGAGGACTTTTTGTCGGATTTTGTTCACGCGGGTACTCTTCCTCCTAAGGAAGTCATTAGCTGGCGGGTTCCAGGTGATGAGACTTGGACCAAACCTCAAGAAGGTGAAGTGGTGGTTTTTTCTGACCATATTGAACGAGGGTTCGTGCCTCCCGGCTCAAAATTCTTTCGGGACGTCCTTCACTGTTATAAGCTTCACCCGCAAGACTTGGCCCCCAATTTCGTCTCAAACATATGCAATTTCCAAGTGCTCTGTGAAGCTTACCTTCAAATCAAGCCGTCTGTGGGGTTCTTTCGGGAGTTCTTTTATGCTAAACGGCAAACTGAAGTGAAAGCCGGCCCGAGCCTAGAACTTGGAGGCATATCCATCCAACGGCGTAGAGATATCATCTTTCCAGCTACGCAAACGCCGAGTCACCCCAAGGACTGGAACAAGACCTGGTTCTATTGCAAGGACACCTCTCCTGAGAACGAGCGTCCTTTGTCAGGTTATCATCCTTCCTGGCTCACAACAACATCAGAGCTTCCTGGCCGGCTATCAGCTTCAGAACACGCAAGATATGAGCCGGCCCATGCCAAAATCAAGGCTCTCATGGCCAACGGCTTAATCAGGTTGGACCTGATCCACTGCTAGATTTCGTGCCGGATTATGCCTTTGAGCCATAGAAGCCGACTCATGTGATAATATAAAGGCAAGTATGATAGCTCATTATGCTTCAGCCGATCCACATTGACAGAGAATGACATTACCCTCGCCATCCGGAGCCTTGTCCATGAAGCTTCCGGATCATGTAGCGAAATTGGCCTGGCACCTTTTAGTGCCAACAATCCGGCTCCCGATGTAAGTTTAATCTCTTCCCATCCGTCTCTTAGACATTGTTTGCACTTTGTTGATTTGATATTCACTCTCCGGGTCATTCTTATAGGCCGACTCAAACTTCTGGAAGAGGGAATATGTTGCCCCTCCAAAGAAATCCAGGAAGAAGGTCCCAACTAAGAAGGCTAAAAAATATGCCCCGCAAGATAATTTGCTTGACCCGCCACCATCATCCAGCTCAGAGGTAAAGTTTCAACTGTCTTGCTTGATCTTTTACCTTCCTATTTTAACACTTACTTTACTCGCAGGATGAAGTGGAAACCAGCCGTGCCAATGCTCCTGAGGTAAATTACTTTTCCTCCGGCTCAGAATGTTTTGTCCCCCGAAAGCCGCGGCGGGTTATCAGAAAAGTTCCTCTTTCTCACCCTCTTGCTTATCTGGCTCCCGATTTTCTCTTAAAAAAGCAACAGCAAATTGAGCGTCGACAGACTCGAAGCACCGGCTCTACCGAGCTCATGTCCGGGTTGCCAAACTCTCCGGCTCCAAAGAAACGCCCCGCCGAGGTTTAAACCTCTTCTTTTCCTATGTCTTTCCTTTGTAAACTTTATACTCTCTTCATCTTTCTGTTTTATTTTTTGTAGAAATCTCCTTCCTCCGGCGACTCTTCGGAGTCAATTATACCACCACCCAAGATTAACCCGCTGTAAGCATTCCTTACTATGATATCTGGATATCCGGCTGTTACTATGACAGTAATATCTTCAACTGCTGATCTTTCTTTTTTGCAGTGCTCAAGCTAAATGTCGTAAGACCAACAAGCCCTCCTCCGGCCCAGTTATCAAAGAACCGGAGCCCGAACAACCAGAGGAAACTCAACCGGAAGAAAACCCGTCGGCTGCCTCCGCGGAGCCGGCCGCTGAAGATGTCATCATGGAGAGCCCTCCAAGGGCTCCTTCCAAGCCGGCGACTCCTGCCAAGACTCCTGACACTCCAGATGTTGTTATCACCGGGTCTGGTCATCAAACGCCTCCGGCTCATGTGTTGACCAAACAGACAGAGCCGGCTGAAGCCTCAAAGAAACTGAACTTCGACTCTTCGTGCGAGAAGATGACCGAAGAGCTACACGTCGGGTACGTAAACCGGGTTACCACCAGCCGGGATTTGGAACTTCGGTTGATCTCTTCCATGAAGACAAAATATGAGGTACTTTTCCTTATTACTATATCTTTACTTAGCCCCCAAGAGCCAGCTTAACATACTGAATCGTTGAGCCGCATCTTTCTGTGACCTCTGCAGATATTGTCATGTCAAATTCCCTTAAAATTGCTTTAGCTTTGTACTGTAAATAAAGTGAACCGCCAATCGTAGCCCCCAAGGGCCATCTCAGATTATATTTGAGTCGGGCCTGTAATGTAGACAACTTGAAGATCTAATCGTAGTTGAGTCGGTGCTTCCATTATTAGTACATTGAAGAGCCATAGTGTAGCCCCCAAGTTTCGGATTAGCTTCGAAGGAGATGAACCGGAACTACATACTTGAAAGATCAAATATACATTAGCCCCCAAGTGTCAAATATATTGCTTGCAATCTGTTTGAGATTTGTATTTGCTTTTAACACTCATCCTGCATTTTGGCGGCTTATCCTGTATTTTGATGTATTATAAGAAGCTTTGAATGAAGCCGGGTCTCAGTTGACGGATCTGAGGGCTAACCTGGCGGCTCAACAAGAAGCCCGAAGTATCGCTGACAAAAAATGCCGACTTCTCTCTGAGGAACTGGCCAATGTCACTGCTGAGCTTACCTCTTTAAAAGAGACAACTGAATCTGAAAAGGCCGCTCTAACCAAACGGGCGGACGACGCTGAACAGCGGCTTACAGCTGTGGCGGAGGAACTTCAAGGTCTGAAACAGCACATCGCAAAGATGTTAGCCGCCCTATTTGGTAAGTTTTCTTGTTTACTTTGTACTGTTTAACATTGCTAGTGAAAAAACCGGCGACTCATTAACTTTATCCGACTTATCCAGGTCCCAGGAGCCGGCAGTTGGCTTCTGATAGCCTTCTGCCACTAAAGGCCATTTATACTTTTGCGGAGCAGTTATACTGCAGCACCATCTTCACGATCAAGAGCGTGCAATACAAGGAGAAGATCCACACTGCTCTGAAAGGGGTCTTGGAACTCTTCTCTACAATGCCCAAGCAGATAGAAGAGGTCAAGAAGTCCGCCTTCCGCCAAGGAGCCGTTGCTGGATTGAGCCGGGCTCTGGCCTTTGCCCCCGAGCTAACAGGGCTGAAATGATGGATGGTTACCCGTCTAAAAGAGATGACGGCTTAGAATTCACCGAAGAAGATTACACCCGGTGTGTCAAAGAGTCGCGCTATCTGGCCTCTGTTCTGGCGGATGAAGCTGACTTGAGCACCTACCAGGCGGCTTATGACGCAGAGGAGAAGAGAATCCGCAGGCCTCTCTACGAGTGGAAAGATCTGACACCCGCCCGCAGTAAGGATCTCTTTCCTTGTGAGCTTGACGCCTCTCCGTTCCTTGAAGGGTCTTTTGCTGCTCTGGCTGACTGTAATTGGGACTTGGGCAATCTTCAGAAGCCAGCAGAAGACCCGAAGCAGGATGAGTCGGCCAATAACTGAATTTTATTCTTTTAACCTTTCTGAGCATAGACTTATGTAATGACCCGCCGTGGGCGGTTGACAATGCTTTTGCTCCTTTTGAGAGTAGCTTTTGTAATAGAGTAAACATGACTCTGCCACTTGGTGACCATATATATTTGCACCTCTCTGTGTTTTAATGTGTTGTCGGCTCTTTAGGGATATACCTTGAGATTTTCTGATGAGGGGTGTCTGTCTTTTAAGACGCCATTCCTTTCTCCAGAATATTAGAGCCGGACAACCTCTTTGAAACCTTAAATTTTATCGACCGAAGCAACATGGCTCCGGCTCTCATCGGACGAAGTCATTAAAGAGCCGGTTGTCTTTAGGATAATGTAAGCTATACCTGATGGTAAGAAGCCTCTATCGACAACTGCGGCTATTGATGAGCCGAAAATTTTGAGGAGAATTGCGGCTGTGTAGCCCCCAAGTGCCACCGTTGCTGAGCCGATATACCGATTCTGTCTCCTCACTGGAGGACTCATCTTCCGAGCAAACGAGAGTTCCCTGTGACCCAGACGCTTCTAGGTCCATGCCTTGAGTGAAGCCCACGAGAACGTGCTTTTGACCCAGACAGGCATGGGCAGACTGCATAAAATGCGTAGATTGGAGACGCCGAGCCGGCTCGACGATGTTGTGCAGACGTCCGGCCCGGGTGTAGATCCATCAACCTTTCCGATGAAAACCTGGATCCCGCCAAACGGAACCCGGAATCCATACTCCACAGAACCAGCATCAAGCCCCCAGCCGGCGTCGTCGATGTAGAGCCGGCCGTGGTGACTCTTGCTCATCCTTCCAACCACGTATCCTTCGAGCCCTGGGAGAGAGCCCTTTGAGAACTCAACACCACCAAGCGCTAACCCCACAGTGAGCGCCAATTGTCGTGGTTTTATCACAGCAGATGTCCGGGTGAACGGACTTAGGTTCGAGGCCATCGCTAATGGGGTGGACTCGAAGGGGTTAGTCGGGACAAAGGACACGGATTTACCCAGGTTCGGACCCTCGAATCGAGGTAATAGCCTACGTCCTGCTTGTGTTTGTATTGCTTGCGTATCGACTACAAGGAGCTAAAAGCTTGACCTAGTTCTCGATTGCCTGCCCCTTACGTCGCCCCGGGTCTGCCTTTATATAAGAGGTCAAGACATCCGGATCGTTACAATTGCTAACCGAGTCTCTCTCTATCTTCTTGACTAAGTTGTCTATGAGTCGGCTTGCATGCCCGGGTCTTTCTCCGTCCGAGCCGTCGTACGGCCCACACCGTGAGCCGCCTATCTTCTTGGGCCACTAGTCTTACAGCTCATCTTTGGGCCGGCTCACGAGCCAACAACACGACCCGGAGCCTCTTCGGCAGGTCATATCCCCAATAGTTCTCTTGCATCAAAATGTAACCTGACTTCCCAAATGTCTTCATTCAAACTATAAAACAAATGAAATTTGAAGTATTCAATTTAGTTAACAAAAACAAATAAATAAAAATTAACATATGTAGTTAACAAAAATTAATCAATGTAGTTAACAGAATTGTGGTACTTCTATGCAATTAACTCTAACAGAAACAATAACACTATTGATCAACTATATGCAAATCTTCCTATCCATCATCAAAATGAAACCTAACATCCCCTATAGCATCATCTAACATACAAGCCATGGCAAAAAATGAATTTTTCAAGTGCTTCTACAACACAAACCCTAGCTTTGATTCGAAAATGAGAAAAACAACATGATTATGGACTTACATCACTTCACCAGCTCCACTAGTCCACTGATGGCTTGTGGTGGGGTTGTCCACCCAAATCTCAGCGAGACGCACCCGTTGATCCATGGACAGGGGCGCCTCTTCCTCCTCTTTGTCGTCGTCGGTGTAGTAGGACGAACTGGAGCCGTCCAGACCCGCGTGGTCATCGGGCCCGAGACTAGGAAGGTCGCTGTAGTTGACCGGGAAACGACTGCCGTCGGGGGTCACCGAAGCCATCGCCGGAGAGGGGGGGAGAGGATAAGAGAGCTAGGGTTCATCGGGGAGGAGCGGTACGGCTCTGGTCGGTTCGACCAAACCGGTAAGAGAGAGCGACCGAGCCGGGCTCGTCCTAGTCAGCGGGCGGGCACGCGCCTATTGGCCATCGTGGCACCTGACGGGTGGCCCCCACATGTCAGACGGCCGTCAATACGTATAAAATGCAGTTTTAGACTTATTTGCAAAAACCTGGCACAAAGATGGTAGTGAAAAAATTAGCAATCATGGTACCAATCCGCACGTTCTGCCCCAATTGTGGTACTTCTGTGCAATTAACTCAGTATCCTCCAACAAATATTGCTTGGGGACAGGAGAAAAACAAGATCTTTCACTCTAGAGAGCGTGTACTAACCGATTATAGAAGAGCGATGCAGCATGCCACACAAAAATCTTCCGCAAGCGGTGAGCAGGGCACTTTGACGGGCAAGGGTCCGTCTAAGGATTCATATGGAGGGGGCCTACTCCTCCCAATGTGTGTGTCTTTCATTATTGTTTAGCTAAAAATGTTGTAGTTACTTGGGCAAATAAAACACAATCGCCTCATGGAAATTATTGGCTTGTCCAATTTGAGGCCTCGAACAAGAGGACAATTTTCCTATATGCAACTGCCCAAGAGCGGTTTGCTATGGCAAGCAACGATGTGTTTGTTTCCTTTTCGCTTTTGTTTGTGTTCGAAATATGCCCTAGAGGAAATAATAAATTATTTATTATCATATTTCCTTGTTTGTGATAATCGTTTATTATCCATGCTAGAATTGTATTGATCGGAAACTCAGATACATGTGTGGATACATAGACAACACTATGTCCCTAGTATGCCTCTAATAGACTAGCTCATTGATCAAAGATGGTTAAGGTTTCCTAGCCATGGACATGAGATGTCGTTTGATAACGGGATCACATCATTAGGAGAATGATGCGATGGACAAGACCCAAACTATAAACGTAGCATATGATCGTGTCAGTTTATTGCTACAGTTTTCTACATGTCAAGTATATGTTCCTATGACCATGAGATCATGCAACTCACTGACACCGGAGGAGTGCCTTGTGTGTATCAAACATCGCAACGTAACTGGGTGACTATAAAGGTGCTCTACAGGTATCTCCAAGGGTGTCTGTTGGGTTGGCATGGATCAAGACTGGGATTTGTTACTCCGTGTGACGGAGAGGTATCTCAGGGCCCACTCGGTAATACAACACTACAACAAGCCTTGCAAGCAATGTGACTAAGTGTTAGCCACGGGATCTTGTATTATAGAACGAGTAAAGAGACTTGCCGGTAACGAGATTGAACTAGGTATAGAGATACCGACGATCGAATCTCGGGCAAGTAACATACCGAAGAACAAAGGGAATAGCATACGGGATTAACTGAATCCTTGACATAGAGGTTCAACCGATAAAGATCTTTGTAGAATATGTAGGAACTAATATGGGCATCCAGGTCCTGTTATTGGTTATTGACCGTAGAGGTGTCTCGGTCATGTCTACATAGTTCTCGAACCCGCAGGGTCTGCACACTTAAGGTTCGGTGACGTTTCGGTAGTATAGAGTTATGTATGGTGGTGACCGAAGGTTTTTCGGAGTCCCAGATGAGATCCTGGACATCACGAGGAGCTCCGGAATGGTCTGGAGGTAAAGATTGATATATAGGAAGTCCTGTTTTGGTCGCCAGAAAAGTTTCGGGCTCATCGGTAGTGTACCGAGAGTGCCGGGAGGGTACCGGAGGACCATCGGGAGGGGTGTCACGCCCCGAGGGGCCTCATGGGCTGTGGGAGGAGACAAACCAGCCCCTGGTGGGCTGGCCGAAGCCTCCACTAAAGGCCATGAGGTTTGAGAAGCAAAAAGTCCAAAGGTAGAGAGGTGGAAAGAGTTTCCAAGTGGAAAGGAGGAATCCTACTCCTAATAGGATTGGAGTAGGACTCCTCCACGTCCAATTTTGGCCAGATCTTAGGGTTTGAGGCTGCCTCCTCCCCTCCCTCCCTCCTATATATACTAGAGGATTTAGAGGGAAAAGCTAACCCTAATTGCCACGTGCTGCCCTCTTCTTTCTCTAGATCTGTTTCTCCTCTAGATTAGTTCTGCGGTGCTTAGGCGAAGCCCTGCAGGATTAGTTCACCACCACCGCCACCAAGACGTTGTGCTGCCGGAGAACTCTTCTACCTCTCCGCTCCCTCTTGCTGGATCAAGAAGGCAGAGATCGTCATCGAGTTGTACGTGTGCTGAACGCGGAGGTGCCATCCGTTCGACGCTGGATCGGAAGGACCGTGATCAAGATTGCGAGACGATTCGTGATTGGGTCGCGAGACAGATCGTGATGAGATCGCGGGATGGATCGTGATTGGATCGCGAGACGCTCGGCGATTTGGATCGCGAAGACGTTCGACTACATCAACCGCGTTTCTTAACGCTTCCCGCTTAACGATCTACAAGGGTATGTAAATCCACTCTCCCTCTCGTAGATGCTCATCACCATGGATAGATCTTGCGTGTGCGTAGGAAATTTTTGTTTCCCATGCAACGTTCCCCAACAGTGGCATCATGAGCTAGGTCTATGTGTAGATGAGATATCGAATAGAACACAAAGAGTTTGTGGGCGTTGATGCTTAGATTGCTTCCTCCCTTGGTCGTGTTTTGGTTCAGCGGTATTGTGGGATGAAGCGTCCCGGACCAACCTTACTTGTACGCTTATGAGTGACCGGTTCCATCGACTGACGTGTAACTTCGTTGCACAAAGATGGCTGGCGGGTGACTGTTTCTCCTACTTTAGTTGGATCGGATTCGACAAAGGCGGTCCTTGAGAAGGTTGAAAAGCAACTTATGTATCACCGTTGTGGTTTTGCGTAGGTGAGAATTGTTCTTGAGAGATACCCGTAGCAGCCACGTAAAACTTGCAACAACAATTAGAGGACGTCTAACTTGTTTTTGCAGGGTATGTTGTGATGTGATATGGCCAATTACATGATGAGATATATGTGATGTATGAGATGATCATGTGTTGTATGGAATATCACAACTTGCATGTCGATGAGTACAGCAACCGGCAGGAGCCATAGGGTTGTCTTTAATTATTGTATGACCTGCGTGTGAATCATTAAGCGCTATGTAATGCTTTACTTTATCGCTAAACGGTAGCAACAGTAGTAGAAGCATGGTGGGCGCGACAACCCTGATGGCGACACGTTGATGGAGATCATGGTGTCATGCCGGTGACGATGGAGATCATGCTGGTGCTTTCAAGATGGAGATCAAAAGCACAAGTTCATGGCCATATCATGTCACTTATGATTTGCATGTGATGTTAATCCTTTTATGCACCTTGTTTTGCTTAGGACGACGTAGCATTATAAGGTGTTCCCTCACTTAAATTTCAAGATGAATTGTGTTCTCTGTTGGGAGACGTAGTAGTAAATCAAAATTTTCCTACGTGTCACCAAGATCTATCTATGGAGAAACCAGCAACGAGAGGGGAGAGATTGCATCTTCATACCTTTGAAGATCGCTAAGCGGAAGCGTTGCTAGAACGCGGTTGATGGAGTCGTACTCGCAGGGATTCAGATCGCGGTAGATCCGATCAAGTGCCGAACAGACGGCACCTCCGCGTTCAACACACGTGCAGCCCGGTGACGTCTCCTACGCCTTGATCCAGCAAGGAGGGAGGAGAGGTTGAGGGAGAGCTCCGGCAGCACGACGGCGTGGTGGCGGTGGAGCTGCGTGGTACTCCGACAGAGCTTCGCTAAGCGCTACGGAGAACGAGGAGAGGAGGAGGTAGGGCTGCACCAGAGAGAGAGGGAGAACCGTGTATTGTGCAGCCCCAAATACCTCCACTATATATAGGGGAGAGGGAGGAGGGGTGGCTGCGCCCTAGGGTTCCACCCTAGGGGTGGCGGCAGCCACCAGATGCCATCTGGCCGGCGGCTAGGGCAAGGGAGAGGTGGGGCGCCCTAGGGTGGGCCTTAAGGCCCATCTAAGCCTAGGGTTTGCCCCCTTCCACCTTTGCCATGCCTTGGGCTGGGGTGGCAGGCGCACCAGCCCACCTAGGGGCTGGCTCCCTCCCACTCTTAGCCCACGGAACCTTCCGGGGCAGGTGGGCCCACTTGGTGGACCCCCGGAACCCTTCCGGTGGTCCCGGTACACTACCGGTGTCACCCGGAACACTTCCGGTAACCAAATCCTCACTTCCTATATATCAATCTTCGTCTCCGGACCATTCCGGGACTCCTCGTGATGTCCGGGATCTCATCCGGGACTCCGAAAAACCTTCGGTAACCACGTACACTATTTCCCTATAACCCTAGCGTCATCGAACCTTAAGTGTGTAGACCCTACGGGTTCGGGAGACACGTAGACATGACCGAGACACCTCTCCGGCCAATAACCAACAGCGGGATCTGGATACCCATGTTGGCTCCCACGTACTCCACGATGATCTCATCGGATGAACCACGATGTCAGGGATTCAATCAATCCCGTATACAATTCCCTTTGTCTATCGGTATGGTACTTGCCCGAGATTCGATCGTCGGTATCCCCATACCTTGTTCAATCTCGTTACCGGCAAGTCTCTTTACTCGTTCCGTAATACATCATCCCGTGACTAACTCCTTAGTCACATTGAGCTCATAATGATGATGTCTTACCGAGTGGGCCCAGAGATACCTCTCCGTCACACGGAGTGACAAATCCCAGTCTCAATTCGTGTCAACCCAACAGACACTTTCGGAGATACCCGTAGCGTACCTTTATAGCCACCCAGTTACGTTGTGACGTTTGGCACACCCAAAGCATTCCTACGGTATCCGGGAGTTACACAATCTCATGGTCTAAGGAAATGAGACTTGACATTGAAAAGCTTTAGCAAACGAACTACATGATCTTGTGCTATGCTTAGGATTGGGTCTTGTCCATCACATCATTCTCCTAATGATGTGATCCCGTTATCAACGACATCCAATGTCCATGGTCATGAAACCGAGACCATCTATTGATCAACGAGCTAGCCAACTAGAGGCTCACTAGGGACACGTTGTGGTCTATGTATTCACACATGTATTACGGTTTCCGGTTAACACAATTATAGCATGAACAATAGACAATTATCATGAACTAGGAAATACAATAATAACCATTTTATTATTGCCTCTAGGGCATATTTCCAACAGTCTCCCACTTGCACTAGAGTCAATAATCTAGTTACATTGTGATGAATCGAACACCCATAGCATTCTGGTGTTGATCATGTTTTGCTCGTGAGAGAGGTTTAGTCAATGGATCTGCGACATTCAGATCCGTATGCACTTTACAAATATCTATGTCTCCCTCCTGAATGTAATCACGGATGGAGTTGAAGCGGCGCTTGATGTGTCTTGTCTTCTTGTGAAACCTGGGCTCCTTCGCAATGGCAATAGCTCCAGTGTTGTCACAGAGTAGACTCATCGGGCCCGACGCATTCGGAATCACTCCTAGGTCGGTGATGAACTCCTTCATCCAGACTCCCTCCTTTGCTGCTTCCGAAGCAGCTATGTACTCCGCTTCACATGTAGATGCTGCCACGACGCTTTGCTTGCTGCTGCTCCAGCTCACTGCCCCTCCATTCAAAATATACACGTATCCGGTTTGCGACTTGGAGTCGTCCGGATTTGTGTCGAAGCTAGCATCGACGTAACCCTTTACGACGAGCTCTTCGGCACCTCCATAAACGAGAAACATGTCCTTTGTCCTTTTCAGGTACTTCAGGATATTCTTGACCGCTGTCCAGTGTTCCGCTCCGGGATCACTTTGGTACCTCCCTACCAAACTTATGGCAAGGTTCACATCAGGTCTGGTACACAGCATGGCATACATGATAGAGCCTATGGCTGAAGCATAGGGGATGACACTCATCTCTTCTCTATCCTTTGCCGTGGTCGGGCATTGAGTCGTACTCAATCTCACACCTTGCAACACAGGCAAGAACCCCTTCTTGGACTGATCCATATTGAACTTCTTCAATATCTTTTCAAGGTATGTGCTTTGTGAAAGACCAATGAGGCGTTTCGATCTATCTCTATAGATCTTAATACCTAATATGTAAGCAGCTTCTCCAAGGTCCTTCATTGAAAAACACTTATTCAAGTAGGCCTTTATACTTTCCAAGAGTTCTATATTATTTCCCATTATCAGCATGTCATCCACATACAGTATAAGGAACGCTATGGAGCTCCCACTCACTTTCTTGTAAATACAGGGTTCTCCATAAACCTGTACAAACCCAAACGCTTTAATCACCTCATTAAAGCGAATGTTCCAACTCCGAGATGCTTGCACCAGCCCATAGATGGAGCGCTGGAGCTTGCATACCTTGTTAGCATCTTTAGGATCGACAAAACCTTCCGGCTGCATCATATACAGTTCTTCCTTGAGGAAGCCATTAAGGAATGCCGTTTTGACGTCCATTTGCCAGATCTCATAATCATAAAATGCGGCAACTGCTAACATGATTCAGACAGACTTTAGCATCGCTACAGGTGAGAATGTCTCATCGTAGTCAACTCCTTGAACTTGTCGATAACCCTTAGCGACAAGCCGAGCTTTATAGGCGGTCACATTACCGTCTGCGTCAGTCTTCTTCTTAAAGATCCATTTATTTTCAATGGCTCGCTTATCATCAGGCAAGTCCACCAAAGTCCATACTTTGTTCTCATACATGGATCCTATCTCGGATTTCATGGCCTCAAGCCATTTGTCGGAATTCGGGCCCGCCATCGCTTCTTCATAGTTCGAAGGTTCACCGTTGTCCAACAACATGATCTCTAGGACAGGATTACCGTACCACTCTGGTGCGGAACGTGTCCTAGCGGACCTTCGAGTAGCAACTTGATCTGATGTTTCATGATCATCATCATTAACTTCCTCTCTAGCCGGTGTAGGCTCCACAGAAACAACTTCCTGTGCTGCGCTACTCTCCGGTTCGAGTGAAGGTACAATTACCTCATCAAGTTCCATTTTCCTCCCACTTACTTCTTTCGAGAGAAACTCTTTCTCGAGAAAGGATCCATTCTTGGCAACAAAGACTTTGCCTTCGGATCGTAGGTAGAAGGTATACCCAATAGTCTCTTTGGGATATCCTATGAAGACGCACTTTTCCGCTTTGGGTTCGAGCTTCTCAGGTTGAAGTTTCTTCACATAAGCATCGCAACCCCAAACTTTTAGAAACGACAGCTTAGGTTTCTTTCCAAACCATAATTCATACGGTGTCGTCTCAACGGATTTAGACGGTGCCCTATTTAAAGTGAACGCGGCAGTCTCTAATGCATATCCCCAAAATGATAGCGGTAAGTCGGTAAGAGACATCATAGATCGCACCATATCCAATAGAGTGCGATTACGACGTTCAGACACACCATTTCGCTGAGGTGTGCCTGGCGGCGTGAGCTGTGAAACAATTCCACATTTCCTAAGGTGTGCTTCAAACTCGTGACTTAAATATTCTCCGCCACGATCAGATCGTAGGCATTTTATTTTCCTGTCACGTTGATTTTCGACCTCACTCTGAAATTCCTTGAACCTTTCAAAGGTTTCAGACTTGTGTTTCATTAAGTAGACATACCCATATCTGCTCAAGTCATCAGTGAGGGTGAGAACATAACGGTAGCCACCGCGAGCCTCGACACTCATTGGACCGCATACATCGGTATGTATTATCTCCAACAAGTCAGTTGCTCGCTCCATTGTTCCGGAGAATGGAGTCTTGGTCATCTTGCCCAAGAGGCATGGTTCGCATGTGTCAAATGATTCGAAATCAAGTGACTCCAAAAGTCCATCAGCATGGAGCTTCTTCATGCGTTTGACACCAATATGGCCAAGACGGCAATGCCACATGTAAGTGGGACTATCGTTATCAACTTTACACCTTTTGGTACTCACACTATGGATATGTGTAACATCACGTTCGAGATTCATCAAAAATAAACCATTGACCAGCGGGGCATGAGCATAAAACATTTCTCTCATATAAACAGAACAACCATTATTCTCGGATTTAAATGAGTAGCCATCTCGCATCAAGCGAGATCCAGATACAATGTTCATGCTCAAAGCTGGTACTAAATAACAATTATTAAGGTTTAAAACTAATCCCGAAGGTAGATGTAGAGGTAGCGTGCCGACGGCGATCACATCGACCTTGGAACCATTCCCGACGCGCATCGTCACCTCATCCTTGGCCAGCCTCCGCTTATTCCGCAGCTCCTGCTTGGAGTTACAAATGTGAGCAACTGCACCGGTATCAAATACCCAGGAGCTACTACGAGCGCTGGTCAAGTACACATCAATAACAAGTATATCACATATACCTTTAACGTTGCCGTCCTTCTTATCCGCTAAATACTTGGGGCAGTTCCGCTTCCAGTGACCGGTACCCTTGCAATAAAAGCACTCAGTCTCAGGCTTGGGTCCATTCTTGTTCTTCTTCTTCCCGGCAACTTGCTTACCGGGCGCGGCAACAGCTTTGCCGTCTTTTTTGAAGTTCTTCTTACCCTTGCCTTTCTTGAAACTAGTGGTCTTATTTACCATCAACACTTGATGCTCCTTTTTGATCTCGACCTCCGCTGATTTCAGCATCGAGTACAACTCAGGAATGGACTTCTCCATCCCTTGCATGTTGTAGTTCATCACAAAGCTCTTGAAGCTAGGTGGAAGCGACTGGAGGATTCTGTCAATGACCGAGTCATCCGGGAGATTAACTCCTAGCTGAGTCAAGCGGTTGTGAAGCCCCGACATCTTGAGGATGTGCTCACTGACAGAACTATTCTCCTCCATCTTACAGCTAAAGAACTTATCGGAGATGTCATATCTCTCGACCCGGGCATGAGCTTGGAAAACCAGTTTCAGCTCTTGGAACATCTCATATGCTCCGTGTTGCTCAAAACGCTTTTGGAGCCCCGGTTCTAAACTGTAAAGCATGCCGCACTGAACAAGGGAGTAATCATCGCAGCGAGAATGCCAAGCGTTCGCAACGTCTTGTTCTGCTGGGAGAAGGGGTGGGTCACCTAGCGGTGCATCAAGGACATATAGTTTCTTGGAAGCTATGAGGATGATCCTCAAGCCACGGACCCAGTCCGCATAGTTGCTTCCATCATCTTTCAGCTTGGTTTTCTCTAGGAACGCGTTGAAATTGAGGTTGACATTTGCGTTGGCCATTGGATCTACAATATAGATATTAAAGGCAATTTTAGACTAAGTTCATGATAATTGAGTTCACATAATCATATTATTCAATGAACTCCCACTTAGATAGACATCTCTCTAGTCATCCAAGTGATACATGATCCATGTCAACTAGCCCGTGTCCGATCATCACGTGAGACGGACTAGTCATCCATGGTGAACATCTTCATGTTGATCGTATCTTCTATACGACTCATGTTCGACCTTTCGGTCTTCCGTGTTCCGAGGCCATGTCTGTACATGCTAGGCTCGTCAAGTCAACCTAAGTGGTTCGCGTGTGTAAATCTGGCTTACACCCGTTGTATGCGAACGTTAGAACCTATCACACCCGATCATCACGTGGTGCTTCGGAACAACGATCCTTAGCAACGGTGCACAGTTAGGGTGAACACTTCTCTTGAAATTTTATTGAGAGATCATCTTATTTACTACCGTCGTTCTAAGCAAATAAGATGTAAACATGATAAACATCACATGCAATCAATATAGTGACATGATATGGCCAATATCATCTTGCTCCTATGATCTCCATCTTCGGGGCACGATGATCATCATTGTCACCGGCACGACACCATGATCTCCATCATCATGATCTCCATCATTGTGTCTTCATGAAGTTGTCTCGCCAACTATTACTTCTACTACTATGGCTAACGCTTAGCAATAAAGTAAAGTAATTACATGGCGTTTATGATTGACACGCAGGTCATACAATAATGTAAGACAACTCCTATGGCTCCTGCCGGTTGTCATAGTCATCGACATGCAAGTCGTGAACCCTATTACAAGAACATGATCAATCTCATACATCACAATGCATCACATCACATCCTTCTGGCCATATCACATCACAAGGCATATGCTGCAAAAACAAGTTAGACGTCCTCTAATTTGTAGTTGCAAGTTTTTACGTGGTTGCTATAAGTTTCTAGCAAGAACGTTTCTTACCTACGCCAAAACCACAATGTGATATGCCAATTGCTATTTACCCTTCATAAGGACCCTTTTCATCGAATCCAATCCGACTAAGGTGGGAGAGACAGACACCCGCTAGCCACCTTATGCAACTGGTGCATGTCAGGCGGTGGAACCGGTCTCACGTAAGCGTACGTGTAAGGTTGGTCCGGGCCGCTTCATCCCACAATACCGTCGAATAAAGATAAGACTAGTAACGGCAAGCATATTAACAAAATCGACGCCCACAACTGCTTTGTGTTCTACTCGTGCATAGATTCTACGCATAGACCTAGCTCATGATGCCACTGTTGGGAGACGTAGTAGTAAATCAAAATTTTCCTACGTGTCACCAAGATCTATCTATGGAGAAACCAGCAACGAGAGGGGAGAGATTGCATCTTCATACCTTTGAAGATCGCTAAGCGGAAGCGTTGCTAGAACGCGGTTGATGGAGTCGTACTCGCAGCGATTCAGATCGCGGTAGATCCGATCAAGTGCCGAACAGACGGCACCTCCGCGTTCAACACACGTGCAGCCCGGTGACGTCTCCTACGCCTTGATCCAGCAAGGAGGGAGGAGAGGTTGAGGGAGAGCTCCGGCAGCACGACGGCGTGGTGGCGGTGGAGCTGCGTGGTACTCCGACAGAGCTTCGCTAAGCGCTACGGAGAACGAGGAGAGGAGGAGGTAGGGCTGCACCAGAGAGAGAGGGAGAACCGTGTATTGTGCAGCCCCAAATACCTCCACTATATATAGGGGAGAGGGAGGAGGGGTGGCTGCGCCCTAGGGTTCCACCCTAGGGGTGGCGGCAGCCACCAGATGCCATCTGGCCGGCGGCTAGGGCAAGGGAGAGGTGGGGCGCCCTAGGGTGGGCCTTAAGGCCCATCTAAGCCTAGGGTTTGCCCCCTTCCACCTTTGCCACGCCTTGGGCTGGGGCAGAGGCGCACCAGCCCACCTAGGGGCTGGCTCCCTCCCACTCTTAGCCCACCGAACCTTCCGGGGCAGGTGGGCCCACTTGGTGGACCCCCGGAACCCTTCCGGTGGTCCCGGTACACTACCGGTGACACCCGGAACACTTCCGGTAACCAAATCCTCACTTCCTATATATCAATCTTCGTCTACGGACCATTCCGGGACTCCTCGTGATGTCCGGGATCTCATCCGGGACTCCAAACAACCTTCGGTAACCACGTACACTATTTCCCTATAACCCTAGCGTCATCGAACCTTAAGTGTGTAGACCCTACGGGTTCGGGAGACACGTAGACATGACCGAGACACCTCTCCGGCCAATAACCAACAGCGGGATCTGGATACCCATGTTGGCTCCCACGTACTCCACGATGATCTCATCGGATGAACCACGATGTCAGGGATTCAATCAATCCCGTATACAATTCCCTTTGTCTATCGGTATGGTACTTGCCCGAGATTCGATCGTCGGTATCCCCATACCTTGTTCAATCTCGTTACCGGCAAGTCTCTTTACTCGTTCCGTAATACATCATCCCGTGACTAACTCCTTAGTCACATTGAGCTCATAATGATGATGTCTTACCGAGTGGGCCCAGAGATACCTCTCCGTCACACGGAGTGACAAATCCCAGTCTCGATTCGTGTCAACCCAACAGACACTTTCGGAGATACCCGTAGCGTACCTTTATAGCCACCCAGTTACGTCGTGACGTTTGGCACACCCAAAGCATTCCTACGGTATCCGGGAGTTACACAATCTCATGGTCTAAGGAAATGAGACTTGACATTGAAAAGCTTTAGCAAACGAACTACACGATCTTGTGTTATGCTTAGGATTGGGTCTTGTCCATCACATCATTCTCCTAATGATGTGATCCCGTTATCAACGACATCCAATGTCCATGGTCATGAAACCGAGACCATCTATTGATCAACGAGCTAGCCAACTAGAGGCTCACTAGGGACACGTTGTGGTCTATGTATTCACACATGTATTACGGTTTCCGGTTAACACAATTATAGCATGAACAATAGACAATTATCATGAACTAGGAAATACAATAATAACCATTTTATTATTGCCTCTAGGGCATATTTCCAACATTCTCCCCGAGTGTGCACCGTTGCGAAAGTTCGCCGTGTCGAGACACCACGTGATGATCGGGTGTGATAGACTCTGCGTTCACATACAACGGGTGCAAGTAAGTATTGCACATGCGGAACACTTGGGTTAAACTTGACGATCCTAGCATGTACATACATGGCCTCGGAACACAAGAGACCGAAAGGTCGAACATGAGTCATATAATAGATATGATCAACATGATGATGTTCACCTTTGAAACCACCTCAACTCACGTGATGATCAGACTTGAGTTGGTGAATTTGGATCATGTATCACTCGAATGACCGGAGGGATGTCAATTTGAGTGGGAGTTCTTAAGTAATATGATCAATTGAACTCATTATCATGAACATAGTCAGTAGTGACTTTGCAAAATTATGTTGTAGATTACTAGCTCACGTTGTAGCTCACTTGTATTTTTATATGTTCCTAGAGAAATATAGTTGAAAGATGATGGTAGCAATATTGCGGACTGGGTCCATAATCTGAGGATTGTCCTCATTGCTGCACAGAAGGCTTATGTCCTTAATGCACCGCTCGATGTGCCACCCCCTCTAGCGTCGTCTGTAGATGTTGTGAACATCTGACAAGCACGTTCCGATGACTACTTGATATTTTAGTGCATCATGCATCATGGCATAGAATTGAGGCTCCAAAACATTTTGAACGTCACAGAACATATGAGATGTTCTAAGAGTTGAAATTAGGATCTCAGGCTCGTGCCCGTGTTGTGAGATATGAGATCTCCAACAAGATTCTTTGCCTGCAAGATGAAGGAGAATAGCCCAATCGTTGAGCATGTGCTCAGATTGTCTGGGTACTACAATCACTTGAATTGAGTGGGAGTTGATCTTCCAGATAAGATAGTGATTGATATAGTTCTCCAAGTCACTGTCACTAAGCTACTAGAGCTTCGTGATGAACTATGAAATGTCAGGGATAGAAATGATGATCCCTAAGCTATTCACGATGTTTGACACCGTGAAGGTGGAAATCAAGAAGGAGCATCAAGTGTTGATGGTTAGTAAAACCACTAGTTTCGAGAAGGGCAAGGGCAAGGAGGGAAACTTCATGGATAACAAGACAGTTGGTACTCCAGTGAAGCAACCCAAAGTTGAACCCAAACCCGAGACTAAGTGCTTATATTATGAGGAGAGCGGTCGCTGAAGCAGAACAACCCTAGATACTTCGTAGATAAGAAGGCTGGCAACGTCGACAGAAGTATATTTGATATACGTGTTATTGATGTGTACCTTGCTAGTAGTCCTAGTAGCGCCTGGGTATTGGATACTGGTTCGGTTGCTAAATGTTAGTAACATGGAAAAAAATCTACGGAATAAATGGAGACTAGCTAAGTGTGAGGTGACGATGTGTGTTGGAAATGTTTCCAAGGTTGATGTGATCAACATCGCACGCTCTCTCTACCTTCGGGATTAGTGACAAACCTAAATAAATGTTATTTGGTGTTTACGTTAAGCATGAATATGATTAGATCGTGTTTATTGCAATACGGTTATTCATTTAAGTGAGAGAATAATGGTTATTCTATTTACATGAATAATACCTTCAATGGTCATGCACCCAATGAGAATGGTTTGTTGAATCTTGATCGTAGTAATACACATGTTCATAACATTGATGCCAAAAGATACAAAGTTAATAATGATAGTACCACATACTTGTGGCACTGCCGCTAAATGTCATATTGGTATAAATCGCATGAAGAAACTCCATGCTGATGGATTTTTGGACTCATTCGATTTTGAATCGGTTGAGACATGCGAAACATGCCTCTTGGGCAAGATGACAAAAACCCCGTTTTCCGGCTTGATGGAACGGGCAAGTGACTTACTGGAAATGATACATATTGATGTATACGGTCCAATGAGTGTTGTAGCGTGTGGTGGATATCGTTGTTTTATTACCTTCACTAATAATTTAAGTAGATATAGTATATATTTACTTAGTGAAACACAAGTCTGAATCGTTTGAAAAGTTCAAGCAGAATCAGAGTGAAGTTTGAGATCATCGTGACGAGAAGATAAAAAGTCTACGATGTGATCGTGGAGGTGAATATCTAAGTTACGAGTTTGGTATACAACTTAAGACAATGTGAAAAGTTGTTTCACAACTCACGCCACCTGGAACACCATGGTGTGATGGTGTGTCCGAACGTCGTAGTCGCGTTGTATTGGATATGGTGCGAATTATGATGTTTCTTATCATTTTGCCACTATCGTTATGGGTTATGCATTAGAGACAACTACATTCATTTTAAATAGGGCACCATCTAAATCCATTGAGATGACACCGTGTGAATTATGGTTTGATAGAAACCTAAGCTGTCATTTCTTAATGTTTGGGGCTGTGACGCTTGTGTGGAAAATTGTTTTCACCTAATGAGCTCGAACCCAAAGCGGACAAGTGCATCTTCATAGAATACCCTAAGAACAGTTGGGTATACCTTCTATCTAAGATCCAAGCGTGAAGTGTTTGTTGCTAAAACTGGGTCCTTTCTCGAGAAAAAGTTTCTCTCGAAAGAATTGAGTGGGAGGAAGATAGAACTTGATGAGGTTGTTAAACCTTTGTTTCAACTAGAGAGTAGCACAGCACATGAAGATGTTTTTGTGACGCCTACGTTAGTTGACGAGGAAGTTAATGATGATGATCATGAAGCTTCGAATCAAGTTACTATCGAACCTCGTAAGTCGAAAAGGATGCGTACTGCTCGTGAGTGGTTCGACAACCCTGTCTTGGAGGTCATGTTGTTGGACAACGATGAACCTACAATCTATGGAGAAGCGATGATGGGCCCGGTTTCCGACAAATGGTTAGAGGCCATGAAATCCGAGAAAAAGGATCCATGTATGAAAACCAAGTATAGACTTTGGTAGACTTGCTCATTGGACGGCAAGTCGTCGAGTACAAATGGACCTTTGAGATGAAGACAGACGCTGAAGGTAAATGTTACCATTTATAAAGCTCGACTTGTCGCAAAGAAGTTTCCGACAAAGTTCAAGGAGTTGACTACGATGAGACTTTCTCACTCTTAGTGATGCTAAAGCCTGTTGAAATTATGTTCGCAGTTGCTGCATTTTTCAATTATGAAATCTGGCAGATGGATGTCAAAACATCGTTTCCTTAACAGTTTACTTGAGGAAAGGTTGTATGTGATACAACCAGAAGGTTTTGACAGCCTAAGGATGCTAAAAGGTGTGCAAGCTCTAGTGATCCTTCTATGGACTGGAGCAAGCATCTCGGAGTTGGAATATACGCTTTGATGAGGTGATCAAAGTTTTTGAGTATATTCAAAGTTTATGAGAAACTTGTATTTACAATAAAGTGAGAGGGAGCACTATAGAATTTTTGATAAACATATGTGGTTGACACATTATTGATCAAAAATGATGTAGAATTTCTGGAAACCATAAACAGTTGTTTGAAAAGAGTTTTTCAAAGGAAGACCTGGATAAAGCTACCTAATTGTTGAGCATCAAGATCTATAGAGATAGATCAAGATGCTTGATGAGAATTTCAATGAGTACATACCTTGACAAGATTTTGAAAGAGTTCAAAATGGATCAGTCGGAGAAAGAGTTCTTGACTGATTTGTAAGGTGTGAAGTTGAGTAAGACTCAAATCTCGACCATGGCAGAAGAAAGAGCAAGGACGAAGGTCGTCCCCTATGCTTTAGCCATAGACTTTATATAGTATGCCATGTTGTGTACCGCACCTGTGTGTGCCTTGCCATGAGTCCGTCAAGGGGTACAAGAGTGATCCAGGAGTGGATCACTGGACAACGGTCAAGATTATCCTTAGTAACTAAAAGACTTAGGAAATGTTTCTCAATTATGGTGGTGATAAAGAGTTCGTCTTAAAGAGTTACGTCGATGCAAGCTTTAACACCAATCTGGATGACTCTTAGTAGCAATCCGGATACGTATAGTGGAGCAGCCATTTGGAATAGCTCCAAGTGGAGTGTGGTAGCAATGTCTATAGTATGACATAGAGATTTGCAAAGTACACATGGATCTGAATGTCGCAGATCCGTTGACCAAAATACCTCTCTCACATGCAAAGCATGATCGAACCCCGGAACTCATTGGGTATGAGATTCATAAACAAATCACATGGCGATGTGAGCTAGATTATTGACTCTAGTGCAAGTGGGAGACTGTTGGAAATATGCCCTAGAGGCAATAATAAATTATTTATTATCATATTTCCTTGTTCGTTATAATCGTTTATTATCCATGGTAGAATTGTATTGATCGGAAACTCAGATACATGTGTGGATACATAGACAACACTATGTCCCTAGTATGCCTCTAATAGACTAGCTCGTTGATCAAAGATGGTTAAGGTTTCCTAGCCATGGACATGAGATGTCATTTGATAACGGGATCACATCATTAGGAGAATGATGTGATGGACAAGACCCAAATTATAAACGTAGCATATGATCGTATCAGTTTATTGCTACAGTTTTCTGCATGTCAAGTATATGTTCCTATGACCATGAGATCATGCAACTCACTGACACTGGAGGAGTGCCTTGTGTGTATCAAACGTCGCAACGTAACCAGGTGACTATAAAGGTGCTCTACAGGTATCTCCGAGGGTGTCTGTTGGGTTGGCATGGATCAAGACTGGGATTTGTTACTCCGTGTGACGGAGAGGTATCTCAGGGCCCACTCGGTAATACAACATCACAACAAGGCTTGCAAGAAATGTGACTAAGTGTTAGCCACGGGATCTTGTATTACGGAACGAGTAAAGAGACTTGCCGGTAACGAGATTGAACTAGGTATAGAGATACCGACGATCGAATCTCGGGCAAGTAACATACCGAAGAACAAAGGGAATAGCATACGAGATTAACTGAATCCTTGACATAGAGGTTCAACCGATAAAGATCTTTGTAGAATATGTAGGAACCAATATGGGCATCCAGGTCCCGCTATTGATTATTGACCATAGAGGTGTCTCGGTCATGTCTACATAGTTCTCGAACCCGCAGGGTCTGCACACTTAAGGTTCAGTGACATTTTGGTAGTATAGAGTTATGTATGGTGGTGACCGAAGGTTGTTCGGAGTCCTAGATGAGATCCTGGACATCACGAGGAGCTCCGAAATGGTCTGGAGGTAAAGATTGATATATAGGAAGTCCTGTTTTGGTCGCTGGAAAAGTTTCGGGCTCATCGGTAGTGTACCGAGAGTGTCGGGAGGGTACCGGAGGACCATCGGGAGGGGTGTCACGCCCCCGAGGAGCCTCATGGGCTGTGGGAGGAGACAAACCAGCCCCTGGTGGGCTGGCCGAAGCCTCCACTAAAGCCCGTGAGGTTTGAGAAGGAAAAAATCCAAAGGTGGAGAGGTGGAAAGAGTTTCCAAGTGGAAAGGAAGAATCCTACTCCTAATAGGATTGGAAGTAGGACTCCTCCACGTCCAATTTCGGTCAGATCTTGAGGGTTTGAGGCTGCCTCCTCCCCTCCCTCCCTCTTATATATACTAGAGGATTTAGAGGGGAAAGCTAACCCTAATTGCCACGTGCTAAAGGCGATAATTAGGAGGTCGCGGTCAACTTGGCCAATATATTTTGTTTTATTCACTTGTTAGTGTACGACGCTTGAGCTAGAAAAAGTCGGCTACTACATAATTTTTGGGCAGAAATATGAATTAAAAGCATGTTTCAAATTTCAAATAATGTTCACTGATTCACAAAATGTTCGTATATTTGAAACCAATTGCAACTGCAAATAGTGTTTGCAAATTCAATTTGTGTTCGTGATTTCAAAAATAATTTGTATTTATGTTAAGAAATCATGGAGTTATAAAATGTTTGCGAACCTAAAGAAACGATCATGGTTTTGAAAAAAATGTGAAATATGTTCATGATTTTAAAGAATGTTCATGACATGAAATAAATCAGGGAATTCAAAAGATGTCCGTGATTTCAAAGAATGTTCAAGATTCAAGAAATGTTCCCTGATTCCTAAAAAATTATGAATTTCAAAAATATAGTTTCAGGAAGATTCTAAAACTTTCCGAACTTAGGGAGACAAAATCCAAAACAGGCCGGCCCATAGAGATTACGAGACGCACGAGAGGTACGTGTAGGTCGCTTTTCCAGCGACCTATGCGCGAAATATGAAGTGCCCGCTTCAGTCCTTGTTCTCCCACTGGGCGCTCGCTTGCTTCACTGTATTGTGAATGGGTCGGCCTAGTACGAGGTGTGCCATGTCTGATAGGTGTCTATCGAATGCAAAGCTCGTTCATATATGGAACTTTGTCGCATATAGTCATGTAGAAGCTCGCATCGCGTGATGGAAAGCCACGGTGGGCCAGCCCAGTAACAGGTTTTTTCATTTCTCCACTTTGGTTCCTCTTTTCTATTGTTTCTTCTTTCAACTTTAAAAATTTTACTTATATTTTTTAAACCTAATAATTGAATATTCCAGATAACCTTTACATGGTTAAAAAATGTTGTCCAATGTTAAAATGTGTGTGGCCAGTGCTTAGACCATTTTTAGAAAAATGTTGGTACCATTAAAATATGTTTGTAACAAAGAATGTTCATGCGTTATAAACAAAAATATGGGACATTGCAGAAAAAGAAAAGCTAGGTAAAACCCAGAATTTCGCTCTATTGACATGCCTCGCTCTCCCCGGGTTACCTGGGATACACTTCCTAGAGCAAAAGGAACCCGTGTACGACTGACTCCGGCCTAAGGTCGCTTGTCGGCCGGTGCAGAAAGAAAGGCCCATTCATTGTTGTCGCTCATGCCCCCGCGGGCTATATCCCGCCACCGAAGTGTTTGTTTTCTGCGTCCCTGAGAGCGTCTATGTGCTGCTTACTGCGGCAACAAGTAGGGGCTTCGCACAGGGCGCTGCCCGACTGGGCCGGCCCAGCAGGCGTGCGGGTACTATAGCGTTTCTTTTATTCTTTTTTCTATTTTCCTATTCTTTATTTAATTTTCTATTTATTCATAATACCTTCTTCCTTCTCTTTCTCCTTTTTAAAAATTTCAAGACACAATCTCAAAAATGTCAGAAGCTCAAAAAATGTTCCTATTATTTTTTTACTCACAAATTCAAACAATGTTTGCATATTTAATAAAAATGCTCACCTTTCAAAAAGTATTCATAACTTCAAAAACTGTTTGGGGTTTTAAAAAGTTCTTTGGGATTTTCAAAAAATGTTCGAGTTTTCAAAATTGATTCGGAGTTCATAAAAGGAGTTCATGATTTTAAATTATGAATAATTTTGAAAAAAACAGATTACTATTTTTGTAATTCCTGGACACTTTTTGACACACAAACATTTTTTATGAAAATCATGTAGAAATTTAGAAAATTAGACTATTTTTTAAATACGAAGAATTTATGAAAATCATGAACAAAATTTGAAAAGGAGAACATTTTTTTAAACACAAATATTTTTACGAAATCGTGATTGTTTTTGTTGAAAACAAGTTTTAAATCCCTGAATGTTTTTGCAAAACATGGGCATTTTTCAAAATCATGCAAAACACGATAAAAAAATTGAAACTGTCAAACAAAAGGAATAGGAAAACGATAATCCGGGTCCCATATGTCTCGCCTTCAGTGAGAGGGGAGGAACCCCTCGCTGAAGGGGGGACGCGGATGACCGGCCCACCAGCATGGGAGGCCATAGCCTCCTTTTTCGTTTTGTTTACACTTTCTGTTCCCTCATTTGCTTTTTTTGCTTTTTTATATACTTCAAAATATTGTAAATATCTATATTATAAAATAACACTTGATTGAAAGATTTGAAAAATATTGAACAATTATTTGAAGAATTTTGAACAAGTATTTAAATACTTGTGAATAAGTATTTGAGAAATATAGTATTTAAAAAAATTGATCGTTTATATGAAAATGTTAGTCACCATTTGGAGGAAAAAATGATGAACAAATAATTTAATAATGTTGAACATGTATTTGAATAATGTTGAGCAATTATTCTAACAAATGTTGATCACATATTGAAAAATGTTGAACATGTATTTGCATAATGTTGAGCAAGTATTCTAACAAATGTTGATCACATATTGAAAAATGTTGAACATGTATTTGAATAATGTTGACCAAGTATTTGAAAATGTTGAATAAGTATTAAAAATGTTGAACACCTATTAGAATATGTTGAATAAGTACTAAAAATGCAGAACAAGTACTTGAAAATGTATAATAAGTATTAAACGAGTATTTCAAAAATGTTAAACAAAACTATGAAAAATGTTGAATATGTATTAAAAATATTGAACAAGGTTTAGAAATTTTAAATACTTTCTCAACATATTTTTAATGCTTGATTAAGCTTTTTATATACATGATCAAATTAGATAATATATTTTTTAATTATAGTCAACATTTTTCCTATACACATTTAACATTGCTCAAATGCTTGATTAGAAAATTTTCATACACTCGTTCAACATTTTTAAAATGCTATATTAACATTTTTATATATGTGTTCAAATTGTTTAATCATTTCTTATTACATAGTCAACTTTTATTCTATACACATTTAACATTGTCGAAATGCTTAATTGATGTTTTTAAAACAATTGTTCCATAATTTATTTTTAGATGCTTGATTGACATTTTTTAAATACATGATCAAATTATGGCATGCACATTGTTTTTCTCTACACGTTTTTCTTATAAGAGATAAACATTTTCTCTTCACACATTTAACATTTTAAGAATGTTTTATGTATACTGATTTTTTGTAATATTCGTTATTTGGAACATTTGAAAGTATAAACAAAAGTAAAGAAAAGAAAAAATGAAAAGAAAAAAACATGAAAAAACAAAACAAAAAACAAGGTTATGGCTCCCGCGTGCCTAGACAGGCCTAACACGCACGCGTCACCCTTCGGCGACGGTTCTCTCTTTCTCGCGTAACATAGGGGCGCAGACGGAGGGAAACCGACGCCATTGTACGGAATGGAGCATGGTTTACAGGTTGTGAAAGGCATTGTAATTTTGCATTGCCAAAACGTCTTATATTAATGAACAGAGAGAGTACGTTACAGGGTGACTGAACTAATCAGCAAGCAATGATCTTTGAGCTAATGATGGTACTCTACGTTATGTTTGATGGTGACGGTGATATGGAAGTGAAGGGAAGAGAGATACATGTAGAAAGAATGGAGATAAGCAAGCCAGGTCAGGCTGACGTCCACGCGATCCATCGTTCAAACAAAGGAGCAGGCACGGATCACGGGGAGCAGCTTGTACCAATTGGACAAGCAAGTCGATCGGCCCAAACTAATTAACTAGAGCGATCGATGATTATTCCTACTATTAATCCTACTACAATACTATTAAACCTTAAACCAAAACTTAATCTTGCTACAATACTATTAATGAGGAGAATCTGATGGTGGTAGGGGCATTCTCGACGAAAGTATCCCGACCACACTTCCCCATCGGGCTCTCTCAGCGGGGCACGATGATTTCACTTGACTTAGCGCCCATTCCATAACCAAATGGGGACTAATCTGAGGCAGCATCTGAGCATGCTCTGCATTGTTGGCCTCCTCGAAGATGATGGTTGTCGTCTATTTTAGTTGTGTTTCGACATTAGCCTTGCACAGATTGACCCAGTGCTCTCAGTTAGTACACTAAGTATCTCGGAACATATTCTCCGCCTCTTTCAGCTCCCGCATACTTTCTCTTCATTCGAACGCTGCGTCGTCAATCCTTTTTCCCCGCGCCAGCAACTCCCTCCGCCACTCCAACTCCTGTTCACGAGAACGTCTAGATGACATGGGAATCCCTATAAATTTGGCATCTCATTTGCTTAACAATAGACATATTAAGTAGACATCACATAGAACAAATCTCATGAAGAAATCAGATCCATCCATCCATCTAAGTAGACATCACATATCATGAAGAAATCATATTAAGTAAACAACATGAAGAAATCAAATCTCATGAACGAATCTCATGAACAAATCATATTAAGTAGACATCACATATTAAGTAGACATCACATAGAACATATTAAGTAAATGCATCCATTCACAACCATCTAAATGCATCCATTCACATCATCCATCCATCTAACCATCTAAATTTCATCCATCCATTCATCTAACCATCTAAATTTCATCCATCCATATGGGAGAGAGAAGGTAGAGGGAGAGATACCGTTGCGTGGATGGCCGGGATGGGGGAGAGCCGTCGCGTGGGGATGACCGGGAGGGGAGCCGCCGCGTGGGGAGTGCCCGGACGGGGAGCCGCCGAGTGGAGATGACCGGGACGGGGAGCCGCCGCGTGGGGAGGGCCGGGACAGGGAGGCCTGCCGGCGCGGGGATGTGATGCGGCGGCGCGAGGATGAGATCTAAGAGTGAGGAGCGAGGGGCGTGCGGGGGAAGATGATAAATAGAGGACCCGATTAGCAGTAGCGTTGGACGGGAACAACACTACTACTACGCTATTAGTAGCAGCGTTGCCCTCTGACAGCTGCTACTACTATCGTTCGCTCCCCGTCGGTCGGGATGGGACCGATTAGTAGTAACGCTGGTTAATAATCCAGCGCTACTGCTATTTAGCAGCAACGGCCATTATTTTTAAGCGCTACTAATGATGTCCTACCTATAACGTTTTTTCTAGTAGTGTCAGGAAGACAAGTGACGCACTGGTTGCGCCACACTTGTTCCAACATGATAGTTTCCTGTATATTTATTTTCCCATACGAGAAAAATAAAAATAAAGGAAAAGAAATAAGAAAAAAAAACAAGCAAAATCCACTCCACTCTAAAAATAATCTTAAAATGTGTCTTCACGGGCATACCTGGCCATACCTCAGGCCGGGTCGGGCCGAAAAAAGCCCGACACTAAAATCCAGCCCCGAGCCCGGCCCGGCCCGGCCGTCGGGCCTGATTTTTGGGCCCAAGCCCGAAAAAAGTCCGGCCCGACCCGACGTAGGCATAAACTCCGGTTTCTTCAGTCCCGATCCTGGCCCAGCCCGACCACCGGCCTCAAAATTTAGGGCCGAGCCTGGCCCGTGGGCAAGGTCGGGCCGGACCGGGCTGCCCATGGCCAGGTATGTTCACGAGTGAGCAAATCGTGCAACACGCGACGGTGGTTAGACGTACCACAGGAGAACTGCCCATGCACCCATGTTGCCTTCTTAAAATTCCTCCGAAGGGGTACCTATGACTAGTTGTTGCCGAACATAGCTCAAATGGTCCCTTGTGATAGAACCAGCCTATTGGAGTTCAAAACTGATACACTGGTGTTTGTATTTGTTTAAACATTTTTCACGATGTTTATTTAGTAGGAGGACACGGCACGTCTCAATCAACTACGAGATGCTTATGTGACTTTGTCAATCCATAAATGTGAGGCCGACTCGGCATTTAAAAAGTTCTCGTACCAATAGCGTGTTCATACTTGCGCTCATAATGACAAGTGTATATGCGTTAACGTGGGCATCTGCAATTGTAACATATTTAAAGAAAACTAATTGCTTCCGTCCTTTCAAAGATCAGTTTGGCTAAGTCTCAGTGAACTAAGACTTTATTATGTCTCAGTCGATGCTATATGTTTTGATCTTAGATAAAAATTCATAAAAAAAGTCTTTTCACATAGGGAGAGGCTTTTTGGCTCCCGGGAGCATATGCTCCCGAATGAACAGTACCGCGAAAAATGTCACAAAATGTTTTCGGAAAATTCTGAATTTTTTTGTAGATGTTTGTGTTAGTGTCATAAACATGCTTGACAATTTTCATACGAAACCGAGCAGTAGTATTTTGTCGGTGAAAAAAACAAATTTAAACGGCATTTTAGGGTAACATTTGATATTCAAATTTGTTATTTTTTCCATATGCCACAATGTTTAACTTTTTTGCCTAAAACTTTGTAGGTGACGTTTGAATATGACTACAAATACATACAAATTTTGTTGATTTTTTTTTTAAATTTTAAAAACTATTTTTCGCACGCAGAAGCACGTGCTTCCGGAAACCGAATTGAATTTCCCTTTCACACGCGTCCTTTTTCTTTATGAACACAATATACTAAGCTGACATACACCAGGAATGTTGAAAAAAAATCAGAATAAATGCGAGCACCCCGATAGCCTGAAGATACGATATCATCGTCTTTCTAACCATCCAACTACAAGCATAACAACGGCCTTAGAGATATACTATACAATATCCGGCCAACTGGTGTCCAGAGGAATGAAGAAGAAGAAAATCTCTAGCCTCCCACCTGGCCCATGTGCACACCACGACCGAGATGCAGATGGACAAGGACAGACGCATACATGGCGCAGAGAATCGAGCTCGGGGACGTGATGGACCGGACATGCCACATGATTAACACGCCGCTAAAATAAGATCGGGTGATTATCAGCTGTTACGAATCGTTTGGCCGTGACAGACAGACAGACAGACGGTGACATGGCACGGAAAAAGGGTTACGTGTCCGCGCACGGTGGACCATGACAGACGGAGCCCGCACGCGCCGCACACGTCGCCTCGGCCACGCCATGCGTCGGAGGTCGGAGCGGTGCCCCGACACGTGCGCGTGTGTGTGCGCGGATGACGATGATGAGGTGGAGTATGCATCCGTCCATCCATCGACCGTCCCTCGTTGAAAACGAGATCCAAATGCGCACAGGATCAGCAGCAGCATCGACGCTCCACGTACTCACATATGATTCGATTTGATGTACACCGCTCCGTCCAAAAAAAATTTAAAAAAATAAAATTTACATCTCAATTCATAGACCACCTAGCGATGGCTCAAGCATTGAAAATGACTCAATTAATCGTATCACATGCAGAAAAGCAGGCTACATGTACGGAATTCTTTTCTTTCGCTGCACATTGATTGTAGGCGCGAGTATTTGTAAAAAAAAATATTACGCAAGTTAACTGCACGGGTGAAAAGAAAATATGTTTATTCCGGCGAATTAACTCACAGTATTCCAGGCATCAAGATGCTGTAGGAATTTCCGGCGAAAAGAAGAAGATAAAGAGTAGTACGTACTAGGCAAGAATAAATAAGCAAAACCAGCCTAGGTTGATGCCTAGAATACTGTGAGTATTAGATAAATATAAATGAAATAACCAGAATAAATACAAAAATGCAAAAACAACGCGTTGAGTGGCAACAAGTGGCGATTAAACAAATGTGCAAACATGCTGGGACCGCTTGCTTGCCGGTGCAAGCAATACTGCTATGGCTAGTACTCTCTCGGTTGCTAAATATGCGTCTTTTTGAGGTTTTATTATAAATTATTTTCCGTTCGAATTTTTTTGTCTTAGAACGGATATATCTAGACAAGTATTTCTAGACGAAGAAAGCATAAATGAATGTATATAAACATTACATCATAGTGTAATTCATTTGTTTTGTGTATTATGTAGTTTTTGACGGAATTTTTAATAAGACTTGTGTTTAGGAAACGGAGGGGTACTCCTAGTGCACGGCGACCGGTGACTGACAGGAGGAGCCGCGCGTTCAAGAATGACCGATAATTTCATATGGTCAAACAGAACGGTAAAAAATAATTGAACCAGGAGGTGATATCAGCACGCCTGCACAAGTTTGACTATCGCGACCACCGTCCCGGCTTGAGCCACACGCCGACGGAAGCCTGACATGCAGGGGCAGTATCGTCCTTTTACCGGCTCACCGCTCCACTCGGTGGAAACTGCTAGCTGCACCCGGCCAAGTGCCAACCCCACCTTGCGCAACAGGTGGCCACACTTGGGAATTTCCTTGGCCTCCACGCAGGGAAAATTTATGGCGCTTAAAAGTATTATTACCTGCACAACTAGGCCCCTCGATTGTAGGAATGTCATAAGAATTTGAATTGTCAAAGAAAAAAATATGAAGCATTTTGGTTGTAGAATGGATTCGTATTCTTATATAGGTAGGATTGAAACCAATCCTTCACATTTCAAAGGTAAAACAATATTAGCCTAGACTCAATGAAATAATTCTTATCCTATGCATCAAGTGACATGTCTTTCTTTATAAGAATTAAAATGCATGTCATCTCATTTTTTATGATTTTCCTATTTTTAAGATATTCTAATTCCGTGAACCAAAGGAGACCTTATGTGGTACGAAAGAGGTAAAACAATTCGTGTAATATGCTACTCTAAGTTTGTGTATAGTGTAGGCTAGTTGTGTGAATTATTTGGACTAAGCGCACGCTTATAAAACAATATCGTGTGTATATCTACGAGCTTAATTACTCTAAGGCCTCTTTTGATTCATACTTCCGTCGTTCCTAAATGTAAGTCTTTAAAGAAATTTTATTATGTATTACGTACGAAGCAAAATGAGTGAATCTATATTCTAAAATATCACTACTAGAAAATACCTTATAGATAGATGCTTAGCAGTAGCGAGGGGTAAATGGACCGCACTACTTCTAATTAGTAGTAGCGAGGGTTGTAAATCCGCGCTACTACTAAGTTGATACTAGTAGTGAGGGTTTTTACCCCTCGCTGCTACTAAGTGATCTCTACCGTGCCCCTCGGGACATTGTCATGGTAGTAGCGTGGGGGTATAAACCCGGTGCTACTGCTATCGACCCACCAACACATGTAGAGGGGGCACTAGATTGACAGGTCAGGGAGGAGGCGTGTGGTGTGATTATATTCAGCCGCTAGGTATGTTATTTCATAAAAAAAGTTGGCATGGCGCAACTTTGTTTAGATGAAGGGGTAAGAGGGGGCACTAGATTGACAGGTCAGGGAGGAGGCTCATGGTGTGCTTATATTCGGTCGCTAGGTATGTTACTTCATAGAAAGAAGTTGGCATGGCGTGACTATGTTTAGTTTAAGGGATAAGAGGGGGCATTGAGTCGACATGTCAGGGAGGAGGCACGTGGCGTGCTTATATTCAGCTGCTAGGTATGTTACTTCACAAAAAGAAGTTGGCATGGCACAACTATGTTTAGCTGAAGGGATATGAGGCGGGACTAGACTGATAGGTCAAGGAGGAGGCTCGTGGCGTGCTTATATTCAGTTGCTAGGTATGTTACTTCATAGAAAAAAGTTGGCATGGCGTAACTATATTTAGCTGAAGGGACAAGAGGGGGCACTAGATTGATAGGGTAGGGAAGAGGCTCGTGGCGTGCTTATATTTAGTCGCAAGGTATGTTACTTCATAGAAAGAAGTTGGCATGGCGCAACTATGTTTAGTTGAAGGGATAAGAGGGGGCACTGGATTGAAAGGTCACGGAGGAGGCGCGTGGCATGCTCGTATATAGTCGCTCTGTATGTTACTTCACATAAATAACGTGGCATGCAATTGTATTTAGCTGAAGGGATAAGAGGGATGCACTAGATTGACATGTCAGGGAGGAGGCGCGTGGCATACTCGTATTCAGCCGCTAGGCATGTTACTTCACATAGATAGGTTGGCCTGACGCAACTATGTTTAGCTAGAGGGTTAAGAGGGAGATAGATTGGTAGGTCGAGGAGAAGGTGCCTGGCATGCTCATATTCAGCCTCTGGGTATGTTACTTCACGAAGTTGGCCTGACGCAACTATGTGAAAGTGCAATCTTGCCCTTATATTATATTTTGATGTTGATGACAATGTACATGCAGAGGACTAATAATGTTTGTCAAGTAAATCTCAGGTATTAGTCCTCGAGTCTCAATATGCGTGGATCACGGATGATTAGAATTATTATGAGTTGAGAAGGAAGGAACAAAGAGGTTTACGCATCTCGTTTTATTTTGTTCTTGAGTATAGGGATCCCGCACTATTAAGAGGGGATCGATGGGATTAGCAAGAGACATGCTCAAGTAAATTCAAACTCCCTTCTTCGGTTGAAATCTCCACCTTGTATACTTTTCAAAGGGTTGCTGCTCTGGGATGGCCGGATGTCCGGGCCTTGTGCCGGATGTCCGAGAGTTCATGCCGTCACCGGATTTCTGGGAAATGCCGCGGATATCCGACCCTCCTACTTGTTGGGGAACGTCGCATGGGAACAAAAAATTTCCTACGCACACGCAAACCTATCCATGGTGATGAGCATCTACGAGAGGGAGAGTGGATCTACATACCCTTGTAGATCGCTAAGTGGGAAGCGTTAAGAAACGCGGTTGGTGTAGTCTAACATCTTCGCGATCCAAATCGCCGAGCGTCCCGCGATCTCATCACGATCCGTCTCGCGATCCAATCACGATCCGTCCCGTGAACTCATCACGATCCGTCCCGCGATCTCATCACGATCCGTCTCACGATCTTGATCATGATCTGTCCCGCGAACTCATCACGATCCGTTCCGCGATCTCATCACGAACTGTCTCGCGATCTCGATCACGGTCCTTCCGATCTAGCGCCGAACGGACGGCACCTCCGCGTTCAGCACACGTGCAGCTTGATGACGATCTCCACCGTCTCGATCCAGCGAGAGGAGGTGGAGAGGAGAGAGAGTTCACCGGCAGCGTGACGGCGCTCCGGTGATGGTGGTGGAGTGATTCCGGCAGGGCTTCGCCTAAGCGCTGCGGAAAACCGATCTAGAGGAGAAACTGTGCACCGGTGGAACGGGTAGCACGTGGCCGGAAAATCTGTCCAAAAACCACCCAATCCACTAGTATATATAGGAGGAGAGGAGAGGAGAGGCAGCCAAGGCCTTTGGGTCGGCTGAAATAGGAGGTGGGAGCAATCCTACTTCACCTCCAATCCTAGTTGGAGTAGGATTGCCTCCTATTGGCTGATTTTCCACTTTTTGCTTTAGGACTTTCTCTCCTGCGCCATGGGCCTTTGTGGCTGTTTTCCCAGCCCACTAAGGGCTGGTTATTATTCTCCCACAGCCCATGGACCTCTTGGGGTCTAAGTACCCCTCCCGGAGGTCCCCCGGTACACTACCGGCACTCCCGGTACACTACCGATACTCCCGGTACACTACCGATGAGCCCGAAACTTTTCCGGCGACCAAACTGGGACATCCTATATATGAATCTTTACCTCCGGACCATTCCGGAGCTCCTCATGACGTCCGGGATCTCATCCGGGACTCTGAACAACCTTCGGTCACCACCATACATAACTCTACACTACCGAAACGTCACCGAACCTTAAGTGTGCAGACCCTGCGGGTTCGAGAACTATGTAGACATGACCGAGACACCTCTACAGTCAATAACCAATGGCGGGACCTGGACGTCCACATTGGTTCCTACATATTCTACGAAGATCTTTATCGGTCGAACCTCTATGTCAAGGATTCAGTTAATCCCGTATAACGTTCCCTTTGTTCTTCGGTATGTTACTTGCCCGAGATTCGATCGTCAGTATCTCCATACCTAATTCAACCTCGTTACTGGCAAGTCTCTTTACTCGTTCTGTAATACAAGATCCCATGACTAACACTTAGCCACATTGCTTGCAAGGCTTGTTGTGATGTTGTATTACCGAGTGGGCCCTGAGATACCTCTCCGTCACACGGAGTAACAAATCCCAGTCTCGATCCATGCCAACTCAACAAACACCATCGGAGATACCTGTAGAGCACCTTTATAGTCACCCAGTTACGTTGCGATGTTTGATACACACAAGGCACTCCTCCGATATCCGTGAGTTGCATGATCTCATGGTCATAGGAACATATACTTGACATGCAGAAAACAGTAGCAATAAACTGACACGATCATATGCTATGTTTGAAGTTTGGGTCTTATCCATCACATCATTCTCCTAATGATGTGATCCCGTTATCAAATGACATCTCATGTCCATGGCTAGGAAACCTTAACCATCCTTTGATCAACGAGCTAGTCCATTAGAGGCATACTAGGGACATGGTTTTGTCTATGTATCCACACATGCATTTAAGTCTCCGATCAATACAATTATAGCATGGATAATAAACGATTATCATGAACAAGGAAATATGATAATAACTAATTTATTATTGCCTCTAGGGCATATTTCCAACAGTCTCCCACTTGCACTAGAGTCAATAATCTAGTTCACATCACCATGTGATTCGCATTGTTATGAATCTAACACCCAATGAGTTTTGGGGCTCGATCATGCTTTGCATGTGAGAGAGGTCTTATAGTCAACGGGTCTGCGATATTCAGATCCGTGTGTACTTTGCAAATCTCTATGTCAAACCGTAAACACTGCTACCACCCTCCACTTGGTACTATTTCCAAATGGCTGCTCCACTATACGTATCCAGATTGCTACTACTAGTCATCCGGATAGGTGTTAAAGCTTGCATCGACGTAACTCTTTACGACGAACTCTTTATCACCTCCATAATCAAGAAACATTTCCTTAGTCCTCTGGTTACTAAGGATAATTCCGACCGCTGTCCAGTGATCCACTCCTGGACCACACTTGTACCCCTTGACAGACTCATGGCAAGGCACACACAGGTGCGGTACACAGCATGGCATACTATACAGAGCCTATGGCTAAGGCATAGGGGACGACGTTCGTCCTTTCTCTTCCTTCCGCCGTGGTCGAGCTTTGAGTCTCACTCAACTTCACACCTTACAAATCAGACGAGAACTATTTCTCTGGCTGATCCATTTTGAACTCTTTCAAAATCTTGTGAAGGTATGCACTCATTGAAAGTCTCATCAAGCATCTTGATCTATCTCTATAGATTTTGATGCTCAACAATTAGGTAGCTTTATCCAGGTCTTCCTTTGAAAATCACTTTCGAAATAACCGTTTTATGCTTTCCAGAAACTCTACATTATTTCTGAACAACAATATGTCATCCACATATACTTATCAGAAATTCTATAGTGCTCCAACTCACTTTATTGCAAATACAAGTTTCTCATAAACTTTGTATAAACATCAAAACTTTGATCACCTCATCAAAGCGTATATTCCAACTCCGAGATGCTTGCTTCAGTCCATGGAAGGATCACCGAAGCTTGCACACCTTTTAGCATCCTTAGGCCTGACAAAACCTTCTGGTTGTATCACATACAACCTTTCCTCAAGTAAGCCATTAAGGAAACGATGTTTTGACATCCATCTGCCAGATTTCATAATTGAAAACACAGCAACTGCTAACATAATTCCAACAGACTTTTAGCATCGCTACGAGTGAGAAAGTCTCATCGTAGTCAACTCCTTGAACTTGTCACAAACATCTTTGCAACAAGTCGACCTTTACAAATAGTGACATTCACCATCAGTGTCTGTCTTCATTTTAAAGATCCATTTGTACTCAACGACCTGCCATCCAACGAGCAAGTCTACCAAAGTCTACACTTGGTTTTAATACATGGATCCTATCTCGGATTTCATGGCCTCCAACCATTTGTCGGAATCCGGGCCCATCATCGCTTCTCCATAGCTCGTAGGTTCATCATTGTCCAACAACATGACCTCCAAGACAGAGTTGTCGTACCGCTCAGGAGCAGTACACATCCTTGTCGACCTACAAAGTTCGATAGTAACTTGATCCTGAAGCTTCATGATCATCATCATTAACTTCCTCTTCAACTAACGTAGGTTTCACAGAAACATCTTTCTGCGCTGCGCTACTCTCTGGTTGAACAAAGGTTTAACAACCTCATCAAGTTCTATCTTCCTCCCACTCAATTCTTTCGAGAGAAACTTTTTCTCGAGAAAGGACCCAGTTCTAGCAACAAACACTTTGCAGTCGGATCTGAGATAGAAGGCATACCCATCTGTTCTTAGGGTATTCTATGAAGATACATTTGTCCGCTTTGGGTTCTAGCTTATTATGTGAAAACATTTTTCACACAAGCATCGCAGCCCCAAACATTAAGAAATGACAGCTTAGGTTTCTATCAAACCATAATTCACACGGTGTCATCTCAACGGATTTAGATGATGCCCTATTTAAAGTGAATGTAGTTGTCTCTAATGCATAACCCCAAAAATTATAGTAGTAAAACGATAAGAGACATCACAGTATGCACTATATCAATAGAGAATGACTATGATGTTCGGACACACCATCACACCATGGTGTTCCAGGTGGAGTTAGTTGTGAAACAAATTTCACGTTGTCTTAAGTTGTATGCCAAACTCGTAACTCAGATATTCACCTCCACGATCATATCGCGGTCATTTTTATCTTCTTGTCACGATGATCTTTAAACTTCACTCTGAATTTGCTTGAACCTTTCAAACGATTCAAACTTGTGTTTCATTAAGTAAATATACACTATATCTACTCAAATCATCAGTGAAGGTAAGAAAATAACGATATCCACTACACGCTACAAGACTCACTAGATTGCATACATCAACATGTATCATTTCCAATGAATCACTTGCCCGCTCCATCCAACGGGGTCCTTTAGTCATCTTGCCCAAGAGGCATGGTTCGCATGTCTCAACCGATTCGAAATCGATGAGTCCAAATATCCATCAGCATGGAGTTTCTACATGCGCTTTATACCAATATGACATTTAGCGGCAGTGCCACAAGTATGTGGTACTATCATTATTAACTTTGTATCTTTTGACATCAATGTTATGAACATGTGTACTACTACGATCAAGATTTCAACAAACCATTCTCACTGGGTGCATGACCATTGAAGGTATTATTCATGTAACCAGAATAACTATTATCCTCTGACTTAAATGAATAACCGTATTGCAACAAACATGATCTAATCATGTTCATGCTCAATGCAAAACACCAAATAACATTTATTTAGGTTCGTCACTAATCCTGAAGGTAGAGAGAGCGTGCGATGTTGATCACATCAACCTTGGAAACATTTCCAACACACATCGTCACCTCACCCTTAGCTAGTTCTCCGTTTATTCCGTAGCTTTTATTTCGAGTTACTAACATTTAGCAACCGAACCGGTATCCAATACCCAAGTGCTACTAGGAGTACTAGCAAGGTACACATCAATAACTCGTATATCAAATATACTTCTGTCGATGTTGCCAGCCTTCTTATCTACCAAGTATCCAGGGTTGTTCCGCTTCAGCGACCTCTCACCTCATAATAGAAGCACTTAGTCTCGGGTTTGAGTTCAACTTTGGGTTGCTTCACTGGAGCAGCAACTGACTTGCTATCCATGAAGTTTCCCTCCTTGCTCTTGCCCTTTTCGAAACTAGTGGTTTGATTAACCATCAACACTTGACGCTCCTTCTTGATTTCTACCTTCGCGGTGTCAAACATTGCGAACAGCTCAGGGATCAATACTTCTATCCCTGGTGTATTATAGTTCATCACTAAGTTCTAGTAGCTTTAGTGACAGTGACTTGGAGAACTATATCAATCACTATCTTATCTGGAAGATCAACTCCCACTTGATTCAAGCGATTGTAGTACCCAGACAATCTGAGTACATGCTCAACGATTGAGCTATTCTCCTTCATCTTACAAGCAAAGAATCTTGTTGGAGATCTCATATCTCGCAACAAAGGCACGAGCCTGAGATCACAATCTCTGCTCCTAGAACATCTCATATGTTCCGTGACGTTCAAAACGTTTTGGAGCCTCAATTCTAAGCCGTAATGCATGACGCACTAAACTATCAAGTAGTCATCGAAACGTGCCTGTTAGATGTTCACAACATCTATAGACGACGCTAGAGGGGGTGGCGCACCGAGCGGTGCATTAAGGACATAAGCCTTCTGTGCAGCAATGAGGACAATCCTCAGATCACGGACCCAGTCCGCAATTTTGCTACCAACATCTTTCAATTCTATTTCTCTAGGAACATATAAAAATACAAGGGAGCTACAGCGCGAGCTAGTAATCTACAACATAATTTGCAAAGACACTTTGACTATGTTCATGATAATGAGTTCAATTAATCATATTACTTAAGAACTCCCACTCAAATTGACATCCCTCCGATCATTCGAGTGATACATGATCCAAATTCACCAACTCAAGTCCGATCATCACATGAGTTGAGGTGGCTGCAATGGTGAACATCATTATGTTGATCATATCTACTATATGACTCATGTTCGACCTTTCGGTCTCTCATGTTCCGAGGCCATGTCTGTACATGCTAGGCTCGTCAAGTTTAACCCGAGTGTTCTGCGCGTGCAAATCTGGCTTGCACCCGTTGTATGTGAACGTAGAGTCTATCACACCCGATCATCACGTGGTGTCTCAACACGACGAACTTTCGCAACGGTGCACACTCGGGGAGAACACAGTTCATCTTGAAATTCAAGTGAGGTATCACCTTATAATGCTACCGCCGTACTAAGCAAAACAAGGTGCATAAAAGGATTAACATCTCATGCAATTCATAAGTGACATGATATGGCCATGAACTTGTGTTTAAGATCTCCATCTTCGAAACACCGGCATGATCTCCATCGTCACCGGCACAACACCATGATCTCCATCATCTTGATCTCCATCAATGTGTTGCCATTGGGGTTGTCACGCCCTCCATTCTTCTACTACTATTGCTACCGTAGCGATAAAGTAAAGCATTACATAGCGCTTAATGATTGACACGCAGGTCATACAATAATTAAAGACAACCCTATGGCTCCTGCCGGTTGCCGTACTCATCGACATGCAAGTCGTGATAATCTATACATCACATGATCATCTCATACATCACATATATGTCATCATGTAATTGGCCATATCACATCACAACATACCCTGCAAAAACAAGTTAGACGTCCTCTAATTGTTGTTGCATATTTTACGTGGCTGCTATGGGTATCTAGCAAGAACGATTCTCACCTACGCATAAACCACAACGGTGATACACTAGTTTGCTTTTCAACCTTCTCAAGGACCGCCTTTGTCGAATCCGATCCAACTAAAGTGAGAGAAACTGTCACCCGCAAGCCATCTAGGCAACAAGTTGCGTCGAGGGAACCGGTCTCTCGTAAGCGTACGAGTAATGTTGGTCCGGGCCACTTCATCTCACAATCCCGCTGAACCAAAATACGACCAAGGGAGGAAGCAATCTAAGCATCAACGCCCACAAACCTTTTGTGTTCTACTCGAGATCTCATCGAACCATCAACCTAGCTCATGATGCCACTGTTGGGGAACGTCGCATGGGAAACAAAAATTTTCCTACGCACACGCAAACCTATCCATGGTGATGAGCATCTACGAGAGGGAGAGTGGATCTACATACCCTTGTAGATCGCTAAGTGGGAAGCGTTAAGAAACGCGGTTGGTGTAGTCGAACATCTTCGCGATCCAAATCGCCGAGCGTCCCGCGATCTCATCACGATCCGTCCCGCGATCCAATCACGATCCGTCCCGTGAACTCATCACGATCCGTCCCGCGATCTCATCACGATCCGTCTCACGATCTTGATCATGATCTGTCCCGCGAACTCATCACGATCCGTTCCGCGATCTCATCACGAACTGTCTCGCGATCTCGATCACGGTCCTTCCGATCTAGCGCCGAACGGACGGCACCTCCGCGTTCAGCACACGTGCAGCTTGATGACGATATCCACCGTCTCGATCCAGCGAGAGGAGGTGGAGAGGAGAGAGAGTTCACCGGCAGCGTGACGGCGCTCCGGTGATGGTGGTGGAGTGATTCCGGCAGGGCTTCGCCTAAGCGCTGCGGAAAACCGATCTAGAGGAGAAACTGTGCACCGGTGGAACGGGTAGCACGTGGCCGGAAAATCTGTCCAAAAACCACCCAATCCACTAGTATATATAGGAGGAGAGGAGAGGAGAGGCAGCCAAGGCCTTTGGGTCGGCCGAAATAGGAGGTGGGAGCAATCCTACTTCACCTCCAATCCTAGTTGGAGTAGGATTGCCTCCTATTGGCTGATTTTCCACTTTTTGCCTTAGGACTTTCTCTCCTGCGCCATGGGCCTTTGTGGCTGTTTTCCCAGCCCACTAAGGGCTGGTTATTATTCTCCCACAGCCCATGGACCTCTTGGGGTCTAAGTACCCCTCCCGGAGGTCCCCCGGTACACTACCGGCACTCCCGGTACACTACCGATACTCCCGGTACACTACCGATGAGCCCGAAACTTTTCCGGCGACCAAACTGGGACATCCTATATATGAATCTTTACCTCCGGACCATTCCGGAGCTCCTCATGACGTCCGGGATCTCATCCGGGACTCCGAACAACCTTCGGTCACCACCATACATAACTCTACACTACCGAAACGTCACCGAACCTTAAGTGTGCAGACCCTGCGGGTTCGAGAACTATGTAGACATGACCGAGACACCTCTACGGTCAATAACCAATGGCGGGACCTGGACGTCCACATTGGTTCCTACATATTCTACGAAGATCTTTATCGGTCGAACCTCTATGTCAAGGATTCAGTTAATCCCGTATAACGTTCCCTTTGTTCTTCGGTATGTTACTTGCCCGAGATTCGATCGTCAGTATCTCCATACCTAATTCAACCTCGTTACTGGCAAGTCTCTTTACTCGTTCCGTAATACAAGATCCCATGACTAACACTTAGCCACATTGCTTGCAAGGCTTGTTGTGATGTTGTATTACCGAGTGGGCCCTGAGATACCTCTCCGTCACACGGAGTAACAAATCCCAGTCTCGATCCATGCCAACTCAACAAACACCATCGGAGATACCTGTAGAGCACCTTTATAGTCACCCAGTTACGTTGCGACGTTTGATACACACAAGGCACTCCTCCGATATCCGTGAGTTGCATGATCTCATGGTCATAGGAACATATACTTGACATGCAGAAAACAGTAGCAATAAACTGACACGATCATATGCTATGTTTGAAGTTTGGGTCTTATCCATCACATCATTCTCCTAATGATGTGATCCCGTTATCAAATGACATCTCATGTCCATGGCTAGGAAACCTTAACCATCCTTTGATCAACGAGCTAGTCCATTAGAGGCATACTAGGGACATGGTTTTGTCTATGTATCCACACATGCATTTAAGTCTCCGATCAATACAATTATAGCATGGATAATAAACGATTATCATGAACAAGGAAATATGATAATAACTAATTTATTATTGCCTCTAGGACATCGTTTTATTTTGTTCTTGAGTATAGGGATCCCGCACTATTAAGAGGGGATCGATGGGATTAGCAAGAGACATGCTCAAGTAAATTCAAACTCCCTTCTTCGGTTGAAATCTCCACCTTGTATACTTTTCAAAGGGTTGCTGCTCTGGGATGGCCGGATGTCCGGGCCTTGTGCCGGATGTCCGAGAGTTCATGCCGTCGCCGGATTTCTGGGAAATGCCGCGGATATCCGACCCTCCTACTGTCCAGAGTACACCAGTTTTCACCAAATATGGGTCGGATGTTCGGGACCCTGGATATCCGAGCCCTCTACCGGATTTCCAACCCACACAATGCCAGTACCACTACTGGCCGAGGGGTGGAATGCCGGATTTCCGGGCGTAAGCCAGATGTCTGGGACTTCACTTGCTGGTCGGATGTCCGGGACATCCCGCGGATGTCGGGCTCCCTTGCTTTTTCCTCTCTGGCTCAGTGTATCGTGTGCATTTCACTTACGCCGGATGTCCGTCCCCTGGCCCGGATGTCCGGTCGGACACATCCACTTACACTCCAATTGCCATATTTGCACCCACACTATAAATACCTCTTCACCACTTCGTGGAGAGGTTGACCATTCACTTTGAGCAACCCTAGAACACACATTTCTCTCTCTCTCTCATCCTCATACACCAAATCCAAGATCCCAAGAGCATTTGAGGGTATTTGAGAGAAGTTCTCCAATCAAGTGGTAGATCCACTCCTTCCCCTTCTCTTCACCAAAGGAATTTGTGATTTGAGCAAGTCGTGAGCTTTCCCCCATCGTTCTTGTTACTCTTGGAGGTTGGAGACTCCTAGGAAGTAGGAGTTTTTCGGTGAGGAATCAACCATTGTGATTACCCCCGAAAAGTTTGTGAGGGTTTGGAGACCACCCCAAGGTCTACCACTAGTGGTTGAGAAACGCCTTCGTGGTGTTGTCTCAAGGATAGAATAGGGTGAGCCTTCGTGGAGTTGGTGTGCCTTCGTGGTAACATCCACCTCTCTAAACGGTGACGTAGCTTCCCTCCAAGGAAGTGAACATCGGCATACATCCTCGTCTCTCGGAGTTGCGGTTATTCCTAACCCTAAGTTCCTACTTGTGGTTATTTGTCTTTGTGGTATTACTTTTAGTACTTGTATCACGTGTGACTGTCTATCTACTTACTTGTAGTTTTTATTAGCTCACATAGTACAACTATCACCTTTGCAATTGTAAGGCTCACATTCATATTCCGCAATATTGCCTAAAATTTCTAAGTAACAATTAAAATTTATAATTGTACCTATTCACCCCCCCCCTCTAGGTCCATATAGATCCTTTCAATTGGTATCAGAGCCTCGTGCTCTAATCTTGTGGGTTAACCGCCCTAGAGCGAGATGGACAAGGATGGGAACCCCCTTGTTGCACTTCCCCTTAAGAAGGGGGCATCCTCCTCGGATGTGCATAGATCCTTTACCTCTGAGGATCTTGAAAGGGCTCTCGCTAAGAAAAAGAAGGAGCATGATGCTTCTATTGAGGCCTTAGTAAAAATGAGGTTGGATGCATTGGGTGTACGAACTCCACCCACTACAACAAAAGTGATAATCTGTGATGTACATTTTGTGACGGTCCACTAAAAAAGCCTCACATTTTGTGAAATTAAGATGATTCCCTGACATTTTTTCACCGAATCATCACAAAATGAGCGTCATAGATTCTCACATTTGTTGTAGTGACCACTGGAGAACCCAGTAAGTGTGGTAAGGCAACCTGCTGCATCTCTTCCTAATTCGGGCCAACAACCTCAAGTTGGTGATCACACCGGTGTTCCATGGTTATATACAAAACCTAGAGTTGAGAAACCTAAGTATAATGCAGGGGGCAATCCCCCATTACTTGATGACACTGCTGATTTTCTTTGTGGAGAGTTGGTATGCACGATCATCTTAGGTTTTCCAACGATGAGATGTTGGAGATCCTGGAGAAAGGCTACAACCCCGTGAACCCCAAGGATCTCACACCGGGTGAAGTATATGACAAGCACCTCAATGACACCGCAATCATGCTCATAAGAAAGGGCATGTCTGACAAGCAGACGAGGCCCTACATTCACCTCTCAAATGCAAAAGAGCTATGGGATAGCATTGTGACGACCAGGACGGGAACGTCCTCACTTCGTCTGGCACAGTATGAGATTGCAAAAGGGGCATTACAATATTTTTGCATGGAGAAAGGTGAAGACCCCAAGCATCTTCATGAGCGGTTGATGACACTAGCCGCCAACATTGAGTCATATGATTGTGACAAGAGCCAAGATGGATTCAACTTGACCGAACGGTTTCTTGTGGACAAATTGCTAAATGCTCTTGCTCCATACCACCATCAAATGGTGTGGGACATAAGAAGAGAACATGGATTCAAGGACATGCGTCTCGATGATGTCATTTCAATCTTTCAACTATTTGAAGAATACAAGACCAATGCTACAAGACACCTCGCCATGCATGGTTCCTCATCACCTAAGACAAACCTTGCCTTGAAGGCCAAGCATGTAAAGGATGATGATGCTAGTGAAGAAGAAGAAGATGATGATGATGAAGAAGGTTATGAAGTTGACTCGGATGAGAGGCCCTCATATGAAGACATGGCTCTCTTTGTGAAGAAGTTCAGTGCGAGAAAATTCAAAGGAAGATTCCAAAAGAAGAAAGTAAGGACTTGCTACAATTGTGAAGAAACCAATCATTTCTCAAATGAATGCCCCTATGAAAAGAGAGAAGATAAACCAAGATTTCCGAAGACGTTTGTGAAGAAGTTGCCCAACCCATTGAACTCCAAGTTCAAGAAGAGAGATGGGAAGGCCATGGTTTCCCAAGACGATTCCGACCCCGATGATGTTAGAGGTGTTGTAGGTGTAGCCCAAGACACTCAGACCACATCGAGACTCGTAAACAAGACCGGTGATGTCGTCACATACAACTACATGAAAGACTACCAAGGCAACGCACACAAGTGTCTCATGGCAAAGACCGTGGTAGATGATGAGGGTCAAGCGTCTTCTGGCAAAGTGACGGTAACTCCTCGTCAAAACCCTTATCTATTTACTCCTACCACATCTAGTGATGAATATCTTGATGCGGAGGATCATGATCCTGAATATGAAATAAGTGATGCTATGCTTGCTAAGTGGGAGAAAGCCATGTGCTCTCTCAAAGGAAAGAAGCTCGTTATGTTTCGAATGCTTATGGATATGGTGAGTAAGCACACCGCCTCCATTAAGGAACTCGAAACCCTCGTTACCGGGGAAAAGAAAAAATGTGAAATCCTTGAGCGGAAAGTCCTATATGAGGAAGCACGTAATGATAAATTGTGCTTAAAGATAGGTGCAAACATTGATATGCACACTAAAGAACTTGCCTCCTTGAAAAAGGCTAAAAGTGCTTATAATGTGTTAACAAATGACAATAGTAAGCTTGAAGCATCTCACGCTACTCTTTCTAAGGATTGTGAGCTCTTACATTTGTCTCTCAAGACAAAGGAAGAAGAGCTCAACATCCTTACAAAGTTTGATGAACTCAAGCTTACTTACCTCAACACACTTGGCAAAGCTTATTCCTCTCCTATTATAAATATTGATGATTATGCTACCAACCCCAGTGGTGACCTAGCTAACTTACTTGAGGAGAATTGGTCACTAAAGGCTCGAATTGAAAAAGGGCTCATGTCATGTGCCCAAGGACAAAAGAACCTCAATGAAGTGTTGAGTCAACACAAGGAGGTAGTGGCCAAGGAAGGGCTTGGATTTGATCCAAGCACAAGCAAGAATAAAGTGGAGACACACAAATCTACAACTCCCCTCAAGGAGACTTTTGTGCGAGAAGGGCACAAGGAGAAAGGAAAGGGTAAAGTTGATAAGGTTGTGAGTAGTAAGGCCACTAGGGGCAAGTCTACTCACAACAAGCCAAAAGAATTTATGCCTCCATCTTATGTGCTTCGTAACGCAAAAGATGGTGATGTTTATGCTCAATTTGTTGGTCCTAGAAATGCTTTTCGTTTCTATGCAATTTGGGTTCCTAAGACCCTTGTTACTAACTTGAGAGGTCCCATTGTCAAATGGGTGCCTCTGACCAAGACTTGAAATGTGTGTAGGTTGCCGTCTCCGGTGGAGTCAAATGGGTGATCGATAGCGGATGCACCAATCATATGACCAGAGATGGCACATTGCTCTTGGACTTCATGGAAGCTATTCGACTGTTTATGAGCATTGTCTTTGGTGGAGGGTCTAAAGGACAGGTACTTGGATTGGGCAAGGTGGCTATCACCAATTACATGTCACTTGCAAATGTCATGCTTGTCCAATCCCTTGAATATCACTTGCTTTCCATTCATCAATTGGCTTCGGTTGGTTATGATACACTATTTGGACTAACAAATGTGAAAGTCTTTAAGAGATATACTCTTGAAGCTGCCTTTGTGGGGGAGTTGGATGGAAACCTTTACATGGTTGATTTCTCGAAAGAGAGCACATTCCATGCAACTTGCCTCATGGCCAAGGCCGACAAGGGATGGCTATGGCATCGCCATCTAGCCCATGTCGGCATGAGAAATCTTCAAGATATCTTAAAGGGTGAACACATCCTTGGACTAACCAATGTATCTTTTGAGAAAGATTGTGTGTGTAGTGCATGCATAGGCGGGAAGCAACATCAATCAAAGCATCTCCCCAAGAATATAGTATCAACCTCAAGACCCTTGGAGCTCCTTCATGTGGATCTCTTTGGGCCTCCTTCATGGGATACTCTTGGTGGAAAGAAGTATGGGTTTGTTATTGTTGATGATTACTCAAGGTACACGTGGGTGTTCTTCCTCAAATCCAAGGACGAGACAAAGATCACTTTCATAGATTTTGCCAAGCAAGCTCAACGCAAGTTTAACAAAGAAATCTTGGAAATAAGAAGTGACAATGGCTCCGAATTCAAGAATTACACCTTGGAAGAATTTCTTAGTGATGAAGGAATTGAACATCAATACTTCGCACCATATACCCCACAACAAAATGCTGTTGCGGAGAGGAAGAACCGCACGCTTGTGGAGATGGCAAGGTCCATGTTGGATGAGTACAAATCACCTCATAGCTTTTGGGCTGAGGCCGTCAACACCGCATGCCATGCCTCAAATCGTCTCTTTCTTCGCAAGATCTTGGAGAAGCACCATATGAGCTCATAATCGGAAACAAGCCAAATTTCAAGTATTTTCGGGTATTTGGTTGCAAATGCTTCATTCTCAACAAGAGAGAACGGTTAGCAAAATTTCAATCTAAAACAACCGAAGGAATATTTGTTGGTTATGGATCAAACTCCCATGCCTATAGGGTCTACAAAAAATCCACCAGATGCGTTGTATAAACTTGTGACGTGGTGTTTGATGAATTTAATGGCTCCCATGGGGAGCAAGTTGATCTAAGTGATGCAGGTGAATAAGATCCTTCACAAGACATTTTGACCATGGGTGTAGGTGCTCTCCTTCCAATGGAACATGTTCCTTGTGAAGGTGAGAATGAGGACACAATCACCACTCATGCTCAACCTACTACTACACCAACACCGACACAAGATTCCATCCCTCAAGATGAGCCCATAACTCAAGAGAAAGAACAAGAATCTTCCCAAGAACAAGACTCTACAAAAGAACAAGATCACCATCAAGTACAAGCACAAGAACAAGAACAAATCCACCATCCAGAACAAGAACAAGTTCATCATCCAGAACAAGAACAAGAACATGCAAATGTCGATGATGATGAATCCTTTAGTGATGGTGAACCTCAACAAATGATGCATGAAGAACAAGATCTTCCACCACACCCTATAGATCCACATGTTGAAGATGTTGATGATGTGAACGAAATTGAACCTCGTGAAACCTTAAACTCCATCATGCCTCATGTGGCTCGTCGTGTTGATGTTAAGCAAATCCATACCAGCATATCGGAAGGTAGAGTCACTCGTAAACAATTAACAAACTTTTGTGCTCACTTTTCGTTTGTCTCTAGTGTTATACCACTCAAGGCACAATATGTGTTGACAGACAATGACTGGCTTGTTGCAATGCAAGAAGAGTTGAACAGCTTCGAGCGCAACAAAGTATGGTCTTTAGTCAAAAGGCCAACTAAGGAACACAATGTTATTGGAACAAAATGGTTCTTCAAGAACAAGCAATATGAGTATGGTGTAATCATCGGAAACAAGGCAATGTTAGTGGCACAAGGGTACTCACAAGTTGAAGGTTTGGACTTTGATGAGACCTTTTCTCCCGTTGTCCATCTTGAATCAATTCGCATCTTACTTGCTTATGCTGCTTTCAATGGTTTTACTTTACATCAAATGGATGTAAAGAGTGCATTTCTTAATGGTCCTTTAAAGGAAGAGGTCTATGTATCACAACCATCCGGTTTCGTTGACCCCGATCACAAAGACTATGTGTACGAACTTCACAAGGCTTTGTATGGCCTCAAACAAGCACCTCGTGCTTGGTATGGTCATCTTAAGAAGTTTTTACTCGGTGATGGCTTTGTGAGAGGGGTGATTGACCCTACACTTTTTACTAAAAGGGAAAAGGGTGATTTGATCTTATGCCAAATTTACGTAGATGATATCATTTTTGGTTCTCCTAACATTCATTTATGCAAGAAGTTTGCGAATCCATGACCAAGAACTTTGATATGTCACTCAATGCGGATTTGAAGTTCTTTCTCGGTTTTCAAATTCAACAATTTCAAGAAAGAATTTTCTTATCTCAAACCAAGTATCTCAAGGACATCCTTGCGAAGTTCGAAATGACAGACGCCAGCCCATGCAAGACACCCATGCCAACCAAAAAATTTCTTAACGAAGACACAAACGGTATCCCATTTGACTCATCTCTTTACCGCTCTATGATTGGTTCATTGCTTTACCCTTGTGCATCAAGACCAGACATCATGTTAAGTGTAGGCATTTGTGCAAGATTTCAAGCTTCCCCTAGGGAAAGTCATCATAAGGTGGTTAAGCATATTCTTAGTGAAAGGACGTGGATGTCGCCTAGAGGAGGGGTGAATAGGCGCTTTAAAATAATTACAGTTTAGGCTTGAACAAATGCGGAATAAAACTATCGTTTAATTAGTCAAGCAAAAAACCTAAAACAACTAGGCTCACCTATGTGCACCAACAACTTATGCTAAGCAAGATAGACAACTAAGTGATAGCAAGATATATAACAAGAAACAATATGGCTATCACAAAGTAAAGTGCATAAGTAAAGGGGCTAGGGTAAGAGATAACCGAGGCATGCGGAGACGACAATGTATCCCGAAGTTCACACCCTTGTGGATGCTAATCTCCGTTCGGAGCGGTGTGGAGGCACAATGCTCCCAAAGAAGCCACTAGGGCCATCGTAATCTCCTCACGCCCTTGCACAATGCAAGATGCCATGATTCCACTAAGGGACACTTGAGGGTGGTCACCGAACCCGTACAAACAAGGTTGGGGCAATCCACAACTTGATTGGAGGCTCCCAACGACACCATGAAGCTTCACCACAATGGATTGTGGCTCCGGGGTGACCTCAAATGCTCGGGGAAATCTCCACAACCTAATTGGAGACCCCAAAGCTTGCCCGGAGCTTTGCACCACAATGATTGAGCTCCGAGGCACCACCAACTGTCTAGGGCGCCAAAGCACCCAAGAGGAACAAGCTCTAGGGTGCTCAAACACCCAAGAGTAATAGCTTCTCAATTCTCACTTCCACGTATCACCGTGGAGAACTCAAACCTATGCACCAAATGCAATGGCAAGGGCACACAGAGTGCCCAAGTCCTTCTCTCCCAAATCCCACCAAAGCAACTAATGCTAGGGAGGGAAATGAGAGGAAGAACGAAGAAGAACACGAAGAACTCCAAGATCTAGATCCAAGGGGTTCCCCTCACTTAGAGGAGAAAATGATTGGTGGAAATGGGGATCTAGATCTCCTCTCTATTTTCCCTCAAGAACTAGCAAGAATCATTGGAGGGATTGAGAGTTAGCAAGCTCGAAGAAGGTCAACAATGGGGGAAGAACACGAGCTCAAGAGATGAGGTCCATTGGAGAAGAAGACCCCCTTTTATAGGTGGGGAAAAATCCAACCGTTATCCTCATAGCCCGCACAGAGCGGTACTACCGCTAGGGTGGTAGTACCCCTTTGAAAAACAACACCGAAGAGGCAAAAGGCCAGTAGAACCGCCGGAGCGGTACTACCGCTCGTCCTCACGGTACTACCGCTATGGATAGCGGTACTACTGCTTGCGAGCAGTACTAAAAAATTACATCCATGCCTACCACAGCTGTAAATAACACGAGATTTTTGTCCGGAGCGGTAGTACCGCCCTTGGAGCCGCGGTAGTACCGCTTCGGAGCGGTAGTAAAAAATTACATCCGCTCTAGCCGCGGTAGTACCGCAGCAGCCTTTTAAGAACACCAAAACTGTCACAACTTTTGCAAACGGACTCGGAATTCAATGAAACAAAGTTTGTTGGAAAGCTACCGACATGTGCTAACACAATATTGATTGAAATATAAATAATAAGAAAATGATAAAAGTCCCATAAGAAAATGGTGAGAACCCTTCCTCGAATAAGACCGGTAAAACTTCCAAAACCGAAGACGCAATAGACGAAGCATATGAAATCCGTTTTCGATGTACTAGAGCTTGCCATTCCTGAAGTTTTTCCCTTCTTGCCCTTGCCCCTTTTGAAACTAGTGGTTTTCACTTAACCATCAACACTTGATGCTCCTTATTGATTTCTACCTTCGTGGTGTCAAACATCACGAACAACTCAGGGATCATCTTATCCATCCCTGGCATGTTATAGTTCATCACGAAGCTCTAGTAGCTTGGTGGCAGTGACTTGGAGAACTGCATTAATCACTATCTCATCTGGAAGATTAACTCCCACTTGATTCAAGTGATTGTAGCACCCAGACAATCTGAGAACACGCTCACCGATTAAGCTATTCTCCTTTATCTTGCAGGCAAAGAATCTTGTTGGAGGTCTCATACCTCTCAACATAGGCACGAGCTTGAGATCACAATCTCAGCTCCTAGAACATCTCATATGTTCTGTGACGTTCAAAACATTTTGAAGCCTCAATTCTAAGCCGTAATGCATGACGCACTGAACTATCACGTAGTCATCAAAAAGTGCCTGTCATATGTTCACAACATCTACAGACAACGCTTGAGGGAGTGATGCAGTTAGCGGTACATCAAAAACATAAGCTTTCTGTGCAGCAATGAGGACAATCCTCAGATCACGGACCCAGTCCGCATTATTGCTACCATCAACTTTCAACTTACTTTTCTCTAGGATTGTATCAATAAAACTGGGGAGCTACAGCGCGAGCTATCTACGACATAATTTGCAAGGACATTTTTAGACTAAGTTCATGATAATTAAGTTCATTTAATCAAATTATTAATGAACTCCCACTTAGATAGACATCTCTCTAGTCTTCCAAGTGATACATGATCCATGTCAACTAGCCCGTGTCCGATCATCACGTGAGACGGACTAGTCATCCATGGTGAACATCTCTATGTTGATCGTATCTTCTATACGACTCATGTTCGACCTTTCGGTCTTCCGTGTTCCGAGGCCATGTCTGTACATGCTAGGCTCGTCAAGTCAACCTAAGTGTTTCGCATGTGTAAATCTGGCTTACACCCGTTGTATGCGAACGTTAGAACCTATCACACCCGATCATCACGTGGTGCTTCGGAACGACGATCCTTAGCAACGGTGCACAGTTAGGGTGAACACCTTTCTTGAAATTTTATTGAGAGATCATCTTATTTACTACCGTCGTTCTATGCAAATAAGATGTAAAGATGATAAACATCACATGCAATCAATATAGTGACATGATATGGCCAATATCATTTTGCTCCTATGATCTCCATCTTCGGGGCACCATGATCATCACTGTCACCGGCACGACACCATGATCTCCATCATCATGATCTCCATCATTGTGTCTTCATGAAGTTGTCTCGCCAACTATTACTTCTACTACTATGGCTAACGCTTAGCAATAAAGTAAAGTAATTACATGGCGTTTATGATTGACACGCAGGTCATACAATAAATAAGACAACTCCTATGGCTCCTGCCGGTTGTCATAATCATCGACATGCAAGTCGTGAATCCTATTACAAGAACATGATCAATTCATACATCACAATGCATCACATCACATCCTTTGGCCATATCACATCACAAGGCACATGCTGCAAAAACAAGTTAGACGTCCTCTAATTTGTAGTTGCAAGTTTTTACGTGGCTGCTATAGGTTACTAGCAAGAACGTTTCTTACCTACGTCAACACCACAACGTGATTTGCCAATTGCTATTTACCCTTCATAAGGACCCTTTTCATCGAATCCGATCCGACTAAGGTAGGAGAGACAGACACCCGCTAGCCACCTTATGCATCTAGTGCATGTCAGGCGGTGGAACCGGTCTCACGTAAGCGTACGTGTAAAGTTGGTCCGGGCCGCTTCATCCCACAATACCGCCGAATCAAGATAAGACTAGTAGCGGCAAGCAAATTAACAAACTCGACGCCCACAACTGCTTTGTGTTCTACTCGTGCATAGATTCTACGCATAGACCTAGCTCATGATGCCACTGTTGGGAGACGTAGTAGTAAATCAAAATTTTCCTACGTTCACCAAGATCTATCTATGGAGAGACCAGCAACGAGAGGGGAGAGATTGCATCTTCATACCTTTGAAGATCGCTAAGCGGAAGCGTTACAAGAACGCGGTTGATGGAGTCGTACTCGCAGCGATTCAGATCGCGGTAGATCCGATCAAGTGCCGAACGGACGGCACCTCCGCGTTCAACACACGTGCAGCCCGGTGACGTCTCCAACACCTTGATCCAGCAAGGAGGAAGGAGAGGTTGGGGAAGGTCTCCAACAGCAGCACGACGGCGTGGTGGTGGTGGAGTAGCAAGGTATTCCGACAGGGCTTCGCCTAAGCGCTGCGGAGGAGGAAGAAGAGAGGTAGGGCTTCGCCGTGAGAGAGAGAGATCAAATCTTCTCTCAAAACATCCAAAACCTCAATTATATATAGGAGGAGGGACGTGGAGGGCTGGCTTGGCCTCTACTCCAAAGAGGAGATGGCCGGCCGAATTAAAGGGAGAGTCCACCTCCCACAAGGGAGGTGGATCTCCTCCTTTTAAATCCTTTTTGCCTTATCTCCTTATCTCCAGCCGCATGGGCCTTTAGCAAAAGTCTTGCCCAGCCCAATAAGGGCTGGCACACTTTATCTAACAGCCCATGTGGTCCTTTGGTCGTCACACCCCTCCCGGGGTCATCCGGCACCCTCCCGGCACTCCCGGTACACTACCGATGAGCCCGAAAACTTTCCGGTGACCAAAACTGGACTTCCTATATATCAATCTTTACCTCCGGACCATTCCGGAGCTCCTCGTGACGTCCGGGATCTCATCCGGGACTCCGAACAACCTTCGGTAATCACGTATACCTTTTCCCTATAACCCTAGCGTCATCGAACCTTAAGTGTGTAGACCCTACGGGTTCGGGAGACACGTAGACATGACCGAGACACCTCTCCGGTCAATAACCAACAGCGGGATCTGGATACCCATGTTGGCTCCCACGTACTCCACGATGATCTCATCGGATGAACCACGATGTCAAGGATTCAATCAATCCCGTATACAATTCCCTTTGTCTATCGGTATGTTACTTGCCCGAGATTCGATCGTCGGTATCCCCATACCTTGTTCAATCTCGTTACTGGCAAGTCTCTTTACTCGTTCCGTAATACATCATCCCGTGGCTAACTCCTTAGTCACATTGAGCTCATTATGATGATGTCTTACCGAGTGGGCCCAGAGATACCTCTCCGTCACACGGAGTGACAAATCCCAGTCTCGATTCGTGCCAACCCAACAGATACTTTCGGAGATACCCGTAGTGCACCTTTATAGCCATCCAGTTACGTTGTGACGTTTGGCACACCCAAAGCATTCCTACGGTATCCGGGAGTTGCACAATCTCATGGTCTAAGGAAACGATACTTGACATTGAAAAGCTTTAGCAAACGAACTACACGATCTTGTGCTATGCTTAGAATTGGGTCTTGTCCATCACATCATTCTCCTAATGATGTGATCCCGTTATCAATGACATCCAATGTCCATGGCCATGAAACCGTGACCATCTATTGATCAACGAGCTAGTCAACTAGAGGCTCACTAGGGACATGTTGTGGTCTATGTATTCACACATGTATTATGGTTTCCGGTTAACACAATTATAGCATGAACAATAGACAATTATCATGAACAAGGAAATACAATAATAACCATTTTATTATTGCCTCTAGGGCATATTTCCAACAGTCTCCCACTTGCACTAGAGTCAATAATCTAGTTCACATCACCATGTGATTAACACTTACATCACCATGTGATCATATCATCATGTGATTAACACCCAATAAGTTCTGGGGTTTGTTCATGTCCTGCTCGTGAAAGAGGTTTTAGTCAACGGGTCTGCGACATTCAGATCCGTGTGTACCTTACAAACTTTCCATGTCATATTTGTAGATACTACTCCCATGCTCCACTTGGAGCTATTCCAAATGGCTGCTCCACTATACGTAGCTAGATTTCTACTAAGAGTCATCCGGATTGGTTTTAAAGCTTGCATCATCGTAACACTTTACGATGAACTCTTTATCACCTCCATAATCGAGAAATATTTCCTTAGTTCTCAAGTTACTAAGGCTAACTTTGACCGCTGTCTAGTGATCCACTCTTGGATTACTCTTGTACCCCTTGACAGACTCATGGCAAGGCACACACAGGTGCGGTACACAGCATGGCATACTATATAGAGCCTATGGCTAAAGCATAGGAGATGACACTCATCTCTTCTTTATCTTCTGCCGTGGTAGGGTATTGAGTCTTACTCAATTTCACACCTTACAATACAGTCAAGAACTCCTTCTTTGACCCATCTATTTTGAACTCCTTCAAAAACTTGTCAAGGTATGTCTTCGTCGAAAAAACTTATCAAGCGAATAGATCTATCCCTATAGATCTTGATGCTCAATAAAATAGTAGCTTTATCTGGGTCTTCCTTTGAAAAAACTCTTTTCAAACAACCCTTCATGCTCTTCCAGAAATTCTACATCATTTCCGATCAATAATATGTCAACTACATATTCTTATAAGAAATTCTATAGTGCTCCCACTCACTTTCTTGCAAATACAAGTTTCTCATAAACTTTGTATAAACTTAAAAACTTTGATCACCTCATCAAAGCATATATCCCAACTCCGAGATGCTTGCTCCATTCCATAGAAGGATCGCTGGAGTTTGCATATTATTAGCATCCTTAGGATTGACAAAACCTTCTGGTTGTATCACATACAACTCTTCCTCACAGAAACCATTACGGAAACCTTGTTTTGTCATCCATCTGCCAGATTTCATAATCGAAAAATGCAACAACTGCTAACAAAATTTTAATAGACTTTTAGCATCGCTACAGATGAGACAATCTCATCGTAGTCAACTCCTTGAACTTGGCGGAAACTTCTTTGCGACAAGTCGAGCTTTATAAACGGTGACATTTCACCATTAGCGTCTATGTTTATCTCAAAGGTCCATTTGTACTTAATGACCCGCCATTCAACAGGCAAGTCTACCAAAGTCCATACTTGGTTTTCATACATGGATCCTTTCTCGGATTTCATGGCTCCTAGCCATTTGTTGGAATCCGGGCCCACCATCGCTTCTCCATAGTTCGTAGGTTCATCGTTGTCCAACAACATGATTTCCAAGACAGGGTTGTCGTACTACTCAGGAGCAGTACGCGTCCTTGTCGACCTACGAGGTTCGATAGTGACTTGATCCGAAGCTTCATGATCATCATCATTAACTTCCTTTTCAACTGAGTAGGCTCTACAGAAACATCTTTCTGTGTTGCGCTATTCTCTGGTTGAAACAAAGGTTCAACAACCTCATCAAGTTCTATCTTCCTCCCACTCAATTCTTTCGAGAGAAACTCTTTCTCGAGAAAGGACCCGTTCTTAGCAACAAAGACCTTTTGCGCTTGGATCTGAGATAGAAGGTATACCCAATGTCTCATTAGGGTATTCTATGAAGATGCATTTGTCTGCTTTGAGTTCGAGCTCGCTAGGTGAAAAACCCATTTTCACATAAGCGTCGCAGCCCCAAACATTAAGAAATGACAGCTTAGGCTTCTGTCAAACCATAATTCTCACGGTGTCATCTCAACAGACTTAGATGGTGCCCTGTTAAAGTGAATGGATTTGTCTTTAATGCATAACCCCATAACGATAGTGGTAAAACGATAAGAGACATCATAGTACTCACTATATCCAATAGAGCACGACTACGACGTTCGAACACACCATCACACTATGGTGTTCCAGGAGGCGTGAGCTGTGAAACAATTTCCACATTGTCTAAAATTGCATACCAAACTCGTAACTTAGATATTCACCTCCATGATCATATCATAGACATTTATCTTCTTGTCACGATGATCTTTAACTTCACTCTGAAACTCCTTGAACCTTTCAAACATTTCAGATTCGTGTTTCATTAAGTAAATATCCCCATATTTACTCAAATCATCAGTGAAGGTAAAGAAAAACAACGATATCCACTGTGTGTTTCAACACTCATTGGACCACATACATCAACATGTATTAATTCCAATAAGCCACTTGTCCGCTCCATCATATTGGATGACAGGGTCTCAATCATCTTGCCCAAGAGGCATGGCTCGCATGTCTCAACCGATTCGAAATCGAGTGAGTCAAAAAATCCATCATCATGGAGTTTCTTCATGCGATTTATACCAATATGACATTACGTGGCAGTGCCACAAGCATGTGGTACAATCATTATTAACTTTGTATCTTTTGGTACCAATGTTATGAATATGTGTACTACTACGATCATGATTCGATAAACCATTTCGAGTGGGTGCATGACCATTGAAGGCATTATCCATGTAAACAGAATAACCATTATTCTCTAACTTATATGAATAACCGTATCACACTAATCATGATCTAATCACGTTCATGCTCAACGCAAACACCAAATAACATTTATTTAGGTTTATCACAAATCCTGAAGGTAGAGAGAGCGTGCGATGGTGATCACATCAATCTTGGAAATACTTCCAACACACATCGTCACCTTTCACCTAGCTAGTCTCCATTTACTCCGTAGCTTTTATTTCGAGTTGCTAACACTTAGCAACCGAACCGGTATCTAATACCCAGGTGCTACTAGGAGTACCAGCAAGGTACACATCACTAACACGTATATCAAATATACTTCCATTGACATTACCAGCCTTCTTATCTACCAATCATCTAGGGTTTTTCCGCTTCAGCGAACATTCTCCTCATAACAGAAGCACTTAGTCTCGGGTTCGGGCTCAACCTTGGGTTTCTTCACTAGAGCAACAACTGGCTTGCCATTCCTGAAGTTTTTCCCTTCTTGCCCTTGCCCCTTTTGAAACTAGTGGTTTTCACTTAACCATCAACACTTGATGCTCCTTATTGATTTCTACCTTCGTGGTGTCAAACATCACGAACAACTCAGGGATCATCTTATCCATCCCTGGCATGTTATAGTTCATCACGAAGCTCTAGTAGCTTGGTGGCAGTGACTTGGAGAACTGCATTAATCACTATCTCATCTGGAAGATTAACTCCCACTTGATTCAAGTGATTGTAGCACCCAGACAATCTGAGAACACGCTCACCGATTAAGCTATTCTCCTTTATCTTGCAGGCAAAGAATCTTGTTGGAGGTCTCATACCTCTCAACATAGGCACGAGCTTGAGATCACAATCTCAGCTCCTAGAACATCTCATGTGTTCTGTGACGTTCAAAACATTTTGAAGCCTCAATTCTAAGCCGTAATGCATGACGCACTGAACTATCACGTAGTCATCAAAAAGTGCCTGTCATATGTTCACAACATCTACAGACAACGCTTGAGGGAGTGATGCAGTTAGCGGTACATCAAAAACATAAGCTTTCTGTGCAGCAATGAGGACAATCCTCAGATCACGGACCCAGTCCGCATTATTGCTACCATCAACTTTCAACTTACTTTTCTCTAGGATTGTATCAATAAAACTGGGGAGCTACAGCGCGAGCTATCTACGACATAATTTGCAAGGACATTTTTAGACTAAGTTCATGATAATTAAGTTCATTTAATCAAATTATTAATGAACTCCCACTTAGATAGACATCTCTCTAGTCTTCCAAGTGATACATGATCCATGTCAACTAGCCTGTGTCCGATCATCACGTGAGACGGACTAGTCATCCATGGTGAACATCTCTATGTTGATTGTATCTTCTATACGACTCATGTTCGACCTTTCGGTCTTCCGTGTTCCGAGGCCATGTCTGTACATGCTAGGCTCGTCAAGTCAACCTAAGTGTTTCGCATGTGTAAATCTGGCTTACACCCGTTGTATGCGAACGTTAGAACCTATCACACCCGATCATCACGTGGTGCTTCGGAACGACGATCCTTAGCAACGGTGCACAGTTAGGGTGAACACCTTTCTTGAAATTTTATTGAGAGATCATCTTATTTACTACCGTCGTTCTATGCAAATAAGATGTAAAGATGATAAACATCACATGCAATCAATATAGTGACATGATATGGCCAATATCATTTTGCTCCTATGATCTCCATCTTCGGGGCACCATGATCATCACTGTCACCGGCACGACACCATGATCTCCATCATCATGATCTCCATCATTGTGTCTTCATGAAGTTGTCTCGCCAACTATTACTTCTACTACTATGGCTAACGCTTAGCAATAAAGTAAAGTAATTACATGGCGTTTATGATTGACACGCAGGTCATACAATAAATAAGACAACTCCTATGGCTCCTGCCGGTTGTCATAATCATCGACATGCAAGTCGTGAATCCTATTACAAGAACATGATCGATTCATACATCACAATGCATCACATCACATCCTTTGGCCATATCACATCACAAGGCACATGCTGCAAAAACAAGTTAGACGTCCTCTAATTTGTAGTTGCAAGTTTTTACGTGGCTGCTATAGGTTACTAGCAAGAACGTTTCTTACCTACGTCAACACCACAACGTGATTTGCCAATTGCTATTTACCCTTCATAAGGACCCTTTTCATCGAATCCGATCCGACTAAGGTAGGAGAGACAGACACCCGCTAGCCACCTTATGCATCTAGTGCATGTCAGGCGGTGGAACCGGTCTCACGTAAGCGTACGTGTAAAGTTGGTCCGGGCCGCTTCATCCCACAATACCGCCGAATCAAGATAAGACTAGTAGCGGCAAGCAAATTAACAAACTCGACGCCCACAACTGCTTTGTGTTCTACTCGTGCATAGATTCTACGCATAGACCTAGCTCATGATGCCACTGTTGGGAGACGTAGTAGTAAATCAAAATTTTCCTACGTTCACCAAGATCTATCTATGGAGAGACCAGCAACGAGAGGGGAGAGATTGCATCTTCATACCTTTGAAGATCGCTAAGCGGAAGCGTTACAAGAACGCGGTTGATGGAGTCGTACTCGCAGCAATTCAGATCGCGGTAGATCCGATCAAGTGCCGAACGGACGGCACCTCCGCGTTCAACACACGTGCAGCCCGGTGACGTCTCCAACACCTTGATCCAGCAAGGAGGAAGGAGAGGTTGGGGAAGGTCTCCAACAGCAGCACGACGGCGTGGTGGTGGTGGAGTAGCAAGGTATTCCGACAGGGCTTCGCCTAAGCGCTGCGGAGGAGGAAGAAGAGAGGTAGGGCTTCGCCGTGAGAGAGAGAGATCAAATCTTCTCTCAAAACATCCAAAACCTCAAGTATATATAGGAGGAGGGACGTGGAGGGCTGGCTTGGCCTCTACTCCAAAGAGGAGATGGCCGGCCGAATTAAAGGGAGAGTCCACCTCCCACAAGGGAGGTGGATCTCCTCCTTTTAAATCCTTTTTGCCTTATCTCCTTATCTCCAGCCGCATGGGCCTTTAGCAAAAGTCTTGCCCAGCCCAATAAGGGCTGGCACACTTTATCTAACAGCCCATGTGGTCCTTTGGTCGTCACACCCCTCCCGGGGTCATCCGGCACCCTCCCGGCACTCCCGGTACACTACCGATGAGCCCGAAAACTTTCCGGTGACCAAAACTGGACTTCCTATATATCAATCTTTACCTCCGGACCATTCCGGAGCTCCTCGTGACGTCTGGGATCTCATCCGGGACTCCGAACAACCTTCGGTAATCACGTATACCTTTTCCCTATAACCCTAGCGTCATCGAACCTTAAGTGTGTAGACCCTACGGGTTCGGGAGACACGTAGACATGACCGAGACACCTCTCCGGTCAATAACCAACAGCGGGATCTGGATACCCATGTTGGCTCCCACGTACTCCACGATGATCTCATCGGATGAACCACGATGTCAAGGATTCAATCAATCCCGTATACAATTCCCTTTGTCTATCGGTATGTTACTTGCCCGAGATTCGATCGTCGGTATCCCCATACCTTGTTCAATCTCGTTACTGGCAAGTCTCTTTACTCGTTCCGTAATACATCATCCCGTGGCTAACTCCTTAGTCACATTGAGCTCATTATGATGATGTCTTACCGAGTGGGCCCAGAGATACCTCTCCGTCACACGGAGTGACAAATCCCAGTCTCGATTCGTGCCAACCCAACAGATACTTTCGGAGATACCCGTAGTGCACCTTTATAGCCACCCAGTTACGTTGTGACGTTTGGCACACCCAAAGCATTCCTACGGTATCCGGGAGTTGCACAATCTCATGGTCTAAGGAAACGATACTTGACATTGAAAAGCTTTAGCAAACGAACTACACGATCTTGTGCTATGCTTAGAATTGGGTCTTGTCCATCACATCATTCTCCTAATGATGTGATCCCGTTATCAATGACATCCAATGTCCATGGCCATGAAACCGTGACCATCTATTGATCAACGAGCTAGTCAACTAGAGGCTCACTAGGGACATGTTGTGGTCTATGTATTCACACATGTATTATGGTTTCCGGTTAACACAATTATAGCATGAACAATAGACAATTATCATGAACAAGGAAATACAATAATAACCATTTTATTATTGCCTCTAGGGCATATTTCCAACACATGAGATCATGCAACTCACGGACATCGGAGGAGTGCCTTGTGTGTATCAAACGTCGCAACGTAACTGGGTGACTATAAAGGGGCTCTACAGGTATCTCCGAGGGTGTCTGTTGAGTTGGCATGGATCAAGACTGGGATTTGTTACTCCGTGTGACGGAGAGGTATCTCGGGGCCCACTCACTAATACAACATCACAATGAGCCTTGCAAGCAATGTGACTAATTGTTACTTGCGGGATCTTGTATTACGGAATGAGTAAAGAGACTTGCCGGTAACGAGGTTGAACTAGGTATGGAGATACCGACGATCGAATCTCGGGCAAGTAACATACCGAAGAACAAAGGGAACATCATACAGGATTAACTGAATCCTTGACATAGAGGTTCGACCGATAAAGATCTTCGTAGAATATGTAGGAACCAATATGGGCATCCAGGTCCCGCTATTGGTTATTGACCGTAGAGGTGTCTCGGTCATGTCTACATAGTTCTCGAACCCGTAGGGTCTGCACACTTAAGGTTTGGTGACGTTTCGGTAGTATAGAGTTATGTATGGTGGTGACCGAAGGTTGTTTGGAGTCTCGTATGAGATCTCGGATGTCACGAGGAGCTCCAGAATGGTTCGGAGGTAAATATTCATATATAGGAAGTCCTATTTTGGTCGCCGGAAAAGTTTCGGGCTCATCGGTAGTGTACCGGGAGTGCCGGTAGTGTACCGGTAGACCATCGGGAGGGGTATTTCGACCCAAGAGGCTACATGGTCTGTGGGAGAGTAAATACCAGCCCTTAGTGGGCTGGTGGAAATCCCACACAAGTCCCATGAGGCTAGGAAGAAAAGCCCAAAGAGAAAAAGGTGGAAAAAGGCAAAAAATAGGGTGAATTCTAGTCCTACTAGGATTGGAGGTGGATTCCACCTCTCCCACTTGATTTGGCCGACCCAATTGCTGGTCATTTGAGGTCCAAGCCTCCTCCTCTCTTACTCTTATATATACTAGAGGTTTTAGGGTTTTTTGGCACCAGATTTTAGCCACGTGCTACCCGTTCCTCTAGTGCATAGTTTCTCCTCTAGATTAGATTTCTACAGCGCTTAGGCGAAGCCCTGCCGGAATTGCTCCACCACCATCACCGGAGCGCCGTCACGCTGCCGGTGAACTCTTCTCCCTCTCCACTCCCTCTTGCTAGATCAATATGGTGGAGATCGTCATCAAGCTGCACGTGTGCTGAACGCGGAGGTGCCGTCCGTTCGGTGCTAGATCGGAAGAATCGTGAACAAGATCGCGAGACCGTTCGTGATGAGTTCACGGGACGGATCATGATGAGATCACGGGATGGATCGTGATGAGATCGCGGAACGGATCGTGATGAGTTGGCGGGACGGATCGTGATGTGATCGCGAGACGCTCGGCGATTTGGATCGCGAAGATGTTCGACTACACCAACCGCGTTTCTTAACGCTTCCCGCTTAGCGATCTACAAGGGTATGTAGATCCACTCTCCCTCTCGTAGATGCTCATCACCATGGATAAATCTTGCGTGTGCGTAGGAAATTTTTTGTTTCCCATGCAACGTTCCCCAACAGTGGCATCATGAGCTAGGTCTATGTGTAGATGAGATCTCGAGTAGAACACAAAAGGTTTGTGGGCGTTGATGCTTAGATTGCTTCCTCCCTTGGTCGGATTTTGGTTCAGCGGTATTGTGAGATGAAGCGGCCCGGACCAACATTACTCGTACGCTTACGAGAGACCGGTTCCCTCGACTGCAACTTGTTGCATAGATGGCTTGCGGGTGCCAGTTTCTCTCACTTTAGTTGGATCGGATTCGACAAAGGCGGTCCTTGAGAAGGTTGAAAAGCAACTAGTGTATCACCGTTGTGGTTTTGCGTAGATGAGAATTGTTCTTGCTAGATACCCGTAGCAGCCACGTAAAACATGCAACAATAATTAGAGGACGTCTAACTTGTTTTTGCAGGGTATGTTGTGATGTGATATGGCCAATTACATGATGTGATATATGTGATGTATGAGATGATCATGTGATGTATAGAATTTCACGACTTGCATGTCGATGAGTATGGCAACCGGCAGGAGCCATAGGGTTGTCTTTAATTATTGCATGACCTGCGTGTGAATCATTAAGCGCTATGTAATGCTTTACTTTATCGCTAAACGGTAGCAATAGTAGTAGAAGCATGCAAGGCGTGACAACCCCGATGGCAACACGTTGATGGAGATCAAGATGATGGAGATCATGGTGTCATGCCGGTGACGATGGAGATCATGCCGGTGCTTTCAAGATGGAGATCTAAAGCACAAGTTCATGGCCATATCATGTCACTTATGAATTGCATGTGATGTTAATACTTTTATGCACCTTGTTTTGCTTAGTACGGAAGTAGCATTATAAGATGATCCCTCACTTAAATTTCAAGATAAATTGTGTTCTCCCCGAGTGTGCACCGTTGCGAAAGTTCGTCGTGTTGAGACACCACGTGATGATCGGGTGTGATAGACTCTACGTTCACATACAACGGGTGCAAGCTAGTGTTGCACGCGCAGAACACTCGGGTTAAACTTGACGAGCCTAGCATGTACAGACATGGCCTCGGAACACAAGAGACTGAAAGGTCGAACATGAGTCATATAGTAGATATGATCAACATGATGATGTTCACCATTGTAACCACCTCAACTCACGTGATGATCGGACTTGAGTTGGTGAATTTGGATCATGTATCACTCGGATGACCAGAGGGATGTCAATTTGAGTGGGAGTTCTTAAGTAATATGATTAATTGAACTCATTATCATGAACATAGTCAGTAGTGTCTTTGCAAAATTATGTTGTAGATTACTAGCTCACGTTGTAGCTCCCTTAAATTTTATATGTTCCTAGAGAAATAGAGTTGAAAGATGATGGTAGCAACATTGTGGACTGGCTCCGTGACTGAGGATTGTCCTCATTGATACACAAAAGGCTTATGTCCTTAATGCACCGCTCGGTGCACCAACCCCTCTAGCGTTGTTTGTAGATGTTGTGAACATCTGACAGGCACGTTTTGATAACTACTTGATAGTTTAGTGCATCATGCATTACGGCTTCGAACTGAGGCTTCAAAACGTTTTGAACGTCACGAAACATATGAGATGTTCTAAGAGCTAAAATTAGGATCTCAGGCTCGTGCCCGTGTTGCGAGATATGAGATCTCCAACAAGATTCTTTGCCTGCAAGATGAACGAGAATAGCTCAATCGTTGAGCATGTGCTCAGATTGTCTGGGTGCTACAATCGCTTGAATCGAGTGGGAGTTGATCTTCCAGATAAGATAGTGATTGATATAGTTCTCCAAGTCACTTTCACTAAGCTACTAGAACTTGGTGATGAACTATAAAATGCCAGGGATAGAAATAATGATCCCTGAGTTGTTCGCAATGTTTGACACAGCGAAGGTAGAAATCAAGAAGGAGCATCAAGTGTTGATGGTTAGTCAAACCACTAGTTTCAAGAAGGGCAGGAGCAAGGAGGGAAAACTTCATGGATAGCAAGTCAGTTGCTACTCCAGTGAAGCAACCCAAAGTTGAACCCAAACCCGAGACTAAGTGCTTCGATTATGAGGAGAGCGGTCGCTGAAGCGGAACAACCCTAAATACTTGGTAGATAAGAAGGCTGGCAACGTCGACAGAAGTATATTTGATATATGTGTTATTTATGTGTACCTTGCTAGTACTCTAAGTAGCACATGGGTATTGGATACCGGCTCGGTTGCTAAATGTTAGTAACTCGAAATAAAAGATACGGAATAAACGGAGCACTAAGCTAAGGGTGAGGTGACAATGTGTGTTGGAAATGTTTCCAAGGTTGATGTGATCAACATCGCACGCTCTCTCTACCTTCGGGATTAGTGACGAACCTAAATAAATGTTATTTGGTGTTTTGCGTTGAGCATGAACGTGATTAGATCATGTTTATTGCAACACGGTTATTCATTTGAGTTAAAGAATAATGGTTATTCTGTTTACATGAATAATACCTTCAATGGTCATGCACCCAGTGAGAATGGTTTGTTAAATCTTGATCGTAGTAATACACATGTTCATAACATTGATGCCAAAAGATACAAAGTTAATAATGATAGTACCACATACTTGTGGCACTGCCGCTAAATGTCATATTGGTATAAAGCGCATGAAGAAACTCCATGCTGATGGATCTTTGGACTCATTCGATTTTGAATCGGTTGAGACATGCGAACCATGCCTCTTGGTCAAGATGACTAAGGACCCCGTTTTCTGTTTTGATGAAGCGGGGAAGTGATTTATTGGAAATGATACATGTTGATGTATGCAATCCAATGAGTCTTGTAGCGAGCGGTGGATATCATTATTTTCTTATCTTCACTGATGATTTGAGTAGATATAGTGTATATTTACTTCATGAAACACAAGTCTGAATCGTTTGAAAGGTTCAAGCAAATTCAAAGTGAAGTTTAAGATCATCGTGACAATAAGATAAAAATGTTTGCGATACGATCGTGGAGGTGAATATCTGAGTTACGAGTTTGGCATACAACTTTAGACAATGTGAAAGTTGTTTCACAACTCACGCCACCTGGAACACCATAGTGTGATGGTGTGTCCGAACGTCATAGTCGTGCTCTATGGGATATGGTGCGTGCTATGATGTCTATTATCGTTTTGTTACTATAATTTTGGGGTTGTGCATTAGAGACAACTACATTCACTTTAAATAGAGCACCATCTAAAGCCGTTGAGATGACACTGTGTGAACTATGGTTTGATAGAAACCTAAGCTGTCATTTCTTAATGTTTGGGGCTGTGACGCTTGTGTGGAAAAAGTTTTCACCTAATGAGCTCGAACCCAAAGCGGACAAATGCATCTTCATAGAATACCCTAAGAACAGTTGGGTGAACCTTCCATCTCAGATCCAAGCATAAAATGTTTGTTGCTAAAACTGGGTCCTTTCTTGAGAAAGGGTTTCTCTTGAAAGAGTTGAGTGGGAGGAGGATAGAACTTGATGAGGTTGTTGAAACCTCTGCTTCAACCAGAAAGTAGCGCAACACAGAAAGATGTTTCTGTGAAGCCTACGTCAGTTGAAGAGGAAGTTAATGATGATGATCATGAAAGCTTCGGATCAAGTTACTATCGACCTACGAGGAAATTAGAGCTTGATGAGGTTATTGAACCTTTACTTCAACCAAAGAGTAGCGCAGCGCAGGAAGTTGTTTCTGTGAAGCCTACGTTAGTTGAAGAGGAAGTTAATGATGATGATCATGAAGCTTCGGATCAAGTTACTATCAAACCTCGTAGGGCGACAAGGATGTATACTGCTCCTGAGTGGTACGACAAACCCTGTCTTGGAGGTCATGTTGTTGGACAACGATGAACCTACAAACTATGGAGAAGCGATGATGGGCCCGGAAACCAACAAATGGTTAGAGGCCATGAAATCTGAGAAAGGATCCATGTATGAAAACCAAGTATAGACTTTGGTGGACTTGCTCGATTGGACGGCAGGTCGTTAAGTACAAATGGATCTTTAAAATGAAGACAGACGCTGATGATAAATGTTACCATTTGTAAAGCTCGACTTGTTGCAAAGTAGTTTACGACAAGTTCAAGGAGTTGACTGCGATGAGACTTTCTCACTCGTAGCGATGCTAAAGTCTGTTGGAATTATGTTAGCAGTTGCTGCATTTTTCAATTATGAAATCTGGCAGATGGATGCCAAAACATCGTTTCCTTCCTTAAGGAAAGGTTGTATGAGATGCAACCAGAAGGTTTTGTCAGTCCTAAGGATGCTAAAAGGTGTGTGAGCTTCAGTGATTTCTACAGCGCTTAGGCGAAGCCCTGCCGGAATTGCTCCACCACCATCACCAGAGCGCCGTCACGCTGCCGGTGAACTCTTCTCCCTCTCCACTTCCTCTTGCTAGATCAAGACGGTGGAGATCGTCATCAAGTTGCACGTGTGCTGAACGCAGAGGTGCCGTCCGTTCGGTGCTAGATCGAAAGAATCGTGAACAAGATCGCGAGACCATTCATGATGAGTTCACGGGACGGATCATGATGAGATCGCGGGACGGATCGTGATGAGATCGAGGAACGGATCGTGATGAGTTCGCGGGACGGATCGTGATGTGATCGTGGGACGCTCGGCGATTTGGATCGCGAAGATGTTCGACTACACCAACCGCGTTTCTTAACACTTCCCGCTTAGCGATCTACAAGGGTATGTAGATCCACTCTCCCTCTCGTAGATGCTCATCACCATGGATAGATCTTGCATGTGCGTAGGGAAATTTTTGTTTCCCATGCAACGTTCCCCAACAGAAATGTGCTCTTACAATTAGATACCTTGCTCACACCCCAAAGTTGGGTCTATGGTACCCCAAGGATGCCAAGTTTGATCTGATTGGGTACACGGATACGGATTGGACTGGAGACAAGGTGGGAAGGAAGTCCACCTCCGGGGCATGCTAGTTTCTTGGACGCTCCTTGGTAAGTTGGTCCTAGAAGAAGCAAAATTGTGTCTCCCTATCCACAGCTGAAGCCGAATACATTGCAACTGCAAGTTGTGCAACACAATTACTCTGGATGAGGCAAACTTTGAAGGATTATGGTATCTCATATATACATGTGCCTCTATTATGTGACAATGAAAGTGCCATCAAGATTGCTAAAAACCCTATTGATCATTCTCGCACCAAGCACATTGACATTCGGTATCACTTCTTAAGAGATCATGTGCAAAAGGGTGACATTGATATTGCTCATATTGGCATGGATATGCAACTTGCCGACATATTCACCAAACCATTGGATGAATCAAGGTTCTGTCAACTTAGGTGTGAGATTGGTATCTTGGAGCTTGATAGCATTATGTGATAGCTTGCACCCATGCATACATTTATTTCATGTCTTGTCTAGGTGTAGGCATGTATTTAGGGGGAGACATTCAACTCATGAATTCTCTCACCCTATATGATGCACAAATAAACTCAACACTCTCAAAGTCACTATACTTGTCAAAGCTATAGTACTTTAAAATGATGGAGTAGTGATCTTGGGCCCAAGGTTCAAATCTTCGCGGTGCCAAATCACGTATGCTCACACATGGTAGCGTCGATCAATATCATCTTGCTAAAGTAGAGCGTGTGTGTATTATTTGAAGTCATGCGAACTCCTACATTTGTGTGTTATGCTTCATCTATATCTCATATACAAATCTCCTTGGCGGAGTCTTAGATATGACCCCTATCCAGTTTACAAAAAAAACACAGAAACCCCGAACATCCGGCCCCATCGCTGGATTCCCGGCCTGCCCTGGTTCCAGAATGTCAAGATGACAACCCCAGGGGCCGGACATCCGGCACCTACTCCAGACATCCGGCAGGTTTGGTTCCAGAAAGCCAAATACAGTCTCCAGGCGCCGAACATCCGGCGGTTCCCCCGGATATCTAGCCAATACCGCTGGATATCCGACCCCCCTTGTTACAGAATACCTCGGATCGATTGTTTCTGGCCTCGGATGTCCGGGACCTATCCCGCATGTCCTGCCCGTCGGGCGTATAAGAACTAAATCTGGAGGGGGTCGAGGAAGTTCTTCCCAACCCCCCCCCCCCTCTCTCCTTCCCAACCCACCCAGCCGTCGTGTCGCCGTTGAACCTCTGCCGCCGCCCCGGTCTCCCTCATCCCTCCCGGCCCCCGATCTCCTCGCTCCACGTCCTCCTCCCCCCGATCTACCTCCTCGCCCACTCCATTGGTGAGTTGGTGGTCCGAATCGTCTGGGAGGTGGACCTCTTGGTGCCGGGGTCCCTCGTGCTTCACCATGGCACGGACCAAAAATGTCGACAAGGGCTCCGTCGAGGGACAACAGCCCCATGGTATGCCCCTCCCTGCCTAGTTTATCTCTTCTCCCATATTGATGTGCCTTGGTATATGCTTCATGCGTGCATATGTAACTCTCTCAAAAAAAATATTGCCATGGTTTGTCCAGATGTAGTGTTCCTCCTATCATTCCACTTCATGCCATTGGTCATGCCATTCACCTTGGTCATGTTGACATTTTGCCCTAACCTAGACTTGTTTTAGGCTCATGGACCAAATGTCAACATTTTCATGTGTCATTGTTGTGTCTCCTATGAGTATTCCTACCTTCTTCCTCTCATCGGTGTCCTCTCCTTCTGTTGTTTTAAGTTTCTCACCGACAGGGCTCCACCGATTCGGAGGAGTTTTTCCAGCCTCCGAAAAAGTCTCGCATTAAGAAGACCTCTGCCGGTCCTAGTCGCAACCGTTCTTAACCATCCCATGACTCTGATCCGGATGATGAGGACTATGTTCTGGAAGAAGATGAAGACTTTGTTCCCACGCGTCATGTTGGTCAGTCTAAGCCTGGAACTCGTCGGGATCCGGGGCCACCTATGCCTCCAGTCCGGGGCTCCCCTCTGCCCATGTCTCATGGTCGCCCCATTTCCATGGACATGCCTGTCTATGGAGATCGCTCCATCCATAATTTCAAAACCAAGCGGACAGGCCTTTATCTCGAGTTCAGGCGCGATATCAATCAATTTGTGATGGTTGCTGATGGTGAAGACCGTCGGTTCCGTACTCACATGCAGTAGGACATCTATGCGAGCCTGGTTCGTGGGCGTGGCCTGGCACCTCAACACTATTTGATTTCCTTTTCTTCGCAAACATCCCAGGCATTTCCCAGACAATACTGTCAAGATCATTGATGACATGCTTCTTGGTCCGACCATGACTTTCAAGTGTGACTGGAATGAAGGTATTATTCTTCAGTTCTACGCCACCTGTTTCTTTGGGCTTGACAACTCCCTCACCTGGATGACTGATGATACTCAGCTAAGCATCTCTTACAGCCAGTTTGTCCAGATTTTGGGTCTTTCCGATTTTGGTCATCGGATTCATAGTGAGGATCCTAATCATACACACATGAAGATTGATGATTGCATGCAGCTTCTCAAGCTTGCCAGTCAGCTCACTGATGAGGAGGCCAAGTATCCACCAAATGAGGTCTCTATCTTTTGGTCTCCCTATTACATTCTCTTTTAGTGTGTGCTTCACACTCTTTATCCAAAGAAGGGAGATCACTCGCGGGCACGTGGCTATTGCATTGATATCATGGTGCGCATGCACACTCATCCTACGGAACCACTTGACACTGCTCACTTTATCTGGCATGAGATCCGTCTGACGAGTTTCCAGCAGACGCGTCAGTTTCCTTATGCTCATTTCATTCAGGCACTGATTGACCACACTGCTCCCTTTGAAGTTGCCAAGACTGTTGTGCATTCCAAGTGGAAGCCTGCTACTCACATGTACGAGTCTACCCGTGTTCAGCTCACTGTCCTTCTCAGTCCAGGAGGACTCCTGCTGCCCAGGGCAAGGCTCGTGCTCAGTCCCAGAGGGCTTCTGGTGCTTCCTCTTCCTCTATGAGGGACCCATTTGGTCATCTTGCCTCCTTAATGGGGAAAGCCCAGTTTGCTATCATGAAGGCTATCACATTCAACTGTCAACAGAATCATGATGTCCAGTAGAGCCTCATTCTCTCCAAGAATCGGCTCAAGCAGCGTCTTCACGCTCGTGGCAGTCCGGTGAGCGATGATGATGATCCTCTCCCGCCTGCTCCATCTTCCTCGTCCTTTGGGTTTCCGACCTGTGTCGAGTATGCCGAGTTCTTCGATGGGGTAATCGATCATGATGACATCTGCCAGGAGTAGTTCCTCTATGTGGACTTGTGTCTTCTCCCCTTTTTGTGTGTATCTGCCAAAGGGGGAGAAGTAGTATCTCTTATGTCTGCTATGCTATCGTGTGGACCATATTATTTGTATTAAGCTCTTTGGATTGTAAGACTTTATTTGTGAGTTTATGGTATGATGTATCTCAAGCACTATCTTATATGCTATCATTTCTCTCTATCATATGAGCTTGTGGCATGGGTTGTCTTCGGCTTGCATATGTTTCAAACTCTCTCCCTTGTGCAAACATAACATATGTGCATTGAATTATTGTTAATCCAAATATTGCGCACATTAAGGGGGGGCCTAGACAAAATTATCATATGACTTGTGATTTTATGAAATACATTGCAATATTTTGTATACTACATGTATGATTGTCATCAACAAACAAAAAGAGGGAGATTGAAAGTGCAATCTTGCCCTTATATTATATTTTGATGTTGATGACAATGTACATGCAGAGGACTAATAATGTTTGTCAAGTAAATCTCAGGTATTAGTCCTCAAGTCTCAATATGCGTGGATCACGAACGATTGGAATTATTATGAGTTGAGAAGGAAGGAACAAAGAGGTTTATGGATCTCGTTTTCTTTTGTTCTTGAGTATAGGGATCCCGCACTATTAAGAGGGGATCGATGGGATTAGCAAGAGACATGCTCAAGTAAATTCAAACTCCCTTCTTCGGTTGAAATATGTACCTTGTATACTTTTCAAAGGGTTGCTGCTCTGGGATGGCCGGATGGCCGGGCCTTGTGCCGGATGTCCGGGAGTTCATGCCGTCACCGGATTTCTAGGAAATGCCCCGGATATCCGGCCCTCCTGCTGTCCAGAGTACACCAGTTTTCACCAAATATGTGTAGGATGTCCGACACACCGCTGGATGTTCGGGACCCCTGATATCCGAGACCTCTGCCGGATTTCTGACCCACACAATGCCAGTACCGCTGCTGGCTAAGGGGTGGAATGCCGGATGTCCGGGCCTTCACTTGCTGGTCAGATGTCCGTCTCCCCTGCTTTTTCCTCTCTGGCTTAGTGTATCGTGTGCATTTCACTTACGCCGGATGTCCGGCCCCTGGCCCGGACATCCGGCCCGACACAGCCACTTACACTCCAACGACCATATTTGCACCCACACTATAAATACCTCTTCACCACTTCGTGAAGAGGTTGACCATTCACTTTGAGCAACCCTAGAACACACATTTCTCTCTCTCATCCTCATACACCAAATCCAAGATCCCAAGAGCATTTGAGGGTATTTGAGAGAAGTTCTCCAATGAAGTGATAGATCCACTCCTTCCCCTTCTCTTCACCAAAGGAATTTGTGATTTGAGCAAGTCGTGAGCTTTTCCCCATCGTTCTTGTTACTCTTGGAGGTTGGAGACTCCTAGGCGGTAGGAGTTCTTCGGTGAGGAATCAACCATTGTGATTACCCCCGGAAAGTTTGTGAGGGTTTGGAGACCATCCCAAGGTCTACCACTAGTGGTTGAGAAACGCCTTCGTGGTGTTGTCTCAAGGAGAGAATAGGGTGAACCTTCGTGGCGTTGGTGTGCCTTTGTGGTAACATCCACCTCTCTAAACGGTGACGTAGCTTCCCTCCAAGGAAGTGAACATCGGCATACATCCTCGTCTCTCGGAGTTGTGGTTATTCCTAACCCTAACTTCCTACTCGTGGTTATTTGTCTTTGTGGTATTACTTGTAGTACTTGTATCACGTGTGCCTGTCTATCTACTTACCTATAGTTTTGCTTAGCTCACATAGTACAACTATCACCTTTGCAATTGTTAGGCTCACATTCATATTCCGCAATATTGCCTAAAATTGCTAAGTAACAATTAAAATTTGTAATTGTACATATTCATCCCCCTCTAGGTCCATCTCGATCCTTTCACTATGTTTAGCTCAAGGGATAAAAGGGAGACACTAGATGGACATGTCAGGGAGGAGGTGCGTGACATGCTCGTATTCAGCCGCTAGGCATGTTACTTCACATAAATAGGTTGGCCTGACGCAACTATGTTTATCTAGAGGGATAAGAGGGAGATAGATTGATAGGTCAGGGAGAAGGCATTCGGTCTGCTCATATTCTGCCACTGGGTATGTTACTTCACGAAGTTGGCCTGACACGACTGTGTTTGGCTGAAGGGATAAAAGGGAGGCACTAGATTGACATGTCAGGGAGAAGGCGCGTGGCATGCTCGTATTCAGCTGCTAGGCATGTTACTTCACATAAAGAAATTATCCCGACAAAACTATGTTAAGTCGAAGGGATAAGGGGGAGGCACTAGATCCACAAGGTAGAGAGGAGACACATGGTCTATTAGCATTCAGTCACTAGATATGTTACTTCACAAAAATACATTAGCCCGACTAGCGAAAGGGATAAGGAAGGAGACATGTGGCGTATTTGCATTTAGCCACTAGGTATGTTACTTCACAAAAAATACATTGGCCCGATGCAACTATACTGGGCGAAAGGGATAACAAAGGAGGCATGTGGCGTGTTCGTATTCAGCCGTCTAATATGTTACTTCGCACCTGAAATGATGGAGTATTTGGCATATGTATACTACTAAAGTTAAGTTCGATGTTGTGCAAGAAACCCCGTTAAGACTAGAAGGAGTAGAATACTTTGCCAAGTAATTTCTTCATTATTTGTTGCCCATTGGTCCGTTGAATACTTTGCCTGTCATTTCTCTATCCAGTGTAGGGACGTGGTTATGCGGACAAAGTTATTATTAACTGTGTCTTGTGTAGCTATATATGCCGAGTTTTCGTGTCATTTCCTCTTTTTCTACATAGAATTTTCATTTACGTCGTGTCGTAAACCATAGATGTTGGGGTGAAGCCGATTCGCGTAACCATTAATTGTCGACTCATGGTTGGAACTGGTGTTAACCGAAGAGATAAGCAGGAGGAGCTAATTCGCAAGCTCGCGAACGCGTGGCATGCTCATATCCAATCGTCTGATACGTAACTTGGCATAAATTGACCCGGTGCAAGCCGCACATCACAAAACAATGGGGTATTTTTCATTCGTCTATTACAAAATTTTAGATCATTGACATATGAGGAAACTTTTTCTTTGGTTTGGAGGATTACCGGGAAACATTATCAAGACCACAAGAGATGGGATACATCGAGTCATTTCTCCATTGTTGTTTCCCCACTGAACACAAGGCGTTTTCAATATCATTGTCATATACCATTACTAGTTGCAACAAGTGACCATTAAATAAATAAGTAAATAAAATATGCTCAAACCGGTTGCTTGCCGGCGCAAGTATGCTCTACGCGTTTGCAACAGAGATCCCGTGAGGATTTTTATTCCTTGCCATTAGAGTAATCAACGTTGTAGACTAGGCTCGAAGACATCTTGGCCATTAATTAATCACATATATGAACAAGCAATCAACATTCTATTACCAGCACATAATTCTTTTTCCACTGTACACTGACAGCAGGAGCAGCAGTACAAGTATGGAACAACAAAATAATATTATATGAAAAAGGATTGTAAAATAATAAAATAAACGAAGGAGGTAAAGACAGTGATGTCAGGATGCTTGGTACATGCTGACTGCCATGGCCGCAGTCCAGGCTTGACCCACACGCTGATGAAAGCCTCGTTGGAGATGGATAGGGGCAGTTTCGTCATTTGCTGGATCACCGCTCCACCCCATGGAAACTGCTACGTGCACCGCGGCCATGCACCATGTCTCCGATTGGGAATTTTCTTGGCCTCCAAGCCTTAAATAATCATAACATATGTACTCCCTCCGTCTCATAATATAAGACTTTTTTTATACTAGAGAATATATAATATGCATACATAGAATCGTACATGTACGATTGTGTGGTATGATGGGTAGGGACGAAACAATAGAACACCACAAAGTTTATGCGTGATGTATGGGCTGATCGTGTGAACTATCTCGACTACCCCGCACACTTGTAACTTTGTAAAACCGTGTGATTCGTAAGTCTACTACGACATGGTTTCTCTACTTTTCATAGCTACGATATGAAATTTGTTGTATGTTATTTTTCTTTGTACCATATCTAGTTTTTTCTTTATTGCAATTTTGCAGGCCACAGAAGTTGGATCAGCATTGATTCATGGTTGATGGTGGGCGTCTTCCTTTTTTGATCGGTTATAATCAACACTTGTCGTCATCACTTTGTTCTCGAAACCTATGTTCAGACAAAGGGATAAGTGGGAGTCACGGGATTGACGAGCCGAGGGGGGGAGGCGAAACATGGCGTGTCCATATTCAAACGTCTTGTATGATCGACCATCGCGGACAAAACAAATCAAGGGAGCATTTGTCATACTATTACTAAAGTTCAGCTCAATGTTGGATAAGCGTCGTGAATTGGTCGATGTGTGCTTAGATCGGTTGCCTTGGGTTTATCTTGTGGACACAGGTTGACCTGAAGCAACCCACAAGAACGAGTTCTCTCGTTCCTTCCCCTTTGGCATCATCCCTAAATTTTATTTTGTCACGTTCTAGAGCAGTTATGTTGGGGGGGCGACAACGAATGGCCCTCCTCCACCTCTCACGGCCGATCTTTGACCAACAAAACCCTTTTGATTGTCATTGTGTGCTCGAAAACGATGTTGAACTGAAAGGATAAGGATAAGGGTGCTAGATATGCACGGTTTAGGGAGACACATGGCGTGGACGTATTCATCGCGCTAGGGCATGGTGTCACGCTGAAAATTTATGTGCATGGGTTACTTATAGTTTTGGTGATAGGAAGTGATGCCGAGCCGAATGGATAGGGGGTCTGGAGCACGTGTGGCATGCTTATTTTCAGTGGTATGATGTTACCCACTAACGTGGACTTAGTTTGCCAAGGTTGACCCGACACAACACAAAGTAGCAAATCTTTTCCCATACAAATACTAGAGTTTAGCCTAATGCCTCCCAAGCGCCACGGGTCGGGCGGTGCATGGAGTGCTCATACTCAATCGTCAGATCGATTCCTTGGAGACAACGAGTTCTCTTGTTCGTTTTCCTTTTTTGCATCGTTCCTATGTTTTTCTTTTGTCATGTCTTAGGCCTTGTTTGTTTGGGCTTTAGCTTCGGCTTTTGTAACTTTTCCACTTCGACCAAAAAGCCACAAAAGCTCCTAAATAGGTGTTTTTGTATATTGATCATCAAAAGCCCTAAAAGCTTCAGAAGCACCTATTTAGGTGTTTTTGTATATTGATTCATCAAAAGCCCTAAAAGCTTCAAAAACACCTATTTAGGAGCTTTTGTGGATTTTTGGCCGAAGTGGAAAAGCTGCAAAAGCCGAAGCTAAAGCCCAAACAAACAGAGCCTTAGGTCGATGATGTTGGTTGTCGACGATGGATGATCCCCTACCCCTCTCTCATTGTTGTTTTTTTCGACCAACAAAGAACCCTTTTGATTGTCGTTTCGTGCTCGGAACCGACATCGAACCGAAAGTACAAGGGGAAGGGGATCAACACGGTTTAGAAAGACACATGACGTGCATGTATTACTCCGTGTTATCAGACCGACGAGGCATTTGCCATCCATAGTAATCCATGTGCACTAAAGTTTAGCTCGGGGTTGACCAAGCATTGTCAAGATTAGAAGCACAATAATCTTACCAGGTCATTTCCCAATTATTGTTCGTCCCCCCTTGTTGAATATAAATATCAGCTGGTACCACAAAAAGTACCCAAGAATATCCACAAGGAGCAGTGTTTTGTTACCTATGATTAAAATAAAAAAGGAATGGTTCTGCCACGAAACTGCTACGCGCACAAGTGTGCTACACGCGTTTTGCAACGCAGATCCCCTGAGGATTTTTATATTCCTTAATATTTGATCTGAGTGATCAGCATCGTAGACGAAGCTCAAAGACATCTACACCTTAATTAATCACATATATTTTCCTAGTGTGTAACTCTATGCCTACTGCACGTTGACAGCAGGAGCAGTACAAGATTACTTGTACACAGGGAATGACAAAACGATAACATGGAAAAAAATATACTAGAAATAATCACTGCACAAAAGAATATTATAAATACAACGAGGAGGTACCGAAGATGGTGATGTCAGAAAGATGCCTTGTAGTAAATGTTGACTGCCTTCCCATCTTGAGCTACACGGTGAAAAAAGAAGCAGAGACAGCAAGGGGCAGTTTCGTCATTTCGTGGCTCACTGCCCCCACACAAGAGAGAACTGCTAGGAGCACCCCGCTCAGCCACGCATCATCTCCACAGTTGGATATTTCTTGGCCTCCACGGATGAGAGAAAAAAGATCATGGCGTATTTATACATAGGATTGCACATGTGTTACAACTGTGTGCCACTTCTACAATCTAATCTAACATATACATGGGTATTGGGCAGGACTGATTGGTACACGTAAAATGTTGCGAAGTTTTACGCTTAAGGGGTTACTTGTCGTTTTGGTCATCAGAAGTGATGTACAGCCGAAGGGATAAGGAGGAGGAGGAGGGGGGGGGGGGGTAGTCGACTGGTCTGGAGGATGTATGGCGTGTTCATACTCGTCGGTATCGTGTTGCGAATACTAAAGGTTAGCTCAACGCAAATGAAGTGCCACGGGCTAGCCGATGCGTGGCGTGCTCGTACTCGGTCGTAATCGATTGCGTCGGAGACAACAAGGTCTTTTGTCTGTTCCCTTGATGCATCGTCTCTAGATTTTCTTGTGTCACCGATGGTGTTAGGCGTCCACGACGGATGACCCCCTCCCCCCTCTCAAAATCGGGTTTGACCAGCAAAACACTTTTAATTTGTCGTCTCGTGCTCGGACCGACGTTGCAGCAAATGTATAAGGGGAAGGCACGGATCGACGCGGTTTACAATGCACACGTGGCGTGCTTGTATTCAGCACCGTGATACGACGTTACTCCGCGCAAGCTAAGACGGCAAAAGCATGGAATGAAAGACAATTTGTTGTCTATTGATCAACATCTCCTAAAGTTAGGCTTATTGTTGACTTAGGAATTGTTAAGATAAGAGGAAGAACATTTCTGCCAAGTCATTTCCCAATTATTATTGGCCATTTCCCCATTATTGTTTGCCCCCTTGAACTTGAACGTAAATATCAGTTGTTGGTACCCAAGTAGCAAGTATATCCACAAATGGGATATTCCTCGGCCTTCACAGATGTGAGAAAAAAATATAATGACATATTTTGTGCATGGAAATGCACATCTACCACAATCGTGTGCTAGTACAATCTAATCTAACAAATACAGGGTTAGGGATGATTGATACAAGTAAAACACTATAAAGTTTAACATACAAGGGTTACTTGTGGTTTTAATGATCAGAAGCGACGTTGAGCCGAAGGGATAAAGGGGGTGGTCGGTATGATATTGCCGACTTCGTGGACATAGCCAGCAAAGGTTGCCCTAGCGCAAAAGAGCATTTGCGATACAAATACTAAAGGTCAGCTGAATGCAGGCGAAGCGCCACGAGCTAGCCGATGCGTGGCGTGCTCGTGCTCGACCGTCAGATCGATTGCGTCAGAGAAAACGAGCTATCTTGTTTGTTCCCTTCACGCATCATCTCGCGCTCGAAACCGACGTTGCACCAAACGAATAAGGGGGAGGGGTGCAGGATCGACACGGTTCGGGGGAGGGACGCGTGACGCACCCGTATTGAGCCCGCCGAATACGGCGTTATCCGCGCAAGCAAAGCCAGCAAAGGCAAGGAACAACAGATGATTTTGCCATCTGGTGATCAACATCTCCTAAAGCTGGGCTTATTGTTGACCTAGGCATTGTTATAAGATCGGAGAAAGAACATTTCTGCCAAGTCATTTCCCCCAATTATTTTTAGCCATCTCCCAATTATTGTTTGCCCCCTTGAACTTGAACTTGAACATAAATAATCAGTTGCTGGTGCCCCTACAAGTACCAAGGATATCCACAAGGAGCAGTATTTATATATATATTAATTGATATTTAAAATAAAGAAACTGGTTTGTTGGAGCGAAACTGCTAGGCGCACCCCCCCCAAAGTTGCGGCCTTTTGTTCGTTTTCGTGGCCTTTTCGGGGGAGGGGAGCGCGCAATCAATCAATAAAGCAGGAGAGAGAGAGACGGACAGGGAAGGAGAGAGAGAAAGCGAGCGTCTTCCTCCTTCGTGGCCGGCGAGGTCCGTCGAAACCTGCCCATTCCCCGGCGAGGGAGCCCCGCCGCATGGCCGGGAGCGACGGATCGGTGGCGCAGGTGAGCGCCGCACTCCTCCCCCGGCCCCTGATTCGCGCGCCATCCCTCCCTTTAAGCCAGGATTAATTTTTTGTTTACTTGGACAAGCAACTTCTTGGTTGTGTTTTGCGTGGGGCGGCGGGTTGCTTGCAGTGCGGGGGAAGGAGGAGAGGATGGAGAAGGTGTGGATTTGTTTTCTGCGTGGACGAGTTTGGAATCGCGTAGCCGCAGCGCTGGCTTTGCCTTGCTGCCCAGCTTATGCTTCCCCCCTTCCTCCATCCTCTCCATACGCTGCTGGCTGGGATGGTTGCCTTCCGCCGGGGGAGAAGCAACCGGCACGGCTGCTCTGCTTAGTGCCCCTCTCCCCCTATTTCAAGCCAGTTCATGGCCGCATCGTCCCTAGCACTAGTACAAATTAAGCTGCTCCAGCTCCCGCATTAGCACTTCTCCAACAATCCCATCAACCCTACCCTACTTCCGGCGGCGCTAGCGTCCTCTGCTTCCTCTGCTTCTTCTTCTTCTTCTTCTTCTTGGTGGTGGTGAGTCGCTGCTATCAATCGATTTCCTCCTCACCCCCCAGCCCGTCGCTGTCGCTTCGATTTCCTCCCACCCAAATGCGGCTCCCCTCCGTCCCCCCTCTCCCAATTTCACTCCGCAGCGAGCTAAGGGGTTTCGATTTGTTCCTCTTCTTGGTCGCGGTTTCCGCTTGGTTTTCTCAGTTCGATCTGCGGTTCTCGTCAATATTTTACCACTGCTTGCCCTCCGGGTCTGACCATGGGGCTCTACAATTTGGGCATCTTTTTGTCCGATTTACTACTCATGGGCGCGCACCACCGCTTAATTAATCCTAGGATACACACAGCTTCTTAATAAATCACCGTCGTTGTTGTTGACGTGGTAGTACTACTGCTTGCATAATAAAAAAATAGGTTTAGTTCGAACAAGAAGATGGATGGATAGATAGATTGGGGAAATTAAAACAACCAAATGGCGTCCTTATCTTGTTTCTACCCCCTGAAAGCCCTAGAAAGTACCCAACTTTTCCATTTTATTATCATATCATTGTTCCGCAAGGAACAACTTTAGATTATTTTTTCCGGCCACCGCCCCCTCCGCTGACGAACTTTTTGGTCGTCTCCTCCTCCTTCTTCCCCACCACACCACCATCACCGTTCCGACGGACCTTTTCCTCCCCGGAATCCGGCCAGAAACGGAAACGGAAGTGGGTTCCCGTTTCTTGAGGGGGGCGGTTCCTCCGTTCCCTCCCCCTTTTGCCTCGACACCCTTTCCATCCGTGAGATTCTTCTGTCCGTTTTAACGTTGGAAAAATCCTACTAGGTCACGCTGTTGTCATGGTGCCTAAAATCAGCACATAATCAGGGTTTTTTCTTCACCTTAAATTAGGGCGATGAGATGAGACCAAAACACGGTTTCTCGAATTTTCTTTTTATTATTAGTGCATTGCGTTTGCCCATCTCATCGAATTTAGGCGCATGCGGTTGCTGGGGGCAGTGGGGCTTTCTGTTTCGGGGCGGCGACGTCCCGGAACAGCAAGGCAGTTGCTTCCATCTTGTCCACTGCCCAGCATTATCTGCTTGTTTCTTTCTTCCTTTCACCTTGTTGTCCACTGATTGAATTGATTCTTGACCTGGCAGGCAGTTGAGGGGCTGAGGAGGTGAAAGAAAGAGACAACCAAAGAAGCGGTACAGTTCCTTCCTGCACCCATGGTGATAGCTTCCGGGGTGATTGACAGGGGACACCTGTCCTCGTTCGGCCCACCGTCCGACTCGTCGTCGTCTTCGTTCTTCTCCGAAGACCTCGTCCCCACAGAGGTTAGCAAAAAAGAAGATAAAAGATAGAGATCGAGATAGAGCCTGCGTTTGGTTTCTGTTGGCAAATAATGCGGGATAGCAGTAGCAGTAGCGGTTGCGCCCCACATGATTCGTTTTTCTTATAAATATATGTGTGTGCTTTGATAATGCAGAGGCAGGTTGGATTCTGGAAATCGGAGTCAATGGTGGATCAGAGAGGTGTGTATCATGCTTCTATTTGAAAAATGTGTGATCATTGTTATGTGGCTGTTGCTTCTTGCATGGTTGGAGGTGTTCAGTTGGGTGTCCTCTTCTCAATTCATGCCGCGGCCTAAATAAAATGTCCTGGTTTTCCTTCGTGCTCGGTGTTGGTAGTTGGCGCAGTGCTGGAATTATTGATGCTCCAATAAAAATCCACTAAAAAAGACAGGGATGCATACCTAACTTTCCTTATCCAGCTCGTACCTTGGGGGGCAGTTTGAAACTTGTGTTCATGTTTTTCGGGGAGGTTTTCTAGCTGGCATTTATTCTGGTCATTTCCAGCCAGTTCTCAGTAGCTGATCCAACCAACTGGCTGGAACCAGAAATTAGGCTGTGGCATCAGTTTGGTTCAGTTTTTTTCCTTGCCGAGGAACTCACACCTGGATTGGTTATGTATTACCTGATAATAATACAGGCATCCGATTTTAGTAGCATTCCGGTTTGGTAGGTAAAGATATCAGCGGCGCGATTCGGCAGGGAATGAGTGGGGGCGTTTTCTTACAGCGGGAATGGTTATGGAATGTTGGCTGAAGACAGTTTGGTAGGAATTAGTTGGGAGGTTAACTAAACACGGTTAGCAATTAAATGCCATGATCAACTTGTCATTTAACACATGCTTTCCAAGCTTTGCGGTAGGGTGATAGATTGGATGGCCCTTCAGGAACTGACAGTTTCCATTAATGGCAGGGAGCAAGCCATCTTTTGCTTCTCCACTTGAGAAGATCCATCCGATGGGGGCAAATCCTGAAGGCAGCCTGGAACAAACAGGAGGCCAAGTCTTCAAGGGCCTAGATGCCCTTCGCGTCAGTAAAGCGATGGGGCAAGGAAATGCTTCAACTTCGCCATCAGCATCCTGGGGTGATATGCTTACGACCCCTGGAGCTAGATTCGGCTTGTCTGCTAGAGGGACAGCTATTGCTGAAACAGCTGGTGGCAACCGTGAGTTTCTTTGTTCTCAGCGATTACTTCTTCTCTTTTGCAGCGTTTCTTCTTCTTTACCTTGATGATCATTTGCTTTATGTTTTTGCAGCGAGAATAATGGCCACTGGTGCTTGTGGCCAGTCTGCTGATACGCTTACCTTCATCTGTGAGGGAGATGAACCTCTAGGGTCTATGGAGGAAATTGAAGCTCAAACTATTGGAGATCTTCTACCAACCGATGATGATTTGATATCTGGCGTTATCGATGGCTTCGAACTCTCTGGCCTGTCTATCAACCAGGATGATGCCGATGAAGATATATTTGGCACTGGAGGAGGGATGGAGCTTGAGAATGATGATTCCATTTCCATTAAAGACGCAAGGAATCTGGAAGGATCCTCAAAGTGCCATTTTCCTGGGGAGCACTACATCAGTAAATGTCCCTCCAGAACACTTTTTGTCACAAACATCAACACCAACATTCTTGATTCTGATCTAAGAGTTCTATTTCAGGTTTTCACCTCTTTTCCCCTCTTATACTTCTTGAAAGTCCATTTATTTTGTTAAACGCTGCCCTTCTAAACTCATATTATATCTTCACTACAGCAATATGGGGACGTACATAAGATGTACACCTGCAAGGAACATGGGTATGTAACAGTGTCTTACTATGACATACGAGCTGCCCAAAACGCAATGAGAGCACTCCATGGCAAGCCTCTGGGGCCGGTGAAGCTTGATGTACAATTTTGCATTCCTAAGGTAAATATACTATCAGTTACTTTCTAGTAGACATATTATGTGTTCTATAAGGTCAATTTCCATCTTTGATGTTACGTGCTAGATATGCAATGGTGTTCTCTCAAACTAACTTGCCACAAAATCATGCGGACTGCTTGTGTGTCCCTCATTTAATCTTTAAAAATTAGCCTGCTAGTATGCAAGAATATATTTAATGCCATGCCATGTGCTGAATGTTACATGAGCATTGCACTGGACATCTATACAAATGTTTTGATGCTGTTATGGTCTTCTACTTCTGTAGGGAACTGCTTCAGATAAGGATATCAACAAGGGAATTTTGGTGGTTTCTAACATCGATCCTTCTGTTTCCAATGACGATCTTCTCCAAGCACTTACTGTTTATGGCGATGTGAAGGAGGTAATGGCATTTTCAAACTTTGCTTTGTAAAATTAGGAGCCCCAACCTGTAATGACCCTTTTTTCTGGTTATAGATTTTCAGGGCTTCTACAAGCTGCAATAAGAAACTCGTAGAGTTCTACGATGCTAGAGCAGCAGAAGCAGCACTATATGACCTTAATAAGGGTGCTATCTCAGGCTCAAAAATCAAGGCTGAAGTTAGCAATCCTGGAGGGGCAAATTTTGGGTAATTTGTGGTGTATACTGCGTGCTTTATTCGTACGGGGTTGATATAGTGTGGGGGTCTAATATTCTGTCTCTATTCATAACAGCTTGAGACAACAGTATCCGAGAGAGTGGAAGCTTGATGGTTCCCCTCACCAGCCTAGAAACTCTCCACCTGGGATCATCGGTATGATATATGACTAAACGTGTTCATCAGGTTCTACATTTCATTTTGCCTAAACATTTTGCAACCTTGGACATGTCAAACAGGAGGCCCTAAAAGTCACGAGAACAGCACTCTACATAATTTATTTTCCCCAGTTAGTTCGCAACTGGATAGATCACCCCATGGCATCGCTTCAAGTGGCCCTCAGAAGCTGTCGTCGCCTATCAGAATTGAACCTACACGCCAGTACAATAATCAAGCTGCTATTAGTGAACTCGGCGGATCGCTTGGTCAAGGAAACTTTGGGCAAGGAATGCAGATGTTCCACCCACACTCACTGCCGGAGTGTCAGAACAGTATTTGTAACATCTCCAAGTCCATGACATCAAGTGGCAGGAGTGCTGGCTTCAGAGTAGATGGAGTGGATTACAGTCATCTCCAGAAAGTGGGTTCTGGTAGCCTTCATGGTCATTCCTTTGATCAAAATAATGAAGGTAAAACTCATCAGCTTGGATTGCTTTTCATTGTCTCCTGTAAAGCTTTGTTTTTACCTGTTCAGCATGGATTTGTAAAATCGCTGCTTTCTATAGTTTTGTTATTAGTGTAAGGAATAATAACCTGAGCTATTCCATAGGCTGTAGGCCAGTATATACACATGTACATGATAATAGCTAAGGTTAAAAAAAAAGGAATCCAAATACAAAAAGAAATAAATAGGAGAGACCTACAATACAACTATCTCTGACAACTAGGACAATTTCAGTTGCACATCAGTACTGTTGAAATACTCAGTACCATGATATAAATATGTTGAAACATGTAGCAAATGTTATATATATACTTCATGGAGATTGTTCTTTTCTTTTTGAAACTTCATCATCGTAAAACAATTTCTTTTGCAGCATTTGGGCCTAACGGAGTTGGAAGTTTCCCCCTCAATGGGCACCACTACAGTTGGAATAACTCAAATGGTTTTCCTCAAAGTCCCTCCTCTCCAATGATGTGGTCGAATGTGCAGCACCCAGGGCACATGCATGGTTATCCCAGTGTTGTGCCTCCTCACACACTGAATAGTGGTGCTTATCCTATGGATCAACACCACATGGGTTCAGCTCCAAACAACAGAGGCAATTTCGGGAACGCACGCTCTGTTCATCCAGGGTCTCTTGGGAGTGTAGGGTTTCCTGGTAGCCCTCAGATGTATCCATCAGATGTCCCTGTCTTCGCACCTGCCAGGGGAAGTTACAGGGAGACCATGTTCTCCCCAGTTGGTGCTGGATTCCCATCGCTGCAACAAATGTGCAATGCGATGAACCGAAGGAACCCTATGGTCCAGGTTTCAGCTTCTTATGATGCTACGAATGATCGGATGAGGAGCCGCAGACATGATGGAAACGCTGTCCAGCCAGAAAACAAAAGGCTATTTGAGCTTGACATTGAACGCATAGCAAAGGGTGAAGACCCACGCACCACACTGATGATCAAAAACATTCCTAACAAGTACGTTTGCACTGCTTTCGGGCTTCTTGTTTCACATTAATGATGTGCCCTTTTACTGTGGACTCACACTTGATGTGCCCAACAGGTACAACTGTAAACTGCTTCTGGGCGTCATTGATGAGAATCACCGTGGAACCTATGATTTCGTCTACCTTCCGATTGACTTCAAGGTAAGTTCTTTCTCCTGGTGTGAAGGTTTGAATCTGCAGCAGAATTTCTAGGCACTGACGCTGAAATCTATGCTTTCCTCAGAACAAATGCAATGTGGGCTATGCTTTCATCAACATGACCGATCCACAGCACATAATTCCATTTTACAAGGTATATATGCACACCCTGACCTTACTAGCTGATAGTTACTTGCAAGAGCTATACCCTGTTTACCAGTTCAGTATACATTTTAACAAGATTATTAAAATATAGCATTGTATTTTGCTTGGTATGCATTTGTTAATTTTGCTTGACAACTAACTGGAGGCACAAACTTTCTGCAGACATTTAATGGCAAGAGATGGGAAAAATTCAACAGCGAGAAGGTGGCAACACTCGCATATGCTAGAATCCAGGGCAGAAATGAATTGGTTTCTCATTTTCGGAATTCTAGCCTGATGAATGAAGACAAATGGTGCCGCCCTATACTCTTCCGCAAGGATGGTCCGAATGCAGGGGAGCAGGTACGAGTTTACATTGAACTCCCAGTGTCATTTCTGTAGACCAGGTCAGATTAGCTAGTAGAGAGTAGAGACCATACTGGCTTTCGAGTCTCAAACTCACCGAGTCTGTCCTATTTCAGTGATCTGTTTGTGCATGTGATACATCACAGAAATCAGTTAACACCTGCATACTCCATGGCAACAAAATCATCTGATAGTATGAAATGATTAACATGGAGCTCTATTCATGTTTTTTTTTTTTTTTGCCAGGAACCTTTCCCTGTTGGGAACAACATCCGGCCTAGGTCCGGGAGGAACAGGCCACTCCACAGCTCGGACACCAGAGGAGACGCGAGCCTGTCGACCTCGCCTAACCAGGAGAACTCTAGCCGCAGGGCTAACGCGGTCGAGGGTGATGACTCGATCTTCGCTCACTAACTGGAGGACGAAGAAGCTGCAATAAATTATCCCCAGTTTTGCTATTTATTTTTCTCCCTGGCAAGGCTGGGGTATGTAGCGTGTTCGGACGGTCTGCTGGCGATTCGCCGTAAGTTGCGCAAGGGCGCCGTCGTGTTTGCCCCGCAGATGAACTAGAGCTCGGACGGGCGCGAGGAGGGCGGAATGCGCAGGAGGTGACGTGTGTTTTGGGTGTGTGTCAAGAAGAGAGATGGGGACCTGTACAGTTGAGTTGGAGGGGTGTTGTTGAATGCTAATTTGACTTGAATGCTTTTAATTTAAACTCGGTTCATTTTCCTCGGATTATCTCCTGATCTTGTTGTTTTGCTGTCTATGAATGCCAGCATTTCCTGCAATGGTTGGGTGTCTAAAAGCTTATCATGACAATGTGATGGCGTAACATGCACATTGTTGGAACCCTAGCTACCCCAAAATATGAAGTCCTATATTTGTCCTTTCGCGTGATATGCTTCGCAGAAGTTTGTAAATGTGTGATGGTCGCCTTCAAGACCAGACCCTGGTTGTGAAGCGGTAATGGTCACACATCACATGTAGTTGTTGGGATCGCAAAAAAGTGATGGCGACAACACTTGAGTGACTTTGATGGTGATGCTACTCGAGCCCCTAGTCTCGGGCTTGAAGGTAAAATCCTGAGTATGAATTAAGTTGGTTATATGTGGTAATGGCAATGTTTCTTCGTTGTTACCTTTTCTTGAGGCATTCATTGGATTTGTTGAAGAAGCTCGATGTCTTTGTGGTGTCATAAGATGGAGTGGTGAGGATATGGTCATTGTTGTAGTTTGCCGATCGAGAAACTGGTCGCTTTAGCTTTTTTTTCTTTTTTTTTTGTCTACACATAGCTTTGGTCTCATTCCTTTGACTTGAACTTTGATTCATTTGCCCATTAGCTGCTACTCCCACCATAAAGAGGTAAAAAAATATAAGAGTGTTTAATTCGCTGAAATAATGATTTCAGTGCGGAAGATGCTTTTGCAGGCCGAGTTCCATAGAGGCCTCCAAATGCAAAGTTTAAAATTGTTAAAATTCATACTTCTATGTTTTAAAAAATTCTGAAAAAATTTACAGAGTTAGTTGAAGGCATAATGCATAAGTGTGCAAATTTTCAAAACGAAATACATTGAAATGAGGGTTGTGCAAAAAAGATGAATCTAAGACATTTTAACACATGCTACTATTCATCCTCTTAGGCTATGAATTTGTCTTTTCTGCACAGGTCACATTTTAACATATTTCATCCTGAAATTTTGCACACGTACTTGTTTAGTTGTATGGATTTTTTTAGATTTTATTGAAACCAAAATTTTCAGAACTCAAAAATTCTGGCTCCATGGAGGCCGAAAGCGAAAACGCCATTCTCATCTAAGTGCTCTTATATTCATTTAGGAGAGCCAAAACATCATCGATAATTTCCACTATATAAACCTGGTCCAAAATTTACAAAGTTTGAAAGAAAAGAAAAAATAAACGGAACTAAATGTGATGCATTTCGAAATGGAAGGGATATATGACCCAAAATGCAGCAGAAAGAAACGGCCATGACCAACTATGAATCAAAACCAAATGCAGCAGAAAGAAAACAAGGCCAACTGGTATCACACCAGTAAATAGTTTCAAGTAGCATCATCTTAAACCATTACTTGATTCATAGTCTCAAGTAGCATCATCTTAAACCATTACTTGATAATATAATATCCAGGATCCATATAGCAGGGGGTACGGTACGGTATTAACTTAACTACAAAGGTTCCGACCCAAAATAACCGCCACCAGCGGCAAATCAAGTTGCACTTCCAGAGTCTCCACACAAAGAGAAGACGGATAAAACAGTCTTCCGAATACAAACTATATATATAAGACGCGACCAGCCAAAAATCAGAGCTTCTTCTTCAATGGTGGGCATCAGCCTCGGCGCCGCTCCTCCCCCGGTGACGACCTTCAGTTGTCGGCCTTGGTGTTGCTCCTGGTCCTGGAAGCAGGGCTCCCTCCAGCCACCATCACGCCGCTGCTCCTGGTCGACCGGCGAGGGGTGCTGCCGGCAGCAGCAGGGCTACCTCCGGGGGTCTCTTCAGCTGCGGCAGGGCCAGTCTTCCTCCTCTTGCCGCCACCAACTGCGGCAGGGCTGGCCTTCTTCCTCTTACCGCCACCAGCTGCAGCAGTTGCTGTCTCCGCACGCCCCTTCCGCTTCTTCTGAACCTTCTGGGCAGCACCTTCTTCCTTGTTCTCAACCATCTCAGCGTCCTCTTCAACGGCATTTTCCACATCAGGAGCAGCAGCAGGGGCAGCAACAGTGGTCTTGATCTTCTTGTCATCTTTGGCTTCCTCCTCTTCCCCCTTGTGCTTCAGAGGCTTCTTCAGCTCATCCTTGGCTTCAACCACAATCTTGACAACAGCATCCTCTTCTCCAGCAGTCTTGTTCTCGGCACCATCATCATTCTCTTCCTCGTTCAAGCTGCTGTCATCCTCCTCCTCCTTCTCCAAAGCATCCTCCTCGTTTTCCTCAGCAGATCCCTCCGCGTCAGTTTTTTCCTTGGCAGCCTTGGCAAGCAGATTGTCAATCAGATCCTTCATCTCTATGTTAATCTGCAACACAAATATCAAAATACATCAGCAAAACATACTGTACAAGCTGTATCTGCTTGCATCGGCAGAGGCGTGTTTGATTCTATACCTGTGGGTTCTCCAGGAAGTCACAAATGTCAGTTGGGCAGGAGGGGCACTTCTTTACAATCTTCTGCGCCCGCAGAGTGCGGCCACCCCTGCTTCTTTCCCTCATAGAAGCCGCATCATCGTATTCACCCAACAGACAAGTTTTGCAGAAGTTATGACCACATGGAGTACTGACTGGTTCTTTCATCACATTCTTGCAAATGGAACACCCAAACTCTGCATAACCAGGTAAACATAAGCACGCGTCAAGAGAATGAATGCTTGGAACAGATTCCAGCTCTTTTAAGCCAGCCAAACAGAGTGTAGCAATCAAAACGGACGACATAGATACTAACCCTTCAACAGCCTATCATTCATAGACATATGAGCACGCTTCTGCAATTTCCTGAACTGCTTGTCAGTCTCAGGATCACCTGACTGGGCAGGCTTCTTGCTGATTGGTGGAGGCTTCACCCACTTCCAGCCTTCATTTGCCTGTAACAAACAGATACAGAATAGTGGTGATGATGTATGCTTGTAAATGAAAACATCAGAAGGAGAAAATCACGTGGACATACAACATAGTCCCATGAGGGGGATCCTGTCCTTTCAGTTATGTCAGTAGCACCTTGCAGCTCCTTAATCTTGGGCAGTGGTCTTGGCCGATCACCATGAAGATCACTAAAACCCAGATACCACAACATCAGTGTAAGTAATGCTTGTTGTTTTCAAGACAAAAGCACATTGCCAAAACAAAATGTAATCATTTTGCCAAACCTGGTCCATGGAGCTGGTTCATTGTCGCATCGTACAAAGAGATACCTACAGACCTTGTACGTACCCTGAGACAGAAATCAAAAGAATATGCATTACTTCCATTCAGTGGCACAAGGTAAAGAGCAGCAACATGGATCCTCTGTACAGGAATTAAAACTACCTGAACACCAATCTTCCTCCAACATTTCTCAATCCTGTAGACTCCATCATACCGCACACCAGTTTCAGGAGCGTATGAAGAACGCTTCTCTTTGTGGGACCTTTTTAAGATAAGTGTAGACAAATATAAATAAGATGGTATAAATAACAAATATCAGCAGAATAGTGAATGGTATCCATGTATGTAGCAACATGTAACAATGAAAAACAAATCAGGTTAAGTCAAAAATTAACAGCATTAACACTGTCAAGCTAACAGCATCATACTGTCATATCAACTACATACTTACCAAATGCTGATATATTTGAGGAAATAATTACGGTAAGAAAAACGTACCGCACAACCCTGACAGGGTAACCCTTCTTGCAACTAAGACGCAGAGCAGCATTCATCTTGTCAAATTTCTGATCAGAAGATTGCTCCTTGTTTGTTCGCTTGTTCCCACTTAGATCTCTTCCTCCACTGTCAGTAGAAATTATTTACATGAATAAGTGCTCATATGTAGGATCAGACACAAAAGTACAAAGATAGCAAGTGGATAAAATAGCAAACCTTCCAGTATACAGAAACCACTCCCCATGGTCCTCATCATCTATGTAACCACCTGAGAGCGCTACTGACTGAGCACCATGCTCTGACTGGCCAGCAATACCAGCTACATGAGGGAAATGAGCGCCCCATTGCCTGCACTCAAGGCGGTCTTCCCAGGTTTCCCCAACTAATACACCAAGACGCCTTTTAGGGTCATTCTCTGGTGGAATGGGGCCAAAATGATCAGGGGCAATGGTCACAAAGATCTGGCCACTTGAAGCATTTGCTTTCCCAGACTTCTTTGCCCTGTCAGTCGTGAAAGCCTTGTCGGGTCTAGCCTCATTTCTTATGTAATGAACAGGATTTCCCGAGCCACCTGCCTTAGCATTCTTTGCAGTCCTGGCCATACGGATAACTGCAACCAAGGCTGCATTAATCCTTGGTTGCTCAGCCATTTTGGATGGGATTGGTCCCCGGCATTTTCCACATGTCCTTTTTCCACTGTGAACCCACTTTTCAAAGCATTTCAAACAGAAATTGTGGCCACATGGTGTCTACAAAGATTCAAAAGTAGAATATAGTGATTAGAGACAGCACAAGATTATAGTAGGCAGGAGTATGTTATTCTAACTAAAGTGTTTAGAACAGAAGAAGAATACAAGGAATGCTCAGATATGTGATAATAATCAAACACAGCATTTCATAAAGAACAAAAGTATAAATTGTTGTTGACAGATTATGCACAGAAGTAGCATAGTTTTCAGCTTAAATAGTGTGCAAACATGACAAGTAACAGTGCCCTTACAAATATAGTGACAGTTTAAAGGCTATGCATATGTCCAGAACCAAGTCAAGCAACCTTTTATGCCAACAGAGGAATGTGCATACATAGGTGGTGAACCATGAACTGAAACAGATATCCAAGACTCCATGGGTGCAATTGCAGGCACATGGTTGTGAACCCAGACATCTGGGTTCAAGGACTTACCCCAACACAGTACGCCAGCTGGCTAAGGTGTGTAGCTAAACCTGACTCAAAACTAAAGTAGCATTGGTGATGAAAGGAAACATGAAACATGTTTTCAACAAACTCTCAAAGAAACCAAAGAGTGGCCAATACCAAGTATCAGTCACTTTAGTTGTAAATTAATACTTTACTAATGAACATTGACGGAGTTTGGAGATTTGTGCATGCCAGACCTTACTTCATCCATATATCATGATGATGTTTTTACCCCTTTAAACAGCAGCACAGACCATGTATTTAATCACGCTGCCACATACAGAACATACAAAATACCATAGGCAGTACTAGATACTAGCAAATATAAGGGCAAATCAAATAACTTGGTCTACAGACTGCACATTAGCAAACAAACCAATAAAGGTGAATAGGCTTAACAATCCAGCAAAAGGAGCAGGAAAGCAGGGTCATCTACAGTAAGCTGCGACACACTACAGATGACTAGCCTATCCAGGCATCATGTTAAACCCCACACCAGAGGAGCTCTCCTGGGTCAAGTGGCCAGGTTACTACAGTTTTTAGCAACTGTTAGAGTTCACAGGTGATTGCCCCACAACAGACAAAGCTGTGATCCTTTACTCCTACTTGACTACAGACAAGCACCAAACTGCCATCATCAGTAAAATACATGGTGCTGTAGCAAGAACAACAAATAGATCACAGCTGTTCTAGAGCTAGGACTCATATGTGCAGATGTAAGCAATGCTGAACAAAGCCCCCAGGCAAATGCCATCCCAGCTGTTATAAAAGTTTGCAGGTGATTAAGCCCACAAATAGACAAGGTTCTGATCCTTTACTCCTATCTAACTACAGACAAGCACCGAACACACAAGACATCATCAGAAAATAAATGATGATGCAAAAATAACAAGAAATAGGTCACATCTGCTCTAGAACTAGGATTCGTATGTGCAGATGTAAGCAATGCTGAACGATACTTGCAGACAAAGGCCATTCTTGCTGTTAAAGTTTGCAGGTGATTAGCCACAAAATGACAAGTGTGCCATCCTTTACACCTATCTAAAATACAGACAAGAACCCAACACGCATATCATCAGAAAATAAATGATGGTGTGGCAATAACAACAAATAGACCACAGCTGTCCTGCAGATAGATCATTATATGTGCAGTTGTAAGCAATGGGGGGGATTGACCAAAACGAAGATGGATCATTGCTAGTGGGTGCCTCTAATTATCAGGGGATTAGCTCACAGCAGGCGAGGCTGTGATCCTTTGCTCCTATATGACTACAGACAAGCATAACATCTGAACAAACTGAAACCAATTGATGTTAGAGCATGATGGGGATGGATGATGAGTGATGATTTTGCCGGGAGAAATGGATCATTACTACTGCAGCAGGGCGCATCTAATGATGCGGGATTTAACCATTATGATAACAAGCGCGCACAAACAGATTGCATTTTGCATCGAGGAGGGACGGGAGATCCGCGGTCCCCAGATAGAGTAAATAATGGCGAGATGGTACTGGATTTAATCATGGGCATTTATTATTTTGAAAACAGACGGCGGAGAAGACGGGGAGGCGAGGGGATGGGGGATTGAGGTGCTCACGGTGACGGGGCGCTCGGGGAGCTTCATGCAGAAGACGCAGCTGAAGTTCTTGCCGACGATCTCGAGCGCGTTGTCCTCGTCCTGCTCGTCCTCGTCGTCGCCGTCGGCGGCGCTCTTCCCGCCGAGCAGCTCCTGGCGGCGGCGCGCCTTGTCCTGCTCGGAGAGCGTGGCGTCGGCCTCGATCTGGCGGATGGCGGCCAGCAGGCCGCTCCCGCCGCCGGCGCCCCCGGGCGCCGCGGTGGGCGCGGGCGCCGGGGCGACCGAGGGGGACCCGTCCTCGCCCGAGCAGTCGGGGCAGGCCCAGTTGGCCGCGTCGGCGAGCGCGGGCGGCTTGGAGAGGCACGGGGAGTGCCATGGCGTGGCGCAGGTCGCGCAGCGCAGCAGCTCGACCTCCGGCGGCGCCGGCGCGCGGCACACCATGCACACCCCGTCCCCGTCGCACGGCAGGTCCGGCATCTTCCCGGCGGCGGCGAGGGGGGCTAGGGTTTTGGGTGGGCGGAGGAGCGAGCGGGGTGGGGAACGGTGGAGGGAGGGTTTGAAATTTTGATTTGCGGATTGGAGATGGTCGCCCTCCATTCCTTTGCTCCTCCTATTTCTAGGCCCGTCCGCCCGCCCGCGCGTGATGGGCGGGGCCCGCGTGGAAGGGGCGAGGTGGGTGAGGACGCACTGGCGTTGGGTACGGTGGGCTTGCGTGCTGGAAGGAGGCTGAGGGGTGGGGACGGAAGGCGGGTGGGGGCCGGGTGGAGGTGGCGGTGGGGCGCGACGGCGTGGGCGGGGTGGGGGGTTTGGGTGTTTCGGGGGGAGGGCGGGGAGGGAGCGCGGCAAGGCCAAAGTGGGTGTGCGGCGGGGGGAAATGACGGGATTGGACTTGGGTCGCTTGCCTCCTCTGCTGATGGGATGCGGAACTGACCGGACACGGCATCAATCTTGGCGCCATGGAAACTCCGGGAAACGCTTTCGACCTGGCCATCAGGTTTCTCCTCCGTATGGATCCACGATGGGAGCTTGCCCTTTCGCGGAGCGCACACGACCACTCTTTCTTGATTAGATCTGGCTCGGCAACCGACGAGCTCGTCCTTTGGCCGAGCGCACACGACCACTCTTTCTTGATTATATCTGGCTCGGCGACCGACGAGCTCGTCCTTTGGCCGAGCGCACACGACCAACCTTCCTCGATTGGATCTGGCTCGGTGACCGAGGTGTTTTCCCATTGGCGGGGCGCACACGACCAACCTTCCTCGATTGGATCTGGCTCGGCGACCGACGAGCTCGCCCTTTGGCGGCGCGCACACGACCAACCTTCCTCGATTGGATCTGGCTCGGCGACCGAGGTGTTTTCCCATTGGCGGAGCGCACACGACCAACCTTCCTCGATTGGATCTGGCTCGGCGACCGACGAGCTCGCCCTTTGGCGGAGCGCACACGACCAACCTTCCTCGATTGGATCTGGCTCGGCGACCGACGAGCTCGCCCTTTGGCGGAGCGCACACGACCAACCTTTCTCGATTGGATCTGGCTCGGCGACCGACGAGCTCGCCCTTTGGCGGAGCGCACACGACCAACCTTCCTCGATTGGATCTGGCTCGGCGACCGACGAGCTCGCCCTTTGGCGGAGCGCACACGACCAACCTTTCTCGATTGGATCTGGCTCGGCGACCGACGAGCTCGCCCTTTGGCGGAGCGCACACGACCAACCTTCCTCGATTGGATCTGGCTCGGCGACCGAGGTGTTTTCCCATTGGTGGAGCAGAATTTTCTATGCAAATGATCAACCGTCCTCGGTTGGATCTGGCTCGGCAACATAAGAGCTTATCATTTGGCGGAGCAAGATTTTCTATGCAAACAATGAACTTTCCTCAATTTGATCTGGCTCAGCAACCGAGGAGATTTCCCTTTGGTGGTGCAAAATTTTCTACGCAAGTGACCAATCTTCCTTGAAAGGATTTGGCTCGGCGACTGAGGTGTTTTCCCTTTGGCCGAGTGAGATTTCTACGCAAGATACCAACCTTTTTCTCGATTGGATCTAGCTGGTGATGGATGAGCTTGCCTTCTGGCAGAGCAAGATTTTCTATGCAAATGACAAACCTTACTCAAATGGATCTGGCTCGACGACTCGGGCATTTGCCCTTTGGCCGAGTGAGATTTTATGCGTAAATGACTAACATTTCTCGATTGGATCTGGCTCGGGGACGGAGGAGTTTGCCCTTCGGTAGAGCCCGATCTTATGCACAAGTGCCCACCTTCCTCGTTTGGATCTTGATCGACCGCTGGCGAGCTTGCCCTTTGGTGGAGCGAGATCTTCTATGCGAACGATCAACCTTCCTCGATTGGATCTGGCTTGGCGACCGAGGAGCTTGGCCTTTGGTGGAACAATATTTTCAGCGCAAATGACCAATCTCCCTTGATTTGATGTGGCTTGATGACGGATGAGCTTTCCCTTTGGCGGATCGAGATTTCAATGCAAACGACCAACCTTGCTCGATCTGGCGGAGCAAAAATTTATGCGCAAACAATACACCTTCCTCGATTGGATCTATCTTAACAACGGGGCTTGCCCTTTGGCGAAGCGAGATTTTTACTCGAAGAATCAATCTTCATCTATAGGACCTGCATTGACGACAAAGGGGGTTGCCCTTTGACGGAGCAAGATTTTCGGCGCAAAACGACCAACCTTCCTCGTTTGGATCTGGCTTAGAGGAGGAGGTGTTGGAAATATGCCCTAGAGGCAATAATAAATTAGTTATTATCATATTTCCTTGTTCATGATAATCGTCTATTATCCATACTATAATTGTATTGATCGGAGACTTAAATGCATGTGTGGATACATAGACAAAACCATGTCCCTAGTATGCCTCTAGTAGACTAGCTCGTTGATCAAAAGATGGTTAAGGTTTCCTAGCCATGGACGTGAGATGTCATTTGATAACGGGATCACATCATTAGGAGAAAGATGTGATGGACAAGACCCAAACTACAAACATAGCATATGATCGTGTCAGTTTATTGCTACTGTTTTCTGCATGTCAAGTATATGTTCCTATGACCATGAGATCATGCAACTCACGGATATCGGAGGAGTGCCTTGTGTCTATCAAACGTCGCAACGTAACTGGGTGACTATAAAGGTGCTCTACAGGTATCTTCGATGGTGTCTGTTGAGTTGGCATGGATCGAGACTGGGATTTGTTACTCCGTGTGACGGAGAGGTATCTCAGGGCCCACTCGGTAATACAACATCACAACAAGCCTTGCAAGCAATGTGGCTAAGTGTTAGTCACGGGATCTTGTATTACGAAACGAGTAAAGAGACTTGCCGGTAACGAGATTGAACTAGGTATGGAGATACCGACGATCGAATCTCGGGCAAGTAACATACCGAAGAACAAAGGGAACGTTATACGGGATTGACTGAATCCTTGACATAGAGGTTCGACTGATAAAGATCTTCGTAGAATATGTAGGAACCAATGTGGACATCCAGGTCCCGCCATTGGTTATTGACCGTAGAGGTGTCTCGGTCATGTCTACACAGTTCTCGAACCCGGAGGGTCTGCACACTTAAGGTTCGGTGACGTTTCGGTAGTGTAGAGTCATGTATGGTGGTGACCGAAGGTTGTTCGGAGTCTCGGATGAGATCCCGGATGTCACAAGGAGCTCTGGAATGGTCCGGAGGTAAAAATTGATATATAGGAAGGTGGTGTTTGGACTCCAGAAAGATTTCGGGCACTTTCGGTAGTGTACCGAGAGTGACGAATGGGTCCCGGGGGTCCACCAGTGGGGCCCACCCACCCCATGGGCCAAAGTGGCGACCCACCAACCCCCAGTGGGCTGGTGGGGTCGGCCAAGGTGGCCTGGGCGCAGGGAGAGAGGCCCAAACCGAATTGGGGTGGAGTCCTCCCCAAGTTCCACCTCTCGTGTGAGAGGTGGACTCTCAGGTGGAGGAGGACTCTTCCTCCACTTGGTTCGGCCGAGCCATCAGGCCTTGGAGGCCAAGGCTGCGCCCTCCTCTCCCTCCCTCCTATATATACTGGTGGAATAGAGGGGTTTTGCATAGTTTTTTACGGCCACGTGCTACCCGTTCCACCGGTGCTCCTCTAGATCGGTTTTTTGCAGTGCTTAGGCAAAGCCCTGCCGGAATTGCTACACCACCATCACCGGAGCGCCGTCACGCTGCCGGTGAACTCTCTCTCCTCTCCACCTCCTCTTGCTGGATCAATACGGCGGAGATCGTCATCAAGCTGCACGTGTGCTGAACGCGGAGGTGCCGTCCGTTCGACGCTAGATCGGAAGGATCGTGATCGAGATCACGAGACAGTTCGTGATAAGATCGCGGAACAGATCATGATGAGTTCACGGGACAGATCGTGATCAAGATCGTGAGACGGATCGTGACAAGATCGCGGGACGGATCGTGATGAGTTCAGGGGACGGATCGTGATTGGATCGCGGGACGGATCGTGATGAGATCGCGGGACGCTCGGCGATTTGGATCGCGAAGATGTTCGACTACACCAACCGCGTTTCTTAACACTTTCGCTTAGCGATCTACGAGGGTACGTAGATCCACTCTCCCTCTCGTAGATGCTCATCACCATGGATAGGTTTGCGTGTGCGTAGGAAATTTTTTGTTTCCCATGCGACGTTCCCCAACAGGAGGAGCTTACCCTTGGGCGAAGTGAGATTTTCGACGCAATCGATTAACCTTCCTCGATTGGATCTGGCTCAGCGATGGAGAAGCTTGCCCTTCCTCGACGACGGTGCCGAGGGAGGAGATCTTGTGTAGGTTTTCATAGGTGGAGTGGGAGGGGTGCGAGGTTCTTTCGGGATGTGTTTGATTTCTTTCCTCCTTCCTCCTATTTGTAGCCTCTTGACGTTCATCGTGACAAGGAATGAACGAGGTTGGTAGGGCCCATTTGTCAGTAGGTAATGTGTTTGTGAACGAATTGTTGCCATTCTGGATTGAAATCGGTTGTTCCTACACGTGTCCCGTGCACCAGTTCCCTTCCACTCATGAGGAACGGGGTGGTGTAGGCCCCGCGTGGGTGATGTGAAAGCAAGACTTGTGTGCAGAGGTGATGTTTGAGGCATTTGCGAGAGTGTGGTAAAAAAGTGTGTCAATGGATGACATTGCATGCCTTTTTGGTAAGGCATGTCCCCATCCCGTATTTATTCCCCTTTACGTCATTGTGATTGAGCACCGCAAGATTAAGCCCACCACAACCCATCCCACTTGAAGATAAATTAAACTAGTTGGGCAAACCAAACCGATAGATCAGAGAGCATTACGAAGCTATAACAACCATGCATATAAATAACCATCAAGGATTCAATATATTTTCATGAATAATCTGAACATCAACCCACAATTCATCGGATCCCAACAAACACACCGCAAAGATAGGTTACATAAGATATATAATCGTGATGATCTTGGCAATGAAGAACATGAAGAGAGAAATAGACATATAGGTACTAACTATGGACCCGTAGGTCTGCGGTGAACTACTCGCACATCACCATGGGATCAACAAAGTTGATGTAGAAGTCCTCCATGATCGATCTCCCCTTCGACAGGGCATCGAAACAGGGCTCCACATGAACACACGGCAGAACAGAGACATGCGACGGCGGAAAAAGTGTTTTCGAAAGGCTCTCTAGGATTGTTGAAATATATATGAATTTATAGGCCAAAGATCAGGCTAGGAGAGCGGGGAGGTGGCCCCAAGCCATCAGGGCGCGACCACCCCCTGGGCGCGCCCTGTTGGCTTGGGAGCACCTTATGTGCCCTTCGGTCTTCCTCTGAAACTTTGAGGTTTTATTTTGGTCCAGAAAAAATCATCAAAAAGTTTCAGAATATTTGAACTTCGTTTGGTACTGTAATCTGAAAAGCAAAAACATACAGGAAACAATAAGCGACACTTGGCATTGGGGTAATAGGTTAGTGCTCAAAAATAATATAAAACAACAAATAAATGCTTAAAATATATCCTAGAATGATAATATGATAGCATGGAACAATAATAAAATTATAGACACGTTAAAAACGTATCACCAAGAGATAAGGATGATGACCGCATAGTCATCATCTATCTTTTTCAACAAATCATGAAGATTAAGATGACCAAGGATATGAAGATATATACGGACTAATTAATCCTACACTATACACCAAACTGGGTTGGATGGACTACATGCAACTGCCAACTACCATCTCCGTCCTAAAATTCTTGTCGCAGATTTATGTAGATACAGATGTATGTAACACTAAAATATGACTAGATACATTAATATTTAGACAAATATAAGATAAGATTTTGGAATGGAGGAAGTATTTTTCAGTGCTCACATGTTCTTCCATTCCGGCTTCACACCTGTCGTGGGAGCCCTGTGTGGAGTGTGAATGAGAATGAGTGGCGATAAAAAGGATTATATGGAAACAAATGGAGTCTTTTTTTGATATCAACAAATGGAGTCTTAACCAAATGTGTCTCATTCAGTTTAGTTTATACGGTTGAAATTTCATCCAAATGTTCAATCTCTAGTACCGTCATGTCGTTATGTGGATTACATTATACTCCGTTTTCTTTATAACAACAACAACAACAACAAAAATATTTATCTCATCTACTAATTTGATACCGTCCTCCATTTTGTGCAGGCTGGAGTCTACAAACAATGTAAGCTGGATAGAAGGAAAATTAGCATCAAAGTTATCGTGCCGGAGTGGTTATCGGGCATGACTAGAAATCATGTGGGCTTTGCCCGCGCAGGTTCGAATCCTGCCGACCACGTGTTTGATGTTTTATTTTCCACGGCGATCATGAGCCACAGCGTCCGCCGATTAATTTTGTGCAGGCCCAGCCCAGTTTCTCCTTTTAGTACAGAATAAAAAAAATGCAACAATTATTCACTGCATATTATTGGTTTTGTGTGCCTTTGTTCACATTCTATTTCCCTTTTCATTTTTTGGAGGTAAACATCTATTTCTCTTATCACCACAGATCACGTAGATATACTTAAAAAAAGACAAAGGCAAGATTTGCCTAATCTCTAAAAAAGAGTTTTCTAGTTAATTTACCAAAAATCGGATTAACACTGTCATAAACTTTCTGACCCATGCCGACTACTCGCGAATAACTGGATGTGTTCCGCGGTCTATTTGATTTTTCATCTATCTTTTCCCTTGCTTTAGGGTGATATAGGGATAAAGATGATGACAACGACGCTGGTAGACATAGACAAACTACTCTTATACTCTAAGCCAAACTCGCAAGTTACCTTCATTTCAACACTATTTTTTTGTACGCATTCCCACCTAACGGGTGGAAATGCGCTCTAACTTTTCTTAGTTCAGTTACTAGCAATCTCATCAACCACGTTTCATATTTGTTTGTAAGGCCATGGCGGGCCACGTTAGCCGTCGAGGAAGTTGCTTCGGCCCAACCCAAAGTTAACCACAATTTCCATGTGTGTTTCGAAGCATAATACATGCTAGGAAATAATTTACTACGGTCCAAACTTGTAAAAAGAAAGGAGTCACTTATTTTGGTCCTAAATTTTGTATACCAAGAAGTAAGAATTCACTATATTCCAAACTTGCTAAAGGAAACGATTTACTTACTTTGCCCCTTTTTTTGTATATCAACTAGACAAGAATATACTATCTTCCAAACTTGCGAAAAAGAAAGGGGTTACTTACTTTGCCCCTAACTTTTGTATATCAACCAGACACGAATTTATTATCTTCCAAACTAGTAAAAAGGGAGGAGTTACTTACTTTTCCCCGAACTTTCGTAGTGGCAAACAAGCGAGATTTCACGACCTTTCAAACTTGTAAAAAATGAAGCAGTTACTACTTTGCTCCTGATTTTTTGTGCTCCACAATACAAACAACAACAACAAAGCCTTTAGTCCCAAACAAGTTGGGGTAGGCTAGAGGTGAAACCCATAAGATCTCGCGACCAACTCATGGTTCTGGCACATGGATAGCAAGCTTCCACGCACCCCTGTCCATGGCTAGTTCTTTGGTGATGCTCCAGTCCTTCAGATCTCTCTTTACAGACTCTTCCCATGTCAAGTTCGGTCTACCCCGGCCTCTTTTGACATTATCAGCATGCTTAAGCCGTCCGCTGTGCACTGGGGCTTCTGGAGGCCTGCGCTGAATATGCCCAAACCATCTCAGACGATGTTGGACAAGCTTCTCTCCAATTGGCGCTACCCCAACTCTATCTCGTATATCATCATTCTGGATGTGGTCCTTCCTTGTGTGGCCACACATCCATCTCAACATGCGCATCTCCGCCACACCTAACTGTTGCGCATGTCGCCTTTTAGTCGGCCAACACTCAGCGCCATACAACCTTGCGGGTCGAACTGCCGTCCTATAGAACTTGCCTTTAGCTTTTGTGGCACCCTCTTTTCACAAAGAATGCCGGAAGCTTGGCGCCACTTCATCCATCCGGTTCCAATTCGATCGTTCACATCTTCATCGATATCCCCATCCTTTTGCAACATTGACCCCAAATATCGAAAGGTGTCCTTCTAAGGCACCATTTGCCCATCAAGGCTAACATCCTCCTCCTCCTCGTTCCTAGTAGTACTGAAAGCGCACCTCATGTACTCGGTTTTAGTCCTACTAAGTCTAAAACCTTTCGATTCCAAGGTTTGCCTCCATAACTCCAACTTCCTGTTGACCCCCGTCCGGCTCTCATCGACTAGCACCACATCGTCCGCAAAGAGCATACACCATGGGATATCTCCTTGTATATCCCTTGTGACCTCATCCATCACCAAGGCAAAAAGATAAGGGCTCAAAGCTGACCCTTGATGCAGTCCTATCTTAATTGGGAAGTCGTCAATGTCGCCATCACTTGTTCGAATACTTGTCACAACATTATCGTACATGTCCTTGATGAGGGTAATGTACTTTGTTGGGACTTTGTGTTTCTCCAAGGCCCACGACATAACATTCCGCGGTATCTTATCATAGGCCTTCTCCAAGTCAATGAACATCATATGCAGGTCCTTCTTTTGCTCCATATATCTCTCCACAAGTTGTCGTACCAAGAAAATGGCTTCCATGGTCGATCTCCCAGGCATGAAACCAAACTGATTTTTGGTCACGCTTGTCATTCTTATTACACGGTGCTCAATGACTCTCTCCCATAGCTTCATTGTATGGCTCATCAGCTTAATTCCACGGTAATTAGTACAACTCTGAACATTCCCCTTGTTCTTGAAGATTGGTACTAATATACTCCGTCTCCATTCTTCTAGCATCTTGTTTGCCCGAAAAATGAGGTTGAAAAGTTTGGTTAGCCATACTATCGCTATGTCCCCGAGGCCTCTCCACACCTCAATGAGGATACAATCGGGGCCCATCGCCTTGCCTCCTTTCATCCTCTTTAAAGCCTCCTTGACCTCCGACTCCTGGATTCGCCTCACAAAATGCCTGCTAGTATCATCAAAGGAGTCATCCAGATCAATGGTAGAGCTCTCACTCTCCCCATTGAACAACTTGTCAAAGTACTCCCGCCATCTATGCTTAATCTCCTCGTTCTTCACAAGGAGTTGATCTGCTCCGTCCTTGATGCACTTGATTTGGTCAACATCCCTCGTCTTCCTCTCTTGGCTCTTGGCCATCTTATAGATCTCCATTTCGCCTTCATTCGTGTCTAACCTTTGGTAGAGGTCCTCATACGCCCGACCCCTTGCTTCACTCACAACTTGCTTTGCGGCCTTCTTTGCCATCTGGTACTTCTCTATGTTGTCTACACTCCTATCCGGATATAGGCGTCTGAAACAATCTTTCTTCTCCTTGATTGCCTTCTGGACAACATCATTCCACCACCAGGTATCTTTAGCTTCTCTTCTACTTCCCCTGGACACTCCAAACTCCTCTGAGGCCACCTTACGAATGCAAGTCGCCATCTTCATCTACATGTTGTCTGCATCACCTCCTTCCTCCCAGGGGCCTTCCTTAATGACCCTCTCTTTGAACGCCTGAGCTACCTCCCCCTTGAGCTTCCACCGCTTTGTTCTAGTGACTTTGGCACGCTTGTCCCGCTTGACACGGATCTGAAAGCGGAGGTCAGCAACCACAAGCTTATGCTGAGGAACGACACTCTCTCCACGTATCATGTCACGCCCAAGATGTGGTCCTATCCTTATTTTGGCACGAGGGCCTCGACAGGGATAGAAGCGCATCTCGTCATGTTGCAAGAATGGATATCATTACAAGTACATGTATAGAAGAGATGAGTATATGGAATTGGCTTGCACTCGCCAGAAGCTACATCAATATCGCATCAATACAACAACATGTTCAAACATCATACAGAAGAGCATGGTCCGACTACGGACGAAAACAAACGGTAAAATGACATCCATCCTTGCTATCCCAGGCTGCCGCCTGGAACCCATCCTAGATCGATGAAGAACAAGAAGAACTCCAACAAACAAGCAACGCTCTCACGTTCAATCATCGCATTACCTGTACCTGCAACTATTGTTGTAGTAATCTGTGAGCCACGGGGATTCAGCAATCTCATTTCCAAGGGTATCAAGACTATTAAAGCTTAATAGGTGAGGTATGGTTAAGTGGTGAGGGTGCAGCAAGCGACTAAACATTTGTTTGAGTGGCTAACTTACGAATGGATAAAATAAAGTGGGTGGCCTACGCATAACGGACATGAACTAGTAATGATCACTAAATGATCCCGAACACCTACTTACGTCAATCATAGCCCTACCGTGTTCTCTCTCAGATAAGGACTCACGAGAAGAGACGGTCACAGTTACGCACACAGTTGGTGTTTTTATTTGAGTTTACTTCAAGTTTGCTATGACCAGGTGTTAAACAAAGTATCCAAGTTTGCCACATAACCGCGGGCACGGCTTCTCGAAAAGCTTTAACCCTATAGGGGTGCTCCAACTCATCCATCACAAATTAACCACACGCCGTGGGAATAACCTCGACCACGGATCTCATGATCATCCAAGGCAATTCCAAAGGAAATCTGACACCTGAAGATAGCCCGAAGAAGATCAGAGTTCCTCATGCAAGACATTCAAGAAAGGTAAAACAAATCCAGCAAGGCCGCCCGATGTGTCGACGAACCCGATAAGAGCCGCGTATCTCGTTCTCAGGACACGACCGGATTGGCTAAGTTTCCTGCTGGCAGACCCGTTGGTGGCCCCGGCTACTGCCATTTTGGATCAACACTCATGAGGAGCACTGGCCCGGGTTGTTGATTAATCCACGGGGTGATCATGCCCTATGCAAATTTTAGTTGTTATTAAGCAAATAGTACCAATGTTGGGCCTTGCTAGACAAGCTTTATCCTTAAACGAAAATCAAGGGGGTCCCATAACAACCCCGAGCATGTTAGGAGCGCTCAATTATGGAACATAACACCAGTTCACAAGTAACTAGGGTGACAAGAGTGGAACAAAACACCGAGCAAAAGGCCAAGCCTTCCACCCTTTACCAAGTGTATAAGTGCATTAAATTAAATAGCAATAATATTGTGATAACAAAAGAATGTCCATGTTGTCACATGGAAGCAATTGCACCTGCAGCTAGAAACGCTATAAGAAGGGCTGAGCAAGCGGTAACATAGCTAAACAAAGGTTTGTTGGGAAGGTGGAGGGTTAGAGGCTTTCATGGCAATGTTGGGAGATTTGACAAACAAGTGGTAGGTAGCGAGACATAACGATAAAAGCGGGACAACTAGCATGACAATGATAGTAGTGGTATCTAGGGAAATGTGTCATCTTGCCCGAGATCCCGCTCGGAAGAAGAACGAGTCCATGAAGAAGACGAGCCAACGTAGTCGAACGTATCCTCACACTCCGAACGCTTTCGGAACTCTATCGAGAAGAAGCAAACCAGAAACAACAATCAACACACAATACACCACAACATATGCATGACATGGTGCGCAAACAAATATGATGCATGTCCGGTTTAAATATGCAACGCAGGGCATGGCATGGCAAGAACAACAAACAACTACTACATATTAAGTGAAGTTCAATATGCAACGAGTTTCATATTGACGAAACTCCACATTCGAATTATTTAGTTCACTCTTGTTAGGTACTCATCAATATTAAATGTTGTTTAACATGGCAAACGGTGAAGCACAAACAACTACAACATCTAGGCATTTTAAATGAGGCCGGAAGCAATATATAGCATTCCCGAAACATCCCCATAAGCATAATATGAATTTGGTCCAGATCTGTACTAAACACAATATTAGAGTTGTTAAACAGCAAAATAAATGTCACCATGAGATTCTACACATTTTTCTAGCCAAGTTACATATGTGTAACATTTTTATCGGAGCTACGGTTTAGTAGTTATGAAATAAATCATTTTAATATGACATATACGCAAATCTAAACAAACAGCAAGTTTAAACATTTTTATCACATGTGAAAGTTGGATATTGTGAATCTACACGAATTTCTAGTCAAGTTTCATATATAATTTGTTTTAATCCGATGCATGGATGTGAAGTTATTAAATGCATGATCTAGGGGGTTTTCTGCAAATCGGTAATTCACAAGATAATTGACAAAATTCGCATCAGGAAGAAAAACAACATTGGGCCAAATCTGAGCCAGGTCCAACAGGACACATGGGCGCACGGAACTAAAGGGCGCACTGGGCGGGGGATAGGGCTGCTCACCTTGGGCCAGATCTGGCCAGGCGGCTGGCTGGGCCAAAGGGGAGGCTGATGGGCCGCGGGTGGTTGGCTCGGCCAAGGCGGGGCGGCGGCCACCTGGCGCTCGGCCAACGCGAGCGGGCAAGCAGAGGCCTCGACCTCCCGCATGACCAAGGAGGCGGCCATGGTGGTCAACGGCGACGTGGCTCCCGCGAGAAGGCCCGGAGGGCGTCGGGGCGGACGGGAACGGGTGGAGGCGGTTGGATCTGGCGCCTCCCTCGCCGGATTTGGCCGGAGACGCGGCCGACGGCGAGCTGCGGGGACCTGCGGGAAGAGAGAGGCCGGGGTGAGAGAGGGAAAGCGAGAGGGCAAGGCGGAGGAGAAGGAAGAGGGGCGCGGGGCGAGGTCCGGTCGGGGCCGTCGGCGAGGACGACTGCGGGGGCCGGCGGAGGGAGCTGTGAAGGCGGTTGAGGTTCGGGCGCCATGGGGCTCGGGAGGAGCTCGAGGTCGGGCCCAGATGGGCTTCCCAGGGCCCCTGCGCAGGCCTAGCGGGCCTGGCGCGAGGAGGAGGGAGACAGGCGGCTGGCGGCGGCGGCTGAGGGTTGGGGGCATGGAAATCGAGGTGGGGATTAGGATTGCCTGATTTGGATGCTAGGGGTCTATTTATAGCAATTAGGGGCTAGGGTTAGGGGGTTTCACACCGTTTTCGGACCCTCCGATCGCGATCGGGCGGTCCGGAAGCGGAGAGGGCTAGCAGGCGGGCACGTGAGCTGTGAAGAGGGGATAGGACTGAGAAGAGATGTAGGTGGTGGCCCGTGACAACGGTTTTAAAATACCGAAAACGTCCGATAATAAACCGATGACCGCACTGCAACGTCTGACCGATGGGGTATCAAACGAACTCGGAATGCGACGAAATTTGGCAGGCGGCCTACCTACGCTATAATAAGACCGCACGCCAAGTTTTGACCCAATCTAAGAATATTTTAAAGGCACTTTTAAAAACAATATTTTAATTGATGTCGCGGGCACGAGCATGTGTGGTTGGTCTTGAAACGGGAAACAACAAGAATGGAGAGAACCGACAACTACTCACGGATGCATGTTTTGAAAACGAGTGACGATGCTATGCATATGATGCGAATGATGAAATGATGAATGCAACAACCAAACAAAACACAGACGAGAATGGAAATAAAAGGGAAATCTTCTGGAGCGTCGGTCCCGGGCTGTTACAACTCTCCTCCACTACACGAGGATCTCGTCCCAAGATCTAGAATGAAAAGGGGAAGAGAAAGAGCAATAGGTAAACTTAGTTGCTTCTCTGACAACGAGTCAAACCAAAGATCATCGAAGGTTGGAAAGAGATGAAGAATGACATGACGAACAAGCAAGAATTTCCAAGAAATTTTGGCAGCACTTCGGTTAAATGAATAAGCAAAGAAAGAACATGATATTGATTAAACAAGATGATGGTTGAAAGATAGCAACATGACAACGCCTCCGGAAGAAAAGAATAAAACTAGATCATTGGAAGGAAAGATGGAGAAGAAAATGACAACTTCTACCACCATGGAATTTGAAAAACATGGTTGGACGGAGTTGATGGAGAACCAGCAACGAAAAGAATAGCTTGTTATGGGCTTATGAAAACATCTCAAAATTATGAGGTGACAACCTGCCACAACAAAAACAATTGATTGGTTGAGAGCAACAAGATAAGCAAAGCTTCTTTCACCAAGAAGAGGAGGAGAAAACTTGGATCATTTATGACACCATGATAGCAACAATCCTTAGGAAATGCTTTAGGTGAAATCCAACCCAAGATAACTCCGAGAAAGACATGATGGGTTTACTTATCTTATTCTTGACAATTTCCTTCGAGACTCCTCCTAATCAAGAATTTAATAACACTATCTCAAAAGACAATGGAGAAGGAGTATAACTTAGAATTCCAAGATAAAGAACACTTGAGAACCTCCAACAAGAATCTTGAAGAACACTTGAAAATGAAAGAAATCTTGATGAACCACCATGAAGAACCTCCGGAAGAACTCTGAAACAAAAGGATTAAAGAAAGAATTGAAGGATGCAAAAATAACAAGACTGAGGCCTTGCTATGAATTAGATGAAGCTTAGCGACAAGATACTTGAGAAAAAACTAGGAACTCCGAAAAAGAAAGATGACCACTTGGGATAAGGAATTTGATATCATGAAAAACTCCATAAGAAAGATTGAAACCACCTTGATGAAACTAGAATAAAAATTATGATATGCTTATCCTTCATCAAGTTAAATTAATGACAAGCAACGGATTTCCATCGACCGTGACAAATGATGTTAATAAAAGTATAACAGAAACATGTAATTGCATCCCTACGTGACATGTGAATGAGTGATGATGAGAAGTATTGCAAGGAAAGATAATGGAGTACTCATCCTCCTAGTCATCATCTATCTTCTCTTTGTATCTTTGTTCGTAGGAGACATAGAGATATGGACTAACTAATACCATTATCCAAGCCACACACGCACTCAACTAAGCTTCACTTCCTACAACTATTTTGTGTGTGTGTGTGTTCTTACGTTCTAGCATCCCACCTATGGCATGGAAATGTAATCCGATATATCTTGGTTTGATTGTTACCCTCTAAAAAACAATCTTCGGATACTAATTCCACCAGCCACATTTAGGGCTAGTTTGATTGGTGTCCTGGGCACTATGCCTGGTACAGAACGTAGCCTAAGAATAGCCTGAAAATCAACTGAATTTTGTCCTGGCCAGGCATGCCTGGAAGTATGTTGTTTGGTTCTAGGATGTGTCGTGGAGAAAATATTAATCAATGATGAGGTACTAGTCTCGAGAAGCGCATGACTGGTTTCTTTATTTGGCCCAGACAATTGCAATTAGCAATCACAGGCGTCTCATTCCGATTGCCTGGGCCAGGCTAAACAAGCCTAGCAACTTTTCACCAGGCTAATTACTTCTCGAGATGGCCCAAGCCAGGCTAGACTTTTTTCAAGACGCAAACCAAACAATGTCCAGACATCTTTCAGGCAGGCTTCAGGCTAGGCAGCTTCGAGCCTGGACACAAACCAAACACACTCTTAGTTTTGTCCTAAGGACACGACGGACCAGGTCAGACACCAAGGAAGTTGTGCAAGGCCATCCCAAATATAAATTCAATTTTTCATGTGAGTTTGCATCATAGTAGAAGAAATAATTGACATAAACAACCATGAATAAAAATACACAAACAACTCCTCAGTATGGTAAATAAACAAAGGCATATAATTTGGTTATGGCATGCATCTCCCATAGGTAATATACATCGACATGTTGGCTATGATCGTTGGTGGATAACCGATTGTAAGAACTCATGTCATTTACTTGTGAAAATACCAATGGCAAGGGCGATGAATCCAATATATGTGATGATTTTGATGGGTATTTTGTGCTTAAATGGTAGGCTTTGTAGAATTTTACCGCATTCGCGCACCCTTTTTGCTGATATTCCTCAGGTAACGCTTTTTGGACCAAAAAATACTTGGTGGAAGGGATCCCAGAAAATGGTAGCGAAATTGCAAAGGGGGCAAAGGAGGAGCAGTTGTAGCACGTCCGGAACAAAAGACGACACACCATATGCGCGCGACCACTCGTATGGGCAGTCGCATGAGGTGCCAACGCCGTCGTCTTGTCAATTATTTTCACCCTGTGAAATCGTATTGGGGATCAGACACCCAAATCCACCATAAACTTGTCCAGAAGAGAGAACTCTAGCCTTCGAAGTGTTGGGGAACGTTGCATGGGAAACAAAAAATTTCCTACACACACGCAAGATCTATCCATGGTGATGAGCATCTACGAGAGGGAGAGTGGATCTACGTATCCTTGTAGATCGCTAAGCGGGAAGCATTAAGAAACGCGGTTGATGTAGTCGAACGTCTTCGCGATCCAAATCGCCGAGTGTTGGGAGATGTAGTAGTAAATCAAAATTTTCCTATGATCATCAAGATCTACCTATGGAGAATCCAGCAACGAGTGGGGAGAGATTGCATCTTCATACCTTTGCAGATCGCTAAGCATAAGCGTTACAAGAACGCGGTTGGTGGAGTTGTACTCGTAGCGATTCAGATCGCGGTGGACTCCGATCTTAGCGCCGAACAACGGTGCCTCCGCGTTCAACACACGTGTAGCCCGGTGACGTCTCCCGCGCCTTGATCCAGCAAGGAGGAGGGTGAGGTTGGGGAAGAGCTCCAACAGCAGCACGACGGCGTGGTGGTGGTGGAGCAGCAAGGTATTCCGGCAGGGCTTCGCCTAAGCACTGCGGAGGAGGAAGAAGAGAGGTAGGGTTGCGCCGCGGGAGAGAGATCAAATCTTGTCTCAAAACAGCCAAAACCTCAAGTATATATAGGAGGAGGGAGAGGGAGGGCTGCCTTGGCCCCTCCTCCAAGGAGGAGAGGTTTGGCCGAGCTAGGGGAGGAGTCCACCTCCCACAAGGGAGGTGGATCTCCTCCTTTCAAACTCCTTTTTGCCTTATCTCTTTATCCCTATGCGCATGGGCCTTTAGCAAAGGTCTTGCCCAGACCAGTAAGGGCTGGCACACTTTATATAACAGCCCATAAGGTCCTTTGGTCGTCACACCCCTCCCGGGGGTCCTCCGGCACCCTCCCGGCACTCCTGGTACACTACCGATGAGCCCAAAAACTTTCCGGTGACTAAAACAGGACATCCTATATATCAATCTTTACCTCCGGACCATTCCGGAGCTCCTCGTGACGTCCAAGATCTCATCCGGGACTCCGAACAACCTTCAGTAATCACGTATGCCATTTCCCTATAACCCTAGCATCATCGAACCTTAAGTGTGTAGACCCTACGGGTTCGGGAGACACGTAGACATGACCGAGACACCTCTCCAGTCAATAACCAACAGTGGGATCTGGATAGCCATGTTGGCTCTCACATGCTCCACGATGATCTCATCAGATGAACCACGATGTCGGGGATACAATCAATCCCGTATGCAATTCCCTTTGTCTATCGCTACGATACTTGCCCGAGATTCGATCGCTGGTATCCCTATAACTTGTTCAATCTCGTTACCGACAAGTCTCTTTACTCGTTCCATAACACATCATCCTGTGTCTAACTCCTTAGTCACATTGACCTCACTATGATGATGTCTTACCAAGTGGGCCCAGAGATACCTCTCTGTCATACGGAGTGACAAATCCCAGTCTCGATTCGTGCCAACCCAACAGACACTTTCGGAGATACTCGTAGTGCACCTTTATAGCCACCCAGTTACGTTGTGACGTTTGGCACACCCAAAGCATTCCTACGGTATCCGGGAGTTGCACAATCTCATGGTCTAAGGAAATGATACTTGACATTGGAAAAGCTTTAGCAGACGAACTACACGATCTTGTGCTATGCTTAGGATTGGGTCTTGTCCATCACATCATTCTCCTAATGATGTGATCTCGTTATCAACGACATCCAATGTCCATGGTCATGAAACCGTGACCATCTATTAATCAACGAGCTAGTCAACTAGAGGCTCACTAGGGACACGTTGTGGTCTATGTATTCACACATGCATTCTGGTTTCCGGTTAATACAATTATAGCATGAACAATAGACAATTATCATGAACAAGGAAATACAATAATAACCATTTTATTATTGCCTCTAGGGCATATTTCCAACACTGAGCGTCCCGCGGTCGCTAATGTCATATGCTCAGTGTTGCTCAAAACGCTTTTGTAGCCCCGGTTCTAAACTGTAAAGCATGCCGCACTGAACAAGGGAGTAATCATCGTAGCGTGACTGCCAAGCGTTCATAACGTCTTGATCTGCTGGGAAAATGGGTGCGTCACCTAGTGGTGCATCAAGAACATACAATCTTTTGGAAGCTATGAGGATGATCCTCAAACCACGGACCCAGTCCGCATAGTTGCTTCCATCATCTTTCAACTTGGTTTTCTCTAGGAACGCGTTGAAGTTGAGGGTGACATTAGCGTTGGCCATTGGATCTACAATATAGATTGTAACGACAATTTTAGACTAAGTTCATGATAATTAAGTTCACATAATCAAATTATTTAATGAACTCCCACTTAGATAGACATCTCTCTAGTCATCCAAGTGACGCATGATCCACGTCAACTAGCCCGTGTCCGATCATCACGTGAGACAGACTAGTCATCCATGGTGAACATCTCCATGTTGATCGTATCTTCTATACGACTCATGTTCGACCTTTTAGTCTTTCGTGTTCCGAGGCCATGTCTGTACATGCTAGGCTCGTCAAGTCAACCTAAGTGTTTCGCGTGTGTAAATCTGGCTCACACCCGTTGTATGCGAACGTTAGAACCTATCACACCCGATCATCACGTGGTGCTTCGGAACAACGATCCTTAGCAATGGTGCACAGTTAGGGTGAACACCTTTCTTGAATTTTTATTGAGAGATCACCTTATTTACTACCGTCGTTCTAAGCAAATAAGATGTAAACATGATAAACATCACATGCAATCAATATAGTGACATGATATGGCCAATATCATCTTACTCCTTTGATCTCCATCTTTGGGGCACCATGATCATCATTGTCACCAGCACGACACCATGATCTCCAACATCATGATCTCCATCATCATGATCTCCATCATCATGATCTCCATCATCATGATCTCCATCATCGTGTCTTCATGAAGTTGTCTTGCCAACTATTACTTCTACTACTATGGCTAACGTTTAGCAATAAAAAAAGTAATTACATGGCGATCTTGATTGACACGCAGGTCATATAATAAAATAAGACAGCTCCTATGGCTCCTGCCGGTTGTCATACTCATCGACATGCAAGTCGTGAATCCTATTACAAGAACATGATCAATCTCATACATCACAATGCATCACATCACATCCTTTGTCCATATCACATCACAAGGCATATGCTGCAAAAACAAGTTAGACGTCCTCTAATTTGTAGTTGCAAGTTTTTACGTGGCTACTATAGGTTTCTAGCAAGAACATTTCTTACCTACGCCAAAACCACAATGTGTTATGCCAATTGCTATTTACCCTTCATAAGGACCCTTTTCATCGAATCCAATCCGACTAAGGTGGGAGAGACAGACACCCGCTAGCCACCTTATGCAACAAGTGCATGTTAGGCGGTGGAACCAGTCTCACGTAAGCATACGTGTAAAGTTGGTCTGGGCCGCTTCATCCCACAATACCACCGAATAAATATAAGACTAGTAGTGGTAAGCAAATTAACAAGATCGACGCCCACAACAACTTTGTGTTCTACTCGTGCATAGATTCTACGCATAGACCTAGCTCATGATGCCACTGTTGGGAGATGTAGTAGTAAATCAAAATTTTCCTACGATCACCAAGATCTATCTATGGAGAATCCAGCAACAAGTGGGGAGAGATTGCATCTTCATACCTTTGAAGATCGCTAAGCGGAAGCGTTACAAGAACGCAGTTGGTGGAGTCGTACTCGTAGCGATTCAGATCGCGGTGGACTCCGATCTTAGCGCCGAACAACGGCGCCTCCGCATTCAACACACGTACAGCCCGGTGACGTCTCCCGTGCCTTGATCCAGCAAGGAGGAGGGAGAGGTTGTGGAAGAGCTCCAACAATAGCACGACGGCATGGTGGTGGTGGAGCAACAAGGTATTCCGGCAGGGCTTTGACTAAGCACTTCGGAGGAGCAAGAAGAGAGGTAGGGCTGCGCCGCGGGAGAGAGATCAAATCTTGTCTCAAAACAGCCAAAACCTCAAGTATATATAGGAGGAGGGAGAGGGAGGGCTGCCTTGGCCCCTCCTCCAAGGAGGAGAGGTTCGGCCGAGCTAGGGGAGGAGTCCACCTCCCACAAGGGAGGTGGATCTCCTCCTTTCAAACTCCTTTTTGCCTTATCTCTTTATCCCTATGCGCATGGGCCTTTAGCAAAGGTCTTGCCCAGCGCAATAAGGGCTGGCACACTTTATCTAACAACCAATAAGGTCCTTTGGTCGTCACACCCCTCCCGAGGGTCCTCCGGCACCCTCCCGGCACTCCCGGTACACTACCGATGAGCCCGAAAACTTTCCGGTGACCAAAACAGGACTTCCTATATATCAATCTTTACCTCCGGACCATTAAGGACCTTCTAGTGATGTCCAGGATCTCATCCGGGACTCCGAACAACCTTCGGTAATCACGTATACCATTTCCCTATAACCCTAGCGTCATCGAACCTTAAGTGTGTAGGCCCTACGGGTTCGGGAGACACGTAGACATGACCGAGACACCTCTCCGGTCAATAACCAATAGCGGGATCTGGATACCCATGTTGGCTCCCACATGCTCCACGATGATCTCATCAGATGAACCACGATGTCGGGGATACAATCAATCCCGCTCTCGGCACATCTGCGCTAGGGATTCTTCTCTACCTTCTTGCGTTGAGATGCCATCAACTCTTTCCTGGGGAATCAGGTCAATACGTTGGCTATGGAAAAGCAAGCTATAGCAGATCGTTGAGTATAGAGAAAAAGGAATGGAGTTTCATTAGCTCTCTGCACACATCCAGTATAATACCTTTGCGAGCCCCTACGGAAAGGGGTGCCGTGTTCTCTTTACAATGGGGGTGATCCAGGTTTCCAAAAGACAAGGTTGGTTGTATCTTTTTCTATTGGCAATCCCCAATCCGTTGCTTGTTCGTTACGAACAAAAGAAGCCGATACCAGAATAGGTGTTTATCCAGCGAAGGTTCGTATCTCTTCCATGTGAGACCAGCGACCTCAGATCATCCCGGACTTATGTGCTGGAATAGCTTCGTTATGAGTTGAAGCAGCCTCAGCTACTATTCCTACTAAGGAGGAGTCGCCTTTTTCAATTCCCTCCCTTTTGTAATCCCATGTTGATGTAACAACTGTAGAGTATTGGCAAGGCTGTAACATTACATGCAGGTCCTAGCCTACGTTCGTTGGTGGTTGACTACCGGGAAAGGGCAGAATAGCAACAGTGAGGAAGCATACCACCCAAAGCAAGACGTGAAAACCTTCTTCGTATCCAAAAGCCCCTTTTAGTCTGTCTGGCCTTAGGCGAAATGATACATAATCGCATCTTCTCCGCTGGATCGAATGAAAGTAAATGGTGGTTGGATCCCACTAAGGAATTGGCACGCCCGTGGAGCTTACAAACAAGCAAGCCAGTAAAAAGTTAAGGAATTCACAATATCGAAAAAGAGTTGGTTGGCTTCAGGAGTCACTCAATTGGATTCGATCGGGGACTGGAATGAAACTTCTCAGAAACGATAGCAGATTTGGTACCATAGCTGAGGCGAATGCTCGTTGACATGATCCAAAATTGAATGAACGTTGCAAGATAGATTTATTTAGAACAGTAGGCTTAGACTGGTGCTCTCTGGATCACCCCTATGATGAAACAAAGCCCCTATTATGTCCCCCAGATTTGCACATTCTTCATCCCGTTTTGCCATTGTGCATTAAGTAATCCAACATTTGTGGAGGAAGCTGCAATGCACCACATGTTAGCTTATAGGCCAGATTTGGGTCCTACATTCTTCACTACCTTAACTACTATATTTATTGAGGTGAAGGTCTTACTTAGTAGGCAAATTCGAGCTGTTGTTTTAATTCAGAGACCAGACGACTTCGATACTGCTGCTTCTATGGCCTTGACGCAGACATAAGCGCATTTATATTATGAGTTATTAGGCGAGGCTGCCCCTAGAACCATCTTATTATTTTTAGCGTAGCAGTTGCTTAAAATTGGAGAAAAACAGCCAATTTTGCCTATGTTTCAGACAATCCCATGCTTGCCTCGGATCCAGAACTGTGATTAGCAAGCGCTACTGTCAGGTTCTTGACAGTTTCCTCTCGACTTTCAAAACACCTATACTCATACTCTCAATCAGTGCAGAGTGCTCTCAGGGTATCCAATCGATGGGATACTGGTGCTGGGGAGGAGCACTAAACTTACAGGAATGCTTCTCTGGAATGAATTCATTGGTTCGAATTCTTTTCTATCTAAAAAAAAGTGGAATATGGAAGTTTTCTGGGTGAAATGGGCAACTGGATCAACAAACATGAGTGGAGCCATAGCCTTGTATGAGTAATGGTGCGACTGCCTATCTTATCCATCTCGAGCCCTAAGCAATGCGATTTTCCTTTACTTTGCC